>OZ005648.1:310071542-311271542 GCA_963930645.1 Salticus scenicus
AAGTACTATGAAAAAGGCATTGAAATACTACAAAAAGAATTAGAAAATGATGAAAATATTGAACCATCCAAGGTAAAATTTAAAAATTCATGACTTTCTTTTAAAATATAAGGCAATGTAAACAGTTATTTGGCATTCTTTTAATAATTAGTTTTTGATAATTTTTATTTATAATTCCTTCCCAGGTGTCAGTGTGTTAGTCTGTGTACATGATATCTCAAGAACAAATGATCGCAGGGAGGTTGAACCAGTTTTAAAATAACATTTGTAATACTGGCAACTGTCAAGAACCTTATTGTTTTCAACATTCTAATGTGGAAGCTTCCTAAGCTATTGGAAATTTACAATTTTCTTAACATTGCAGAATAAGGGATAATTTCTCATGTATTATAAGGATTATTTTCATTGAAAAGATATTGGACCAACTTTAAAATATCATTTATGATGCTGAAAGAACATCATTGCCTATGAACCTATGATCATTCTATTTTAGGAATTTCATAATTTATTCAAAATTTATAATTTTCTTAACATGGGAGAATAGGGCAAATTTTCAATAAATGTGTATTTTGGAGATTATTTTCATCATAAAAATGTTTAACAAGATTTAAAATATGTGTGATACTACAAGAGCATCATTAACTATGGTTATTCTATTTTAAAAAATTCATAAGTGATTCAAAATTTGCGATTTTCTTAACAAGACAAAATAAATTAATATTTTTCAGAGACTTGCATTATGAGGATTATTGGATTGAAATACTATAGAGTTGCATGAAAACTGAAATATGAAATTGATCTTAGTAAAATTAGTTAGCAAATTAGGATAAGGTAGATGTATCAAAGTGTAGTTAGGGAAGCCTAGTGATTGGGGCATATTATTCTGTGACCATGCCAAGTGATCTGTAAGCTTCATTTCTTTTTTAGAAAATGTAGTAGAAATTTATGAGAAAAATATATAATGGTGAACTGAGCTGATGAACTACTTTTTTTTTTTTTTTTTTTTAATCTCACCAATGGTGTTTTGAAATAAATGAATAAAATAATAATAAAAAAGTGTATTACTGAATTGAATATAATCTTATTCAGTTTTATAAAAAAATGGAAGTTTTATTTTAACCTTCTATAAATATAATGCATCTTTGAGTATAAATAATTTTTAACAGATGATTATTTTTCTGTGATATTCCACATTTTAAATCATGTTACAAAAAAAATATTTTTTAAGAGATATTCTTTTATAGTGAAAAGTGTTAAGTAATACAGTCAAACCTCGTTAACGTGAATCTCAAGGGAGATAAAAAACTTGTTCATGTTATCAGTAGTTCATGCTATCAGTAACTAATCTTCATATAGCTAAACTAATCTTCATTTTGATGGGGATTGTGGAAATAGTTCATGTTAAAAGTAATTCACATTAACTGTGTTTCACATTAACGAGGTTTGACTGTATTATATTTTCATACATGTAAAAATAAGAATGATTTTTGAATTGTGTCTGAGCAAGTTTGGTTTTAGAAGCAGCCTCAAAATTAAAATGCATTAAATTCTAAAATAATATTTTAAGTCCCATGATTGTTCATCATATATATTTCACCACTTCTTGATCTTTAACATATTTTTTTAAAGCCTCCTTAAATAACACTGTAATGAGTTGTGTATAAAAATACTTTAAATCAGATGTGAGTAATCCTTGGCTTAAGACATTTTAGGCACTTTAATATACTAATGATAGCTCAATATTGAGCTACTCTTGACCCCCCTCCCCCAATAAATAAATAAATATATATATATATATATATATAAAGGTTACACAGCTTTTAATAATTTTCAGGTTTTGACCAATAAATATTTTTTTTTTTTTTTTTTTTTTTTTTTTTTTAAGATACAGATTTAGCCATTTTGGAAATTTAAAACGTCTTTTAATAATAAAAAAGTACTTTTTAAACATAATACTGATTAATGGAATTTTGTTTTCTTTCAGGAGCAAAATAAAAATGCTTTGCTTAGAAGCTTATCTGATGCATATTGTTCGATTTCTGAAATATTTATGTCTGACTGCTGGTAAGAATACAGTTTTATTGACGAGTATTTAAAGTTTCAATTTACATTTAATTGATTTTCAACACAAACATTCCAAATGGGTGAGACTTTTCTACTCCTCCCTTCTCCCAAGGGGGGAAAAAGAATTCTAATAAAATTCATCATTATTATTATTATTTTCTGTACAAATTATTTTTCTATATGTCATTAGCTTACTATGTTTTTCATATATAGTCATGATTTCAGCCAATTTTAAAAAATAGTGATATTTAAAATTTTTATAATAATATAGTGTATTATTTCTATCATTATCACTCTTATTTCATGTCTCTTATAAATTTAATTGCAATAATGCATTTTACTGTCCCTTGATGTGCATAATAAAAAGAAAAGGGAGCTAATCTGTTAAATTTTTATATTCCGTAAATTGACTTTAATGTATTACATTACATTGCATCTAATGATCTCACTTTTGAGAGGTAAAAAAAAAAAAGTATTTTTAAAACGATGTTAAAATCTAATTAAAATGAGTTCAAACATTCAATAAGTTCATCATATTTTGGCTGAATGTTTTTGACTAAACATATAGTCATCATTTGGGCTTCATTGAGCTTTGGTTCCTTTGCTTGCTTCCCTCTCACATAGATGAGAAATTTCCAAGCTTTTTGCTGTCGCTATTTTTTAAACAATAACTTCTATCCTATTTATTGAGAAAGATTTTTTGGAGGATGAGACAGATAGAGACATGGATGACTGAAGGATTATCAGTTCACAGATGTTGGGTTTAAATCCTGATTTAGGTATGGTTGTTTGTATGAATGTGAAATTAACTTTAAATAGTAGGTTCTAGTTTAATTAGCCCTTGTTTACAAAAAAGGACTGTTAACAACAAACAACACTATTTGACCTCTTGTAATGATGATGTTCTGGAACTCTATTTCTCCCAAATCAATTATTTTTTTAGATTTTTAAAAATGTCATTCACTGAAAATTTTATTAGTTTGTATATAGAAATAACTAATTATATTTAATAAGCATTTTAATACATTATTAAATTAAAAGTCCTTCTATTTTGATACATACATATCATTACATTTACCTAAAATATACTTTGAGGGGAGAGAAATATTTCATAAATAAAATCAATTTTCTTAAGTATTAAAGATAGTTTATAAACAAACTATTTTTAATGTTTAGGGGAAAAAAAGTAAGTACAATATTCTATTTATTTTTAGAATGATTAAAGAAAAAAAAATTAAAGAGCTGAATATTTCAAAGAAGAAAATGAACTTAATAGATAGATGCATTTTAATTAATTAATATTAATTAAATTAGTATCAAATTTATTAAACACTTATTATTATTTGCTCTTAATTTTGCTAAATAATTTTTAAATCTTAAAATTTGCTTTTACTTTCTAACAATAATCAAATAATCTCTTGAAATCACATAGCAATATATTTAGATGTTATTATTCTGTTTTAATGACTATTCCACTTAAGTGATAGTTATCCCCCCCCCCCCTCCCTCCATCTCTGTATTTCAAATAAATTAAGTGTAAAGCATTTTGAATTTTCATATGGATTTTTTTTTTTTTTTCAAGTAGATATTTATGTTCTTTTTTCTTTTTTTTCATTTGATATTTTTTATACGAATTGTTTAATTTGAATAGTTTTGAGGAAAATGCAGAAGACAGATGCTTCACAGCTATTGAATCTGCTATCAAATCAGACCCCTCAAATCCTGAAGCATATCAGTGTCTTGCATCATTTCAAGTGGTGAAAGATCAAATAGAAGTAAATTTTTATATTTATAAAATAAATAAGTAAATTTTTCTAATACAATAAATATAGGTATGAAAAATTGAATGAATAATGAATTAAAAATTTGTATCCATTTAAAGGTATTTAAATTAATAAAAAGTTGAAATTGATTTAGATGTTAATTAGTTATTTTTCTTAATATGTACTTTACTATAACTTAAACAGTTTAGCCATTAGAAATATACATCCATCGAGTCAATTGTATAATAATTTAATGGTTCTCAATTTTTTTATTTATTTATAGGGAAAGGGCACACTTGGGATTTAGCAATATTTATGCAATTTAGAAATTATGTAATGCATTATTATTTCCCAGTCAAAAAAAGTTTTTTGTTAACTACGTAAGTTACTTTACACAGTAGAACTTGGATAATTCGAAGTTGAAGAGACCAGAAAAAAATTCGAAATATCCAAAAATTCGAATTACGTATACTATTTTATCAAAAAAAAAAAAAGAGATAAATTAAAAAATTAAAATTCTACGATCAAAGATTTAACACATAAACTTTATATCTAAGAATACTGCTACATCCCCCCCCCCCCCCATTAAATCAATATTTTTTACGAGCTTAATTATTCAACACTATTTAAAAAATGGGATCAGGTCGATTTCCCGACGCCACTTTCCCGACAGGTACGGTTTCCCGACAGCTCACTTTCCCGACAGGTACGGTTTCCCGACAGCTCACTTTCCCGACAGGTACGGTTTCCCGACAACTCACTTTCCCGACAGGTACAGTTTCCCAACAACTCACTTTCCCGACAGGTACAGTTTCCCAACAACTCACTTTCCCGACAGGTACGTTTTTCCGACAACTCACTTTCCCGACAGGTACGTTTTCCCGACAGCTCACTTTCCCGACAGGTACGGTTTCCCGACAATTCACTTTCCCGACAGGTACGTTTTCCCGACAGCTCACTTTCCCGACAGATTCGTTTTCCAGAGAGTTTTCTCTCCCGACTGCTTCTTCCTGACAGCTTACTTTCCTGACAACTCATTTGCCGGAAACTCACTTTTTCATTATTTTATTTTATTTTTTTACTCTTTTCAACTATGAATTCTACTACAATGTAATATATATTAGTGTATTGAGAAACTTTAGTCTGTAGTATGCGTGTGTGTGAGTGTGTTTGTATCTCACATAAGTCAAAAACGGTTGAACGTAGAACGTTGCAAATTGGTATATAGGTTTGTTATAGCATCTAGTTGTGCACCTCTCTTTTTGGTCTTTCTGTGATTATCCGTTTTGGAGATATTTACGAAAATTATATTTATAATGGAAAATATACAAAGGTTTTGGCCATTATATATGACTTACCAACATAGAGATTTCAAAATAAGCTAATGATAGAGCCAGTAATGCCCGTAATGATATTATTATGAAAGTTGTCGACACGTATGCGTGTAGAAAGTAATTTGTAAAGACATAAGCAGGTTCTAGTCGACGAATGCTTTTTATTTTTAATAGTTTTGTGACTCATTTATAGAACTTTCGAAGAATTTAGTGCTGTGCAATAAACCAATTGATTTTTCCAGAATATTCCAGAACTCTCTTATTATTTCTGTTAGAGCTTCCAAACTTCGGCAAGCCTAAACTACAAGTTTTCGTCAAATTTCTTCGTCAACTCGCTAAATTCGATGCCAAGACCAAAAATCTACGCTGGATACTAATTTGCAATATGGCGAGATTAGCCATAAAATTTTGCGGCAGATTTGTTTTAGGATAGCCAGAAACCGTTTCTCTATTTTAACTGAGTTATTATTATTATTTTTTTTTTTTGGTAAAGTTTATCTTTTCTTGATACTAATTTTTGCCAGAGAACAAAACTGGGCCGTCTATACTCGAACGATTTTCGTTGAACTCCAAGTTGCACATTTGCTAGTGAGAGATTCTGTAACAAGCCGTGGAGTACTATTCCTGAAAAAACTACTATATTTGTCTCGGTGGTATATGTGATCGTATTATCGTGCCTTTTTTGATTGGAGTAGCAGTTTTTTTTCTTGTTTTGTTTTTATTTTAAAGAATGTTCGTGGACTGGAACCTGCCACCTTCCTGTTTATTTATGAATCAGTTACCTCACACAAAACTGTGAATGTTTTCATAAAAATATGTATATTCCTATTATAAGGAAGTCATGTAGTGGCTACATCAGAATTTTTTCTACTGCATTACCGTTTTATTGTCAATAAATATAACAATAATAAAAAAAAATAAATAAAAAATTAAAAGATTTCGCCTTCAAATGAATGTGTTAAATAAAAAATAAATAGCATAACAGCCGTTGCTAAGATTCGCAGACGATTACAATGGAAAAATAAATTTATGAAAAATTAAACATAGAAGCCAACATTTAAAATCGAAAAAATAAATAAATAAATAAATAAATTTAAAAAAATTCTTATTTGAAATTCGAAAAAATCTCGATACGATGCACACCTGCAGGGTCCCAAGTACCCACATGCCAAGTTTTGTAGCTCTGCGATCGGTAGTGTGAGTACCAGAGTGCAACTTAATTTTAATATATATATTTTTTAACTTGTTACCAAAAGCAAAACTGCTTTCTAGTAATCTATTTTTTCTTAAAGCAATAATCTCATCGTCCTTAAAATAAATAAATAAATCTCATAAAAAAACATTACTATTGTAAAAGTCACCCCGCCCAGCAAAAACTCTTATCTTTCTTAAGCAGCCAGAAAAAGGATTGATATCAAATTTCGCCGCCGCTATTGAATCCCGGGTACTCAATGCCTAGCTTAATGACGATCTGCCAATAACACTGCATGTATCATTCTAATAAATCCTAATCTCTTTCAACATTCTGTGTTATCTGTTTTAGTTTTTTCGCTGCATTATAAAGTTATAATTTAAAGTATTTTTACGGCGGGGTGCGTAATAGTATTTTAATCTTTACTAACTAAATTTTTTATTAATTAAAACTTCTACATAGAGGACGCACCCCGCCGTAAAAATACTTTAAATTATAACTTTATAATGAAAAAAAAAAGTTGGTTTTAAAAATAAAATATTACTTTTTTTAGAACAACGTTTAGCATCATGACAAAAGCGACATTAGCACTTACCATTGTGTATAAAATTTTTAAAGTGATAATGACGTCAATTTTTGTGAGATGCATAATTTAACATTTTATAATCATTTAACGTTCACGTTGAATTAAATGTATTTTTTTTTTTTATATCGAAAGAAAATGAACTTTTTTTTTTTTTTTTTTTTTTTTTTTTGGCAGCAATTACATTATAGCTAATATTTTAGTGGCTATTTTATTGCTATTAAGAGTTTATTATTTTCATATTATAATTAAATAAAAGAAAACTATTCAAAAATTTGAAAATCTGACTTCGACTCAGTTGTCTCCGGGTTTTGAGCTACTGTGAAAGTTCCGAATGTCTAGGTAGTAGGAAAGTTAGTTAAAAATAGATTGCAAGATTTGTACCGGACAAACAAACAAACAAGAATGGAAGTTAATAAAAACATGGAAATAATAAATCACACATTCAGCACCATTTTTCTGAACAAATAAATAATTAAATAAAAATAAAACACCTTTCAAATTTTCATATTTGACTACGAAAATCTCTTAATTTCATTGCATTCAGAAATATGTTACAAAAGTACCCACTTTTGATTCAAATACGGAAAGTAATGTTTCTTTTTTTCTTTAGAAAAACTCATTTTGATATGTCAGACATATATTAAAGAGTGGAAGTTTTGTTTTAAAAAGCAAGAAATTGGAAGAGTAATATTTTTATTTATTTATTAGGACTGAGGGCCTATTAGTCTCAGACAGGGATTTTTGCGTTGTCGTTTTCGATAGTTGGACATTTGTCGAAATCTAAAATTTATCGAAAATATAATTGAATAATTTGAAAGCAATGTTATAATTGGGAAGAAAAAAAAAACTAATAGTCCTCCACCCTAAACTAAATTCTGATTTTGCCAGAATTTCATCAAAATCTTTTTTTTTTTTTTTTTGAAAGAAAAAGAAAAGAAAATTAACAATAATCAGTATCGTTACAAGAAATATCGAAGACGTTTTTTTTAATAATTTTGAAGTAGGAAATAAATAGTGCGCGTGCAATAATATGAAATAAAAATAAATAAAAATATGAATTTAATGATTTGATTTTTATATAAAACACGATCGCGTGCTATCTTAAAAAGTAGATGTAAAATTTAAAGTTTAACTTTCTTGGCAACAATTATAAATTAAAATAAATAATTTAATGAAAGTTTAGGAGTTAGAATTTCTAATTTTTTTTTTTTTTTTTTTAAATCGGGCCAAGCTTGATTTTATTTATTTATTTATTTATTTTTTAAATACATGTTGCACATCATAAAATTTTATTCATATAACTTTAACAAAAGACGTGAATTTTTTATAAAAATAAACTTTTTTTTTTTTTTTTTTGTCATTCTGCTAACAATCACAGTGATATAGTGACTTGATAATTCTATTCATAAGTAAATATGTCTTTAAAATGGTATTTAAAATTTCAATTTTAAAATTATCCTTTTCAATTTTGAATTTGTCCAGGTATATGCATGTGTGTGAAAAATAGTTAATTTTGAAATTTTTGATTATATATTACTTGGTATATTTTCCGTAATAATTTAGTAATATTTTTCATTTTATGGTCGCATTTCCATATGCAATTTTCATTTAACATAGTGATATATGGTTTATTTTGTAAGGAAATGAAAGGAAGAGAATTTTTTTTATTTATTTTTTGCATTTTGAATAAAAAAGTAAAGCATTATTTAAAATTCATTTTAAATAATAATCAAATAGAATTACGTATTCAGCATTATTTTTATTATTTTTTTAATCAGTCTTATTTCTTATTAAGAAAAATCTGTTAACTAGCGAAATACCGAGAAATGTCATTGGAGAAAGTCAGCTGTTGGGAAAGTGAGCTGTGGGGAAACCGTACCTGTCGGGAAAGTGTGTTGTCGGGAAAAAGTACCTGTCGGGAAAGTGAGTTGTCGGGAAAACGTACCTGTCGGGAAAGTGAGTTGTCGGGAAAACGTACCTGCCGGGAAAGTGAGTTGTCGGGAAAACGTACCTTTCGGGAAAGTGAGTTGTCGGGAAACCGTACCTGTCGGGAAAACGTACCTGTCGGGAAACTGAGTTGTCGGGAATGTGAGCTGCCGGGAAAACGTACCTGTCGGGAAAGTGGCGTCGGGAAACTGAGTGTCGGGAAATCGTACCAGACCCTAAAAAATAGTCAGATATTTTTTATTTCTTCTTTAAATACAATCTTTGTGTCATAGCATATAACTTGATACAAAAATAGAATCTTCTTCATTAGACATGACTTTCAATTAAAAAACCCCCTCAAAGTTCATGTATATGCACCATATCTTCTGATGCACTAATTAGGGGCTTCTCTTGTATTTCCTTATCCTTCTTTTGAAAGACTGTTAAAATATATTAGCTGAGAAAAATCTCGGGAACAAATTTTACAGTAATATTTTAAAGGTAATCGTACGAAAAATTCGAATTATCCAAAATAGAACTCGAATTATCCACGATTTTTTAACATTATTTTAATACAAAATTCAAGAGACCGAGTAAAAAGTTCGAATTATCTAGAATTTCGAATTATTCAAGTTTCACTGTACTTTCACTTTTCTTGGACTTGAGAAATTCTAGAGAAGCTAAAGAAAGGGGATAATAGGACTCAAAGCAAATGGGGGGAAGAAAAAGAAATCCTAGAGGAATGATGGGAAAAAGACTTTTGGAAAAGCAATCATGTGACTTTTTAAAGTGGAATTATATATATAGTAGAATTTCTGCAGTTCCACTCTCTAATGTGAACCCTGATTTCAATGTAAAACTCATTGATTCTTGAAACAGTTAGTTTTTGCAGAAGTTTTGAACCAATTTTTCGACACATTTCGGTGTTGTAATGCATGAGTTTTTTAACTTAACACTGCTGAATTAAATTAATAAATTCTTAATGTGCCATCTGTTTGACTCCAAGTAATTTAATGGGATTTTTGTTACTTCATATTTTAAAGATATCTTCTTCAAAAATGAAATTTTTAAAAATTTCTTCTTGGATACGATTCTTTGAATGTGTCACCTAATATCTTAGTAAGCAATTTAGAAATAAATAAAAGTAATTATATGTTTTTTCATAAGTAAACTCAAGGTTGTAATTTTTATTATTAAGGAGAAATATTTCTTCTTCTTATTATTATTTTTAAATTGTTCACCAAAGTAAAATGCAACATGTTAAAAAAGTGCAATAAAAAATAAAATAAATGAACTCTATTTTATTAAATGTGATATCCTTAAAATAACAAATCAACAAAAATCCCATGATTACATGGGGAGAAAATAAAAAGGTTAATCTGACTGATGTGCATTTTTGAAGAAATTTCAAGGGATAAGTTTAAGAGGAAAACAATAAGACAGGTTTTGATGCAAGACAGGATTTTTTTTTTTCCCCTTTACTACTAGTTTGGATTTATGGGAAACTCAAATTGTAAAGATTCTACTGTATCTAACTCTGAATTATAGAATTGAATAAAAAAAAAACATTTATTATTCTTTTTGCATTTTTTAAAGATATATATTTTGCAACCAGCTTTTAATTTTACTCATTGTAGGAAGCAAAACAGTCACTTCAAAAAAGTCTTTCATTTTGGTTAACTTATTTAGAAGATGATGATGAAACTATTGAGAAAAAAGAACAGGTAAGTATTAAACTTAAAATTCAACAAAATCCAAAATACACTTGAAACTTAATAAAAAGATTATAAAAAATATATAATTATCATATCTAGAAGTAAATTTATATTAAAATTTTAACAATTTATTCATGTATATGAATAAAACCTCTTAATGAAATCGCTAAATGCTGCAAAAAAGTTTATTTGGAAAATTCATTAAATAGAGATTAACTGCTTATCATATTTTGAACTACATAAAATCAGATTTTAACTTCATAAAGCTTTAAACATCATCTAAAATACTGGAGTACTGAATTACACATATATTCTAATGAAAAAAATATATACCTAATCCAGTATTCATTACTTTTAAATATAAAATTATTGGGTATGAAAGTATATTCTTCCATTTTTTTTTAATGATATTATTATAGTGGAATAATTTTAAGACATACGTATTATATGTGTCCTTTATTTTAAATACCAAAAAAGTCTTAATTTTGTCCGAGTCGTTTTTGTTTGAAAGGTGTTTTCCTTCATAAATATGTTGCAATGCTCTAACAACTTCTAAAATGTTTTTATTAAACAGTAAACCAGAGCGAATTGTTTTAGACATACATATAACCCCAGGAGCAGAAAGTGCTTAAAACTGCGACGCACGTCGCAGAACAATTGAGGCTTTTGCAGAACATTTCATCTATCCCCTAACTGGATGATGTTGATTGATACAGCTAAAATTTTAAAATTAATAAAACCTAGATATGCTCAACTGACCAGTAAATCTGTTAGCATACTAGAAAATTGCTGGAAACAGTCATTGTTTCAATGTATAGACAAAATTTATAAACATTTTGTAAGTAGTATATCCACAATAATGTGACAATATTAATGCCAAAAGCCATTGAAAAAATTGCAAATTCTGGGTGTATGCCTCAGTTTTAGATTATAAAAATTTTAAACCATGTTTTATTATAAATGTGTAATAAATATTTTACTAATAAGTATTATTTTTATGCTTATTTTGCATTTTACTGTGCTTTGACAAATTTGGACAAAATACATGCAGAACAGCAGAACATTTGCAAATTTTAATGTCTCGTTGCAGAACATCAGATATAATTCTGCTCCTGGGCATATAACCATATATGTCCTTCATTTTAATTACTGAAAATGTCTTAATTTTGTCCAAGTCTTTTTTGTTTGAAAAGTGTTTTCCTTCAATGCTCTAACAGTTTCTTCTGGAAATTTTTTATTTATTAAACTGTAAACCAGATCAAACTGTAAAAGAAAAAAAAAAAAAAAAAAAAAAAAGCTAACCAGTATGCAAAGATTTGTTGATTTCAGCAACAATGATCATTTGAATTTTCATTTTCATTGCCGTCCTTTGCTGTACTTTACCTTGTTCTAAAATAACTGAAAAGTTAGTGTTTTCAAAGTTTTAATTTTAGAATGTTTCTCAGAAAATCCAGTTTTAGTTCTTTGAGCATCATAAATTGTATATAAAAAGTGGATATTTTTAAGGGAAAAAAAAAAAAAAAAAAAAAAAAAAAATACGTAGATTAAAAGTTTGTTAACAATTTAAGTATGGCAAATCACTATCGAAGTAGAAGTGCGACCACACTGCTATTTGTTACCATAATTTTCACACGAGAGCACTGGTTTTTAATATTTTTTTCAGAATAGTGCTTAACACTTATATAATATATTCGAGAAAATGGTCTGGGTAAAAAATTAATTGAACTACAATTTGCTTCAAGCATTATTGATGCTATGGAGAAAGAATGGTTAGCAACCAAAAATACCACAGGAAGACTATTGATAAGTAAAAATTTTTCTTTAGAAAAATTGCCTGGGTAAAACTTGCAACAGTGTGAGGTATGCAATGAAGAAAAGGAATTAAACAATCCAATTTAATTTGCATTATATGTTTAAAAGGAGTTCATGGAATTTACACAGCAAAATACTCTTGTAATAAGTGAGAATCTGTGTAATATTTCTCTAACATTAACCTGCTATTAAATTTTGTCAGAATAATATGATAGTGAGGTAAAGTGCTATCTGATTGATAAACACTGATCCAAGAATAAATTTAGCTGCTAGCGATTTTGGCTACAAGAATTTTATCTAATACACTTGAAATGCACATTTTCATAAAGAAATTGAAAAAAAAAAAAAAAATGTGCTGAAACTTATGCTGAAAATATCATATTTAGAAGTTTATTCGGAAGAATTTAAAGCCAGCTAAGTGGCCTTGAATTTCATGGTGGCTATTTTGCAGGACAGTGGTAATGCCACGGCCATCTACTATATTTTTTTAGATTTTTTATTCATTACAAATAGAATGAGCATTATTTCTTTTTATTCATTTTGTAGACACATAAAAAAAAAAAAAGGAAAATTTCCAGTGATTTCATTTATGAAATTTTTCTGAAAATCATATTAGGTATATAAGTACTATCATGCAGATGTTCTGCATGGGAAAGGCTAGTAAAAAATACTTTTGTTGGTAAAAATTACTTTTTTTAATAACTAAAATTAATTATAATAGTTTCTATTATTTTCGAAAAAAAAAAAAAAAAAAAAAATAATAATAACTATGCATTTTATTCTACACTTTTAGCATATATTACAACAAAATTCTTCAGCACTAACAGTTAATTAGAGAATGTACTTTGGTATTTGGAGGTTATTTCACAAGAAAATTTTTTAAATAATCTTACTTCAAAGGAGAAATTTATAAAATATGAGTTCGACTGTATGTGAGCTTCTTTTATGTTTACTTTATAAAGTCAAATTTATTTTAAAATTAAGGAATTTTTTTTATATATATTTATCGATAGAAAAGCATTATCTACATTGTTTATTGCTGTTATATTATACTAGCTGTCTAGTCATTTTAATACAGAAAAGAGAAAGTAGACTCCACTCCCATTGATCAAATGACAAAGCACTGATGGTTTTAGGTGAATTTCCATCTAATTTAAAAGATTTAAATTGAATTTTTTAAACTGTTTCAAATCTAAATAAAAACAGTAAGAGTTAAGTTTTCAAAATAAATGCAATACATTTTGTACAGTTTTGAGAGGCGTGTCTGTGATTTGCAAGCAAGAAAAAATATCCAAAAAATTAAAAGGTACTAAATATTAAATACAAACCATCTGGTGCTTTGTCATTTGATAAACTCAGATAAAGGGAACAAAAAACTGTAATTTCATCCAAAAGATAATTCTTGTCTTTATTAACTTTTGTGCAAGTTAGTAATATATTTAATTAAATTGTATGGTTAAAAAGAAAACAACTTGAGCTTTCTTTTTGTGAAGAAAGTATGATATCAAAGTAAACAAATCTTTAGAATGCTGAAAACTGTATATTTTTAATTGTTATTGCAAAATTGTAGTAAAAATATTGAAAATATACAGATATAAAAGTTGTTGGTGATTTATAGCAAAAGGGTCATTTAAAAACAAAATTTTCAAAATGAACGCAATAAATTTTCTAGAATTTTGAGAGATGTTTCTGTGCTTACATCTGTGATTCTATTTAAAAAAGGAAAGATTAAATCAAAAGATATAAAATATTTAAAGCATAAATATGTCAAAAGGTCTCTCATTTTTTGCAACCTATGTAAACTAAGAAATCATGAGCACACAAAAATTCAGAACATTTAAAACTTTAAGCTTTTTACATCTTCCTTTCAAAACTGAAATCCCAGTAGCAGAAATAGTGTAACACGGCAGACAGCAGGGAGCATTGCAGATTAATATAACATCTGAAAAAGAAATGCTAGGCTTAAGAAAACAAATATAATTTAATTTATGCCTCTAGATTACCGTACTTATTGCATATTCTTAATTTATTTTCATTGTAGATGCAAATTTTACATATTTTATGAATTGATAATACTCCTTGTGATGGCAGACTTAGTCTGGCTTTCCACAATCACAGACAATTTTTTTTTTTTTTTTTGCTGCAGATAAATATAGAAAATTCTGCTACTGGGACTGAAATAAAAACATTGAAAAGTTCTTGATATATTCAGTACAAAATGGTTATTTAATAGTGAAATTTTTAAAATAAACTTAATTGTAAATGATTTTGAGATATGAGTTTTTGCATCGATTATTGTCTAATTTTCTAATAAAAACATTAAAAGAATCAAAGATATAAAATATTTAATTAGTTAATTGGGGCAAAAGAGTGACTTTTGCTACTCTCCTCATTTCAGTTTTTTTTTAAAAGAATTTTTGAGAAAATAAGGGAGAAAATGGTGTTTTAATCTTTTTGACCATTATGAAAGACAGTCTCTATGAAATGGAGTAATTATTGAAAAAAAAAAAAATCGATATTAAATTGTTTCAATGTGACAGTTTAAAAAATGTGAAAAAATTTATTCTGTGTTTCTTCATTTTCTTAAAATAACTTAAATTGTTATTTGAAAAATCTCATAAAAGGACTGTTCAAAAACTTTTGAAATTAATATAAAATAGAAAAAATCTCAAAACTTAAGGACAAAATTTTATATACAGTAGAACCTCAATCCATCGTTTTTCACGGGGTGCGTAAAAAAGAAAAAAAAAAGAAAGTGGGAAAACGACGAATGCGGGTTAAAGTCAAAACACGAAGAAAACTATGTTCATAGATTAATACACACAATGTATACAGTGTACTACTAATAGACACCAATTTGTCACTTTCCAAACTGTCAAAGAAATAAAACAATGTTATTGTATTATACCAACCAACCATTAAATAAAATTTATTTTTAAAAATTAAAAATTTTATGTTGAGTTTTTGTTCCTTTTTAAAATTAAACAGGATTTTTTTCAGATTTACTACATTTTCTGGTCCTTCTCTATGCTTATATAAAAGTTCCTGCATCTTTAAATGCCATAATTGAGTCACCCACGTGAAAATTATCCTCTATTTCATCGCTATTATGTTCATTTTTTGAAATCACACATTTATTCTATGCTTTAGGATACCACATGTCGCGCAACGTCTTGGTTAATGCAAATATTATCACTAAATTTTCTACCAGACTGACTACAAGATCCTGTACTACAAGCAACCACTCTTCATCTGCATCATCATCATCATTTTCTTGCCCTTCTGTTTGGCATTTTTCATTTTTTTGCCCATAACTGCATTTCACGAAACAATTTTCTGGATTACTGAAGAGATTACTTCCTGCCATACTGAAATTACAAAATGAATAGATGTTCCGGAGGCAATGCATCACAATTCTGATCTTCTACGGAAATGGGGAAAAGAGCTATTTTAGGATGAAGTAATTCCAGTTCATATGTCATATGGAACCGCCGCTTGACCTTCAGGAAAATTTTTTTACAAGGTCAGGAGAAAATTTTTACAACGATAAATGCGGGAAAATGACTTTTTGAAGCACGATACATGCCGGTTTTGTTAACATTATTTAATACAATTTGAGCATGGATCATAGAAATAAAACGATCAATGTCTGAAAACGATGGATGCAGGAACGATAGATCGGAGTTTCACTGTATTGTATTTGGATACATATTGTATCTAATAATACCAAATATTAAAAGAACTAATTTTGTGTTTCTGAGTTAAGCCCAAAATTGGAAAAAAGATTAATTAAAAAAAAAAAAAAAAAAATCCTTAATGAGCATGCGTTTTTATAGGGTCTGAGGTACACTTTTGTCCAATTTTGTAGCTATATGAACAGCAGAAGTTAACAACCTTTTTTATTTCAAGAATCACTATATTGATAATAAAAAATCTCGAGGATCACTAAATTTATAATTTAAAATCCTGCAGATCATTTTTAATAAATGCAAGTGTATATGTACAATAATGTTCAGGGAATAATTTTGTAAACAGGAAATAAACCTATGTAAAGAGCAAAAGAATGTGAGGAGTAATTAAAAGAAAGAATTTATAAATTATAGTAAGAATGGAGAAAGAAAGCATACATCGATACTTTTCATACATATTTTTTTAAAATTTGATCGCTAATTTTTATCTTCAACATATTTTTCTACAAACAGCATAAAACAAAGATCATGACTCAACAAATATTTATTTAACAAAACGGTATTAAGCACAAATCTTTTAAATATTAATTATAGCTAACACTTTAATAGCATGAAAATAATATCTATCCAGCATCAATAACGATAATATTCAATTATAATATGACAGTGGCGTCATCTATAATTTATCGATGTAATATATATATAGCTCAGAATTTTTTTATTTATTTATAAAAATATTTTTAAAATCACATAATATTTGTAAGGCAAAATAATTTTATTTAAAATAAATTTTACTAATGTTTTGTGTTTTCTTTATATTCTATAATTATAATTTTATTTACGCTTAGAAATAGACTATGCTACTTAAAAATACGTGAGTAACAACATTATAACACTTTATTCTATCAAAATAGTATATTTCAACAAAAGTATATACTGTTAAATAAATAAAAAGTAAGAATGAATCTAATATTTTAGTAAGTTAATTTGCTCAGTAAATTTCTTATAATAAATTATACTATGTAAATTTTTACTCCTATAAAATATCAATATTTTAAGGTTATTCTTTCTAAATTATTTTTTCTGTAATATATTATGGAAATGAGATATCAGAAATTATAATAATTAGATTAAAAAAAAAAAAAACTTTTTTTGATTTTAAATATCTATCTCCATCTTTTCTAAATGAAGTTTTCAAGTGATAAAAGTTAATTTTTAAAGAATAATAAACTCTGAGAATTTGTTAACTTTAAAAGATTATTTTTTTCTTTTAAGAAATGAAAACGATAATTTTAGGAATATATGTGTTTTATATGGTAACAGATAGCACCATAATATAAAATCCTGAAATACTATCCTGTATAAGGAAATTTTAGGCAAAAAATGCACATGACGGTAACCGATAAGAAGTCGAGAATTGGTTTATTTTAATATATTGCCTTGGAAAGTATGAATCAATGAATTAATCGTGTGAATTATTTTTATGATTGAGCTTTAATTAGGCGTCTGCCATAGACATATGAAATATTAATGCCGTCTGCTCGATCTCTATCATCGGTATTCATACTGCACTGCATAAAGAGAAAGGAATATTCCTTTTCCAAATTGGTTCAAAATTTTCTTGCGCATGCCCAGATTGTACGATTTTGGTCTTACAGAAAGAGCTTTGTGTTTTAATATTATAGATAGATAATGGTTATTATCACATACAGTAGAAGATCTCCATAAAACAAACCTGAAAACACAAGGTTGTGTGTTGTATGCATTTTTGCATTCTATAGATCAAATTTCATACTTCATTAAACTCACTAAACATGGGCAAATATGTCTGAAACATATCAAAACAGAGTAGAGTATTTTTAATTTATATTCCTTGGAACAGCAGCAGGGTGAATCATAACTTTCATTATTAAATTTACATTATAAGTACAGTAAATATATGCATGTTCTAAGTCATGCATAATATTACTTATTTAAAAATAAATAAATAAAATTGTAACAATATCAAATTTTTCATTAAAAAGTTCCGAGATATGGATACAAAGAAAAACAAATGTATCATACGTAATTCTCTACAGAGTAACAGTTTTTTACAAAATGTTTCTTAACTGCAAAATTCATTATGGCATAGAAGTTGTGCATTATATAGATTTGCATTATAAAAATCTTCTACTCTATTAGTAAAATTTGACTTTATTTAGTTAATTTTTTTTTTCATTATGTATCAAATCTTTATTAGAAGTTTCTTTTTCACTAACTGTGCTTGAAGCAGCATAAATTTACTGAAAGCTTATATAATTAATTGCAATTATATGAAAATTCTCTATTTTATGAATATCTTTGCTATTTTCAGGTTGTACCTCTTTATGACAGTAGGATTAAAGTAAGCAAATTGCTAATTGAAGTTGGGATGTTTTATGTAAGTTTTTTCTATGTATATCAAAATTTTGAAGTTACTACACAAAATATACTTTTAAAAATTTTTAGATTTTAAATATTCACTATTATAATAAAACTTGTTTATACAATGAACTTGTATATGAAATAATTCTGCTTTCTATAAATGATTCCATAGTTTTTGCAATATCTTGTACAATATTTTTTTTTTTTTCAATTAGTATTTTTTCGTGCATGTGCAATTTTTGTTTTGACATGTTTTACTGTACTATTTTTTAAGGTCATTTTTATATAGAATATTTTGAAATACTTCTGTTTTTTTTTTTTGTTTTTTTTTTTTTAATGTAATATAACAATAAATGACAAATGATTAAAAATATTAAGTATCTATATTATCAGGTTTAGTATAGCCACTCAACATGGTCTATGGGTTGGTTTATTTGATAACACTTTTCTTGTTGATAGCAGTAAAAAGTACTAATGGACCAGTGTTCAAAAGAAATAAATAAGAAACACTTGTCTGCAAAAAAATTTACAATAATTGTTTTTGATTGAAATAATTGCATGATCTTTCATCAGGGAGAGAAGTAGGCAATAAGTGCTGCATCAAAATAGCAAGAGTCGTGTTATTTTGGCCCAAAACAATTGTTGGAAGTTTTTTATTTGATTTCTCTAGAAATCGACCTATTGCAATAACTTAGTTTAATATATTTAAAATTAATTTTTTTTTATTACAATAACTTATGAAATACTGAATCAATTTGAACTAAATTTGTACAGTGAACTTTTTAAAAGAATTTATTGGCCAATTTGATCTGTCATGTTTTTTCCAGGTGGCAGCCACTCGAAATTTTCAAATGTGTTTATGAATTGATTTTCTTAAAATTCGACATATACATAATCCATATCAAGTTCTGAACCAAATTTATTAATCAACTTGATCTGACATTTTGTTTTAAAACGGAGATTACATGAAAATTTCAAATTCATGTAAAAAAACATAATTGTGAATAAATTTGTCTTCATATGTACAAAACGCATATCAAAAGACTAGGTTCATGTTTAAGACAAGTCTAAACTAAGTTTATTTATCAATTCAATATGCATTGTCATTTCAAATTGGCAGTCACTTAGAAATTTCAAACTCATATGAAAACATATTTATGAACTGATTTGCACGAAACTCAGTGTGTATATTATCCATATCAAGATCTTAACCAGGTTTATTAATCAACTCAATCTACCCTTAAAAATTTTGAACTTGCATAAAAACACGTATTTATGAAGTGATTTGGATAAAACCCTATATGTTTATAGTCAATATCAAGGTTTCAATTAGACTTATTAAACAAGAACAAAGAAATAAATCTATTTCTCCAATTGAGTCAGAAGGGTTTGTTTATATTTTGTGTTGTTTGTTTACTTTTTTTTTTTTTTTAATTTATAAGCACTTTTCTCATTTTAAGTGCATTAAATAAAAAATTTTTGAAGTCAGCTAAAGTTTCTAGCCTTAACATAGCTTCCAAATATCAATAAAAATTTGCCTGTCATGAAATTGAAGAAACTCTGCCTGTAATCTTAAATTATCTTTGGTGCACTATCTATTGGTGCATATCCATGTATCGTGTGGTTAATACACATTTAAAAATTAAAATATAAATTTTGATACATTTATAATTTTCATGTGTAAAGAAAATATATTCAGTAAAATTTTAAATACAAAATAGTATACATTTTTTTATTATGTTTATTATCAGCATTACTAGTCACTCTAATGTAATATTTTAATTAGTATTATTACAAATAGATATAAAGGGATAATTGAGTAGATATGCAGAAAACAGAAAATGTACTGTAATAAATTTTTATAGCATCCATTTTTCTTATTTAAAAATTAAATACCCTGTAAACTTTGATTTCTTTAGGAAGCTTCAAAAGTTTTAGAGAGTCTCCTAGAAGAAGATGATGAAGTTGTTGATGTTTGGTATTTGCTTGGTTGGTCAAATTATATTAGAGAAGAAGAAGAATATAAAAGAAATGCTCAATTTTATTTTAAAAAAGCAAAAGAGGTGATGAATTTATAAATTTATTCTTATCATTGAAATGTTTATACAGAAACAATAACATAAATTACTCATATGTCAAGCCATTGTTATGTATTTTGCAGATTCATTTCTTTTAAATAAATTGTAATATGGAATTATACACATCATTTGAAAAACAATCCATATTTTAAAGCATCAGTAGAAGAAATCTATTGGTTTTCTCAAATAAATGTCTGTGATTATTTAATTTTATATTGAACTAAGAAATATTAGCACCATTAGGGAAGTAACTGAACAAACATTAAACAAAATCTATTTTATGTTTTCATAAATTTAAAATGAAGATTTATCTTTAAAACTATTTAGATTTATTAAATAATAATTATTATAACAACATTGTATACATAAAAATCACACATAGTTAAATAAACAGTTAATTGCATTTTATTGTTTTGGTAACCATTGAGTTTGTTGAGATGTTGGCTGTTGCTGGCATTATTACCAGCTTGTGATATTTCATTATAGGAAGATCAACCATTGATATTTGTTTATTTCTAGATTGTAAATTTTTCCTAAATTGTTGCATAATATTAGCATAAAATATTTCAATGCACTGTTATTGAGATGTTATGTTCTTCTCCATAAAACTCTACTCTTGTTTTTTTCTAAATACCTCAACAATTCTGTAATGTAGAATTTAGTGGTAATTGTATTTTTTTTATATACTGTAATTCTATTTTGCTATTTTAGAACAAGATAATTTTGATATTTATTTAGGTTACAATTAAGTGATCACATATAAATATGCGGAAATTATTAGAATTGGGGATTTCAAATTTTGTTTTATTATTTTTTTAAGCATGCAATATTCAAATATATTTATTCAGATGTAAAACTGGATCTGTTAAAGTACCTTTCACAAAATTTTTTTATTTAAAAAATTGATCTTTCACAAAATTTTTCTTGTTTCATTGACATTTTAGTGAATATTCTGCCCAATAGAGGGCGCTTGTAGTTCACAAAAAACTCTTTTTTGCTTCTAAAAAGAGATGTAAGAAAAAGGCTTCTTAAAAAAACTCTTCAAAAATTCTTAGGATACTGCGTAGTGAACGATAAATTTTCTTTTATCAATTGACATCTTTTCTACTAATTGTCACTCTTGATTAAATTAACACTCCGAACCTTCAGGGTATCGAACGCGAGACCACCAGATTACTAACATGGCGCTCTAACCACCTGAGCCACGGAGAGACAAATGAAAAAGCTTACCTTAAAATAGAGGCACATTTTTTATTTGGTTGAGATTCACAAACATACCGTAGTGAATGACAGTAAGTACATAAGAATTTGGGAAAAAGAGGAAATCATACATGCAATAAAATTTCGATATTTTTCATATACGCAAATTCTGTAAATTAATATACAATAAAATAATTAATATGTAAATTTGAGTATAATAAATAAAAAAAATAGCTACTTTGCAGTCAAAAAGTTATATTTTAAGCAACATAGAAGAATGGTGCTTTATCACAAAAAAATATTTAAAAAATTTCAAAATAATCCATAGTCTGCATGTCACATTACTTAATGACGAAGCTTCTTCAATAGTCATACATATATGTTGTTTACATAGTATATTATACAGAGTGGTGGGAACCACTGATTTGTTTTACATCCAAACATACACTGCAAGTGATAGAATAGATACACTCACGTGATATAATACATAAAAGTTCTCCTCAGACTTGTAGT
Source organism: Salticus scenicus (assembly GCA_963930645.1). Lineage (NCBI taxonomy): Eukaryota > Metazoa > Arthropoda > Arachnida > Araneae > Salticidae > Salticus > Salticus scenicus. The sequence continues at coordinate 310,093,818 of OZ005648.1, forward strand.
GCCATCTGGTGATCATAAAAGGTTCTATAGATGCAATATCACCATAATAAAATATATTTTTGCAGCTGATTGCTGAATTAATGTTTAAACTGAGCTAGATGAGGAAACATGTAAATATTTTTTAGAGCTTGTAAATAAAAGAATTCTTTAAGTGTGAGTAAAATTAAATTATATAAATATAGAAATTTTAAAGTGGGATTTAAAGGTAAATTATAGAAATTTAGGAATTTTAATTTGGAGCTAAATATCTAAATAATGTATCAAACAAAGAAATATTTCTATTCCTTATATATATGATAAGTTGCAGTTAAATGACTCAGCTCCATGGCATTTCAGGATCTTGAATTTTATGACTGTTTATTGTAAGTTGCACATGGTGAAGATTCAAGCAAACTTTTGTAACAGTCTGCCGTAAAAATAAAGATGTTGAAAAAAGTCTAAATTCGGTAACTGTCCTTTTTATTCAAAATATATTCTTTCCCACACCATAACCAAGCCTGGTGTGGAAAATTTGTATAGATATTAAATTAAAATCTCTTTAAAAAAAACTTGGCTCAGCCAAAATGGCTGAATATAAAAAACAAAATGGCACATGGAAAGGGATGCTTACTAAGGCCAATAGACCGCGGCAAGAATGCCGGGTTCCTTACCCATGTCCTAACCAACTTGTTGCTATCTTGAACTGCTCTCAACCGATATTTTTCGCTGCTGATTTTGAAACAACGCGCCGCACTCAGCCAATCAGAGTACGTGCCCGCTTATCAAAATACCGGAAGACAAACGCACCGTCACTTCCAAAGAAGCATCCCGATTTTTCTAGAACAAATCCCAACTGCATCTCCCTTTCGCCGCGCGGGAAAATGAAAAGATGCGATGAAAAAATGGCTGACAGGGAAAATCGACAAAAAACACTAGCGTGCATATTTAAATTCTGCAAAATCGTTGTTCAAAAACTTTAAAGTTGGATACCCCAATTCTTGACGTATTTTAATGAGGAAAATATCATTTTGAAGCTCATGACATGTAGATTTATCCTGTATTAATGTCATTCCCGATATACTTACCAATAATACTTTATTTTGATATTTAATAAGAAGAAAAACATAGCAAAAATGGTCAAGAACATTAATGTTTGTAAAACCGTATTATCTACTTTTTGGGAGATAATAGCTTTTAGTCTATTGTTTTAATTAGTCTAGAATTTAGTTTATTAAGACTAATCAAATTGTATGGTAGATTTCTTTCTGTAAAATTGTTTTAACATTGTTATCAGCTTATTTTAAATTATACATAATGATTATTTTGGCTATTTTAATTTTAGTAACGATATATTCAGTGGCTTAATTTAAATTAAAAAATGTTACTAAAAGCGACAGTGTAACAGAGCTGATTTTTGAAATAGCTCGTTGCAAAAACTTTTCCTTTTTTATATCTAATTATCAGCAAATTTCAGAAATGTGGGATTATTTATAAAAGTAATGTTTGTTTATGAAGAACAAGGAGAAAAATAGTAGCAAGATATTTAATATTTTTAATCATCATTTTAGTTTAGTTCACTTTGTTTTGAGAGGATTTTTTTCAAGTCAACAGCAAAGAATTAATTTGCAAAATATGAGAAAAATTGTAAATCAGATGGCAAGGGGGAGGGGGAAGAAAAATTGTTCCAAAATAATTTTTTTTAATTGTAAAAAATATGTTTCAATAAAATACTCAGCTGCTATATAAACATGTAGGCTTTCATAAATTAAAAGTCTACTACTGTTGTCTCATCAAATAATTTTTATTTATTGTTCTGTTTGTAGGTCAGTGCTAAAGTAAGATATGAGGATGTTGAATGTCTAGACCATATAAATGAACTTCTTCAAGAACTAGATTCCCTTTATCCAGATGATTCTGATGAAGAACAACCAGAGGATGCAAATGTAAATGAACTTTCTTCAGATTCTCAATCAGATCAAGAAATGGAAACTTAAAAATTTATAAATAAATATTTTTTTAACACACTTTTATTAGCTTCACCTGTATGTATGTTTGTAACCACTCTGGGAGCAAACAAAAAATCTGTATTGTAAAAAAAAGACTTTCCCTACGTGAACGCTGTGGCTGTGAGGTAAAGCTCCGCGTTACGAACCTAAAGGTCTAGTGTTCGAGCCCAGTCAGGGGAGATTTTTTAAAAAGTATTTTTGTTTAATTCTAAATTATTTTAATTAAAGATTTATATGTATGTAAATATTATGGTGTGTCACTCACACTATTTTCTCTTACCCTGCATTTTAATACTAACAAGGAAACATTCAAAAGGTGTCACCTTCAGAAAGTATTGAAAAAAATATATGTTACTCTACTCTTCATAAAACACCAAAAAGTTAAAAAAATTATCGGCTGAAATGAATTACAGCGACCACAAAAAATTATCAAGATTAAGCATATTTGGCGATTTAGCGCTGTTAGGCAATACGTTTGCTAGCACCGAGATTGTCGTGTACAAACAGAACCGTGTTTTGCTTTTCCGCCAAATGCTCAAAATCAATCGCCTAGCAGCATGAAATTGCCAAATATGCTTAATTTTTATAAATTTTTGTGGCCGCTGTAATTAATTTCAGCCGATATTTTTTTCATTTTCTGGTGTTTTATGAAGAGTAGAATCACATATATTTTTTTCAATACTTTTTGAAGATGACACCTTTTGAATGTTTCCTTGTAAGATAGATATTTTGTGCTTTTTAGTTCACATTTCTATAAAAGTGTGTTCTTTAATTTTTTAAAACTTATAATATTATTTAACCCTTTCGCTACCAGTGTCAAATATATGTGACGATCCGATTTTCTTACCTGAGCCCGGCGTCACAAATATACGACGGGTGTTCATTATCAGTTTATGATAATTGTTTGCATCAAATCGTGTTGCACACAGACAGGTTATGTTATAAAATAATAAAATAGATACAGGATGTTATTGATTTGTTTAGAACGTTATAGATACATCCCACAAAAATAAATGACAATTTTATCATATTTAAATAGTAAGACTTCTAGGCTGTGGTGGCGGTTTCTCTCCTGAGACTCTGGTAGCGAAAGGGTTAATTGTAAGTGCCAGATGACTATAAAAATAATTAAACAAATAGTGTTTAACTGCTATAAGTAAAACACCATCAAATGTGATACAATAATACAGGGTTCACACTACAAAAAATATTGAGTGGAATTCTCCCACTCTAAAAATTTAAGTGAGAAGTTACATTTTGTGAATTTCATTTTAGAGAATTACATTTGCAAATTGAACAATTTAATTACATAATATTCCCCCCCCCCCCCCTTTTTTTTTTTTTTTACATTTATCAAGAAATTCTAGAGAAGCTAAAAAAAGATAACTACAGGCTTCAAAGCAATTAATACATTACCCAACTGAATTAAAAAATCGATGAAATACTCAATGAGCAATATGAAAAAATTGGGGGGGGGGGGGGGAATCTTCCTTATGATATATTTTTAAGTGGGATTTTTGAAAGTATTGAGAGATTCTCACAATCCCATCTTCTAATGCGAACCCTGCATTAATAAGCCAATTTACTGGTTGTTATAATTTATAGTGCATGATGGTACACAAAAAACTACCAAACTACAAGCTTAAGAGAAGAATACTATATACCTTTTACAACAAGTTCTAAATGTAAAATTCAAAGCTTGTTTCTAGCATTTTTATTCCTTCCTCTTTTAAATTTAAGATTGATGCAGAATCACTGATAAATAATTAAATTAAAAAGAAAAGGGGGGTTATTTTGTTGGATTAGTTTATTATTTTTCTGAAATTTCATAAACAAATATTTTACTGATATATATATATATTTCAGTACAATACGAAGCCGAAAATCTGGACTCCAAAAATCCGGACAATTTCGGCGGCGTTAATCATCATCATCACCAGCATTTTTTTTTTTTTTTTTAAGCATAAATATATCTAAATAAAGAACTGAAAAAGTATTTTATTTCTTAGTAATCTTCAAAACCGGCATTTGCAATGTCTGAAAGAGGAGGAAGAAGAAGATTATAATAATAGTAACAGTTCTTAAACATTTATCTAATTGAGAACTAAATTCTGTGCTACTGAGAACTTCTGAGAACTAAATTTCAATTATGCTCAAACTTTTAATTAAAAAACCTAAAGTACTTAAAAAAAAAAAAAAAAAAATCGCAAAAATGTTTTAAAAATGGCATGTTTTTCTTATTTATTTTCTTTTATTGTAACTTGTACGCAAATATTTCAATAAATCTGTTTTGTTTTTCAAGTTATTTTTATTTATGTATTTTTAAACATATTCTGTAGTATTCCTTTTATCAACTTTAACAATACATAAAGTTTGGACTGTATCGCTGGATTTTGTTATTATAATAGTACACTTGAATAAATTTCCTCATAACATATTTTGATATAATCACTGAATTAAGAAAAACTCTTTTTTTTTTTTTTTTTTTTTTTTTTATGTTGATTAAAAGAACACAAGCACACATGGCCTCACTTCACGGACATCTTTATTTACTCTCCGGCAATCGCCGATCCAAACATAAACATACACACTCTTTTCTCTTGCGCGCTAGTAGCACCATCTATTGAATACAAAGATAGTTACATGTACGTCGAAACATACTCCAGGCCTTGAAACCCCAAGAGTTTCAACATAAATCTTGACTCACTAAAACATAGCACATATACAACTTAATATAATATAGAAACAGCATTATTAAACATTAAATACAATTTTTAATATAAGCATAGCATTCATATTTGAATTTATATCCACATTGCTGAGAGTCAAATTTACAAAAAAAAAAAAAAATAGGAACTCTAATTAGCCTTTACAGGAAGAACACATATATCTCTAACATTTCTTTTAAGTACTTTCTTATTTGGCAGCATGACATTAATAACCCTAACTCTTTCATCCTGTCCCAAAATTATTTCTGAAATTCTACCAGTCAACCATTTCGTACTAGGCATATTATCTTTAATCAACATGAGTGAACCCACATTTACATTTTTTTGGGGGGATCTCCATTTTGTATGTTGCTGGAGATTGTTTAGATAGTCTCTTTTCCACAACATCCAAATTTGTTGACTATACCTGGTAATTTTTTTCCATTTGTTGAGTCGATTTTCAGGAATTTCTACAATCTGGGGTTCGGGAATTGAGGTAAGGGGTCTTCCTATCAGAAAGTGACCAGGTGATAAGGTTTCGAAGTTATCAAAATCAGATGAAAGGGGAGTGAGGGGTCTGGAATTCAAAACACTCTCTAGAGATAGAAATTCTTCTAAAGACAAATGAGCATTCCCTATGACACGTTTCAAATGGTGTTTAAAGGATTTAACACCAGATTCCCAAAGACCTCCAAAGTTAGGTGATTTTGGAGGAATAAATTTCCAATCAATATTTTCTTCTGAAAAAAAAATTAGCTAATGTTCCATCTGGATGTTTGACTAATTTATGTAGTTTTCTCAGTTCAATGCTAGCACCTAAAAAATTCTTTGCATTGTCACTGAATATTTTTGAACACCTTCCCCTACGACTGAAGAAACGCCTTAAACAAGCAATAAACGCATCCGAAGTAAGATCAGTTACAAAATCTAAATGTATGGCCTTTGTGCTCAGACACACAAATATACATACATATACCTTATTTAATGTTCCTTTTCGTTGACCCTTGAACTTGATATAAAAGGGACCACAAAAGTCAGTACCAACATTTATAAAGGGAAAAGAAGGGGCAGGCAACCCTTTCTCTGGGCAAATCACCCATTATTTGATTTTCTAATACAGGTTTGTTTTTGAAGCATGTAATGCATTCAAATACAACTTTTCGACAGACATTCCGACCATTTATAATCCAAAATTTACGTCTTATAAGGTATAATAATGTATGGGATCCCACATGCAAATACTTCAAATGATAATATCTTACAATAATTATGGTGAATGGGTGTTTATCATGCAAAACAATTGGGTTTCTCTTACGCACCAAGGTCAGGATTCTTCAACCTACCACCTACCCGGAGAATATTATTTTCATCTAAGAAACAATTTAAAAATTTCAACTTACTATTATTTTGAACAATGTTACCTCTCTTAATACTGCAAATCTCAGAGTCAAACTCACCATGTTGTATAGTTTTAATCAAGAATACCTCGGCCCTCTTTATTTCTTCCCAGGTAAGGTGACCCACAATTTTCTCCTTATTCTTGATGTTGTTTACAAATCTAAAAATATAGCACATAATATGAATAATTGTCATATAATTATTACTTAATTTAAGAATTTTATTAATTAAGGAAGCATGGTGGTTAAAAAGAGGAAAAGCAAGGGGAGAAAAGTCTTTTTTGAGTTCTTGTGAAACTTCCTCGAGTGATACTGAAGTTTCATCATAATCTTGAAAAATGTCAATTTCTTTTCTAAGGAAGTGAGGACCCTTAAACCATATGTCACTGCTTCGAAGAATGTCAACACTGGCTCCTCGACTAAGGAGATCTGCAGGGTTAAGAGACCCGGGACAATGAGCCCAAGCACTAGTATCACACAGACTTTGGATCTCTTCCACTCGGTTAGCTACGAAAGACTTCCAACGCTTACTTGATCCCTTTATCCAATATAATGTGATTTTAGAATCTGTCCAAAAGAATGTTTTTGAAGGTTTTTTGTAATCAACTATCGCCTAAACTTTGCTGGCAAGTCGTGCAGCAAGCAAGGTACCAAGAAGTTCCAGACAAGGTAAGGTAATTTTCTTCAGGGGAGCAACTCGACCTTTCGATGCCAGGAGATTTACTTCAATTTTATCATCTTTCACAACTCTGAGATATATAGCAGCACCATAAGCCTTTTGGCTTGCATCGCAAAAATAGTGAAGCTTTATGATGTCGGTGGATTCTTCCTTCGAAGAATTAAGTATGTTTCTAGGAACTTGAAGCTCGAAAAGCTCAGTAATCTCAGAACACCACTTTAACCACACATTTCTAATATCTGAAGGTAATTGCTCGTCCCATGAAATCCTCTTCATCCACAAAGTTTGAAGAATGCATTTTACACGAATTGTAAATGGGGTGATCAAAAATTTTTCCTATTGTTTTCAGAAGGTAGCGTTTGGTATTTCCATTTTCCTTTAATACACCTGCTAGGTTCTGCAATCCCATTATGAAACAATCTTCTTTAATATTCCATAACATGCCAAGTACCTTAGTTGTATGGGATTTTGAGTTGGCATGATTTTCCTGTATCTGAGTGTCGAACTCTTCACCTCTCCACAATCGCATTAAATCTTTATCGTTAGTTATCCACTTCCTTAACACCATACTAGCTTGACTCATAATAGATAAGGCTTCCTTAGAAATTCTTAACGCTTCTTGTAATTCATCTGCTCCAGATATAAAGTCGTCGACATAGAAGCCTCGAAGTAAGCAATCTGTTGTGTTCGGGTATTTATCTTGGAATTTTTCCAGATGTTTATTTATAGTGGCAGAAAGAAGGAATGGGCTGCAAGTAACACCAAAAAGAACTCTTGTAAACCTATAAATTTTAAGGGTGTCATTATCTTTCCAAAGAAATCGCACAGCATCTCTGTTCTTCTCAGCCAATAATGTTTGAAGAAAAGCTTTCTCTATGTCAGCCACAAATGCAATCTTGTTGAGCCTGAAATTCACGAGTATATCAAATATATTTAAATTTAGATTTTGTCCTGACCAAAGACAGTCATTCAGACTTAAACGATGAAAATCATAACTTGAACTTGCATCGAACACAATTCTCATTTTAGTAGTCAAACTCTGGTCTCTAAACACTGGTTGGTGGGGCATGTAATAAACAGGGTTGTCTACAGATTTTTGTGAATTATTTACTTTTTCTATAATACCCCTTTTTTCATGGTCACACAAGGTTTCACAATATTGTAAGTGGAGAATTGGATCTTTTTCAAATCTTCTTGTAAGTGAATTTAATCTCTTTTTTGCTACTGTATAATTATCACTGAGCTCTCTCCAATCTCTCTTCCATGGCAGTTCTACTTCATAACGGTTACCTTTAAAACACACAGTTTTCTCGAAATGTTCCAAGGACTGATCTGTTTCGTGTAAATAAGGATCATCTTTAATCCCTATAGCCTCAAGTTGCCAAAAGTTTTTTTATGTTATTCTCTAAGTCCCTACAATCATAAACCAATCCACAATGTATTTTTTGCTGGTTCTCACTTATTGAATTTGAAACACTACCATAGGCTATAAAACCAAATACAGAATTTTGAAATTTTAATTCTGAAGTAGGCATCTCAATTTGACCAAATTTTAAGAGTTTATAGAATATTTCGGCCCCTAGTAAAACATTTATCTTTTTTGGTTTATCGAAAAGGGGATCTGCAAGCTTGATATTTTGGGTTAAATTATTAACTGGAATGTGAATACGATTCATAGGAATAGTGTCTGCTATATTAGAAACATATAAAAATTCTAAAGGCATCCCAAAGTCAACCCCATTCGAAATTACAGCATGCAGCTTTGATTTTACATTTACCTTAGCATTACTTAATCCAGACACTGCTACAGATATTTTTTCTTTTTTAATTTTTAATAAATCTGCAAATTCAGTGGTCATAAACAACGACATTGAGCCTACATCGAGCAATGCACTGGTTCGTCTCAGCACTCCGCAATTATCTCTGATAAAAATATTTGCAGTTGAAAGAATGACAGTTTTTTCATTATTTATTCCGCTGATAGATGTACCGGTAAACGTGTTTACATTACTAGACAATTTGAAACTCTCAGCACGGGGATTGAGGCTTACTGTTGGTGCAGTTTCTGGAAATAAGGAATCATCATTTTGTTTATTCTCGCACCTGTTCATTTTTTCATTTTCAAAGTGAAGCAACGTATAGTCTGTTCAACTTTAACTGATACCGAAACTAAACAAAACCACATGTTGTTTGGCGACATGGATAATGTTACTGTCACTGTTGGCGCTAGCCAAGGTCACTCATTTCTCCCCTTCTTTTGTTAGAATTTTCCCACCTCTTCTTTTGTTACCTTAACACTTTTTCTTACTTTAATGGGTCTTTTCATTGTTGTACGTCTTGTAAGGTACAAGTTTTTGTCATAAACTCCAAAATACAAAAAGAAGTGGTGGGGGATAGTTTTATCTTTTAACGAGCTATTTTTTGTTTGGAGGGGGTTTGGTTCTTTATATGAATAACAAAAGTTGCCATTTCCGCGAGAAAGGCACAAATGTGGAATACCTTTGTAACCCATTTGTTTACTTCGGGTATCACTTTAACTTGAACGGACTATAGAGTGTTTCTTGGAACATTTTTGACAGCGGTAAGTGGAAGTACAGTTTTTGACAGTATGATTTTTTAAGCAATTAAAACATAGTTTATTTTTTTTTACAAATTCACACCTATTATTTATGGAAAGATTTATAAATTCTGGACATTTATATAATCCATGAAATTCTTCTCTGCGACATTTTAAACACTTAAAGTTTGTACTTTTTGAATTGGATGTTGACATCATACTCGCCACTTTATGTGGAAAATTACGATTAATTTTTATTTCTTTCACCTTACTATTTTGGAGCATTCTTGCTTGACTTTGCAGAAAAGAAAGTAATTGTTCAAGAGAACCAAAATGCTCAGAATTTTTTAGTTCCTTTTCCCACCAATAACGTGTAGATTTGTCTAATTTTTCAACAATTATATATACTAACATAGTTTCGGATAAATTCTCTACTTTGTAATTTAAATTAGATAGTGACCTAATGCATTCATTAGTAATATCAATCAAACCTAGAATTGAACTAGATGACTCATTCACATTAGATTGATTCAATAACTTTTTAATTAGAGTGTTAACAAGCTCTCGCTTGTTTTCAAAACGATCCAATAAAAGATTCCATGCAATTTCAAAATTTGCATCTGAGATGGATATAGAATGGCCTCATCTTTGCAACTTGCCTTGAGATATTGAAGTTTCATTGCTTCTGAAATAGTTTTATTTTCGATTATGGTAGCTCTGAACATATCTTTAAACATAATCCAATTATAAATTTTTCCGTTAAACGACGGTACCGATAAAGTCGGTAATTTAACGTCAGGAGTAACAAATTTTTCACTGGTATCTGTAACAGAAGCTATAGGATTTTTCGTTTCGGTTTTCATTGCAATCAACTTACGATTTATAATTATTCTCAATTCATCTATTACGTCTTCTATCTTATCCTTTTCCTTTATATATTCGTCCAGCTCCGTTTCTTTGCACATTTCAAAGATTGAGTTAAATAAAAGTTTGATGTCAGTTGATATCTCATTAGTTTTGGTTTCTATCAGGCCTAGCTGGACGAAATCGTTGATTTAATTCGATATTTTATCTTTATGCCGCGTTAATGCGGCTTTTAGGACTTTTTTTCTTATTTTTAATTGTTCCATCTCAGATACAATTATGTTAAAACAATTAATTCAAAATAATTAGGAGAGTTAGGGAGAGAGCTCTTACCTGTTCTCAAGAATCTTCCGGTATTCAGCGTCTCGTCGGACCATTTGGACTGTATCGCTGGATTTTGTTATAATAGTACACTGGAATAAATTTCCTCATAACATATTTTGATATAATCACTGAATTAAGAAAAACTCTGTTTTTTTTTTTTTTTTTTTTTTTTTTTTATGTTGATTAAAAGAACACAAGCACACATGGCCTCACTTCACGGACATCTTTATTTACTCTCCGGCAATCGCCGATCCAAACATAAACATACACACTCTTTTCTCTTGCGCACTAGTAGCGCCATCTATTGAATACAAAGATAGTTACATGTACGCCGAAACAAAGTTGATAAAAGGAATACTACAGAATATGTTTAAAAATAGTAATATATTATTTTTTACATGCATTTGCATATTATCCAAGTACTTAAACCATAATATTATATTTTTAGGCATGACCGAAAATCTGAAAATCCGGAATCCCCACGGTTCTGACAATTCCGGATTTTTGGCTTCATACTGTACATCAAATAACTTTTTACTTTCAGCTAAAACACTGTTTACCTATTGATTTTTTATTGCGAAATGATAAAATGATTTGGAAAAATATTTTCCCAAAAACAATCAAGGTATGATTTTAGTTCAGCTGCAATTTATATGCAGTAACAGCAGAAATTTTACTGACAGTGGATTCCGCTGAATTCTTATTTGGCTTTAAATCATTCAGTACAAACAAATAAAACTGCACTAAGTTCTTCACATGTTGGTAACATATTATCGAATAAGCCCTTTGGTTTTCTAAAAACCAGATCATGAACATCACTCCTTGTTTTCATACTCAAACTGATGCTGAAATGCAAAATTAAAGCACGAATAAAATCTTCTATTACCTTCTCAATAAATTTACTCAGAGCTAAAATGCATCCAAAATCTAGGAACAAGATTCATATGCACTAAACGACTTTCGACACAATTTCTTCAGTTTTAAATTAAAATTGGGTGGTGGTGAAATTGATCTAAGACTTTCAAATTTTAAAAGCAAATAAAAAAGAAAGAAATTGTGAAAATTTCAAATGAGTTTGCTAGTATATTTTTATTACGCTTAATGGGCATGTTGACTCCTATTTTCGTGGCTTTGAATTTTGTTAGAGGTTCCTTTGTTGAACAGAAGTGGTGTTCTTGCAGTGTTGAAAGCATGATTGGCAATTTTTGGTTTATTGTTTTCTTGCCATTCACAGCGTCATTATTCAAAAGTTTTTCATTAGGGTCTTTGATTAGGAGAATGGAAGCTTGTGAAACAATCGTTCAGTGGAGAGAAATTTAACGTGTATGGAATAAATTTTGTTTCAAAACAAAATGGTTGTTAAGGAAGGTTTTACTACATTATGTAAAGAATAGTAACTTTGTAAGTAAACATCATTAATTGCAAATAATTATAACAATTGTATTAAGCTTGAGATAATTAAATGCCACCCTTCATAAAGTAAAAAAAAATAGGCATGAATGCAGCATGCTTAATTATTTTAACCTAAAACAATTGTTGCATGTATTTGCAATTAATGGTATTTGCTACAAAATATTATATATTGAAAAATAAATCAGACTTGTACATTTTGTTAAGTATAAAATATTTTATTTACAGTTGAATTTTACAGTGGTTACACCTATTTTCTAGTACACTATTGTAGATTAGCTCTCCATATTACCATTTTGAGTCTGCTCCTGCAAAGTAATAACATAAAAAAGAATAAATAATAAGGTTACCAATGTAATAAAAATTTAAGTACAGGATCAAAAAGAAAAAATAAATTTTCTATTATGTATTATTACTTAAAAAACATAACTTTTATTTTAAAAAGTACTTTTCTTATATTATTTATCAATAGCACAAATTTTCAAATACATATTTACCATAAAATTCCAAGCAAGCGCCCTTACAAAAACAGAGAAAACACTGCCGATTTCCAGAGGGGGCAGTTGAATTTAATCAATTTGAAAAATCAACAAAAACATTTGCTGATTTCCAAAGGGAACTGAGGAGGATGGGGGGGGGGAAGGGTGTTTAATTGGTTGAAATAAAAAATACTTTAGTCATAGGTATAATATTTGTAGAGCATATTTTTAAACCTACTTCTTCAATGTATAATGTATAAGGGGTACATAAGTAAGTAGCATGTAATGCCAATAGTAAAAAAATCATTTAAGGTTTTGAATGAATAATATATTCAACATAAAAATGCACTGTAAAAGAAATATAAATCATTAATATTCATCAGAAAATCAATCGAGGGATTCTGTATTATTACTGTTTGTAAATATAAATTCAAAATGTTCATTATGGTTTTTCTTTCGCAAATGTGCATTTATCGATGGCTACCAAATGCTCGTTAAACATCCCATCCAGAGCATATGATAAGCCGCAAGACTTCGAGGCAAAATTAATCATGTCTTGTCTTGGTGGCTTTTTGAAATTTCTATTTGTAGTTTTCTGGTGCTTAGAAATATAATTCAACCACTCTTTTCTAAGCACATCTTCAAATGGCTTTATCCATACTTTTTCTGCCAGTTGTACAATGCTGGTGCATCCAGTTGGTATAAGGAGTAAGTCAGTATCCACTTTGATAATATCAATGGTACAGGCTTTATGGATCAAAGTTTAAGAGACAGCACATTTCATATTCACTAATTTGAAAATTTTAGGAAATCCACTGCACAAATTTTCCTCCTGTCATCCAATCACTAGTGAAGCAAGAAATTCTGATAATTTTGGGAATCTTTAGTGCAGAAAATAGCCTTGGCAGAATTCTCTCTGTAGGCATATTAAAGATAAGAAATGCAGGTAACTTGTGTCCAGATGCATGCACTCCTAATGCAACAGTAATTCCTTGCTTTTCGCATCCAATATTTGTTATCCGAACTATTGTAAGTCCTCTGTTGGCATTTGTAAGTGAAAGTAATTTAAAGTGTTCAAGTTGGGGTGCTTGCTTGGAATTTTACAGTATAATATATGTAATAAATTAAAGTAATATATGTTCAAGCTTTAAAAACATATATCTCATCTCATTAATTACAGATTTAAAATAATAGTATCTTGCATTACTATCACATACTAACTTTGAAAGTTAATAGTTGAATTAATTAATTGAATGTTTGATTGATAGTATTTTAAAGAACAAAATTTCTGAATTACGTGAATTTCAAAATTAAAAATATGTATAACAATGAACAGTGCATAATTACAAGATTTTATGGAGTAATAATTATATTATATTTAAATATAAATTTTTAAGTAATTACTACACATTTTTATGGGGAAAATTATACGTAATTTTTTATGATAAATAATAAATGTATAGGATGCTTTTGATAAAAACACAAAAATAATTTCACTACACTGCTCAACTGATGTTATATTTTGAACATTTTTTAGAGATACTAAAAGTTAAAAGATTAAACTTGGTGGCACAAGTGAACTGAGCTCAATTCCCTATCATAGAGTGTACTATTTTCATTAGAAATGTTCATAAGAGAAATGAATTTGGCCAATCACTTAACACGTTCAGTGCCATGTCAGCCATCGGTGGCTGACACTGAACTTTCCGTTTAGGCCATGTCAGCCACCGGTGGCTGACAGTGTGAATCATGATATAAAGCTAAAAAAATTATATAGTTTTAAGTAATTACTGACAATTTCAGGGGTGTTTGTGTTCAAGGTTTACTCCTGGTTTCAGGGTTTTTATTCTAACCCATCTGTATTTTCATATTTCCTATAAAGTTATTTTTTGCTTTCATTGGTTGTTCATTTGTTATCCAGGTGATATGTGAATAAAATGTAAAAGGATTTAGTACTTCTGGCCTAAATAGTTTGAGTATTTGACATTTTGGGTCTTTTCTAATTTGAGGTTCTAATTTTCAGGGTTTTTACCTTTAAGTCACAATCACCCCTGCAATTTATTTAAAATTTACTTAATTTTTATTTATTATAGTATTATATCATTAAGGTATTTTAATGGATTTTATTGACACACGGTAAACATAACATGGTAAATGCATACTTGCCAACCAATTTTAATAAAAAAAGGGAAGATTTTTGTTGAAAAACCAGAAGATTTCATAAAAAAAGGGAAGATTTTTTTTTTTTTTCTCTTTGACGTATTAAATAATACAGTTTTACAATTTTAATATTTAGAAGCAACCTATAAAAACGTTTTACTATAGATTGATTATACTAAATATATAAAAGTTTTAAATGAAGTTATTCCTCTTCAACATGTAAATATCTACAAAACAGAATCTGTAAGAAATTTATTTAACAATAGACAAAAAAACTTAGTTAAGTTAAAGTATAACTAATTTTTTAAATAAATATAGAATATGATTTTTGTGTATGTACATTAATTATACATATAAGAAATAGTAGCAGTAGCTAATTATCAGTTTCAAACCTGCATAAAACCAACTGAGTATTAATATTCTTAAATTGATTTGGGAAAAATTTTCCTACCTGAAAAAAATATTCTTCATTTTTTCCCATGTTTACACATTTGGTATAAATATGACATACAAATATTTAATTTAATTGAGGAAAAATAAACAGATTCATTAAATTCAGCAATAAAGATCTAAAAATAATTAGGGGAGACCCGTGTACCTAGGGCCGCTTTTTTTCAATGCCCAAAAACAGAGCCCTTGACCTATTTAAAATTATCAAACTGACATGTGCATATCTTCAGGACTAATTACTCCCAATTGCGATTAATATAAATACCTAAAATAAGAAATTCCGACAAATAGAAGGTTTTTAAAAAAAACTTCACTCGTGGCCCTAGGTACAACACCCTCATACCTAGGGCCATTCTCTCAAATTTATATTTCATTTTGTAATGAATAGAAAATAAGCATATAAACATGAATTTTATAAAAGAAACAATATCAAGTAATATATTTATTTATCATATAATAAATATCATGTTGTTGCCTTAATTTGAAACACGAATTTTTTCATTTTTTTTTTTTTTTTTCTTTGGGATATTCTAACAGAACGTTTTTTTTTCTTCAATTTCTTTTTTTTTCTGGAGTGTCTCTTGGATTTCTACTCTCTGGTTTTCGGTCACATCTTTTCTTTGATGTGGGACGTTTTCCTTTTGGTAAAGGTTTTGCTTAGGTTCGTACCTGTTAAAGCATGACACACGAAAAGATGTTAGATGTTGAAGGTTTCGAAATTTCAACAGGACACTAAACAGAGACATTCAGTTCTATCATTGTTGGTTCACTTTCTTCCTGAAAAATCTTCTTCTTCTTCTTATTATTATTTATTTATTTATTTATGGAGGGATTTTGTCTTTCAGTCACATATGAACTTAAATATTCATCCTCAGTGAATGCGTTTTGATTCATTGGCCATATGACGGATACACAAAAACCTGATAGAATGCTTACAAGCGGATAGGACTTGCCAACATTTTCAGCAATGTCATAAGGTCATTGTGCCTAAATGCGATGTGATTTTTGGTAAGTTTATCGCATTTAGGAAACTTATGACATTTTAGTAAACAAATAATTATGAAAGAAAAAATGGTTGAATATTATAGTCATAGTTCTAAACTAGTGTTTTGTGTCATTTTTTTTCAAGAAATTAAAAAAATATCAATAATTTATGAAAATATATACCAGCGTCGCATTTAGGAAATTTTCGTCGCATTTAAGGTACTATGTCCTAAATGCGATGTTCAAACTCCCTAAATGCGATAATGCATTTAATGCATGGAAGTTACTTTAATGTTATTAACATTTTCCAAAGAAGGTTGAAAACTGTTACTAACACTTTCCAACAAGGTTGAAAAGTGTTTATGACTTCGGTTTGTTTGTCTGTCCGTCCGTCTGTCTGTCCGTCCTTCTGTCTGTCCGCGCTCTAACTCTCGTAAATATTTATGGAATTTCTTGAAACTGATATATGTTATTCAAGATCACTATTGGATGTTCTGTATTGAAAATGGAGTTTATAACTCTACTAGTTTGTGTACAGGGACACCCGAAAGTATTTCAAAGCATTTGTGTTCTATGAGAGGTATTTCTATAAACCATATTTTCATACCTTTACTGTAGACATATCTTAATAAAATTGAAATATGTTATTCAAATCCCTATTGGATGTTTCCTGTATAAAATGGAGGAAATACCACCACCGATTTATATACAGGGACACTCAAAAGTATTCCAAAGCATTGCGTTCTATTAGAGATATTTCTATAAATCAAATTTTAATAACTTTACTTTCCCCGAAGTTTTTGGAAATTTAAATATGGTATTTATATGCACAAAAGAATGCTTTGCACAGAATATAGCATGATTAGCATTAGATTTACAGGGTGGCACAAAAATATCCAGTTACATTAAGAGCTATTAAAAAAAATGGCTAGAATTGTACTTTCGTTTACGTTAAGCGTTTTTAACACATTCTAATATTTTTTAATTGTGAATATGATTTCAGTTTTGTGTATCTGCCTGTCCACCTGTTTGTCTGCCGAGCTCTAAATCTCATAAATATTTATGGAATTTCTTCAAAGTGATATATGTTATTCAAGTTCACTATCGGATGTTCCCTAAGTAAAATGGAGTTTATACCTATACTGGTTTGTGTACACGGACACCCGGAAGCATTTCAAAGCATTGTGTTCTATGAGAGGTATTTCTATTGGTTTTACTGTAGACATATCTCAATTAAATTGAAATATGTTATTCAAGTTCACTACTGGATGTTTCTTGTATAAAATGGCGGAAATACCACCGCCGATTTATGTACAGGGACAGTTCAAAAAATTCCAAAGCATTGCGTTCTATGAGAGATATTTCTATAAATGAAATTTTAATAACTTTACTTTCCACGAAGTTTTAGGAAATTGAAAAATGTTATTTATATGCAGAAAAAAAATGCTTTGCATAGAATATAGCATGATTAACATTAGGTTTACAGGGTGACACAAAAATATCCATTTATATTAAGAGCTACTGATAAAACAATTCTAGAATTGCACTTTCGTTTACATTAAACGTTTTTAACACTTTCTAACATTTTTAAGTGTGAATATGATTTCAGTTTGTGTATCTGTCCATCTGTCTCCCCGCGCTCTAACTCCTGTTAATATTTATGGAATTTCTCGAAACGGATATATTTTATTGATGTTCACTATCGGATGTTTCATATTGAAAATGGAGTGAATTCTCTTCTGGTTTGTGTACAGGGATACCCAAAAGCATTCGAAAGCATTGTGTTTTATGAGTGTTATTTTTATAAACATTATCCCTATAGAATGTTCCCCATTCAAAATGACATTAGTAGGTCCTGTACAACTAGTTTGTTCACAGGGACAACAACAACAACAAAAAATGCCAATGCATTACGGTTTAGGACAGAATTTTTTGAAAGTTAAGTCTTTCTACTGCAAAAATCATAAAAATATTGAAATGTATTGTTAATATTCTAAAATATTATTTTGTATAGAATATATAATGATTAACTTTCTGATTTAAAGGGCTAGACTAAAATATTCAGAGAGATCAAAAGCTGTAATTATAATTTAATGGCTGCATTTTATTTTGCGTTAAGCCTTTTTAACTCTTTCCAAAATGCCTAAGAGTAATTTTAAAATTAGTTAGTCTATCTGTATATTTTTCAGTCCTTCTGTCTGTTGTGTGATAACGTTGTAAAGTTTGCGTTGACGCAAACTCCATCTTAACTTAATTAGATCACTAAATGGATAAGTAAGAGAACACAAGACTTGAATTAACAATAACTAAAGTTTATTTGAGCAGATTAATGGGGAGGCTGGCCTGACAATTAAACTAGCTCAGTCAGTGTATTACTCAATCAAAATATATATATCAACAATTAAATTAGATTATCTTAAATATCTCACCCCAGCAAGCAATTGAAGGTGTAGCGACGGTTGCACTCGTAACTCCACTGCAGCGACTTCACTTTCGATCAGAGGATTCCCTACAGATCGAAATTCACTTTCACGAGCGCTAGCAAGTACTCGTACTAACACTCATCATGACTTATTCCTCACTCATCTAAATTTCTACTACTCAATATTCGCCAAAGTAAGACTTTCAACAATCCACTATAATACTCCAATATCCACACTATAATATGCTCCGACATCCACTATAATATCCTCCAACATCCACTATAATATCCTCCAACATCCACTCCCATCTACTAAAACCATCGCCATTTTATACTTCTTCCTACATCCTCCTCTCTCTTCATTTCAATCCGTCCTTTTAAAACCACTTCTAATTTATCTAACATTCAAAATCTAAGTCTTTCATTGCAGCACCCTGCCGACACAAAGCTAACTCGACCTCAACTTTCGCCGAGTCACTGGCGACGAAGCGATTTTAACCGTCCCCACTTTCTACTTCGCTGGATCCAGCTTAATTAAAACAACTGTGGTGACGTTCTGACGTCTCAACCTCACAACGTAGGCAAAGAATATTAAAAGTTATTCGATACAACAATTACGTATAGTTGGAAGGTGTTACTAATCAACGCAAGTTAAAATCCATGCTAGTACCAGCAAAGAAAATAGGCTAGTTATTGCTATGTTTTGCTTTGTCTGCTAGATTTTCATGCTGTTATATGCTTTATAATGCTAGCCAGCATAAAATGCTATATTAGCTAGCTTACACAGCAATAGCACGACAAGCTATATACAAGCATTTTATGCTTATTTGTTGTTTAAGCTTTTCCAAAGCCTGGAGAGGTATGTACCTTAACAAGCTATTATGTGCTTTTCTATGCTTGCCAGCGTAATATGTTATGTCGGCAGCTTAAGTAGAAATAGCATGGCATGCTAGATGCCAGTGAGAAGTGAGAAAATAGCAACAAAAAAGCATCTGTTGGTTGTGAATTACTGCTAGTATAGCAGAAATTTCAAGCAAATAGTAGTCATAATTACTGCTGGACCAGCAACATACTATTCAAGCAACAGAAGCTGGATTATGTATGCTAGACAAGCAATAAACTGTGCCAATACACACCATGACTTCCTGGTAATTTTGGTGGAACCTGCAAATATTTTTGGTATTTTATGCTATTTTACATGCTGGGATACAGCATTTAATGCTAGACTAGCAAACAAATACCAGCAAGAATTTTAACTTGGGAATAGGTACTGCATGATTTTTCTTTCTTGTTTAAGTCTTAACGTGTTTTCAATTTCTGTATCTATGTGCCCGAATCTCCATTTGTCTATCTGTCCGTGTACCGCACTTAGCGTCCGGAAATATTTTCTGAATTTTTAAAAAAATATATATGTTGTTCATATTCACTATTGAATGTTCCCAAATAAAAAGGGCATTAATAGGTACTGTACAACATGTTTATGTACAGGAACGTGCAAAAAATGCCAATGCGTTGCATTTTAGGACATACATTTTTATAATTTACATTTAAAGAACTTTCATACTGTACTTTCAACTGTAAAATCATAAAGAAATTGGCATTTATTGTTAATTTGCTAAAATAATGTTTTGTATAAAATATGATTTTGTTAACCTTCAAATTTACAGGGCTACACTGAAATTTTCAGATAGATTAAGGGCTGGAATTACAATCGAAGGGCGACGGTTTCTTTTGTGTTAAGCATTTTTAACACTTTCAAACAGTGTTTAAGAATGATTAGGAATTCAATTAGTCTGTCTGTATGCCTTTCAGAACTACTGTTTGTTTGTTGTGTGATAACTTAGGTACAGAACTTTCAAAGTTATAAGATACAACAATTACGTGCAGTTGGAAAATGTTAATAATCATTGCGTAATGCATGATTTTTCGTTCTTTTTTTATAGTTTATAAAATACTTAATACCACATAACTATTTCAAGATAAAATGTTGCGTAACTCTATGTGCAACTCTGCCTTTAACAGTGTGTGTAACTCTTCCTTTTTATTAACAGTGTGTGGAACTTCGTGTCTAAATCTGCTGTTTGTTAACAGTGCGTAACTCTTCTTTTTTTTTAACAGTGTGTGTGTAATTCTGTGTGTATTGTTGAAATTTTCTAACAGTGTACGTAACGCTATGTGAAACTGTCACTGTGTGTGCAACCCTGTATGCAATTAACAGTGTGTGTGTAGCTCTTCTTTCTTATTAACAGTGTGTGTAACTCCATGTGTAATTTTGTTTTTTATTAACAGTTTTTTTTTAACATTGTGTGTGTAACACTATGTGTATCGCTGATTTTTAGCAAACAACGTGTGTAATTTTACTTATGTGTAACTAACAGTGTGTGTAACCCTGTACGTAATTAAAAGTGTGTGTGCAAGTCTGCCTTCTTATTAACTCTGTGTGTGTAACTCTGTGTGTAACTCTTTATTAACAGCGCCTTTTTATTAACAGTGCATGTAACTCTGTGTATAATCCTGCCTTTTTATTAGCAGTGTGTGTGATTCAATGTTCAATTCTTCTTCTTTTTTTTTTTTTTTTTTTGAACAATGTGTGTAACTTTGCGTGTATCACTGATTTTTTGCTGTGTATAATTCCGCCTTTTTATTAACAGTGTGTGTAACTCCGTATGTAAATCTCTCTTTTTTTTTTTTTTTTTTTTTGACAATGTATGTAACGCTGTGTGTACCGCTAATTTTTTGCTAACAGTGTGTGTGTAACTCGGCATTTTTATTAACAGTTTGTGTGTAATTCTGTGTAATTGTGTGTGTAACTCAGCATTTTTATTAACAGTTTGTGTGTAATTGTGTGTGTAACTCAGCATTTTTATTAACAGTTTGTGTGTAATTGTGTGTGTAACATTGCCTTTTTATAACAGAATGTGTAACTCCGTGTTTAACTCTTCTTTTCTGAGTAGTGTATGTGTAACTCTGATTCCATGAATATTTACGGGAGATAGAGCACGGACAGACAGACAAACCTAAGTCATTAACACTTTTCAACTTTATTGGAAAGTGTTAAAAACATTTAGAAAGTGATAAAAATGCTTATTGTAAACGAAAATGCAATTCAAGCAATTTTCCAATAATACCTCTTAATGTATCTGAATATTTTTGTGTGGCCCTGTAAATATAATGCTAATAATATTGTATTTTATGGAAGGCATTCTTTTGTGTATATGAATAATATATGCACAAGTAAAATCATTAAAATTTGGTGCTTAGAAATACCTTCCATAGAACGCAATGCTTTTGAATACTTTCGGATGTCCCTGTATACAAACCAGTGATGGTATTTACTTCAATTTACATGGGGAATATCCGGAAGTGGACTTAAACGATATATTTCAATTTCATTAAAATTTGTTTAAAGTAAACGTATCAAAATACGGTTTATAGAAATATCTATCATGGAACACAGTGCTTTGGAAAATTTTGGGTGTCCCTGTAGACAAATCAGAAGAGGAATTCCCTCCATTTTCAATAGGGAACATCCGATAGTGAACTTGAATACGATATATCAGCTTCAAGAAATTCCATGAAAATTTACAGGAGTTCGACTGCGGACAGACAGACAAACCGAAGTCATTGACACTTTTCAACCTTGCTGGAAAGTGTTAAAAAAAGAACGAAAAATCATGCAGTACGCACTGGTTATTAATACTCTCCAATTGTACGTGCTTGTTGTATCGTATAACTTTCAATATTCTTTGCCTGCATTATCAAACAAAGGAGAGAAACACAGAAAAATATACAGATTGACTAATTCAATTTAAAACCGCTCTCAGACATCGTTGAAGAACGTTAAAAAGGCTTAATGCAAAAGAAAATCCAGCCGTTAGATTATAATTGCTTCCGTTAATGTATTTGAATATTTTAGTGTAGTCCTGTAAATCTGAAGGTTGATCATATCATATTCTATACAAAACATTATTTTAGAATATTAAAATACATTTCAATTTATTTATAATTTTTACAGTAGAAAGTTATTTAGATGTGATTTATAAAAATGTCTGTCCTAAAATGCAAAGCATTGGAAGTTCCCTGTACACAAACACATTGTGTAGGACATATTAATGGCATTTTAAATAGGAAACATTCCATAGTGAACTTTAATAACATATATAAATTTTTCAAAATTCTGAAAATATTTAAGAACTCTCGGGACGAGAGCCAGATAGAAAGACAGACAATCGGACAGAAAGATAACCAAATTAAAATCATATTCGCGCTTAAAAATTGTTAGAAAGTGTTAAAAATGCTTATTGTAAAAGAAAATGCAATTACAGCAAATTTTTATTAATAGCTCATAATGTAACTTAATATTTTTATGTGGCCCTGTAAGATTAATACTAATCATACTGTATTTATAAAAAGCATTCCTTTTTGCATATGAATAACATTTTTCAATTTCATTAAGATTTATGCAAAGTAAAGTTATTAAAATTTGGTTTGCAGAAATACCTCTCATATAACGCAATGCTTTGGTATGCTTTCAAGTGTCTCTGTGCCCAAACCAGTGGTGGTATTTACTCCATTTAATATATAAAACATCCGATAGTGAACTTGAATGACATTTCTCAATTTCATTATGGTTTGTGTACAGTAAAGGTATCAAAATATGGTTTATAGAAATATCTCTCATAGAACACAATGCTTTGTAAAAGGTTTGGGTGCCTCTGTACACAAACTAGTAGAGATATTAACTCCTTTTTCAGTAGGGAACATCCAATAGTGAACTTAAATAACATATATCAGTTTCAAGAAATTACATAAATATTTACTGGAGCTAGAGCGCGGACAGACGAACAGACAGATACTTAAATTGAAATTATATTCACAGATGAAAATTGTTAGACAATGTTAAAAACGCTTGATGTAAACGAAATTGAACTTATAGCAAATTTTTATGAACAGTTCTTAATGTAACTGAATATTTTTGTGTGGCCCTGTAAATGTAATGCTAATCATGCTATATTCTATGCAAAGCATTCTTTTGTGCATATGAATAACATATTTCAATTTCATTAAACTTTGTGGAAAGTAAAGTTATTAAAATTTGGTTTATAGAAATACCTCTCATAGAACGCAATGCTTTGGAGTACTTTCGAGTGTCCCTGTGTACAAACTAGTGGTGGTATTTATTCCATTTTATATATGAAACATCCGATAGTGAACTTGAATAACATGATTCAATTTCACTAAGATTTGTATACAGTTAAGGTATTAAATATGGTTTACAGCAATACCTCTCATAGAACACAGTGCTTTGGAATACTTTCGGGTATCCCTACAGGAATTAGAGCGCGGACAGACAGACAGACAGACGGACAGAGAGACAGACAAGCCTAAGTCACTTTTAAACCTTGTTGGAAAGTGTTAAAAAGGAAAAAAATGCTTAAACTTCCCTTAATATATCAACTGTAAAAATTGCCGCATTTAAGGGATAAAATTTGTCGCATTTAGGAAAATGGTGTAAACAGACCCTTAAATGCGATAAAAATTTTAAACCCCTCTTTTTAAAAAAATGTATTATTTTTTTTTTATTTTCTTCTGGTAGGTATAAAGGGTATTCAAGCACATGACGTAACAGTGGTTATTTGACCTTGAAAGATTAAAGGATAAAATTACAGTTACTATTTGAAAATTTTTCATCGCAATTAGGAAAAGACGTCGGAAAGCCATAATGGACAATGTTTACTGCAAAAGAAAATTCTACTAGAAAAAACCTTTAAAATTTAATGAAAAGTTTCGCGAACCGTTCTTGAAATGTGTATGTTCCATTATAATTTATAAGTTTGTGATTTAAGCATTTAGATTTTCAGTAGAAGAACTTTGTCGCATTTATGGGTTATCGCATTTAGGCACAATGACCTTATATAATGATTGGTTTACCAGAGTTTTCCAGCATCCAATTACTATAGGCTATACTGTGTTTCTTAACACTTTTGTGATCACTGACGTAGTTTCACGTCATTTGAAAATATGAAACTCCACCAGTGGGCGTTTCTTTTGCAATTTGTATATTATGTTTCTAAAAAATATACACAATATTCATATTTGTACAATCAGTATACTATGGATGCAAATACTTTCATTAGAGAGAGTATGATTATAATGCATATCCATTTGTAATATAAATGTGAATACGGAAAATTTTGCTTTGAAAAATTGTAACTTATGAGAAAAACGCCCACAGGCGGACCTTACTGTCAAAAAGACAAAAACATGCGGTCGCGAAAGTGTTAAAAGGTCCAAACACACTGGCCCTAGGTACAAGGCAGCTATGTGGCCCTAGGTACAAGTTTTGGTAACTTCATTCAAAATGACTTCCACTAAAAAATCCACATGCAGAGAGGACTAATTAAATATCTCATTTATTACTCCATATAATAAGCAACATTATACACTAAAAATGAAAGAAAAATATTTGACTTGCCTTTGTAAAATAGCAAAAGAGATGAACTGCAAAATTTTACTTCGAACCATGTAAATTCGTTTTCTACATGTAACTTGTCAAAACTTTCTCCTCAAATGTTCCAAAGTAGTTGTTAAAGTAGAAAATGGTGTTGTTAGTCGGCTAATTGAGTATTAAAATTAAATATTATTCAAATAAAGTGGGGTGGCCCTAGGTACACGGGTCTCCCCTACATATGTGAGAAATATTGAGCACTTCCACTGCTTTATTGTTTCTAGAATTGATCACAATCCGGGAAAAGGATGAGGGGGGGGGGGGATACAAAAATAATTACAGAGTAAGAAATATTAAACTCTTTCAACTCTACTTCTAGAATTTAATGTAATAACTTTAAAATTAATAATAATATTTATGTTGCAGATGGATAAAGATTAGGAAAGAAAAGACTTCTGCAGAATATTTGATTGCTGATCATTAATTGTAGATAAATAAAGGGGGGGGGGCAAAAATAATTACATCAGCAAGAAATATTTAACAATTCTATTTCTTTAAATGTTCTAGAATCTCATAAAGCAAGTTTGAAATGAATATTGACATTTATGTTATAGATGGAAAAAGATTGGGAATCGGGAGTTTTCATAGAACATTTGGGTTTCTTTTTAAAACGAACGATATCCGCAATTTTTTTAAAAACGGAAGTTTTCATCATCTGTCCGGAAGATACGTTAAAAAAAGGAAGTCTTCCGGGAAAACCGGAAAAGTTGGCAAGTATGTAAATGTAACACGCTTCTAAGCAGCGCACATGGCCTGAATGGGATTTCCTTCAGACGG
Source organism: Salticus scenicus (assembly GCA_963930645.1). Lineage (NCBI taxonomy): Eukaryota > Metazoa > Arthropoda > Arachnida > Araneae > Salticidae > Salticus > Salticus scenicus. Next base: position 310,119,522 of record OZ005648.1, read on the forward strand.
CTCCATTTACAAGGCTATTTTACCTCTGATTTGAATTATTTACCTTATCCTAATCTGTTGATTAAATTTATTAGGGTCAAGTTTTATATTTCAGTTCCATAGTATTTCTAATTCAACAATTCACATAATGCAAGTTTATGTGAAATACTGCCCTATTCTGCCATGGTAAGAAAATTGCAAATTTCAAATAACTTACAAAGTTCAATGTACGTAGCCAATGCACATTTAAGTGAAATTTTGCCTTACTCTCTTATGCTAATAAAAATCATTAAAAACATTGTAAGCTATTCAAAATTAAAGCAGAATGGCTATAATGATGCTTATATGCTACTTACATTTATGCAAAATATTGCCCTATTTTCCCATATCAAACAAATTTTGAATAAATAAAGCAAAATGTTCTTAATTAATGACACTCATGCCAGAATCATAAATGATATTTTAAAACTTTTAAAATATCTTACATTAAAATCCTTTACATTGCAGCATCGCTGTAACATAAAGGATTTTAATGTAAGGTATTTTAAATAGTTAATTGATCCTTTGTTTATATTTTAAATTATTCAACAACTTTATGATGAAAATAATCCTCATAATGCACATTTATGAGACATTCTGTCCTACTTTCTCATGCTAAGAAAATTTTGAATAACTTAAGAAATTTTTAGATTAGACTATATGTTGAATTCCTTACACATCAAAACATGTAAAAACATTAAAAAACTGAGATAGAGAATTTTCATGAACACTTAAGTTCCTCATACCTATAGTATGAGAAGGAAATAAAAATTAATAGTTTATACTTGAATTTTCAGCAGTGCCACTTATTGGGTGATATATTCCAGAAGCTAATCAGCACCAATTTAAATTATAGTCTAATCAAATATCAATCTTGCTTAAATTCCGTCTATTGGTTTATGAGATATAAAATTTCTCTAATCATGAAAAATGGCAGTTTTTTGAGTGACGCAAGCTGAGGGACAAACAGGATGCTGCAAACTCATATATACGGCTAGTTTGGCATCAAAGAGATTTGTAAAAGCCGACACTTAATATCCCAGCAAATATGCCATATTTTGTTCTGATCTTTTCAAAATAGTCTTATCTTCGGTCTTAATCTATCCTGAAAATTTTACATTTCTACATGCAGTATGTTTTGAGATCTCAAATCCCAATTTAAAGCCAAATGGGGAAAAAGTATGGTGTAAGTTTGTAATGGACTGAAATCATGAAAAATATCTCTAAAATGGCACAAACGATTTTCTTCTAATTAATATATATTGTTAATGGGATGCTAAATCCAGTAAAGTTTTCATTTTTTTTTTTTTTTTTTTCAAGAAAAAACTCTTTATTTTTTTACATAATTTATTTTAAAAATGGAACTATATTACTCCGCCAATTGCATGCTTTCCTTTGGCAAAAACACCGTGATGCGGTTCTTACTTGCAAGGCTTGAGTTGGTTCCGTTGGTTGGTTGATCAACGGGAATGCAGTCAATGAATTATCTAAATTTTAATTTTTTTAAAGCAAAAGTACTTTATTACATTTTAAAAATATTTATTGTATATATTAGGGCTGTGCCGATTAATCGATTAATCGGTTCGGTTAATCGATCAATGCTTAGTCCCGATCAATTTTTTTAATCGAGTTAATCGGATCGATTAATTCGATTAAAAATTTTCAAAATCCGATTAAAATTTTCAAACTACGAATTAAAGTAAAAATATTGTTCTGCCAACAAAATATTTTTTCACATATTTTGCTAACAAACATTGTAAGAAACATTCATCAAATAATGAAAAAGCAAAAAAATAAAATAATAAATTAATTAAAATTAAATTAAAATAAATATATAAATAAAAATAAAACCTCTCAAAAGAAGTTTTCGTACTTTTGGTGATAGAAGGAGGAGGACATTTATTAAACAAAATGCCGCTTCATGTGCATGCTGGAGCAACTCCACCTGTCTGTAGCCTTCTACAGAAAGTGTTGGATAGGGTAATAGTATTCTCAGAAACAAGAAGCTTTCAAAAAATAGAAATTCTAAAGATTTAAAAAAAAAAAGGATTGAGACTTTCACTATCCCTCTGATGGGGGAAATGTCAACAGAGTTTCACAGTATCTTCAAGAGTTTATTGCATGTTCAGAATCGCTGATAGTAACTATTGAAGTAGAAACAGAAAATAACATTCTGTGTTCTATTCCGAAGTGACAAAGAACAACTAAAGTATAAGAATTTGAGATTTTTATGATAATGGTATGGAATTTTGAGAATTCATTTAAAAATAGTGACAGGCGAGATGGACAAGGCCTGCAAGTATAAAACTAAAATATGTGTAAATTCATTTAATGTTTCTTTCAAAATGAATCGAAAAATTAATTTATTACCCTGAAAATTGATTTAAATTTCAGTTATGAAACAGATATAATTGATTAGACAAAATTTTTTGAAAAAAAAAAAAAAAAATTCAATCAAACTTATGAATAATATATATATGTATATATACACAATATGAGAGTTTTATTCATCATTGAAATAAAATTATATAAAGAAAGAGGAAAACCGATTAAAAATCCGATTAATCGACCGATTAATCGATTAATGAACTACGATTAACCCAGTTAAAGCTCTTAATCGATTCCCACCCCTAGTATATATACTAAGTCAAATTCACTTAAATATATTTTCTCTTCTGTTACGAAAAAAATATTTTTGATTTCAAAATTTCATATATAGTCAAAAAAATATTTAGATAATATTTTAAATAAGGAAGTATTTTGTAATTTTAGATATTCCATTTTAACATAATAATGATAAATTTACAATTTTTTAAAGCAAAAAAATTTTAATCATTCATGAACATCGATTTTATAATAGCTCAATGATTTGCGATTCCTATTCATGTATCCTTCCGTGCCGAGAATGGAAAAAAACAGCAAACAGAGTTTTGGCGCCATCTTTCATTTTTAATTTAAATCATACTTTCGCAAATATATATATACTAGCAGACTTTGCCCGCTTCACTGGTCACTAAATTTAAAGGAAACTTTTTTATATAGCTTTATAAAAATAAAATACTGAAATTGCTCAAAAGTTAATAAAAAAAAAAAAAAGTAATTGTTATGAAATCTAAAAATAAATCTTTTAAAGTAACACCGAGGCATCACAGAAATTATATCATTTCTTTTAAAATTCATATTTTGAATTCAAGAGGTGCAGATGAAAAAGCATCAGAGAGTAAATTCTATATATTTTTTCGTGCTGAAGTAGAAAATATTATATACAAGCAGGCGATGCCCGCTTCGCTGGTCCCTATTCTTAAATGAATCACTATAATTACTGAATTCTCAGAATTGCATTAATTTTTATCACATGGAAAAAAAAAAGAGAAACAAAATCTGATTACGAAAAATGTTGCACCGGGTTCTCACTGTCTTCGGAAAAAATTCCCGAAATGCTCTAACTCTTATTTCTATTATTTTCCCCCTTCACCCCCCTCCCGTCTATCCTAATAATTTTACAAATTCGAAAATATCCGCAATCGATTTGTAAGTATCAAAAACCTCTATGTACCAATTTTGAATGATCTAACTCTATTTTATTTTTATTTTTTGCCCCTCTGCCCCCCTTCCCGGCCCTTCTAATAACTTTACACTTTCGAAAATATCCCCATTCGACTTGCAGGCCTCTAAAACCTATCTGTACCAATTTTGAACGGCCTAACTGTATTTCTATTTGTTTTTGCCCATAGCCCCCCCTTACCGCCCCTCCTAATAATTTTACAAATTCGAAAATATCCCCAATCGATTCGTAAGTATCGAAAACCTCTATATACCAATTTTGAACGATCTAACCAGGGCTGCCAACCTCTGGGAGTGCTAAAGTGTAGTTAAAAAGCAAAAAAAGTGTAGTTTTAAGCTACAAAGTGTAGTCGCTAAAAAATTAGAAAATACTTAAAATATAAATAAGCATAAAATCTTTTGTTTACATTATGACTTACTTTCTGAAATTTATTGATTTTTAATAATCAAACATTCAAAAATAATAGAAATTTTATCCAAATTTACTTTTTATATTAACATGGATACATGAAAATACACTAATTCTAATATAATACACTAATATGCAGGGTTGCCAACTTTTCAAAAACAGTTTGAGGAGTATTCAGAGAAGTTTTGAGGAGCATTTCGGCTACTTTGAGGAGCAATTTTAAAAATTAAAAAAGAAAAAGAAAGAAAGAAACTACTAACAAAAATAAATTAGCAATAATCATATGAAATTAAGTAAAGAAAAAAAAAAAAAAAAAGGTAAGATGTAGGTATGCATCAAATTTTTAGTTATTCAGTATACTGAATATTCATTATTCAGTAATAATCAAACATTTAGTGCATGCCTATTCAAAAGAAACTTGTTTAATTACAAGAACAAGACAATTGATGTGAAAATAATTTCAATGCTATACTTCAAACAGATACGAAAATTGGATTTTTTTAAACAAAATCTTAAATTTTTGGAGTAACAAAAGTCAAAATAATGAACAATTTTAACAGTTTAGATATTAGAAAATGTAATAAAACTGAATCTACAATAAAATAATCATTGTTATTAAGGATGGAAAAGGATTGAAATTGTACAACATTAAATTCAATTTCAGTGCAAACTGACAGCCATCAACTTTTATGAAACTTTTTTCCCCCCTTAAGATTATTGCTAAATATACCTAAAAAATCGAGTTTCCGTAGAGGGGGGGGGGGGGTAGAATTACGTTTTTATCATTAATTAAATAAATATGCTATTCTTCTCGTATTTGACAGAATTCGCAATATTTTTACGACCGATTGCCGAAATTCGTAATTATCTCACTGCGAATTTACAAAATCTACGTTTAATAGCAAATAATTGCTAATATATACTATAATTTTGCTCTAATTGATAAAATTCACTCTTCTTTAAAGGTAAATCCTAATTTACGCGATTATTATGCGGCCGATTGCCGAAACACGCTATTATTTAGCTACTAATTTGTGCAAAATACGTTCATCTGAAAGCTGAATCTTAAATACTCAACTATTTTGCCACTAATCAGTGAAATTTGCATTTTTTTTTTTTTTTTTTTTTCAAAGTGTAATCTCGGAAATCGGGAATAATTTTGAAGTAGTTTTCGCTAATACGGGATCGCCTACCCACTAATAATCAAAAATTTACGTTTTATATGCTATCATTTGGCTGCTAGCCAATAAAGGTTTTTTTTTTTTTTTTTTTTCCCCAGTTGATTTCAGTAAATCGCGATATTTTTGTAGCCGATGACGGAAATACGCAATCATTCCACCGCTAATTAACAAAATTTATGTTTAATCGCTGAAAAAGGCTTTATTTTGATGTTAATCGATGAATTTCTTGATTTTTTCAAACATGATTTACATTATAAGTATAATTTTGTGGCTTTTTATAGAAATACGGAATTATTTTACAGCTAATTTTCAAAATTACGTAATCGTAAACTAATTGCTAAAATAGATGTTATTTTTCTAAAAATGTCTAATTATTTAGTCATAAATCAGCTTTTTTTTTTATTACTGAAATGTCATTTTTTGCGGCTGATTTATAAAATACGCAATTTTCTTGTGCTATTTTTGTGATGAATCCATTTTAAATCCGGCGATTTTTGTGGAAGTCCCATTTTCAGATATGAAAATTTCTTAGAATCACCCAATAAAAACTAAGTTATCGCGTATTCAGTTATCCTAAGAAAAAGCACAGAAAATATTCTTTTTCTTTCTCCAACGGTAGATACTTCGTACGATAAAGTTCGAAATTTTCCATGATTTTCTCAGAAACTTGTATATTAAAACACTTAAGAAAGTTTCCTATTACAGAGGACAATTCCTCCGTTAAAGTCCGACTTTATACTGTTTTCTCCAAAACTCGCGTGATTACGGCTTCAGACACTTTAGAAAGTCTCCCACGGAAGATAGCTCTTCCTGGTCTTAGTTTCCTTGTGTTGTCAATCGTACTTAAAGTTCAGTAACTTTGAATCCATTATTTTTATCGATAAATAATTAAAATAAACAATTTTTTTCGTTAGAAAGTATTATTTTTTAGCGACTTATTAAGCATTAAGTTAACTGAAACATTGATAGAGTTTAAATGAAAATCAAAATACAGCATAATCATAGCCATGAAGATAATCATAGAATTCGGTTTCTTTCTCCCCCCCCTTTCAGCTTGTGGTGTCTGTGCTTGCGGTTTTAATTAAGCACACTCTCAGCTAATGTAAACAAATATGTGTTCCCGTTCTGAGTCAGCAATATTTCGATTACGCAATGCCTAGCACTAGAATGTTTTTTTTTTTTTTTCTTTACTATTTATTTATGAGTATTTACGATGAAGCATGTGGTTCTTCAACTAGATTGTAAAAGTTAGTTTTGTTATTTTTATATTTTCAAGAAGCACTTTCATAGATAAAAAATAAAATTCAAAGAATAATGTTTTATGCGGCAACTGTTGGAAATGCAAAATTAAAAGTTGATAAGGATTGGATTGGGACTCCGTGGATTGGGATTTCTGTCTAGATGTGTGCAAGGAAAAAAAAAAAGAAAAAGAAAGAAAGAAAAAAGATAGTAGTTTTTTTTATTTTTTTTTTCAGTGTCTGCCACTATTTAGTTTTATATTATACTTTTTTAATCCGTGGTGAAATCGGAGTTCGCTCGTTGTAAACAAGATGACGATGGGGAAAGGAAAAGCGTAGCTTTAAGTATACGATGCGTAGAGTGTAGTAGAAGCAGGCTAAAGCGTAGTTACTACGCCAATTGCGTAGTTGTTGGCAGCCCTGTCTAACTCTATTTTTATTTTTTTGCCTCCCCACTCCCCTCCCCCTTCTTGTCCCTCCTAATAACTTTACACTTTCGAAAATAACCGGCGGTTTCCAAAGGGGGATTTTTTTTCCCCCAAACACTTTATATTAAAATATATATGAAGTAATTTTTACCTGCACTTTTGATGAAAATTTAAATTGTGAATATTGGAACAGTATCTATACTTAGCCTCAAAAGGGGAAAGAAAATATACCAATAAATTTTCATTTTTAACATTTACTTGCTTTTTTTAATTGTTTAATTTGTATTTGTAATTCTCTAAAAAGAAACTTGCAAAATGTAAATTACGTAATTCTAACTTAAATTTGAAAATTTCCACTTATTTTTTATTACTTTCTTCTATATGTAATATAGAGAAAGTATTGGATTCGTAAAAATTTTCGACCTCGGGTTTTTGATGGATTTACACGTTTTGAGAGCTGTAGAACACGATTTGACCATTTTTAGAAAATGTCTGTCTGTCTGTCTGTCTGTGTGTGTGTGTGTGTGTGTGTGACAAAATTTTGTGGCAACTGTATCTCAGGAACTACTATACAGAATTTCATACAAATTGGTGTGTAGTTGCACCGTGACATAAATTAGTGCCTATCAACTTTTGGTAAAAATTGTCTTACAGGTTGCGTTGCCATCCCGCTTTTTCTAAATTTTTAACATGGTGATATAGAACAAAATTTTGTATAAATATGCATAAAGAGAATTATATTTTAGTAATCATTATGAAATTCACAAGAATTATTTATAATAGAGATAGTCAACTGGGAAAAAAATTTTGTATGCGTAGGAGCCTCGCCACCCCCCCTGGGGGGGAAGTCACCCCTCGAGGGGAGTAAATTTTCAAGATGGGTATCTTTCGAAAGGTCTCGTCAATACCTTTAAAACGAATGGTTGAACTATAAATAAGTGATAATTTAAAACAAAGTTATCGATTTTTTTTTACTTTTAACGAAAAAAAACTTTGGAAAAAAATCATATATATATTTCTTTTAAATATTGTTACTGCGTGAATTTGTATAAGAAAATATAGAAGAAAGTCTTGTGGTGGCCACAACATACTAGTTTTTTTAAAGAGTTTGAGAATCTCAGTCAATAAATTTTTCTAGTGCGAAGCTTCTCCATTTTGTTTCCAAGTCGCAAGCTACTCGAAAATTTGTCAGCATGATAACGTTTCAAATACTGAATTAATTCACACTAAATTTGTAGTGTAGATTTATCTCAGAAATGTATTTGATATGTTCATTTGCCAACTTAATCCACCCTCTTGTTTCCCTGTGTCAGCACACTGAAAATTTCAAATTTACATTAGAAAGGTTTTATGAACCGATCTGCTTAAAACTCCATATACATAGCCTTCATTTATAAATCCCCTAATACCATTAATAAATTGTAGCTGCCATTTTGAAAAAAAAAAATGGTGGCAACTTCCAAAACTGAAAGTAAAATTTGTGTAAGTGTTTTCTTTACGTCACACTACCTCTTAGCGCAAATTTTCATTTAGTTGAATACTATGATACTATGTTTTAGATAGCGTGATGCAAAAGATAAATCAATTTATTGAAATAAATAATTTTAATTTATAATGCTAACTCATTGAAAGTATAATTATTTGACAGTATATTTGAAAATTAAAAGCACTGTTTCAATGTGTAAATATACTTTATTAGACATTGTAATTTGCATTGCACACAAGTAATTTTAATGGAATCTAAAAACAAATTTTTTAAAATAACACCGAGGAGCCACTGGAATTTTTATATCATTCCTTCTTTTAAAACTGTTATTTTGAATTTGAAATGCGAATGAAAAAGCATCAGTGTGTGTATTTTATATATCTGTCTGATCTTGAAGTTACGTTTGCATTATAAATATAAATAAAAGAAAAAAGTAAATGATCAAATAAGAAAATCTATGTATATTTTAACTAATTGCAAAGCGTCACTTCAAATTTGATATCATTATTTTTAAGACTCATATTTCAAATTCTTATAGCCATAAAGTAGCAGCGTCACAAACTTTTAAGCCGTTAAGGGTTTTTTGTACTGATACATCATACACACACATACAGAGACAGTCATTGTCTAAAACGAAGTGAATCATCTTTAGGACATCTCGAAATATGTAATTTCAAAGAAAACTGGAAGTTGAAAAATTATTTGAAAAATCATTATTTTTAAGACTCATATTTCAAATTCTTATAGCCATAAAGTAGCGGCGTCACAAACTTTTAAGCCATTAAGGGTTTTTTGTACTGATACATCATACACACACATACAGAGACAGTCATTGTCTAAAATTAAGCGTCCTAATCCTCCTATTGTCCTAATCTTTAGGACCTCGAAATATGTAATTTCAAAGTCAATAATCTCGAAATATGTAATTTCAAAGAAAACTGAAAGTTGAAAAATTACATGAATTCAATAGTTTCTTCTACATTATTTTATATAACAGCACTTCCTATCAGTTACCATGAACAAAAATTTGACCAATATATCTTCTCACAACTACCATTTACACATGCAATTCTGTGCAATTTTCACCAATAGATGTTGAGATATAGTCATCTGAGAAACTGCAGAAAGTAATACCAGTGCTAATTTTTGGCCTATATACATCAAAATTCAATGAATAAGAATAATTTTTCATAATATATGTTAAGCACAGGGTTTAGTGCATTTATATAGTAGGTCTGATACTGACACAGGAATATTTTAGTTCAAAGATTTTAAAATGTTTATTAACTATAGAAAGCAAATGTAAATGATAATTTCTTTCAAAAATTAATAATAATAATAAAAAAAATCAATTGTTCCAAACAAAAATTGTACAAATAAGTATTATTATTATTTTGAGACTGGAATGGAAGAAAACAATTACAGCTAGTCATGTACCAAAAACTAATTTTCCAACATACCATATATATACATATTGTTGTCTGAACAATTCAGTCAAAACTATTAGTTCTTAATGCAATATTTTATTATTTATTTATTTATTATTCAAGCCTTTCTTTCTTATAAAACTGCAAAACACACAGAGAAAAACATAGCAAATGCACATATAATTAACAAAATAAAATATATAATCAAATGTATAAATACAAACCTTGAATTTATATAATTTTACATGGTTATCTGCTCCACCACTGACTATCAAGCTCTTTAAAGACCAGTCAACACAAAATACTTTGTCTTCATGTCCAGATATGTCAAACAATGGAGCTTTGGTACTGAAATATCAGAAAACAAAGAGAAATTTAGATAAATTGTTATCAATATAGTCACTTATTTTTCTCTTCACTGTAATGTATATATAACCCCGAATTTGTTTACTAACTAATCAAATACTGGACTTACTATTGCCATTCTTTAGATCACCATTAATTTGAGTCAAAATAGACTTAATAATAGTTTAACACATTGAGCAACATGTCAGCCATTCTAGATTCTAGACATTTTGTCATATATCTCTAAAAGTACTCAAGGAATCGAATCGTCTTGAAACTTTAGGAGTGTGCAGAACATATTATACTTCAAACATTTCAGTGAAAGATTTACCCTCAAAATAAAAGCAGTACCAATAAAAAATTAACACATTGAGCGCCATGTCTGCCATCGGTGGCTGACAGTGTCAAATATGATATAAAGCTGTGCCAACCATCGGTGGTTGACAGTGTAAAATAGGATATAAAACTAAAAATATTACAGCTTAATTTTTATTTATTACAGAAGAAATTATGGAATTTTAATGGATTTTAAGAATTTGTATGGTGCTCAACGTGTTAAATTATTTTTGATGAATTACAAAAAAATGTAAAATTAAAATTTTACAGATTAGCAATGATTAAAATTGGAAATGGCTGTTATAGATTAGAGGTAAAGGACAATTTCAGGGGTGTTTGCGTTCCGGATTTTTTACTTTATTTCCCACCAGTAATTTTTTAACAATGATATTATTAGTAGTCTTCCAGTAATGTTTAGCAATTAAATATAGCCAAAGGTACAATTCGTAATTACTGGTGTTAAACAAAATAAAAAATCCGGAATGCAAACACCCCTGCAATTTTTCTTATGTAGTGTGTGCATGTGTTGAATCATTATGTTGCTACAGGTAATTATATAACTAGAATGAAACATTTACTTACATAATTGACATTGTATAAATAATAACTGAATTTTTCTTAATATGCAGTTTTTTTTAAATTAAAGAAAAGAAATAGAAGATAATAAAATAAAACTTTTGTTAAGGAGAGTAATTTAAATCAAATATTATAAAAAATAGCCATTTAATACTCTAGCCAAGCTTATTTTATTAAAATTTAAAATAGTGGAAAGGGGGGGGGATCTTCCATCCTTTTTTTTTTTTTTAATATAATTAGTCTTTTTTTATTATATGAAGCATATAAAATAAAACCTCGATGTGTATAAAATATAACTTGCACTTGTACTTAAAAGTATTATTTTTCCAACATCCTCTAATATCTTCACACCGTACTACAAAAATGAATACTTTTAATTTAAAGATTTGACTACTATATCAAATACATTCTGTATAAATACATATTTCTGTATACATAAATACATATATAAGTATAAATTAAACACTTAAATAATATAACATTTATCATAGTATCAAAATCATTTAATCATTCTGCCTTATTTGACACGTATTATAAATAGAATATTTGATAGTTTCTACTATCATGTCTAAAAGTTCACTATTGAAATCTCATTTTTTAGCCAACAGCTTTTTTTATTTATTTATTTTTCAACTAATATTATCTTCATGCATGTGATATCTTAGTTCAATAGAAATATTCAACTTGAATAAAATCAGTAATTTTATTCCATTTTTTGTTTGTTTTCTTTATAGAAGAGTTCTAAATTTTTATTGAAATACTTAAAAACTATACAGATGTGCATGATTAAACAGCATTCTTGCACCTATATTTTTTTTTAATTAATTCAGAAGCTTTTTAATATCTGTGCTAACATTAATAACTAAAAGTTTTATAGTAGGCATACACTATATTTTGTTTTTAAATTATTTTTGTGTTGTGGATTTCAATGATATAGGCTAAATTTTAGACAAAGGTTTCTTCTCAAACTTAATTCAGCAAGTTTCTGCAAAAATTTTATTTATTTAAAGTGTTAAAATTATAGATATTGAAAGTAGATGAAAATTTTGTTTACCTAAATATCAAAAAATTATTCATGAACAATTCATATTCTTTTCAGAATAATGATTGCTTCACAAAGAAGGAAAATGATATTTAGTATACTATTCATTGCAATTAGAATTTGAGAGTTGAGATTCACAGTATTTATTTTTGATTTAATAAATGTTCTTGTAAGTTAATTTTTAATAAATAAATTGTTAATAATAATAAGAGAAATTTATGTTATTACTATACATGTGGATAAAACATTAGGTTTTGGATGGGGAAAAAAAAAAAAAAAAAAACATGTTTATTACTACTGTTACGTCAAAAACCCAACCCTGATTACAAATAGTAAATAAAATCTACCTCCTGGTATCCCAGAGTTTGACTAGACTATCCATAGATCCTGAAATGAATTGATATTCATCCACAGGAGACCAGTGAACTGATGTTATCCATAAATTATGAGACGAATATGCAGCTTTCACAATGCTTCCATCTATATAAATAAAGAATTAATTTTGGGTTTAAAAATAAATTTAAATCACAATAAGTAAATAAAGAATATGAAGAAAAGCTTGTAGCAATTAAATAAGTATTAACATTTACAGTTCAAAAGAGGACTTAGGAGGACCATTTATAATAAAAAAAAAGAGGACTTCAGAGGGATTTTTTTTTAATCCAAAAATTATAACAAATGTAAACATTTTACACTATCATCATTTTAAACACCTCGTTAAACAATCATTTAATCATAAAACATATTAAATATAACATAACAATAGCTAATACCAACGAGGAAAAAATATCCAATAATTTTTATTTACCATTTATAAAGGCATCTATACTGCTGCATTGGAAACTTCTTAAATTTATGGGGAAAAAAAAAAAAAAAAAACATAGTAGTAGTAGTTATTTGAAGAAAAAGTAAGGCAGTTTAATTCCTGAGTAAGTTTTCCAAACTCATTTAATTATTAAAGATTTATTCTTATAATTCTACAATGATACACTGAGAGAAAAAACAAAAAACGAAAATTACACAGCAGATTGTGAGATTATTTGGAAATTACACAGATTATGAAATGACACATTTGATTTTCTAAATGATCTAATGAAATTCCAAAAAGAAAAGAATATATATATATATACAAGATTATTTGGAAGTTACACAGATTATAAAATAACACTTTTACTAAATGATATAAATAAATAAGATGGAAGATTGTGAGATTATTTGGAAATAATTTAAAATATTTGTAGTCCCTGAAAAAAATCTTTTCTTATAGGTTCTGGGGTTATAATGAACTAAATTTAAAAGTAGCATTTACATTGTGGGTGGAGAAAAATTATTCTACACTCATCATCATTATCAAAATAAACTTTTCAGAGTTCCTAGGAACGGCGTTCCTTCACCTCTAATAGTAGTAGTATGTAGAATAAATAATATAGTAGAATATATGGCCAGGTAGGTCTTTCTAGATTCAGGCATGAGAGTGCAGGAAAAAAAAAAAAAAAAAAAGAGGAAACATGCGTGTTCATGAAATTTTAAAAGAAAAGTAACGCTCGCGGGGAAAACTATACAAATGTACGTTCATAAAATTTATTTCAAATGAAAAATAATGCTCACAGGAAAAACTATACAAAATATTTTAAAAGTGACAAATTAAACTAAAAGAATAATGCACATCAACACAATAAATTATGTGTTAAAAAAAAAAAAAAAAAAAAAAAAAAAACGTAAGCTAGCAATCAACATTTAATCATTGGCTGGTGGTGGAAAGTGGGAAAGAGGGGGGGGGGGGGGGGGGTAAAAAGTAGTTCATGAGAGAAATATTTAACACAATTCTACTTCTTTATAAGTTCTAAAATATCATAAAGTAAGTTTAAAATTAATATTATATTGTAGATGGATAAATATTCAAAAATAAAAGGCTTCCCACAGAATGTTTGATCGGCAATGGTTAGAGATGAAAAAGGTGGGGGGGGGGGAAGCACAAAAAAAATTACATGAGTGAGAAATATTGAATAATTCTGTTCTTTTATATGTTATAGAATCTGATAAAGCATGTTTAAAATGAATATTGACATTTATATTTTGGATGGGAAAAGATTGAAAATCTAAAGTTTTTCATGGAGCGTTTGAACACTGATCGTTATTGGAGTTAAAATTTTTTAAAAACTTATTTTTAAGTCATTCAAAAGAGGACTAAACGGACCAAAACATTAAAAAGAGGACAAAAACTGACCTCACTATGAAAAACTTACTTTGGAGGGAAAAGAGGACCATTTGGGAACCCTGTGTATTGTAACATTGTTCAACTTGCAGTTCTTAATGTAATATTTTTACTCAATTATGCTCATAGAAAATTTAAAACATTTACTATTTAATTATTATTATTTCAACATGATAATTTTTACTTTCATTACCCGACTACATGTTTTAAGGTCTCCTAAGTCCAAAAAAGTGGTTTTTGGCAATTGGTTAGTTTGTGTGTATGTATGTATGTATGTATGTGTATGGGAAATCTTCTGACTATCATATCTCCGAATCTAATAAAGATTCAGCTACGAAACTTCAGAATTATGACAGAAGTGGTGTACAGATGAATTTTCCAAATTTTGGGGAAAATTGGAAAACTGGAAGTGGGCAGTCCATATCGCAGAAATGGCTCTAACGATTTTCTTCAAAATTGCTATATAAACACTCTATTAGATGTCCTTTTGAATGATATAGTTGGTTTGTTCAGGAAAATTCATAGGCATCCTGTATAAATAGCTGAATTTTAGGTACTGCTAGTGGATTCCTTTCAAAATGGTTGTATGGATTTTTTTCAAACTTGCAATATTAACCCTCTTTTAAATATCCTTTTGCATGTAATTGTCGTTTTCCAGTCAACAACTGAATATGCCAAGCTTTGGTAAAAATTGGTGTCTCAAAAACAGCTCTAACGATATTCTTGAAAACTGTTACATAAACCCATTTTAGATATCCTTTCTCATGCTTTACGTGGTTATTACAGGAAAATTAATAGTCATCCTGATCAGATAGATCAGTTTTAGATCTCGGAAATTGGTGTATCAAATAAATAAATAATAAAAAAAAAACTCTACTCTTTTTTTTCCTTTGCTATGAAGACTCTATTTTATGTCTTTATGTTTTTATGCGTTTACCGCAAACATGCATTAAATTTCCCTTACTGAAGAATTTTTAGTTATCTATTTCATTGGGTCAATTCTATGTCTTCTGATCACATTATCTCCAAAAAGTGTATATAATATGTGTAATAGTGGGTAATGGGAGTCATGTGGTTGTTTCACACCAGATGTTTTTCCCCGACAGTTCATAATTGTTTAAAGCAGGATGAAGCTAAAATCAGCTAAATCTTGCCATTGACCAGACTTTGGCACAGCAGCTTCAATTTGTTAGGAGTTAGATTTACACTAGGGTGGTTCTGAAAGAACCAAGTACTGTGACCAGAGAACTAACTACTATGCTATCCCCAAATGTCTCTAAAGGCCAGATGCCAAAGCAAACTTCTGCAAACACGTAATAGGAATATCATGAAGCTTCCAGAGTTCAATTAAATGTTGACCCAAATGTTCAAACTTATAGGCCAAATATGCTTCACATTTAAAAAGGACATGGACAGCTGTTTCTTCATTAAATAATGACTCTGTTTCAAAAATCAAAGTTCACACATTCAACTGTCATAAATTACAATATCATTATAATTATTCTATTTTTTTTCCATTAGCTTTATAGAAATAGCTGATTCAATTGCTAGAATTCTATGCACAACCACTACAGGGTAATTATAATTAGACAGGGTTCCCACTCAATTTCAAAAATAAAATTCCCTGACTTTTCCAGGTCTATTTTTAGAAAATTCCAGTCACGAAATTTGGTTTGCGGCATAAAAGATAGCTCACAACATAAAAGACAACATAGTAACGTGACTCGCAACATAAATTGAATGCTCAAAAAGCATTTTCCAGGTTTATATCATCATTCTTTCAGGTTTTTAGGCATTGTGATTTTCCCAGACTTTTTCCTACTAATTTCAAATTCCCTGACTTTTCCAGGTTCTCTCTGATCCGTGGGAACTCTGATTACCACCAAATTTGTAAGTAGACAATTCATGATATGGGCTCAGTGAATGAAAAACTTAAGTTTTTTTAAGTTCAAAAAACGTCCACCAAGTGGCAGACCTTTTATCAGGGGTGGCGTCAGAAGGGGGGCCGGGGGGGGGGGGGGGAGTTCGTGCCCCCCCATCGGGGCAGATTCTCAAAATCTGTCGGGGAAAAAATACCCTTTTTTCCCCCTTTGTTCAGCAACAAAATATTTTTTTACGTTTCATCATTCGGAGTTTGTCTTTCTAGAGAAGATTTTTTTTTTCCCCAGAAAAACTAATGGCATGCAACTGCTTTGTTTTGCTAGCATTGATATATTATGTATTCCTCTTCTTTGTCAGTTGGTGGGAACGACAACAGGAAAGTAAAGAAAGCGGTGAGTATTATTACAAGGATTGACCCATTCCTTATCTTCTAAAATCACACTTGCGATGCTTCTGTGAAGAAGTCGCCCTTTTATTGCCTATTATTCAGCTCTCTTTGAAATGGACAAAAAGCATGTAGGCTATGTATGTTTCCATTTCCTTTTTTGTCTGTGAACAGCAAGTAGACCACACACACATAAGTTTTTTTTTTTCTTCCCTGGAAATTTTTATGAATAAGATATCTCTTTAAAAAGTACATCGGAAAAAACAATCTTTATCCCCCCCCCCCCCTTAATAAGAACAAAAAAGAAAGAAATTTCGTTCAAATAGATCACGAAAATATAATTTGCATATCGATTTAAGTGACATTTCCTTTAATTCTACTAATTCTTATTCAGGATCAGGATACTGTTTTCAAATATTGTGTGTCTATGTCGGCTGTAGGTGTAGGGAGGATCATACAACCTAAGAAAATATCTAAAAAAGTAAGATGAAAATGTGTCGCTTTTGCGTTAGAACTTAAAGACAGCTTTAACAATGAGAAATAAAATAAGTAAAATAATTGAGATCTTTTAATAAGATTTGTTTTTTGCATTCTATTTCTAAAGAGAAAATTCTTTTAACTATTTGTGAAATTTTATAACGATAATTTGTTTAATATCTGTCAAATTCAAAGCATTAAAATATTTCCATGTAATAAAGAGTCGTTTTAATAATTATATGAAATTAAAATTGTTATATTTATTTTACATAGCTACACTCTGCATCACCAACAAATTAAAAATGTATTTCTCTTTTTAAAATTTACTTTAAATTACTTTTTGCTAGAGAGTCAGGGAACAAAAGGGAAGGAAAAAAAAAAGCAATCGGGGAACAATACAACTTTTACCGATTTTTAATGCTTGTTTGTATGAAAATCAAAAATTTAGGAAACAGTAAACAATGTTCTTGCTCTATTTTGTCAATTCAGCTGCTCATGAATGTTTATATTTTATTATTATCTTCAAAAGTCATATTGCAAATTTTCATTCAGCATTTTTTTTTTTTTTTTTTTTTCATAAAAAGTATTATCCCCTCCGTGGAAGATCAAAATTGCGATGGCATGATTCGGGCCATCCTTAGGGATAGGGTGTGTCCCAGACTGTCGCCAATTGTCTATTGAGCAGCACTAGTGCAACGTTAAAACCCAACCAACCAACTATAAAATATATTAATAATTATGAAATAATTCAGCCAACGACTGAAACATCTGTCGGTTCAATTTATAAACGCTAGAATCGTGAAAAACTACCTCAGAACTTGCAGTGCAGAAAGCAGATTGCAAAATTTGATGATTTTAGGGCTTCACAGTGCAAGATCAAAGAAATTAGATTTAGAAAGAATAGTAACAATATTTGATAAAACATATCCCAAAATTTTAATCCAGAAATTTAATTCATTAACCTGGAAATTAATTTCATATAGAATGGAATAGAAGGCTGAATTTTACCAACTATGTGAAAAATGTCAGAGCCGGGAATCAAAACCCGGGCCTTCCGCTTAACGCACGGATGCTCTAACCACTGAGCTACCCTGGCTGATAACCAGCTCGGCACCTCTCACATAATTTATGTTGGCAAGGTCACCGAGTCTGCATTGAAGCAGCTATATCAAGTGACAAATTTGAATATGGCATAACTCCAAATGGCCACGAAATTTTAATCCAGAAATTTAATTCATCAACCTGGAAATTATCCGCCAGGTTTAGTTATCAGCCAGGATAGCCCAGTGGTTAGAGCATCCGCGCGTTAAGCGGAAGGCCCGGGGTTCGATTCCCGGCTCTGGCATTTTTCACATAGTTGGTAAAAATCAGCCTTCTATTCCATTCTATATGAAATTAATTTCCAGGTTGATGAATTAAATTTCTGGATTAAAATTTCGTCGTCGTTTGGAGTTATGTCATATTCAAATTTGTCACTTGATATAGCTGCTTTAATGCAGACTCTGTGACCTTGCCAATGTAAATTATGTGAGAGGTGCCGAGCTGGTTATCAGTCAGGGTAGCTCAGTGGTTAGAGCATCTGCGCGTTAAGCGGAAGGCCCGGGGTTCGATTCCCGGCTCTGGCATTTTTCATATAGTTGGTAAAAATCAGCCTTCTATTCCATTCTATATGAAATTAATATCCCAAAAGCCGCATTCAGTTACAATAATACGTAAATGGATTTTATTTTTTTAATTTTAAATTTAAATTAAATGTGTAAGCAGGAGATTCCCAGAAATCCACACAAATTGGAAAAAAATTATGTGTATTTTGGAATTTTGTGAAAATTAGCATTTATGAAACGAGATTTTGATACTGTAATGCATAAAAAATGAGGAAAAATACAAATAAGTATGCTTGGAAAATAATTAACATAATTAAAAAATAAAAGAAAAATTTAAAGAGAATAAGCAACTCGGTAAAAAATATGCATATAAAGAAGTTTAATTTAATTTTTTCTTGAATTAAGAAATTAAATTTTATCTAATAAAGTAAGATACAAAATTTTATACAACATGTGATACAATATAAGCTTCTATTACAAGTATATTACCTTTTATTACTTTTTTTTTAAAATATAGGCAAAATAGTTTTTTATTTTATTTATTTATTGTTATTTATGAACAATTATTATTTCTTGTTTATAGCATTAATGCATTTAAAATGTATCATCAACAGAAAGTAATCTGCATAAAATTGACTTTCTATGTTTCGTGAGATTCAATTTCTGATGAATCATTGTTAATATCAGTGCTATTTTGAACTTTTCATATTAAAAATTTTACTGTTGGTTTGATAGTTACATTGGTTACAACATGCGGATTTCTGGAAGTCTACTGCATTTGTTCATGAAGTATTTAACATTATGAAGATTAAATAACGTAATTTTAATATTGATGTTGTATGATTATGAGAAAATTATACCTTAAGTGCATATTTGAATCAGCATATTGTAAGTAAAATTTGAACATTTAAGAGAAATGTAATATGTATATACTTGGTTACAAATGAAATGTATACCATGTTAAGAAGGAAGTTTT
This sequence comes from Salticus scenicus, assembly GCA_963930645.1. Taxonomy (NCBI): domain Eukaryota; kingdom Metazoa; phylum Arthropoda; class Arachnida; order Araneae; family Salticidae; genus Salticus; species Salticus scenicus. The sequence goes on from OZ005648.1 coordinate 310,139,110, forward strand.
ATCTGACATTTGTTGGATGTCTTTGATTCTATTTATTTTTTCACAACTATGCTCATGCTCTAATATGCATGATTTACTTTTTTTTTTTTTTTTTTTTTTTTTTTAATATACATATTACATATATATTATTTTAGGAGGGTAGAGAATAGCTCGATACATCGATGAGATGACACGGCGATTAAGTGAAAAGCTAACTTTATAAAAACAATCTATTTTGAATTTAATACTCTAATTTTTTCATAAAATCTCTAATTTTCAGCTGGAAGAACACTAGCTTATAAATTATGAAATGTGAATGTGGCACTGATGATGAATTTAATTAACCGACTTCAAAAAAGAAGGAAGGTTCTCAATTCAAACCGTATGTTTTTAAATATAATTTTTCTTTAAAAACTCCAATTTTCAACTGAATTTAGGAGTTTTTTACTGTGAAATTATAATAATTATTTTTAATTTTTGACAAAACCAATTAAAAATTTCTTTTTTGTTAAAAACAGTACATTTCTATAATATGATAATAATATAACGTAATTTATCATCTAACATGAATTGGAAGTTAAAAGGTTGGCAGCTTGTAAAATTAATTTAAAATGTCAATGCAAAGTGGCCTGAAAGGAAAAAAAAAATCACATTTTAAATTATTTTAAAAATATCTTAAAACTCAATAATTTTGAAATGAATTGAAAAAAGTTTGACTGTGAACTCATATTATTTTTAACCAATTTTTAACTCTAGCCCAAAATCGGTTTACAATTCAAGATTTTTAAAATACTTGTTTTTCAGCTCCAATGCAAAAAAAAAAAAAAAAAAAAAAAAATGGGATTTATAATCTAACATGATTTAAATTCTTAAGATTGCAAGCTCGCATGTCTTAGCCGAATAATATGAAAAAAGGAATACTGCTAGCATGCAAATATTAAAATCTTAATGCAAAGTGACCTGAAAAATTACATTTTAATTAATTAATTAAAAAAAAAAAACTATCAAACGGAATTTTACTAAGAACCATCCCGATTAAATCAGCCTTTATTTATTTTATTATTATTAATAAGGGGAAAATTGCATTAAAGACGGTCTATTCGTTTGGACGTACAGTGCCTCAAACACACAAAGGCTTCAAACTTATCATAACCCCCTCCTCTGTCTATCTTAGTCGGTGTTAAAAATAATACGGAAGCACTTAAAAAAAAAAACAGACAAAAAAAAATACCATTGTATATTTGACATAGCGGATAGACACTGACAGGAAGGTGCATGGTGTTAAATATGCCTGTAAAAATTTTTCTACATATAGTGCCCCCCTGTCGGGGAACCGGTGCCCCCCCCGTCGGGGAATTTCTGACGCCACCACTGCCTTTTATGAACTTAGTTAATTTTTTTTCTGTATGAGATAAGAAAGTAATAAATAAATAGTCAAATTGGTCAGTCATCCAACGTCAGTCATTTCCTTTTTTATATTTTTCATTTTTCAAAACGAATTATCAATTAGTGGACATTTTTGAACTAATTTTTTTTTTATTATTACAGTGATGCCGCTTACGTGCTACAGCACGTAAATCACACGAAAGATCGAAGGCAGGACGCGAAAAATTTACTGCGACGGATCTCAGGGAATGCATAGCTTTTGCAGGCGTGATATTTCCGTTTTCAGCAGGGGCTTATATCTGGAAAATTCTGATAACTGGAACTGCGTCGGTCCCGCGATTGCCAGATAACAGATCCTGTATTGTATTTGAAGTAGAATGAGTAACTAAATTTTATAATAAATCTATGTATCTCAAAACTCCTCTTTTTTTTTAAATCTTTTTCTCATTTAGTTCTTTTAATGCTGGTAATTTCAAGGACTTTTTAAAAATGTTTCTAGTTTAAAATAATAACAACAATAATAATTAGCTATTATATTATATTTTCTCTTATTTTTTATTTTTTTGTCTGCTTTCAGAGCACATTGAGCTAAATGTTTTGAGTTGTTTCTTAACAGCAACCACCTCCTACATAATATTAGTTTTAAGACAATCTCAAAAAGAGCTGGTTAAAAATTCCTAAAAATTTTTTTTTCATCTACAATAAGATAAAATTTTAATATAGCTTTAATATATAAGTTCATTTATGTGGGGACCCATTTCTTTTTTTTTTTTTTTTTTTTTTTAAGGTCCCAGATTTTTGGAACTCATGGGTCTTAGGGACTCAGGATTTTGAAAGATTAGCGGCATCACTGTTATTAAATTGCTTGAACACATCTTTTGAATCATCCACTGGCAGAAATTTAATGGTAATTTACCTGCTTTTTTAGCAGTATAGCAAAAGTTTAATTACAACAATCTTGTATACATGTAATAACTTTATGAAGCTAATAATAAAGAAGCATTTGTTACTATTTTTACCTTTAGATCTTGGATCCCATAGCCGGATAAATTTATCTGATGACCCAGAAATTATCAGTTTTGATAAAGGTGAATAAGATATACCAAGAAATGCTTTGGATCCATTCTAAAATTGTAAATTTATAGAATTAAAAAAAAAAAAAAAAACTAAAATATATTTATTTTGATGCATTTATTCATTTAAAAGTAAATGCAATAGAATAACAGTTCAGAAAGCTTAAAAATTAAAATTCAAGAATGAGTATCAAAGCATGTAATGCACATGTTTAGTACATCAGATTTTTTTTTTTTTTTTTACTTTTCTGGTTAATATGCCAAAATTGTTTTATTAAATATAATTGTATGGACCTCTAAGAATTGAATAAAAATTCTGATTTTGATTCATGTTTACTAAAAATTTGTGGATTTTTCTTTGACATATCATTTAATTATTATTTTTTTATGTGAAAGTATGTCCTTTTGATGGACAGTTGCATAAATAAAGGCATAATAAAAACATTTTAAATTCTATATAAATGTGAATTTAACAAAACATTAAAATGAAGTTAATAAAACTTCTCAAGCTTTGATTTCAAAATTTTGTTTAAAAAATAGAGAAACAGAAAGATTAAAAGAAACCTACTTTAAAAGGTGGCAAACAATATAAGTATTTGAACATTAAATAAATAAATTTAATAAAAATCATGTAATGTAGAGATGTTTTCAGTTCTATAAAATACTATAATACCATCATAAGAACAGTTTTCCTATAGCCCTTACATGAATTAATTTTAAAAGTTAAGAAAAACATATAAACCAGGCAAAAATTTGCAAAAATTCCCTAATAGATATATATAAATATATATCAAAGGTGACTGTGTTCGGCTAATTTATCTGATTTCAGATATTTATTTAATTTTCAATACCAGAATTCCAGTTTTTCTGATAGTTAAATTTATAAAATATAACTAAAATATTAATTTCATGAGTGCTAAACCCAATTAAAATTAATATTTTTCATGAGAGAGTTGGACTTCCCTGCAATAAATTATGTTTTCTTATCCTAGGAAAACTTTTTCTCACTAAAATTTCAGGTATTTTTTTTCATAAATTCACAGTCATCCCTGATATATGTGTGTGTGTGTTGAATTATAGGACTGTCTTTGAAATGAAGAGAAGAAGTCATTTGAGGAGACGTTGTCTGATCAGGCACAGACTGAATGGGGAGGTTGCTCTAAGTTCCAAAAAATATCATGAAGCAACTATGACAGTCAAACACCGTTGGTTTGCTGTGGACCCTAGAAAACTGTAAGTTTATTTAGCAATCTTTATATGATGAAAACATGGTTTGTGTTCGAACATTTTGTTCCACAAATTCGTGATTCTAATTGGTTAATTATTTAATGACCAACATTTTAGCTTTGGTTTCAGATATCAAGGGATTATTTAATATCACAATTAACCACAGACACATGTAAAAAGCATATTAGTTCACTAATTTTGCTCTTAAAGTTGTCCATTTTTTTTACTTTTGTGTTATGAAGTGTCCTGCCAAGAAATTGAGTTTACAGGGGAAATTTGTAATTTATTAGCAATCCATAATTTTGAACAGCAATATATAATTTTTGAATAGGGTTGTTCTTAAATTAAACTATTTTATATCCTTTTATATATAGAGAGTGAGAGAGGTAAATATGGGCACACCTCCCCAAGTGGATTCAGCAAGATGCTGAAGACTGGTGACAAGGACTGTAGATGACACCACTTGTTGATATAATATAGCAGTGAGCAGTTGGAACCAGGGCTCGAAATTCATAGACGTTAGTCGTATTTTGCAACTATAAATTTCGTTTTGACGACTGTGATTTTACACTCAGTCATTTTTTACGCCTAACTTTCTGTTATTTCATTATTCTTAAAGAGGTATGTAATATCTCGAAAGTTTCATTTTTAGTATTTCAACTTATTCTCTGATCTTCTCAAGATCACAAATCTTTCTTTCTTTCAGTAGGGATTCACTGATTTAATCAATGCATTACCTCATAATATATCTATTGACAAAGAGGCAATTATTGAAGAGTTTGAAGATTACAAACTTTGGGCAAAAGAAAAATTAAATATTCCATGTCTGTCTGCTTGGCAGCGTTTGTTGGCTGAATCAATTGCATCTTCTTCCTTTCCCTAATTTAAGAAAATTATTAATTTTCATTGATTCTTCCCTTAAGTACAGCTGAGTGTGAAAGGGGATTCAGCCATTTTAACTTAATCAAAAGAAAAAACAGGCCAAGTCTGTTAACTTCTACCATAGATGATTTACTATTTATTCAGCTATATGGATCAAGTTTAGAAGAATTTAATCCACAAACTGCTATTTATGGTGGAATGATGTTAAGCAGGGATACATAAGACGTCCAGAGAAAAAACAATTTTGTATTTTTAATAAATTTTCTTTCATTTGTGTGTTGTTTATTTCTAAGCATTGTGAATCTTTAGATGTATATATATGTGCAAACAAATCATTTCAAAATAGCAACCAAGTAGAACATTATGGCAACTAAAAAAGAATTGTTAGGTGCCATTGACGCTTGACTTACCTTCTCTAGTTTTGAGCCCTGGTTGGAACCATTCTTTCAAGTAGTGTGGATTAAGACAAGGCGATGTTGAAAATCCTACATCGCGATATATAACCAGCTTTATATCGTGATTTAATGATGTGTCAATATTAAAAAAATTATTAGCATTTTAGGAATGTTTTTAATTTAATGCATATAACATTACATAGCATGTTTAAATTAAAATTTTTTAGAAAAATACTTTTACAAAAGTGTTTTACTTTGATTTATATATACATATTCTATAAAAATATTAAGAACTACTTAAATGAGAAGTCACCGTGGGGGATCAGATCCTCTCCTCTTCCAACGATACAGTCTTCGTCATGTCATACTAATACCCATTCCAAATTTAAGATTTTGTATAGCTAGGACAGTAACTTTCCAAGATAAAGCCTCGTTTGGGAGTAAAACCTTCCTCATTTTGAACAGTGCAGCCTTTGTCATACTAACACCCATTAACTCCAACTTTAAAATTTCATAATGTTCAGTCTATAATTTTTCAAGATAGGCACTGTGGGGGAGGGGAGGGTCCCTTCCCCTTTTCAACGGCACAGTCTTCGTCATACTAACACCCATTCAACTCCAAATTTAAAATTTCATAAAATTCAGACCATAATTTTTTTAGATAAGGCACCATGGGGGGTAAGACTCTCCCACCTTTCAATGGTGTAGTCAATGTCATACTAGCACTCCAAATTTAAAATTCCGTAAAGTTCAGTCTATAATTTTTTGAGATGAGGCACTGTGAGAGGTAAGACCCTCCTACTTTCAACAGTGCAGTTTTTGCTATACAAACACCCATTCTATTACAAATTAAAAATTTCGCAAAGTTCGGACCATAATTTTTCGAGATAAGGCGTCGTGGAGGGGTAAGACCCTTCCCCTTTTCAACGGTGCAGTCTTTGTCATACAAACAATCATTCAACTCCAAATTAAAAATTTCGTAATGTTAGGACTATAATATTTCAAGATATGGCCCCCTTCCTCCCCCACTTCCAACGGTGCAGTCTTTGTCATACTAATACTCAACAACTCTTAATTCAAAATTTCATAAGGATCGAATTATAACTTTCAGTCAGAACATCAGCAATCAAGATAAATTGATGTCCATGTTTATATAAGTTAAAGTTGGTTTTGATATGATGCATGGCACTAATGTTATCAACACAACCAATGATGTATACATCAAAAACTGGCTAAACATAAATCAATTTAGCAATATAGATGAAAAACTGATGTAGGCAAGAATCAGTGTAAGCTTAAATCAATTTAGCAATATACATGGAAAATCGATGTTAGCAAGAATAGACATAAACTTAAATCGATTTAGTGATAAAGATGTAAAATCGATATTAGCAAGAATTGGTGTAAGCTTAAATCGATTTAGAGGTATAGGTATTAAATCTATATTTCTCAATGAATCGATACATCGCCCAGTCCTAATGTGGATACAGTATGAGTTATTGTGTAAATTGGTGTTTGTTCTAAACTAAAAACTATTGACAGGTATCCAAAATAGTTTTCTTTTCATATTCTTATGGTTTAGTTTAAAATATTTTCACAGTGATATCCAGAAAGTGAAATTCCTGAGCTACTTTTAGAAGCATGCATTTAGTAATGCATGTCTTTAGTTTAGATAAGATAGAGGCCATCTTTCTTAGGTGGGGTTGGTGTATATATGGGCACTCTTTGTTGGTGTAAATATTGGTCCCAGAAATTTCAAACACAGTTTCTGCATTCAACATATCTCCTATACTTAGCATTAACAAGAGAACCACTGCTTGCGAACTCAAAGTATCAAGGTCCAGTCTTATCACCATGATGGAATCACCATACAAGGATCAGTTGAAAGTTAAGTTGCTAGTGCTGATTCTAGAATAAAATGGTCACCAGAGGGAATTCAATAAAAAGGGCAACCTATTTTCAAAGAGGGCATAATTTGCAGTCTTCTATGTTGTGATTTTTGTACGTGACAAAGGTAAATTACTAATTTTACGTATATATATGGGTTATATGCATTTGTTGTTCCTGGAATACTGTAAAACTATTGCTAGAAGGTTACATGCCAGGAAGAAAAGTATCTACAGGCCTCTCAACATTTAAAATATTTGAAAAGGCCACTTGGTACTAAAATGTTTTTAAAAGGGCCACCGGGTACTAAAATGGGTTGAAAAAGGGCTGCCAAGTGGAGCACCCTGCCAAATTAGCCTAGAGTAAGTACTTGTTGCTTGTCAAAAGTGCTCTCAAAAAGACATGCTTGAGTTTTCGCAGGTTAAGAGGCAGGACAGGGTCTGGTAAGGTAAGAGACATGGATGAGGTGGGATAACCAAAGGCCTTCAAAGAAAAAAAAAAATTGAACAACAAAATGATAGGATTCATCATTTGACTTATCAGACTACTGTGACTATCCCCTTAATGGACAGCGATGATGATATCATCGATGGAGATAAATTAGATATGGACAATGAAACTTGCATCTTTTGAGATAGAAAATTCTCTGAAGACAATCGTGGAGAAGAGTGGGTTAAATGCGTTATGTAATAAATATGGGCACGTTTATATTATGCTGAGTTTGAAAGAGTTAGTTACATTTAAGATTTCTGTAACTTTTTTTCCCCCAGTAATAAATTCTCTACCTTTCTATATTGTTTTTACCCTGTTTTAAAACATTTTAAACTATTTTTTGCGACCTTTTTGGAAAGGGCCCATATTTGCATATTGAGCCCCTATATTTTCATATTTGCATATTTTTTCCTATTTTTTCTTGTGCTTTTTAAAAAGCTTTTTATAAATTTTCTTTCTCAAATTGGAATAATTGATATGAATCACTGTTTTGCCTCCTCTCATTATAATAGTTAACGTAGGTCAAAAGCCTAGAAATTTTCAAAATGAAAGTGACTTTAAATGAAAAACAATAGAGAGTGTCCATGTTTACACCTTTTCCACTATATATAAATCTAAAGAATAAAATAATAATGATAAACAGAGATACTTATAGAAAAATAACAAGGTGACAAGAAACAATACTTTTAGAAATGAGAGCAGTTATTAAAGCTAACAATAATATCAAAGTGATTTTAACAACAAAAGTTAAATAAACGTTTTCTACATCAATAAATATATGATCATTAATTTTTGTTTTTATCATGTTTTACTATCATACTGAATAAATAAATATATATATATATATATATATATATACATACATATGAAACTTTTTTAATATTGATAAAACTTAACAAATAAGAAAATTTTAACAGTTTTAAAATAATAAAGTGTGGCTTTGTGTATAACAGGTTTTTATGGCATAATACATTAATGCTATGATTTGACATAATGTATTAACGCTAATGGGTGTAACATACGACCAGGGAGATTTTCCAACGTATGGGGGAAGATTCAAGGTCAGCAAGTAATAAATTTTTTCGCCCATCACTTGGAAAATTCTCTCATGTGATACAGCTATAAGATTTGGCATAATACAGTAATCCTTTTGTAAGAAATTCAAAAGAACAAATTATTATAAAGTTCTTACCAGCTGCCCTTTTAATCCTCCTAATTCAATGTTCCATATTCTTAGAGTGCAATCTAAACTGCAAGTACAGATTTCATTTGTGTCAATCCATTGTAATCCACTGACTCCATCACTATGTCCACTTAAAGTCATTAATGGGGTCTGTAAAAAGATTCATTATGCATTATCTTTTTGCAAGAGACTATTATTCTTCTATGATAATGTCACAGTGTCATTTAAATTCTGCCATGGGAATAAAAAGTTAAAGAAGTTTTCACTTCCATTTATTATAAAAATTTAATTGGAAAATTAATAAAATGCTTTGTTATAATATACAGAACCTTTCAAAAACAGGCAAAAATGCAAAGGCATAACCAAATTCAGTATAAAAATGTGGAAGTAAAAATGGTGCATTTTAGTGGTAATATATAAAGAAGTATTAACAATAGGTAAGAGAAAATGGCAAGTGTAGTTAGGATATTAAGATATCCAGTTGAACACAAAGTTAAAAGCCTTATGACCATATCACACGGAAGCATCTATACTCAACACAGCATTATACTCAACATGTTCACTCAGTTGAAAATAAGCAGTTTTAATAAGCTCGCTGAACATAGTCAACTTTTACTAAAGCCCGTCGTTAAAGCTGATCATCCGAAAATGCGCTGTCCTTGAGCAAGGTCAGGCTGAGCATGTTGGGTATAATGCTATGTTTAGTAAAAAGTTGAGTGAAAATCTCTCGTGTGATACAGCCATTATTGGGTGTTGTCATTACTGACTAAAAATTTAATTGCTAATCAATGGCAACCTAAACACTTTCAGAACGAGTACAAAGACTATCCTGGAGGGAATTATCCTGATAATCTATATAATATTTCCCTAATATGAACCAGTTACAATTAAATTTTGTCCAAATGTTATGATAGTGACATAAGGCGTTATCTGATTGGTTATCCCGAGCATAAATTTGACAGCTAGAGATTTCGCTTTTGGTTACAAAAATTTAATTTAATACACTTGAAATGCATATTTCTTAAAGAAATTGAAAAAAATATTAAATTTTTGTGCTGAAACATATATACCCAAAATCTCGTAATGTTAGTAATGGTGTTAGTAATTAGTCCCTTTATTAATCTCATCATCCAAGATGAATAAATCTTTATTAACAGTAAAATACAAAATAAAAACGTATCTTACCTTTTGGAATTAATTCCATTAATAAGAATTAATTCAACGTTTATTTTTACGTTGTTTATTTACCTTTCGCTGTATTGCTCATTCCGGTCCTCCAGTCATAACAGCCAGCAGTAAAAGAGCTGGTTCTGTAATTCACTGTAGAACTTGCGATCACTAATTTGCTGATTCAGCCATTCTCGTAACATAACAGTCAGCGGTAAAAGAGTTGGTTCTGTAATTCACTGTAGGATTTGCAATCACTGATTTGCCGATTCAGCCGTTCTCCTAACTCACCGAATTTTCGTGAATTCATCTGAAAACAGTTGAACGCCATATGCGAATCTGATGCAGAATCATCTAGAACTTTCGCTTTCAGTATGAATGTTAATTAGGTGAAAGTAGATATAAATAGACAGCTATAAAGTTTGAGAGGCTGGAGGTTTTTCTTTTTTTGATTTTTCTTAATGTTTCGTTTTTCACGTTAGGTTTAATGGGGGATTGAGTACCTGTTGGCCTAGCGTGATAGTTTAGTATAAGTTAAGTTTATTTTCTTTCATCATTTTAGTGAAGTGAAAGATTTTAACAGGTAAAAGAACTTTATGAAGAACTTTTTGACTTTTATTTAAAAGACCTTTATTTCTCTTACTGCTCAGATTATAATATGAACTTTTACTATCGGGTCATGAAGCTATTTAGCTATTTAAATATCATTTAAACATTTAAAATATCGTTTTTGAAGTTTTTGACATTCTTGTCATATTTTTGAATGTCTTTATCGTTTGCAATTAAGATGCAAAAGTTAAGTAATTAATGAAACTTATTTTTGTTACAAGTTAAATTATTATACTGTTATATTTTTATTTTACATATGTTTTATTAAACTTTAATAAACTTATTTGGTTAATTAAAACCTTGTGATTATTTTGTCTTCATGCATTTATTTTAAGTTGAATTGAAACTCTGCTTACTCATACACTACAAAACATTCAGCCATGCTTCACTGCAAACATTTTTGCACTCTGCTATAAAAATAAATCTGTTTAGGGTGTTTGTGGATATGAAATCCTTCATATCCAACACACATTTTTGGTTATGGACTGAAGTGTTGCTAGTGTAATTTTTCGCAGAGTTTTTTTTATAAATCGCGGAGTTTAAATTTACTATTCTAGTATAAAAGCATGAAGTATTTCAACACCCCCTCATTGACTTTAAGATAGTTTTAGTAGGGGGGGGGGGGACATCGTTTTATTATAAAAACATCATTTTTCTTAAAATTTTTCTACATTAAGCAGTAAAAGCTAACTAAACTGTAAAAAAATGAAATTTTTTTTTAGAAGATAATTATTTACTTAGTTAATAAAAAAAAATGGCTTCATATACAATCCTGAAATTGGAGGCAGATAATTATGATCAGTGGAGTCAGGATATAAGATATATTTTAATGGAAAGAAATGTATGGAAATTAATAGAAACTTCTGAAAAAAAACCTGAACCACCTGCTCCAGATAAATTAGATGATAAGGAGTATAAGAAAGAACTGAGTTCGTACGAATTTAGAGCTAATACAGCTTTATCGCTTATTTATCTCAATATATCTGAGCAGTATCGCAAAATAATAGAAAACATCAAGGATCCAGTGGAAGTATGGGCTACTTTAGAAAAGTATTACAAGCCTGACTCGAAGGCATATCAGATGCAAGTTTTTAGTGAGTTGTGTGAGACTCGTATAAGGACTGATGAAAGTATAAAACTTTTTGCAGCTCGGTTATCACATATATAATAAAAGATTCGAAAGCTTGATTCGAATTTCAGCGAAGCTTATTTGAACTTTCAACTGTTAAGATTTTTACCATCAGTATTTGATAGTATAGTTCAAGTGATTCTACGATGGCAAGATGAACAGTTTACCTTTAAAAATATTGTAGAAACTCTTGTAGCAGAAGAAACAAGAGTCAAATTACGTGATAAAGACAGTATAAAGGTCAGCCATACCGAGATTAAATCTCAAGTAAAGAAAGCTTTAATATGCTTTAATTGTGCCAAACCTGGACATTATGCAAGATTTTGCCCTTTAAGGAGAAAAAGGAAATGTGACCGTCCATCAAGGAGTATAAATAGTAATAGACGGACTAAAGGTTCTTCCTGCAGCTGTAGACGTTGTGAATCGCCTAATTCAGGAAATAGTGTTCCGCGTTCAAGTCGACGGTACTCAGCAAGCCCAGCGTCTGACTCAAGACATCGTGTTGAAAGGACTGAGCACAGACAGACTAGACAAAAGCCAAATCTATGTAAGTTAAAAATTTCATCTGATCTTATTACATGTCCTTGTTTAAGTGAATCAAATGAATCAACACAATTTGTTTTTGATACTGCGGCAACCCATCATTTTGTAAATAACAAAAACTTTTTTATTGAATTTGCACCTGTAAATAATGAATCTTTAAGTGTAGCTATTGATGGAATTAATTTTCCCATAGAAGGAAAAGGTGTTTTAAAAGTAAAATTTGGTCAACGTATAATATTGTTAAAAAATGTTATGTATACACCTAAACTTCGACGTAATCTAATTTCTGGACCTTGTTTAGATGTAGATGGTGCAAAATTTTATGGTGGGAGCGGCTTGGTAAAAGTTGTAGATAATGATGATAAATTACTTTTTAAGGCAACCCTCAGAGATGGTATTTATTATGTGTCGCCTAAAATTTTAAGTAATAAAAAGAAAAAGGTTTCATTTGCGGCACCAACTAAAGTTAGTAATCAAACTGAGTTATAGCATAGAAGGTTTAGCCATATAAATATACCCACTTTGGTATATACAAGTAAAAATGAACATGTGAGGGGTATGCCAATTTTTAAAAATAATGGTTATAAATGTGAGTCCTGCAGAATAAATAAGTTTAAAAGAGTTTCATTTAAACCAATTAATCGAATTAGGACAAAGGGTGTTTTAGATCTTTTATATGCTGATGTATGGGGACCACAGCAAGAAAGAGGTAGAATGGGAGAACGATACTTCTTGTCCATTATCGATGACTACTCACGTAAATGTGCAGTTTATCCGATGATAGAGAAAATGGAAGTTTTTGAAATTGTCAAAAAACACATTACTAGAGTAGAAACTTTTCTTGACCTTAGGGTAAAAGCATTTCGGTCAGATAATGGAAAAGAATTTGTAAATAGTAGAATGCAGGCATATTTTACTGAAAAAGCTATCCAACACGAGCTTACCAATGTGTATACTCCCGAGCAAAATGGTCCATGTGAACGGTTTAATCAGACTGTAGTTAATAGTGCTTGAACAGTTTTAAATGAGTCAGGACTACCAGCTAGTTTGTGGCCCGAAGCCGTATTGTATAGTACTTATACATGGAATCGAGTTTGCCATAGTAAGCTAGGAAAGACCCCATTTGAGCTGTTCGGAGGTACAAAACCTTCTGTAAAACATCTTAAACCGTTCGGTGTAGTAGCATATATTGGGATACCAAGGCAACATCGGGGAAAACTTGATAAAAGGGCTCGGAAAGGATATATGGTTGGTTATGCCTTTAAGACCAAAGGTTACCGTATTTGGTTACCTGAAAATAATAGTATAGTTGAAACTATTAATGTTGCTTTTGATGAAGATGTATATTATAAAGACGCAGTTAATGGAGCAGTGCTGGAGCCCAGTAGTAGTCTTAGACCTGATGATGTATCTGATTCCACAAGTTTGAGCAAATTTAGAGGCGGGAAATCGTTGAGAATGTCTTTGAACCCTCCGAAACCTCTTCTGAATCCTCAGACAGTGGTGATGAAATGTCTCAGTCGTCATATGATGAGAGTGACGGGGATAGCAGTTCAGGTCTTAGACATGTAACATGTGTTAGAAAACCAGTTTTAAGAAGAGATGGCTCACGAACTGATATATACTATTATGAGGAAAGTAAAACCGAAAGGTTAAGGTCATTAAAAGATGTAAGAAATTATTGTAATAAACACCAAATATACTTTGACCCTAAGTTATTTAGTTTTAAAGGTTCCAATACATACAGAGGTTTGGTAACAGGGGGGAAAAAGGTTACTAAAGATAGTGATAGTGATGATGATATAAGGACTGTATCTTCTAGCCTAGGTGAATCTAGTTGACTAGATAAAGTAACCATCCCTAAGACATATAAACAAGCAGTAAAATCCGATCAAAGAGATGAATGGCGTAAAGCCATGCAAAAAGAAATAGACATAATGTATGAGAGGGGAGTATGGCATTTAGTAGATTTGCCACCAAATGTAACACCTATTGGATGTCACTGGGTGTATACCATTAAACGTAATGAAATAGGAAAAATCGTACATTTCAAAGCACGTTTAGTAGCTCAAGGCTTTAAACAGGTCAAGGGTGAGTCATATGATATGACATTTAGCCCAGTTGTAAACTTTAGTGTCTTACGGTTTTTCTTTTCTATTTTAGTATCATTTAATGGTTGGTCACATACACAGTGCGACATTACTGGTGCTTATCTATATGCCCCTCTAGATGAGAATGTTTATATGTCACAACCATTAGGTTTCATAATTGCAGGACAGGAAAATAAATTTTGTAAATTAGAAAAGGCTCTGTATGGTCTACATCAATCGGGTAGGCAATGGTTTTTCGAAATGCATCAGGTTTTACTTAATATATGTTTTAAGAAATTTGAATGGTGCAATTGTGCCTATACTTATAGAAATGATTTAGTTTTAGCTTTATATGTAGATGATTTTGTAATCTTTGGCAGAAATCAGAAAGTAATAGATAATGTATTAGATCTGCTTAAAGATAAGTTTGATATTAAAATTATGGGTAGAACTAAAAAGTTATTAGGTGTAGAATTTGAGGAGGTAGAGATTGAAGAATCTCAAGGAGAGATTTTCATACATCAATAAACGTACATTGAAGAAGTGTATGAAAGGTTTAGTTAATTTAAATTGCCAATTACCTCCCTACCCATAAGTAAAGGTTCTGAATATTCTAAGAGTACATGTCCTAAAACTGATGCTGAAATTTCTGAAATGTCTCGTTTACCATACAGGAGCATATTAGGTTGTTTATCGTTCATATCTAATCGTACCAGACCTGACATAGCTTATGCGGTGAATGTGTTAAGCCAATTTCAATCTAATCCTGGTATGACCCACTGGGATGGTCTGTTACAGTTACTAGGATATGTGGTCCATACTAAACACTTAAAATTAAATTTAACATGTAAAAAGATTCAATTAATAACCAATTCAGATGCAGATTTTGCTGCCAATTGTGATGATCGAACCTCACTCAGTGGTCAATTAGTTTTGATAGGAAATTCTCCCATCAGTTGGCGAACGTTTAAAGAACGTAGTGTAAGCCTATCAACAATGGAAGCAGAATTCATCGCTATGACTGAAGCAGCCCGAGAATTAACTTGGTTCGATAATATTTTAAATGAATGTTATAATCGTAAAATTATCTCTGGCAGTAAAACTCAACCTATTTTATATATAGATAATATGGCCACTATTGATTTTGTAAAATCCCCAATCGAAAATCACCGTTCTAAGGATATTGACGTTAAATTATTTTTTGTCAGAAATCTGGTTTATGAAAATAAATGTAACTTGCAGTTTGTACGTAGTAAATCTAATTTGGCTGATGCCTTTACCAAGCCACTCACCAAGAATGACCTAAATAAATTTATAAGTAATATATTTGTGAACTAAGTAGTTTGTATATAATTTATTTGTATATTGTATAATTGATTAATTAAAGTATATCGTTTTATAAAAGAATTGAAATTTGATATAATTAATGTATTGTTTGATATGGACTCTCTTTTTGTTTTAAAAATGCACACTTGTATATAGCTACTTTGATATGCAATTGTTGAAAAAAAGGGGTTTACTTGTCATTAAGTTAAGCATTTAATTTTCCTGTCAGAGTATGATTAACAGCCACTACTGAGTCATTCTCAGTTAATCAGAGCAGCCCTATGAAGAGTCTCGCAAGGGTGTTCATTGTAAATGCCAGATGATTTTCATGAGATAGTGCCCACTGAAGGTTTGCTGTCATGCTAAGGCATATCGCGGGCATGTTAATATCTTTTAAGTCGGTGAGTCCTCGTTTTATTTAGTTTTTATTGGAACTGCCACTAGATCCCGCTTAACTTATGACACTGTATTTATAGTTGTTCAATTGTAAAAGAAATGTTGAAATATATTGATATAGTTTAAATTATATAGAAACAATGATGTATGAATATGTATATATAATTTGATATTATTTTCTGTTATAAATTCTTTTTGAGAGTGAATGGTTAGTATGAAAGTGGGGCCCCACATATAAAAAATGATGGATGAATGATCTATGAACATGTTATCCTGCATTGTTGCTTCTACAGTATATAAGTATTCTCATATTTAATATGCATTCAAAGTAGAATTAAATGAACTGTTATATGATAAATAAGGTATAACAATTTAGTGGTTATTTATGTTAATTGTATAGTGTGCAAATATAAGTGATTATTTAAATGTTTGTAAAATTGATGTTATTTATAACGAATTCTTGTGGTTATATACAGGTTATACATTGTATAAAGAGAAAGAAAAATAGGTAGTTCAAAAACTGAACTTTAATATATTTTGATTGTTTTGTAATCATGATCTGATGGTAAAGAAAAATGAACAGTATTTTTGTAAAAGTTGTAAAATATTTTCTAATTAAAAAGTAACAAATTAACCTAACTCTAAGTCATAGAGACATAGTCTTTAGATATATTTAGTGGTTTAACTCAAGGGAATTGAGTTTGTGTTATCTCTCCTTTGTGCAATACGCACTTTGTTTGTAGGACGTTGGATGATGTGAGGGGGGGGGGGATGTTAGTATTTAGTCCCTTTATTAATCTCATCATCCAAGATGAATAAATCTTTATTAACAGTAAAATACAAAATACAAATGTATCTTACCTTTTGGAATTAATTCCATTAATAAGAATTAATTCAACGTTTATTTTTACGTTGTTTGTGTACCTTTCGCTGTATTGCTCATTCTGGTCTTCCAGTCATAACAGCCAGCAGTAAAAGAGCTGGTTCTGTAATTCACTGTAGAACTTGCGATCGCTAATTTGCTGATTCAGCCGTTCTCGTAACTTAACAGTCAGCAATAAAAGAGTTGGTTCTGTAATTCACTGTAGGATTTGCAATCGCTGATTTGCCGATTCAACCGTTCTCGCAACTCACCGAATTTTCGTGAATTCATCTGAAAACAGTTGAACGCCATATGCAAATCTGATGCAGAATCATCTATAACTTTTGCTTTCAGTATGAATGTTAATTAGGTGAAAGTAGATATAAATAGACAGCTATGAAGTTTGAGAGGCTGTAGGTTTTTCTTTTTTTGAATTTTTTTTAATGTTTCGTTATTCACGTTAGGTTTAATGGGGGATTGAGTACCTGTTGGCCTAGCGTGATAGTTTAGTATAAGTTTATTTTCTTTCATCATTTTAGTGAAGTAAAAGATTTTAACAGGAAAAAGAACTTTATGAAGAACTTTTTGACTTTTATTTAAAAGACCTTTATTTCTCTTACTGCTCAGATTATAATATGAACTTTTACTATCGGGTCATGAAGCCATTTAGCTATTTAAATATCACTTAAACATTTAAAATATCGTTTTTGAAGTTTTTGACATTCTTGTCATATTTTTGAATGTCTTTATCGTTTGCAATTAAGATGCAAAAGTTAAGTAATTAATGAAACTTATTTTTGTTACAAGTTAAATTATTATACTGTTATATTTTTATTTTACATATGTTTTATTAAACTTTAATAAACTTATTTGGTTAATTAAAACCTTGTGATTATTTTGTCTTCATGCATTAATTTTATATTGAATTGAAACTCTGCTTACTCATACACTACAAAACATTCAGCCACGCTTCACTGCAAACATTTTTGCACTCTGCTAAAAAAATAAATCTGTTTAGGGTGTTTGTGGATATGAAATCCTTCATATCCAACAGCAGGTATCAAAAACCTTCATGTACCAATTTAATAACTTTACAAATTCGAAAATATCCACAATCGATTTTTAAGTATCAAAAACCTCTATGTACCAATTTTGAACGACCTAACTCTATTTTTATTTTTTGCCCCTTTATCCCCTCCTCCCGCCCCTCCTAATAACTTTACAAATTCAAAAATATTCGCAATCGATTTGCAGGTATCAAAAACCTCTATGTACCAATTTTGAATGACCTAACTCTATTTTTATTTTTTGCCCTCTGTCCCCTCCTCCCACCCCTCCTAATAACTTTACAAATTCGAAAATATCCGCAATCGATTTGTAGGTATCAAAAACCTTCATGTACAAATTTTGAACGGTTTAACTCTATTTTTATTTTTTGCCCCTCCGCTCCCCTCCTCCCCCACACACACCTTTCTGACCCTCCTAATAACTTTACACTTTCAAAAATATCCTCATTTGACTTGCAGGTCACTAAAACCTATCTGTACCAATTTAGAACGGTCTAACTATATTTCCATTTTTTTTATCTTATAGCCCCCCTTTCCCACCCCACCTGGGACGAATTTCTAATATTAAAGAAATTAGTTTTTATGTATTTATGGCAGTGGTTCCCAACCCATGGGCCGCGGCCCACAAGTGGGCCGCGGGCAGTGCGGTACTGGGCCGTGGAATATTGAGTTCAAATACCAGTTTTTCAGGACGATTCACTAGTGAGATGTGGTTTTACTCAAGATTTACGTGGTCCGTAGCAGTCAATAAGGAAAACGCACTGGATGTTGTTCAGGGATTTCATCAGATGAAATCCAATTGATCAGAAATCCCTTTGGAGAAAATTACCTAAAAAAATTGAAATTATCTTAAAGAGTGGAAGACACGTTAATAGAACTATCATGTGACCAGATTCTAAAATCACTTTTTAAAACAACACCATTGGTCACGTTTTGGATAAACGTTCGGCAAGATTATCCAGCTATTGCAAAAACTGCACTGAGACACTTGATGGGCTTTTCAACAACTTATCTATGCGAACAAGCTTTTACAACTTTAGTTTTTTTTTTGAAAAATACATATAGTAATAAATTAAATGCTGAGAGGGATTTGAGGCTAAAACTATCCAGTTTCAATACAGATATTGACTCACTCGTGGAGGACAAACAACGTCAAAAATCTCATTAAAGTTCTTTTTTTTTATCACTTGTTTTTGAAATTTATTTCAGAGGTAACAGCTAAGTAAATAAAATAAAGTGATTACTATTATTATTATTATTAATTCTTCTTGTACAGTATCTTTTACTAATTACTGATATATCTGCCCAGTATATATATATATATATATATATAACATATATAGATGTCTATTTGCCATTATATTTTTTACTTGTATATTAAGTAGTTAGTGGGCCTCAAAGTCTTTTTTATAAAATTTGTGGTCCGCACAACTAAAAAGGTTGGGAACCGCTGATTTATGGGATCTATATTTTAGAACAAAAATATCTTACACATATATATATATTTTTTTCTGTTTGCAATATAAAGGATTATTTGAAATCACGTTTTGCCCCCTCTCCTCCCCTCTTCGGGGCTGAATTTTGAAAATTTCAGAAATTAGTTTTTAGGTATTTGTATTAGCTATATATTAGAGCAAATATTTCACATATATCTGTTTTTCTGTTTGAGATATATAGGAGTATGTGAAACCACGTGTTGCACATGTGAAATCACGTTTTGCCCCCTTTCCCCCCTTGGGGACCGAACTTCTAAAATTCCAGAAATTGTTTGTAGATAATTAAATTAGCTATATTTTAAAGCAAAAATTGTACGGATATCTGTTTTTTTCTTTGAAATATGAAGGTTTTTGTGAAATCACATTTTGGCCCCTACACCCCCTTGGGGGGCGAATTTTGCAAAATCGCTTCTTAGGGGATGCTTACACTATATGTTCTATAATCTGACCCAGTTTCGAGTCAGTGGCTCCAGTAGATTTTGCTGTGCGTTGATGAGTCAGTGAGTGAGTGGAAGAACTCTTTTATATGTATAGATTATCAATATTTAGCTTCTATTATGCAGAGTTTTATCCTCCTAATAGCTTTAGAAAGGTGCTGCATCCTGCCTGTCCTTTGGTTTTAAAAATAGCATCCTTTTTACCCCTTTTCAATAAAATGAGCACCCTCCTTGCTCCTCATCCAAAATACTTATCTTTATTTCTTTTAGTATTACAGAATTTCCTGTTGAACATGTGCCTGATAGTTGTTTTCTTATTCACATATCAAATTCAAACTTTTTTTTTAATTATTTTTTTTCTCATATTCCATTTCATAATGGGAAAGCTACTTATTGATACATTTATCATCAAAACAAACATTTTATTAATAAAGATTTTAGCATGTACTTACTAAACAACTACTAAAAATGGTTAAGTATCGCTTATTATGATCAATTATCTATTCAAAGAATATAAGTCAAAGAAAATATTTCTCTCCACAAGAAATCTTTCTAAGGAATCCTGAATCATATCTATACAAGTTTAGAAGAAAGCAGTCTACAAACTGAAGAATAATAATACAGTACATAAGTGATTTACATATAAATAATATTATTGTTTAGATCATCAACATTCATTGATACCATAGTAACAAGCAAAAGTAAAGAAAGTTAAAATTAAAAAATATTTATCATATGCATCCTTGTAAATCATGAAATGAGTTCTCAGAATTTCAGTGTTAAATGTGTCCTTAAATCTTTAAAAGTGTGCAGTAAGAAGCTAAAATGTGCCCCTTTTTTAATTAGAAAAACACTGTCCTCTTTTAAACCAGTAAGAAATTCTGTATTATGTTCATGGAAATTATAAAATCTTGTTTTTTTCAACCTTCCCCCAAACCTCATTCGATGTATAAATATAACTTACCTTAATTTTGGATTTTAAACTGTCAGATTTAAATCTTTTCTTATCATCATCTCCACTAGCACTTTCAAATTCATTATCTATTATAACATAAATAAATAATTTTAATTCTACAAAAATTTAAAAAACATGTGTAAAATAAATTATGCAAATTTGTTATACATTAATCTGATATTAATTAAAGCACTAATATTACAATGAAATCCAATAGAACTAGAAAGAGAAAAAAAATCTCTTTTCGGCAAGCTTAAATGCAAAGGTAGATTCCTTTACGTTAATGGTACAAAAGTAAAGAAATATTACATATGCATTAACACATACTTAGTCAATGGCTTTGTTCCCACACATTGCATTATTTATATCGCTATTCTGTTTTTAAGAAATTTAATTATCAACTACTACCATTCATTCTACTTAAAATTTTAGGCTAGATTTATTGGTCAATAAATGATTCAATTTTTTAAAATCCAAGTTCATAATCATTCAACAAATAGAAGCCATAAAGATATGCAATTTGGTGACAAAACTTGTGACTTAGCAATGAAATTTGTGATTTGGTGGCAAAATTTGACAGTTGATGACAAAATTTTTGACTTGGCGATGAAATTTGTTATTTGATGACAAAATTTGGCGAGTTTGGTGATGAGAAATAGTAGCTTTGACGTCATTACATTTTCTTCCCACGCAAAAACCTCACATCTCTTCACAAACCTATATCTTGTTTCCACAAGATAAAAAATTAAAGAAAGCTCTAACGTATTACTCTCAATTTCAATCGCAAATTTTAAATTCTTGCATAAACCGGCGTTCTAAACTATTCACCACAAACGATATTTTTACCAAGACTAACGTATTATTTTAATTTTATATTTTTAAACGATTAATTAAAGCTGTTACCATGGTTTTTATATTTTCAGTGATCTTTTTTATTATCGTTTGCATGTGACGCAAGCATCAGATTATAAATTTAAGCAATTAAAGCTATAGAAAAAGTCAGCTTCATCACAACTAACAAAAAATCACTTTTTAACTTGTAACTTTTAAGCAATTGAAGTTATCGAAAAAGTTGAAATACAAAAGTTGTTCTTTAGGGTAAGGCGATAATTCGCCTGATTTGAAGTATTTTCCTATTTTCAATATTAAAGAAATTATGTGCAAATGAAAATTTCCACCCCCTTTGAGCTGGATGCACCATCTATGAATTCGACCGAGATTTTTACTGTCCTGACAACAAATCCCAAGCTGGTTAAATTTAAATAAAAATTACTCCAGTTATCATGTTCACAACTTAACATGGGAAAAAGCGTTATACATATATAATATATACCTATATATGTATAAACTTTTGAACGGAGGGTAGTTTTGGGTTCTAGGATCATGATCGATGAAGATATGAAGAAATTTTTCAGAAGTCGTGTCATGAGAACCATTGCAATAGGTAGATATCTTATAAGGAATCTACCCAAAAGAAATATAATAGTCTTTTGTCTTACTAGGCACAGTAGAACTTCAAATTATAAAATGCATTTTTATCAAGTTTGTTATATTTGACCCCAAGAAATTTTCTGTTTAAAACAAAACTCTATAATTGACAAGTTCTTTTTATATCATTTTTTTTTTTTTTTTTAATAACTGAAAATCAAATATGAATAAATCCATGTTATTTTCATATTGCACTACTTTATATATATCAAACAATAGTTCTTTTTATTATGGCTGTTTTTTATCTTTTAATATTTCAAATAATATTAAAATACAATACCCACAGCTTTATAAAATTCCATCAGTTCTCATTAAAATGATTTTAGTAAGCGGCTGATTTTTATATCTGGTGACCAAGTCTGAATTCAAGAAAAAAGTATTCCTCATCCAAACATGGAAAGAAATTTCACATGTAACGTTAATAGCATTAATAAAGATGATTAATTAAATTTTTGTTAGATAAATAACTAATTATTTATTTACAATTAATAAATTAAACACATACTCTATACACATACTACAGATAAAATTAGTTTATATTTCTACAATAGTTAAATATTCAGAAAAGCACATCAGTGCTTCTTGAAAAACTGATGCACACTAATGTGCTTTCTTTGGATGGATAAATTAACAGGGTTGCTACACAAATCAGGAGAAAAAATTCCCTGAGTTTTCCCTGTCAGTCTTAGAAATAAAATAGATTACATGCAATCACACAGCATTAGAATGTAACATGTTTACAAGTCAATTGAACATATTTAGAGGATATAAATTTTATTAACTTACTATAGTTGGGGAAAACACCATAATTGATTCCTTATAAAGCATTAAAATTAAAAAAAAATATTTCATTATGAAAAATTTTTCCCAATGTTTTTCCAAAAGATTTCAAAATTCCCTGAATTTTCCCTGTTTTTGCAATAAATTTTGAAATTCCCTGAGTTTCCCCTGTTTTTTAATAGATTTTCAATTCCCTGAGTTTTCCAGGTTTTCCCTTTTTCCAGATACCGTAGCAACCCTGATTAAGTGTTTAAAATTTCTAACAAAACTGTAAAACTGGATCTACATTTCCAGTATATACTCCGATTCTCTAGCATCCTACCGAGTATATTGAACATATAAAGAGCTTTCTGTGCATCAAATGGTGGAGAATCCAGTACCTCGTCTAAATCAGAATCTTCATTTTTACTCGTCGGTTCACTTGAAACTTATGAAGACGAGAACTGCTCCACGATTACATTGACAGATAGTTCTGTCAATATTAAGAGGTTTTCAACCATCTCATTTTAATTGAATGAAATCCTTATCAAATTGTTCCTTATCTTCAAACGTGGAACATTTTTCTTACGATTCTTCTAATTAAATCTACATGCTAAGAATCATTTTGTAATTGTATTTGACGTCACACTGTCTTAAAACATTTTTAAGTAATGCATTGCTTCCATAAGAGTTACAGATTTCACTACAGTATTTAGAAGATGATGCAGAATAATCCTGTACATCGATTTCTTTAACAATTTTCCTAACCAATTCCTTTCTATAACACATTGAAACATTAAATCTGCTGGATGTACAAAGCAGTTGTCCTATACAAGAACAATATTTTAGTTGGATTTTTGTCTCATATATGAAAAAAAATTGATAAAATTGCAGATTATCCATGATTTCTTACAATTTCAGTAGCCCATAAGCTAATTAATTCTTTAAATCAGCGAGGTTTCTTGCTTCCTACAGCAATTGAAGGTGTTTTCTTGATAGTTCTTGCCATATTGTACATCAAAAGATTAGGTATTCTTTATTTTATTTCTAATTTCATTCACTGTTTTTGGTTTTGAACAAATATGAGTGTGTTCTGATAAACAAAACTGGAACAATGCAGTTTCATTAATACTGAACATTTTAGCTGAATCATAGTCGTTCAACAAATCCTTTAAACGGCAATTCAGTTTTACAATAATCACCATCAAAATCTGCAGTTCACTTTTACGCATGCAATATGCAATAAACAATACTTTTTCAGCCTTCCATCTAATCAACGAAACATCTATAGGAATGGAGTTTTCACCACTCATCATTCATGCAAAAATTTCAGCTTTTAAGAACAAAATTACGCAAAAGATGGAAATTTTCTTTGATCATTCTTGAACCAATCTAGAAGTGCTGCCTCGATGATTTCTGCTTTTCCTATTTATTTTCACTTGCGCTTTACTTTTCCATTTGATGCAATTTAGGCATTAATATCATCTTTATTCTTATGTTTACATAAAGCAAATTGAAAACACATTTGAAGAGAACTATAATACTTTACCAAAACATTACGCTTTACTTCCAAAATAAGAACTAAAAACTCTGAACATTTAAAGACAGAAAAAATAATCATTGAATAATCATTTAAAGAATTCATTTCTTAAATTCATTACTACAAAATTTGGTAAAGCAAGTTTTTTTTTTATATATTATGTTGCAGGTGTAAAAATTTGACAGAGATAATGTTTTATTTCCTATTTTCTTTTCAAAAATCTAGTGAGAAATTAAAATTTGTTTAGCTTACATACATGGTCATTTTCACTGTTGAAGAGATTTTCTTTTGAGTTTATTAAACAGAGATGCTGAGTTTATTAAGCAGCAATTTCAAAAGTAGTTTAGATTGATTTAATTTCAGACCCAGCAATTTGATTAGATTAAGCAACTGATTTTATTAACCAGTGAATTTATTAAGTGGTGGATACTGTATTAGTTAAATTTAACCCAGAAATAAGCATTAATGACATATTTTTTTCAAAGAACATTATTTAATTTATAGTACTACAATTACACATACAAACCACATATTTTAAACATGTACTAAATGATTTGAGAAATACACTATTATTTTATATACATATTTTCAGGGTGGCTAGCATTTAAACCTTTTCAAATTCGCTGACTTTTCCCTGACTATTTTTCGAGATCTTCCTCCATTTTTCCCTGACTCTCACGTTTATTTTCGATGAAAATTTCATGACACTAGCAAAAAATTTAGTGATTTAAAACATCATTAATAATTTAATGATTAATATAGCTTATTTTCACAAAATTTGTTAAAATTCCCAGACTTTTCCCTGATTCTTTGATTTTCCCTGACTGCTAGCCACTCTGTATTTTACAGAAAAGTACATAAAATACCAGATAAATTTACCTGCAGACCAAACTTTCAGCATCTGATCATATGATCCCGTTGCAAACTAAAGATAAAGAAGGATAGCAGTCAACATTAAAATAAAAAATAAATAAGTCACAATTTCATATGGGAAGAAATAAGAAAGAAAAAGAACACTTTTATAAGGTGAAAATAAAGATACACTTAAAATAATGATAAATAAATATACTGAATTTAAAATAACATTAGCTGGTATATTTCTAAAAAAGTGAAGCAGTTAAAGAAAATCTTGCCCCCCCCCCTTTTTTTTTCATATAATGCATTCTAACATTTGGCAGGACACAGCATCCAGCGTCCCCTTTTTTAAACATTTTTAACGCCCGGCGGCCTTTTTTTTTTTTTTTTTTTTTTTTTTTTTTTTAACTAGAGCATTTTTATAAGAACATATGCATATAGCCAATATATATAAACAAGGAAGAGTAATAATTTACTTTTACCATGTATAAAAATCATAACCAGAAGGGCAACAAATTAGGCAAATAATTCCCTTTTGAAAACAGGCTGCCCTTTATACTAAATCCCCCCTCCATCCCCACCCCCCACCCAAGCAGCCCTTTTTTTCTAGAGTCAGAACTAATACCATGCAAGAAAATCTAACTTAACGGAGATTTTAACAAATAATGTGTATGAGAAAGAGGTAATTATGTGCAGTACAGGATGAGGGGAAAAGAGAAGTAGAAACATACCCTATTTGTTTCAGGACTAACTGCAACACAATCTACACTTCGAGAATGGCCTTTACAAACATTTATACAATCAACAGCATTAGTATCTTGGTTCCAATGCCATAATAAAGCTGTTTCATCGTGTGATGTACTCACAAATGAGCTGACTGGATTGTCTATAAAACAGAAATAAGCATTCAGTAAAGAAGAAGAAAAAGATCTGGTATGCAACACCCATACAACTTCCATTATCCACTACTATATATATTTTTAAACCATTCTGGAGACAGTGCGGTCAGAAGACGAAAAAATTGACACCATAAAACTTACTAATTTTGCCATAGTAACAAACTAATACACATGTAATAAGGATAAGGATTGATCTAAAAAGGAGTTAACATAGTTTGGAGAAAATCAGTAGAGCTGTTTTTTGAGACATCCATTTCTAAAACCTAAAATTGATATACCTAACTAAGATGCCTATTAATTTTTTGTAATAAGGGCCTCTAATAGAAGTTTATATAGTAAATTTGAAGAAATTTGATATAATAGTTTTTGAGAAACAGGTTTTCAGCCCTAATTATGATTTTCTAATTTACATCAAAAGTTGGCAAATTTATCTGTAAATTAGACCTATCTAAAAATGATAATGTTTGGTTGTTCTATCTTTTTTTGTTTTAAAGACCTTTTAGTCAGAATATTTCCTACATACATTAAATGTATTGATTAATTTCTAAAAATAAGTTTTATGAACTCAGAAAAGGTTATAACATAAATCAGGTAAAAACTCGATATTAACATTTTTGACCAAATACAATACTTCCATTACCTACGATAGTCATGTAATGGAAGTAATGTATTTCATAATAAATAATTAAAACAAACAAGTGTATTAATTTTTAAGAAATATATATATACAGTACCTGACGCTTAATAAAATCACATTCGTTCTTAGCTATAAGTGATTTTATTAAGCAGCTGATTTTTATATCCGGTGACCATTCCAGTATACAAGAAAAATGTACTATATCCCTGAATTTGGAAATAAATTTCAAAAGGTAATGATTAATGTGATTTATAAACAATATTAATTTTTGACTGATAATTAATTAATTGTTCCTTGAAAATAAATAAAGTTAACACATATTCCATATAAAATTAATAAATACATACTGCATAAAAAATTAGTTAATATTTCTACATTAAATTAAATATTGGGCATTTTGAAAAACTATTTACTAGTTCTTTATTATGATGGAGCAACTGATAGTTCAATATTTCTAACAAAAATGTAATACTGCCGGCATTTTTGCAATTTCCATCTCAGTTCTCCAGTGTCCTTCTGAACATATAAAATACTTTATTTGCAACAACTGCTGCAGATGGTGGATCCAGTACCTTGTCCAAATCAAAGTTTTCATCTTTACTGGAAGTCTTGCTAACTGTAAAGCTTCATCTACTTGAAACATAAACTATCTTTGAAAGTCAGATAGTTTCAGTGAGTTTTCGCCAATCTTAATATTTTGAATCAAATCTTTGTAAAACTGACCTTCAAAGACTTTTTCTTGAAAATCATTTTTGACATAAATACACATGCTAAGAAGCTTTTTGATATAACGTCTATCACCACGCTGACCCAAGAATATTTTATGCAATATATTGCCTGCAGGAGGCTTTGCGTATGGATTTTGTTAAAAATATTTATAGAAGATGCAGATGAATCACATATATCGATATATGTTACAGATTTTATATTTGGTTTGATTCTGTAATGACATTTTTAAGCTCTGATCCTTAAACAAGTTGCTGAATGATAATGGTTGTTTTAAGTGCGGAATTGACATTAGTTTTACATGTTGCAACGTTAAATCCATGGGATGTACAGCGAAATTGTCATAGGTTAGCTTTTTTGTTCTAACTGTACAAGAAAATCAGAGAAGATTGCAAATGTCAATCCATGATTTTTTATTATTGCTTTAGTCCACAGAGGAATGTTTCATTCCTCTAAGGTAGTGAGCTCTCTTGTTTCTCCTGCAATAACTGAAGTAAGTTTTTATTAGTTCCTGTCATATTGCACGTAAAAAAGTCAATTGCTTAATATTTACATCCTTAATTTTTTTTGGCCTTGAACATACAAGTGTACTCTAATAAAGCCCGATGAAACAGTGTAGTTTCCAAAATGTTTACAATTTGAGCTGGATCATAGATTTTTGCAGCAAAAAATCTATTTCCAATAGTCTTCGTGAAAACCAGAGTCCTGCATTTCTTCGTGGAGTTTGCAGTAAACAATATTTTTCAGTTTTTCCATTTTATCAAACAGTTACTCGTAGAACTAGAGTTTACAGAATTCATCATTCATGTAAAGTTTTCAGATTTTTTCAACAAAATTGTACAAATCAGTGAAATTTTCTTCGACCTGGCATACTTGAATCAATCTACTGCCTCAATTTCTTCCGCTTTTCCTACGTGATTCCAGTTGCGATACAAATTGGGGTATTAATATTTTTTCCATGTTCAAGTAAACTGTATAAAGCAAATTCAAGAATCCTACGTTCTGTTATGTCTTCTTTTGGTTTCATCTGAGGAAACTCATTATTTTGCCAAAATTTCACACTCTTCTTTTAAATTTAAAGTCTTTCTGTTTGAATCTTTTGCTTGTTAGTTATTTCAAATAAAAAACTAGAAATTATCTTCTGATAATTTAAAAAAAAAAAAAAAAAATTAAAAATAAATAAATAAATCGCTGGTGAATCAAAGCAAATTTGAATCTTATTAATGCGCTAAGAATAAATTCCTTGAATTTGTGATGGACATGTTTATTTTGTTACCATGATGCAGCAGTAAAACTTTCAACAAAGAAGATAAAAAATTCACTGTGTAGGTAAAAATGTTTTTAGCAAGCATAAATACACATTTTTGTTCCTGAAGAAATTTTTTTGAGTTCATTATTCAGAGGTGCTAATTTATCAAGTGGTGTTTTTAAAGGTAGTTTGTACAGATTTGATTCCGTTCTTGGCAATTTGATCAGATTAAGTGGCTGATTTTATTAACCAGTGAATGTATTAAGCGACAGCTACTGTATATATACATACCGGATAAAAGAGCAGCAATCAGTAGTTAACAATGCAAGCTTAGCTGAAATTCATTTTCATATTGGAAAACGTTTCAAAATATTAATTCTTTTTATTTAACTAGCCAATGTAATAAAAATAAATTCAAATTGATAAACTAACTTTAACATTAGCATAAAAACAAGGTTTCAATGACTCCATGATTAGTTTGAATTACAGCGAGTCCACAATAGATTATAAGCATGAAATATTAAACAGATTTTTTATTTCAAAATCTGACATTCTCCACACACTACTGCAATCATAAAAAAAAAAAAAAAAAAAAAAAAACCTTTGAGAAGTGATTAGTAGCAGAACAATTTGGAAATACTTATATTTCCATTTAAGAATATATATTACTTTCACATATGCATTTATTTATTTTTTTATTATTATTATATTATTATCAATTAGTATATAAGTGCCTTTTAAGCACCCCCCTCCTCCACTGAACAAAGAGAGAGAGAAAGATCTAATTGTGCTTTTAGTTTTTTTATGATACAAAATGAAATTCTAATTTAGCATGCCACAACATACAGACATTTAACGTAAAAAAATAATAATAAAATAAATAAATAATAATAATAATAAATAAAAAATAATTCAAATAATAAAACATTTCTTAGCTTACATGACAAATAGCTATTAGTAAAGCTATAAAATTTTATGTTTTCATAAGAGAATCTTTATAATTATAGTAATTATACAATTTACCTAGTTAATCCCATTTATTTAAAAATTAATATGCTTTAATTACATTAAGAACATATGCAATACTTAAGTATGATAAGCAATTTCTTAAAAAAATTTAACAAAATGCAATTTTAAAATAAATGATTTAATCACCAGTTTTAAGCCAGGCAACAGATTTAACAGGAGCAGCATGACCAGGAATAGTTAATTTATGTTCTCCTTGGATATTCCAAATGTGAACTGTGCTATCATAACAGCCTGATAATATCCTATAAAAAGTTTAAATAATAAGATAAACTTTTAAACTATGGATAAAACTAGTATGCTGTGGCCATTATAAAACTTTCTTCTATACCAGTCTACATAACAGTGTTACCTATCAGTTAATATGAGCAGAAATTTAATCAACATTTTTTTCACAATAAAGATTTTAAATATGCAATTTCAGGTAATTTTGATCTCTGAGATATAGCCATCTGAAAAATCACAGAAAGTATACAGAAACATCACCTGTCAGTCGATACACAGCCAAACTGAATAATCATAATTTTTTATACAGTGAAGCATCCATAATCCATAAAGCTGGAATTCTATAATCCGGCAACACCCATAAACCGGCACTAATGACCTTTTCTGTTTTTTTTTTTTTTTTTATCTCTGCCCGAAAATCGTAGTAGTACTCAACTCAGGGTTGGCAAAAACCCGGGTTTTTCTAGAAAAACCCAACCCACTTGGGTTTTTCTGGGTTTTTGCGGGTTTTTCTGGGCATTTGTGGGTTTTTCTGGGCTTTTGTGGGTTTTTGTTTGAATACATTTGCATTGCAATGTTAGATATATGTTATTTAGCATATTAGTTGTAATACACCTAATTATATTAAACTACTAATTCATAATTAATCTAATATTTATCTTAGAAATAAAAATTAATTTGATTCTAATATTAAGATAGTGTTAATTAGCAAGATTAATCTATATTTTATTTTAATGTATGCTTATTCAAAATAAATATTCTTAATGACAATAACTGATAAAATAAAAAGAATTTAAATTCTTAAGTACAATACATATAATTTAAATTTTTTAGTTCCCCACCATGCTATAGATGGAGAACTTAGGTAATCGTGTAAATTTTCGACCTCTTTTTTTTTTTTTTTTTTTTTTTTACACATTTTCACGTGTGAGGAATACGAAAAATGACAAAATTTGTATCGTGTGTGTTAGTTTGTTAGTCTGTGTACACGATATCTCAAGAACAAATTGTCACAGAGAAGTCAGATCAGTTTTAAAATATTACTTTCGACACTGGCAAGAACCCTATTCATTTGCAACATTCGAATTAAAAAACTTCGTAAGTTAATAAAAATTTATGCTTTTCTTAACATGGGAGAATAGGGCAAAATTAGGGCATCAATTAAATTGAAAATTTTTACTGAAAAAATGTGAGACCAGTTTTAAAATATGAGTTTTGATGTCGAAATGAACATCAGTAATTAGACATGCTACTTTGAAAATTTGCAAGTTATTAGAAATTTACGACTTTCTTAGCATGGCAGTAAAGGGCAAATTTTCACATAAATGTTAATTTTGAGGGATATTTTCATCGTAAAGATGTCAAACCACTTTTGAAATATTATTTAGGGTACTGGCATGAATATCATAGAGTATAAATTTTCCAATTTAAAAGATTCGTAAATTATTTGGAATTTACGATTTACTTAAAATGGCAGAATAGGGCAAAATTGTGCATAAATGTCCATTTTGAGGATCATAAATATATCAGACAACTTCAAAATAACATTTATGATACTTATTTGAACATAATTGACTACAAATATTTTAATAGGAAAATTTCGCAAGTTACTCGTAATTTAAGATTTTATCAACATAGCAAAATTGGGCGATATCCCATATAAATATGCATTTTGAGGATTGTTGCATTGGAAATAGTAGCATGAAAACGAAACTACCAAATTGATCCTAATAAAATAATAGATTAGAATAAGATAAATATATCAAAGTGAAAGGTGGATAGCCTATTATGTGGGGATTTCATTCAGTCACTGTGTCAATTGTTTGGTCAGATTCATTTCTCTTAACATGATAATCATGTTAAGAGAATGTCCTGTACTAGAAATTTATGAAAACATATATATGATGGGGAGCTGAGCAGAGTCTATTTATGCCAACTAGTTTTAATTATAAAAATAAGTTGCACTGCTTTATCCTTTTTTTTTTTTTTTTTTTAAGTTTTTTAATAGTTGAAACGGTTATAGAAGAAAATTTTATTTTATTATATTTATAATTATGTTGCTACTAAAATTAAAATAGAATTATTATAAAGTTTTAAAACTAAACAATTTAATTAGTTAAATATTGATTCTGGACAACATTTATGTCCGCTGTTAAACAAAAATATCGTTCGGTTTTACAGGAAAAGGCAAATTGAACCAATTATAAGATAAACTTGCTTTTATTATATTTATAACTGTAGTTACTTTTTATGTTTAATACTATTTTCTAGAAAATAAAAATTAGAGTTTTTTCTTTAAAGGTAAGGTGTTTCCTATTCTTTATAGATGGGATTTTTAAATTATAAATAATTTTTAACAAAAACCCACTTATTTGCAAAAACCCAGTGGGTTTTTGTTGGTGGGCCCGCCCAGAAAAACCCGGGCGGGTTTTTCTGGGCTGGGCCCAGTTTGCCAACCCTGCGAACTTCTTATTCACAGTATGCTAGCCAACTTTTATGGATCCTTAGTAAAGTTTAAGGATTTTAATTTAATTTTATTGATTTACGGACTAGCATTATTTTTTTACAGATTAATAAGGATGATGGCAATAATTCAAAAAAAAAAAAAAAAAAATTGACATTTTATGTCAAATCCAAAAGTTATTAATAAAAGAAATCGTTCTTATTCCAGATACCAAAAGTCAAAATAAAAAGAACCACCTGAAATTTCAGTCAACAGTTTTTAGAAGGACTCGAAAAATATGATTTTATCAGCGATAACCAACTAATACATTAATCAGTCAATGACAAACTGAAAAACAAAAAGGAATGAAACAAATGAAATTGACTGATATATTTAATAGAATGCAGCAATGTCAATTTTCTGATCTTATTTATTATTAAGCCAGTTTTATTTATTTTTTATTTATTTATTTATTTATTTTTTTTTTTTTTTGTACAAAAGTAAACAATCTGTATTACTGTTTTATAATTTTTATTTTAAAACTTTTAATTTATTTCAAATGTTTTTTAATTATTTTTGTTTTTGATAAGGGTTTGCATACATTTTTTAAAGCTAATTTTTAACACTTAATGGATGACGGGCCATATAAATATACATCTTTACATTATGACTGCCTCAGACGGGCAATGTAGATTTAAGTTTGCTGTTTTACAGGCGGGGTTAAGTGGAAAAGTTATTGACTATGATATGTCAAATATGCAAGTTTCACTTTGTAACAGTGGGTGTTTTAAATAATATCACATTCGTAAGGACTACTAGACATGCAAATAAAAACTTTATACAATTTTATTCAAAAATAATTATTCAATAAAACTACAATGCCTATATATACATGTATATTTAATTCTTTTAAAAAATTTCTGGAAACCAAGAGAGACAGAGAAAATACAATCTGTTAAATGTTAATATTTCTTTAGATGCTGTGACTGATATGATTTCGATATACATTTTTGGAACACCTATAATCTGAGAAATCCGTAATACAGCAATGTCTATTGCCCACCGATTATTGGTGCTTCACTGTATCTATCTAACAAACCAAGTTTAGCAGTTTTATATATTATCATAGAAGCTGAGATATAGCCTCCCCTTAAACAGGATGCATTGCAACATACCAGCACCACCTATTATTTGACATTCACTGAAATTATATCAACATATTTTTTCATGAGAGTCCTCATACATATTAAGTTTTGTTAACTTATACACTATAGAAATTGAAATATAACCAAATCTAATCAGCACTAATTCAAGGACCAACCAAATATAAAGTTTTGTTGAATTCTGTTCACTGGTTCATGAGATGCAGCATCCACAATGTTAACACACACACAGACATTTTCCAAAAATGGTTAAAACATGTATTGAAAGCCAGAAGACTAAAATTTTCATGAATTCAATGCTTATGTACACAGAAGAAAATAAAAATTAATACTAGATCAATTAATAGTAACTATGCTTATACAATTTAATTTTTTAAATTTTATATTATACATTAAAATAAAAATACTCAAACTTAAAAAAAAAACAAGAAAGAAAAAAGGCCACTAGATTTTATTATTCTTATTCTAGACTGTTTTATAAAAAAAAAAAAAAAAGGATCCTCCACTAGTGCATGAGTCAAATTCAGTACATTCAAATGCAAAAATTACTTAATTTATTCATCTATATTTCTATTTTCACTTCCCTGTTTTTGTTATTATTATTAATTTTGTTTTCCACTGCACACCCAGTATCTTTGATTACTAATACATTTAAAGGAAAAAATAAAATAAAACTGCCAATGTGGCAATTTTGACATGAATAACACTTTTAAAATATGCATGAGTCAAAATATCATATATGAAACGTTCTCTTTAAAAAAATGTTAAGATATTAAATAAATAAATTTATTGCCACTATTCTGCTCAAAAGTGATTCCCAAATTAATAATGTATTAAAAGGACCAGCTACCCTTAAATTCTGAAAGTTAAACATAATGTTTTAAAAATAATAATAATAATAATAATAATAAAATGACATGTATTCATGTACAATTTTAGATGTCAGAATTAAAATAATTACCATTTATCAGTTGTTTTTACACCACTAACCCAGTCATCATGAATTAAGCTATTTTCTGGAGAAGGAGCTGGAAATTTGACAAAATATTCTATTTCAATTACTTGTTCCTAAAATTAAGACATAATTATTATGTAAATTGTAATAAAAATTCTTTTAAATATGCTATGTACATAATGCTTAAATTACACTTACAGTATTTTCCTTTTTTGATTCTAAAACCTCAAGCAGAGATGTTCGAAGTAACTCGCCAAATACTAGAAAGTCAAATTCTTCTGTCTTATAATCTGGTTGTGACTCTAAATGATGAAAAAAAAATAATTAATATGTATTAACTACACAATATAATTTAATATTTCAGCCAAATTAAGTAGAGGACATAATGAAAAGTATACATAATTATATGTATATCTTTATATATATATTTCTTTTGTGCGTGTGTATGTCACTGAACTCCTCCTAAACGGCTGGACTGAGTTTAATGAAATTTTTTGTGTGTCTTCAGGTGAATTCGAGAATGGTTTAGATTTACAAATGAAAGTTGTAACTTAATTAGTTCTTTCTTAATTAATTTTTAACCAACTCTTTCAACAACTTTTCCACCTAGATGGCGTGAGTTGTCGTAAACACGATGTCAGAATTTATTTAATGTTGAAATGAATAATATTATAGTTTTAAAAAATTAAAGAACACGCTTTTATAGAAATGTGAACTAAAAAGCACGAAATATCTATCTTAGTATTAAAATTCAGGGTAAGAGAAAATCGTGTGAGTGACACACCATAATATTTACATACATTTAAATCTTTAATTAAAATAACTTAGAATTAACAAAAACCATTTTTTAAAAATCTCCCCTAACGGGGATCGAACGCTGGACCTTTAGATTCGTAGCGCAGCGCTTTACCTCGACGCCGCATCGTTCACGTAGGGAAGGTATTTTTTTTACAATATAAATTTTTTGTTTGCTCCATGAGAAGTTACAAACAAACATACATACATGCATACATATATACAGGTGAAGCTAATAAAAGCGTGTTAAAAATGAATTTTTAACCGTATCTTACGAAGTGTTTACAATATTTTTTCAAAATTAATATTTTTAGAATCGTAACCGTATCTTACGAAGTGTTTAAAATATTTTTTTCAAAGTTAATATTTTAGAATCGTAAACACGATGTCAGAATTTATTTAATGTTGAAATGAAAAATGAATTTTTAACCGTAAGTGTTTAAAATATTTTTCAAAGTTAATATTGTTAAAATGTTAAAATTAGTTAAAATGGTATATTCTTTTAAAATATTCGTCAATATCCGACGGAGTTATTTTATGTTGAAATGAAAAATGAATTTTTAGGCCATTATTATTTGTGCAGATGGAAAATGTACTAAAAGTTTTCAGAAAAATTTCACGATCACAAATGTTGACGGATATCTAATATATCGTCCAAGAATTTCCGATAATTTTCTCTTTTATTTTCATGTAGGTGATGCCACATTTTGTCGATTTCTGCTGATTCGTGGTCGTTGACGTGCTTCGTAGCCGCCAACCACGAAGTGCAGTTGGCACCGTTGATGGAGGGGACCCCCTCACAAAAAAGCTTTCTGCCAAGCACGAAGTTTAAATAAAGGTATTAATTTTTATTTTAAATATAAATTAACAGTTTTGTATTTTACAAAAGATTTTTTTTTCTCTCCTCCCGAACTCACTTACACTCTTTTTAAATAAAAACTGAGTCACACTGAAATAGTAGGAGTTAATTAATATGATTTAAAATTCCCAATAACAATATCATAATTCCAAGAGAGAAATAAACACTCATTAGAATAGTAATTCTGACATAATAGAATTTTTTTTTAAAGAAAAAGCTGAATTAAATTTTGCTGTACAGCAATGAGTGACCATAATGATTCAAACCTAGTCTTTCAATGTATGTGCTAAAAATATAAAACAAAGTTTCCTCCTATTGATTATTTAAATGATCCTACAAATATTTTTTAATCGTCATAGATTACCTGAAATAATATTCTTATTATTGGCAGGAGATGTGACGCCAGATAAACACAGTTTATTTCCCTTGGCATTCATGATGCTCATCTATATAAATAAAGAGAAGTGTCTGTGTGTGTGTGTGTGTGTGTCTGTCTGTGCTCTGGTGCTCACACTACTGATCGCAGAGTTTCCAAATTTGGCATATAGGTACCTGGGACCCTGCAGGTGTGCACCTCATCGAGATTTTTTCGAGTTTTGAATTTGAATTTCTTAAATTAATGTTTTTCCGATTTTAAATATTGGCTTTAATGTTTCCTTTTTTATGAATTTATTCTTCGATTGTAATTGTCTGCGTATCTTAGCAACAGCTATTATACAATTCATTTTTTATTTAATACATTCATTTAAAGGTGATTTTCTTTTTTTTCTTTATTTTTTTATTATTATTATTATATTTATTGAAAATCAAATGGTAATGCAATAAAAATAAATTGTTACGTTTATGTATAAATACTATAGCAACTTTTTATTTTTCATTTTTTTAAATTAATTCCTTTAAGAGAATGTTTTTTTTTTAATTATTATTATTTATAATATTTATTGGGTGAAAAAAAAATGGTAGTTTATAGTAGAAAGGATAAGCCGATTAAAATTCGTTTTTCATGTATTTAATTCCTTTTAAAAGAAAATCTGTTTTTTTATTTTATTTTATTGCACTGGTCGGAATCAAATAGTAATATAGTGTAAATAACGGGGCTATAAAACACATGGTTTAAAAACTAAAATGCTGAGATACAGTCATCTTTAAAATCGTAGTTCTTGCAGCATCTCATTTAGGAATGAAGGTACTTTTTTTTTTTTTTTTAAATTCAGGAAGAACTATAAATTTGTTGCATTTAATTATCACCAAGACTATAGTGTGACATACTTTTGAATAAATTCAAATGAATTAAGATTTTTGAGCTGAGAGTTTGTAAAATTTCAACTTTCCTGTTTTCTTTGAATTCAGAAATTTTATAATTGATTATTAAGTGGCTAAATAGGAAGAAACATCTATAAAATTTAAATTTCTAACAAGATAAATAAATAGATTTTGATACTGTGTAGCACATATTTTGTATTACTGTATGAATATACTCTAATTTGCCTGTTAGCAATTATAAAACTGAAGGACTATGATATGCTTTTCAAAATTTTAGTTAAAAGTGAACTAATTATGTTTCAAAAATATTTTTTTAAATACATTCTTTACAAAATACAGCTAATTTTCTTATAAAATTAATTATTATTATTAAATACATTTTAATTTAAATACAAGATGAAAATTAACCATGATCTCTCTCTCTCACACACACACACACACACACACACACACACAAAAAAAGGGGGTATTTATTTGTATTAGTAAAAAGAGTCCAGAATGCAAAATATTAATACAAATTTTTAGTTCAGGATTTGGATATAATGCAGTTAATTCTACACTTTTAATTTATTTTAGTTTCATAAAATAATATACCTTTTAAGAGAGAATTTACAAGCGAATTCAATTCTTTAGTAGAAGCACTACCAGGCCAATAATGAACACAGTCTGGAACAGCATAACTATAAACAATCATAAAATTATTAAAATATGAAAGGTATAAAAATCCTAAGTCATAATAAAAAAATGTATAATTAAGGAGCTGTACTTATATGCTTGAAGAAATCTATTAAAAATTGTCAAGAATTTCTTTCTTAAAAAAAAAAAAAGATTATCAAGTAGGATTCACGCTATGCCACATTTTTTGCAAAATGCAAAACATTTATGCAAAAAGAAAAAATTAAAGTACAAGTCTTTCACCAAAACATTTCATTAAATACCACTATTTTTGGAAAAAGTCAGAAGCTATGACAAAAACTGTGAAGAATTATCACATGACAATAATTTTTTATTTAAAAAAAAAAAAAAAAAAAAAAAAAAAAAAGAGGTGCTATAAAATATTAATATGCTATAAAATTCTATTGAAAATGGTTTGCTATTAAATATAAGTGTAATTAACTTATATTAATGATAAATCATGAATGACTTGAAAGTGGATTTACTAAGAGGTTTTTACGAAATGGTCTACTTTCTATGAAAGGAAGAAAAATTATGAGATATTAATTATTATTGAACATTATAATTCTCTACATGTTTCATTTGCGTTATTTTTCTTAATCTTCTAAATTAACAGTAATTTATAATCTATATAAGCAGCACAATTTTTCTTTCTTGTTTAAATGCATTGCTAAAAACATCTTTATCTAAAACATCTTTATTAGTGCCAATTGAAAATGCAGGCATAACTGAAGCTTTGTTATTATTATTATTTATTATGTCATTGATTTTTAAATGTTAACACATGTTTTTTTTAATAGACAAAATGGATTTCAGCTGGCGAGAAGTAAAAACTATTGGCTTGATGCTATTCTCATAGCAACCTTCCTTTTCCCCCACCCATTCATTCTTTTCAAACTGTGCACCTCTTCCTTAAAGTAAACTCTTCTAAAAAAAGGAGGGGCAAAGTGCCATCTCGTGAAAGTTGAACTATACCAATTATTGCGTGCATTTCTTTTTGTCTTTAAAGTGTATTTATCTTTTCTTATTTAAAACAATATTTTAAAATACTTCAAGATTTTTTTCCTTTTGGCATAAAAATATTTTACAGTCAAATTCAAACTCACTGATAATAATGACAGAATCTTCTAATTTCGCATTGATAAGTTTTACCATAACAGAATTAAATGTTTCTATGATACATTTCATATTTCTAATTATTGGAAGAAAAAAATTCATCATATAAAACTCCTATTGTATAGAGAACAGAGAACATTTTGTTCTTCACTATTTTAAGAAGCAGGCAGGAGAGAATCAATAACTGAAGCTGCAGGAGATTTTCTTCAAATTAAAATTATATATAGAGAGTATTATATGTTACCTGAAATTAACTAAATTTAATAGTAAAAAGTGCAGGCATTAGATATTTCATTATTCACAAAAGAGAAAATGAACATATAAATAAAATTGATAAGTAACATAAGAAATTGCCAGAAAGAAATTCAATTTTCTAAAAGTGGAAAAAAAAGTATCTACAGACGAATAATTATACTTCTAAATTCATTTTTCATTATCAAAAATATCTAAGCTAAATACTTTTTATTTGCAGATGGTAAATTTCTTTATTACCAATAGCAACATGGACATTTATTAAACTTTTTTACACCACTGATAACATTTTAATTCCCCTGTGGAAAATGATGTAATAAGAGAAATTATTTGAGCGATAGCAAATAGAGTACCCTTACATAAAACCAAATTTAAATTAATAAGTTCGTTAATTAAAATGATAAGAATTACTAATTACCTGAAATGTCTTTCTTGGAGTATTTGGCATTGGCATCCATTGATACCTTTCATGATGCAGAGCAAAAAGTGATGTAATAAGAGAAATTACTTGAGTGATGCAAATAGAGTACCTTTATTAACCCGGCTTTTTTAATTAATAACTTTGTTAATTAAAATGATAGATATTTCTAATCAGTGGCGGTTCGTCATTGAGGACACCTGGGCCTGGCCCCGCTTGAATTTTTCTCTCTATTAAAAATCAAGTAATATATCTTTCTTTCTTTTTATTTTTTTAATTCTAACACTTGTAAAAATGTATCTATCAAGTTAAAAACGTGCATCCAATTTCCTCTTATTCTTCTCGGACATAAAGTTTGCTTGTCCCTTTGTCCACTTTTCTTTTACTGAATTACAGCTAGTTCCTACTAATTCTGCTCGGAGTTCAGCCGTTTGGGCACTTTGATTTGTGCCCGATCTCGCGCATTAATTAGTATAATAATATATTTATTGCTTTACGCATGGGACAGCGGGTTAACACATTTGGCGAAGTAGAGCTTTATAAATGTTAATATTCCCATACTTTTAAAATGTTGGGGCAATTGGCGAATTGGCCCATGTAATGTAGTTTAATGAAAAATAACTCTCTCCTTTAAAATACATTAACTATAGGGATCGTGGAAAGAATTTGGCGACTTTCACAGTACTTTTTATTTATTTATTTTTCTACTGATAGTGAAAAAGAGGAGACTTTTGTGATTTTTTTTATTTTCCAAATAAATCTATGATTGTTTAAAAATTAACAGTGATAGGAAGGAATTCTGTTGAAAATTTATTGACAAAAGGATTAAAACATTTTTGAGAAATTCTATGGGACAGGAAAGTTTAAATGCACTTGCGGTTCTTGCAATCCACAAAGACTTTATTTTCACAATTCTAGAATAATTTAATGAGAAAGTAATTGGAAGGTTTGCTTGACAAAAAACTCGGTGAGCAGAATATTTATTTTTGTCTAAATAATAATCAGATTTAAGTATTTGAACAGTTTTGGCTACCTAAATTTGTAAATCTTTTTATTATATATTTAAAAAAAAAAATTTTTTTTCATGCGATTTAGTGTAATATTTTTTATTATTATTGTTTTTTCAGTCAAATATTATTTGATTAAAGTATTTTTAATAATAATAATCACATTTACATAAATTGATATTAAGGGATAAATCAATCCTTTTAAAATATATATATATACACACACTTTTTTTTTTTTTTTTTAAATATAGCAATGGATTTTTAAAGTGTCTTTATTTGCGCATTTTTAACTCGACATTATGCAAAAAACTGCAAAGAAATAAAATGTCAGACATTAATTTTTTATTGGGACAGTTATAAAATTTTGTATTGTTGAAGGAATATAAAATTTTAAACTAAATTTTCTGTACAGGCTAAATTTTTAATTTTGATATACATTACAAAATCACCTTTAAAGGTTTTAAATTTTATATACATTTGTCCTACATCATTGTTTTTAAATAAGCTAGAATATAAAAAGTAAAATCACAAACACTTTAATTTAAAAATTCAACATTTTAAAAATGTGTATACATTTTTAAAGTACCATTTATGAAATTTCTAATTTTAATTTAATTTCTTATATTTTGGCTGTGCTTTTAAAAACAAATGTACAAGAAACATATATATTAAATACATAATGTTTTCGTTTATACTTAAAAGATTTAGAGTTGTTATGCACAAAAGTAAAAAAAAAAAAAAAAAAAATGCAAGTAGAAGAATTTCAGTTTAAAAATTTTGACATTGTAACATTGTAAAACTTTATAATTATTCACAATGAATTATAATAATAATAATATACACTAGGGCCCGAAATTTCAGCTTGATTTCACTCGCCGAAAAAAAAGTTTTACTCGCCACAAAATAGGGTTGTCACTTTTTTTTTCTTTGTTACGCATATTGGTTTTTATTTTTTTATTTTTCCTAACTATAACAAATGCTTTTACAAATATGCCTAAAATTATATATATATAAAGTGTGTAGTATATCATCATGTCTCATAATCATCAATAATCAAAAATCATTATAATGCATGGCATTTGAGATTTGTAAAAGATTAAAATATCTATAAATGCAAAGAGTCATCAAATAAAGAAAGAAGAAGAAAAAAACTTCGTCAAATAATATCCTGTGAAAATCTTTTTATTATGAAAGGTTAATCTTCATTATTTACCTATTTGTTTATTTAACTTTTTACATCAGAAATGCCTTTTTCGTCCATTTTATTTTTATAATCAGACAGAATGTCGATGTGTATAACTTGTTCATTGTTGTCATTTGAAATGGCCATTTCGGAATTACTTTTTCGATAAAATCGTTGCTTACAAATTATAACAAGCACAAATCCTTGGCGTTTCAGAAAAAAACAGGAAAATGTGAACAGTTTTTTTTTAATCATTATTCAACAAAATAAACATAGGCAGTATCTTTAAAAGGGCTCGGGCTCATTTTTATGCGCCATGCGCCAATATTGCACAGGCAAACTTTCACATTTTTTTTCTCTCAGATAGTAGGCGGCGGGCAAAGAGGCTCTTAGCTCGTCTATTCTAACTCTGCTTTAAGAAATCACAGTGGGAGAAACGAAACTGCCGAAGAGGTTAAAACTTTTATGCATGTACTAAGCATTTTTCTTTTCACAGGATGGGACGATCGTTGGGCAGCATACACACAGACTCGGCACTCCGAGAAGAGAAAAAAGAGAGGTTAAATATGAGGTTATAAGATGGCAAGATTCTACCATCTATAAAAACAATGTTTTCTGTCACAGTATCGTGTAAGAATTCTGTCTATAACTAGACCAAATTTTTACTCGCCACAGTAAAATTTCCACTCGCCAATGGCGAGCGGAAATTTCACGCCATGATATACATAGAACTAGAACACCCCGAATATTTAAAAAAAAAAAAACAACAATTTTCCCCATTAAATAACTTATTCTTTTTGCGTTTGAATTATGAATATACAGTAGAGAGCCAGAAATCCGCCAACCTAAAATCTGCCGAAGTCCGAAATCCGCACAGCTTTCCAGATACAAACAATGAAATTTAAGTTCCAAAACTGCAAATCAGAATTTTTGTAAAAGATCTTGAATGCAAATTTTGTGCCTGCATTTTACGATTATAATAATAAAAATATGAAAAACTGCAAGAACCAAGTTGCGGATAAACAAATTATCTACATTATATTAAATTAATCAAACAAAAATTATGATTATTATGATGATGATATCAATGAGGAAATTAATAAACTAATTTTTAAAAATGCTATCTGATGAAGGCATAGTTGTAAGGAAGAATTCAGTTAAATTCTTCGCAAAATAAATTTGTGTTACATAAAAATTGATGACTAATAATAGATTTAAAAAAAAAAAAAAAACCTCAATGATGTATGTGTGCATGTTCAAGTGTAGTTTAAAACAAACTGCATATGAACTGATTTTGTCTAAATTTGACAATTATTTTTTCATTTTTATTTATTGTTTTCATTATAAATATTTTTTTAATGTTCAGTGTTATTCTTATGCACCTAATAATTTAATATACAAGTGAAATTGTTTTATTATTCACTGGTATATGTTTAGTTTGATTAATATTCTAC
This sequence comes from Salticus scenicus, assembly GCA_963930645.1. Classification (NCBI taxonomy): domain Eukaryota; kingdom Metazoa; phylum Arthropoda; class Arachnida; order Araneae; family Salticidae; genus Salticus; species Salticus scenicus. Next base: position 310,182,678 of record OZ005648.1, read on the forward strand.
TTGTATTATTAAAATAGAAAATGATTTCTTATGGGCTCCAAAATCCACCAAATCCTAAAATCCGCACAACCTCTGGCCGTAAGCTGTGCAGATTTTTGACTCTCTACTGTATTTCATATGTTGTGCAATGGACCGGGCCCCACCTGGGAAAGTTGGCATAAGCCGCCGCTGTTTCTAATTACCTGAAACGTTTTCCTTGGAGTATTCACCACACATTGATACCTTGTAGGATTAGGAGAACTTTTGATTGCTGCAATATGCAATTTCATTCATTTTGAGATAGGGATGCGCCGAATACCGAATACTAACTATTCAGCCAAATACCGAATATTCGGCAAGCTGATTTACTCTTAATATTCAGGTGTCAATCACCTAATTTGTTGCAAACTTTTTCAGTAATACCATTTACATTTAGTAATATTTTATTTTTTAAATTATGCAAAAAATATTATAAAAAACTACTATTCAGAAACAGTGGTTTATATAAATGTAGAAAAATAGTAAGAAATATTACTACATATAAATAGTGGTGTAACGCTGAATTCACAAACAAAGAAAATTATTAACTGTTAGGCTTCTTAATAAACACATAAAATTTCTTAAATAACAATTTCTTGTCGCGCCCACTCAAAAAAAAAAAAAAAAAAAAAAAGGCAACCCAGAAATGCAGCATTTGAGAAAAATAAATTTAAAAGTAACAATGCACTGGCTAACCTATATTAAAACTGACGCAAATGCCTCTTAATCTCATACGTATATATTGTGAGATAGAGATGTGATTTTTTTTTTTTTTGTGCATGTTGGGGCACTTCATATGCATATGCATTTTTCAATGACAAGTTCAAAACTGCTATTTTATGACTTGTGTCAAATTTCTTGCCAGATTCGAATGTGATCTTTGTTTGATCTCTTGAAGTTTCCTAGATAGCAACATCATGTAAATTATAAACTCTCAACTGTAGAAATACTGTTATTGATAAAAACACCTTTTATTAGCTATTATTAATAGTTATGATTAATGTAACTAATAATTTTCTTTCATGTTACTTGAAATTGAAACTAGATAAAACAATTGTTTTCATTTAAATATAATCTATTTCTTAATTACTCCGAAAAATCTTAATTTAATGATAATTAAAAACAGCAGAATTTTTTCAAATGATTAAAAAGTGTTAAAAAATTTTTGAATTTTTATATATTCCAACTAATCGAATAGTAGCCGAATAATTTGATATCCTAGCCGAATAGTTTGAGATCCGGCCAAACCGAATATTCGGTGCATCCCTATTTTGAGATAGGGGTATTCAGTGATGTTTTTCTTTGTTTTTGATGCATGCAAAGCATACAGACGAGTGTATTCAGGTGTTGATCCAGGTAAAATTTGGGTCCATTTTGTGGCCCCTTCACAAAATTCCATAACCTTAAAAGGGACCCTTAACAAAATTCAAATTCATAAAAAGGGACCCTTCACAAAATTCAAATTTATAAAATAAGCCCCTTCACAAAATTCAAATTTATAAAATAAGCCCCTTCACAAGATTTTGTTTTATAAAAATTATCCTTTTGTTAAATGTTTTAAGTATTATTTTTAATTAATGCCATAATTTGGCTCAACGAAACTGTATTAACTTGATGTTTTGTAAAAATGGAAGTTTTACACAATATTTTATTTTTTCACAAACGTATTTTGTTTTTAACAAAAAAGGGACCCGAAAATTAAAACATGGATCGACCCCTGCTATTATTGATTGCTGCACTATGTAGTCTCATGCATTTTGAGATAGGGCATTCTGTGATGTTTTCCTTGGTTTTCATGTATGCGAAGCATAGGGACATGCATATTACTGATTGCTAGAACACAAAATTTTGTTTATTTTGAGATAGGGATATTCAGTAATGCTTTCTTTGGTTTTCATGTACACAAAGCCAAAGCGTACAAACATGCATGTTACTTATTCCTACGATTGGGACTTTTGAGTGATTTTTATGTTTTGAATTTTACTTTTTTATTTGCGATTGGTTATAATTCCTTAATTATAAAGTAAAAAGTTTTTCTAAATTGTATTTTCTGATGATTTTCCTTGTTTTCTATGCATTGTTTCCGATCAAATCACTTTTTTTCGACATGTTTTCTTGTTTGGTTAGATCATCAAAAAGCTCACTTCTGCACGCCACTAGTGGAGGGCTACAATTCGGAACTTGATGCAAAACTGCGCCATCTCGGCAATTTCCAAAGAAGTCGCCAATGGGTGGGTGAAAGTAAATTTTTCTCCTATATTGCATTATTCAAACATATATGCTACATTACTAAACTTATACTTCTGCATTATTTAAACTTAATAATAATTTTAATTACTTTTTGTTGGATTTCCTCTTTAGTATAGGATCCCCTTGGCGAAATTTGAAATTTGGCATCCAAGTAGCTCTGACTTTTTTTTTTATCAAAATCTTTACTTACGTAATAACAATAGGTATTTTAATTCATCTCGCCAAGATGGCGACAAAATTTTCAAAGTCGCCAAAGGGTCCTGCACTAACAAGAAAACATTCAAAAGGTGTCGTCTTCAAAAATATTGAAAAAAAAAATATATGTGATTCTACTCTTCATAAAACACCAGAAAGTGAAAAAAATATCGGCTGAAATGAATTACAGCGACCACAAAAAATTATCAAAATTAAGCATATTTGGCGATTTAGCGCTGTTAGGCGTTCAGTTCACTAGCACTGAGATTGCCGTGTACGAACAGAACCGTGTTTCTCTGCCAAGTACTCAAAATCAATCGCATAACAATATGAAATCGCCAAATATGCATAATTTTGATAATTTTTTGTGGCCTAGGTAATTTATTTCAGCCGATAATTTTTTCACTTTCTGGTGTTTTAGGAAGAGTAGAATCGGCCGTTGCTATTCGGACCATGGTGCGATTAGTGTGGAGGCTATTCGGACCTCTTCCTTCCTTGTTGCACTGGTCATAATAATGATTTTGTTTGTTTGACCTTTAATTTTCTCTGTAATATAGTACTAATTATTTTGCTTGTTTCAACTGCAAATTCAAACTTTTAACATTTTGAAAGAGTATAATGTGATTGATCTAAAATCCATGTTTATTTCAACATTGCTGTTAGAAAACATTACAAAATACGTACAAAAGTCTTTTTTAGAAAAATCATACATATATTTGTATAGAAAATTGGGTTTGGTTTGCATCGAATTATATTGGAACAGTTTAATTTTTTAAAAAAAAGGAAAGAAGGAAAAGAAGGAAAAAAAAAACAAATAACATCTATGTAGTTGTATATGCAGATTCATTTATACACATTCATTCATAAACAAACATATTGCGGAGATTTTTTCAAATATTGAAAATACCCATTTGCTAAGATCTGTTTTTGTGTTGCATTTTTTATTTTTCTTATTCAATTTTCGAAATCTTTATTATTTTCATTTTTGCTTTATAAAAATTATTTTGATTTATTGCCCTTTTATGAAGAATTTTAGCAGTACAAAATTTTTGTGAAAATAATTAATCTCTACCCCACTCCTACACTCAAAAAAAAAAGTAAAAAAGATAATTTTTCATGCACGGGGACGAGACACATTATATTATTTATAAATTTTACTCTTTTATCAGTGCTAACTTATTCTCCTTGGAAAAGATGGTCCGAATAGCCTGTATACTAATCGCACCAACGGTCCGATTAGCCACTTCGGAGTAGAATCACATATATTTTTTTCAATATTTTTTGAAGACGACACCTTTTAAATGTTTCCTTGTAGTACCAAAATGGATAACCTTTTTATCATTGATCGAAGATTTCAAATGTGAAACTCCAATGAAAAACAGGAAAATACACGTGTACTATAATTGTTTAATATATTAAAAGATGCAAAACTATAAAACTTACTCAGACTGTTTTGTAAATAATTTAATAGCTATTTGGGGAGAATCTGTCTCCATCAGGAAACACAAGAGAAATTAACTTGTTATTACTTTAAAATATACAAACACAATTACACAAGATCAACGACTCGTATTACTTATGCTATGCTCGTAAGTTACAGAAAAAAAACAAAATGCAAATTTTATAACAACAACAAATACGAACCGGTGTACTCTATTGCTCCGATCTACTGGTACTTATTTTTTGCACTATTTGACCAATCATACTGAGCAAAATAAAATAAAAAAGGCAACAAAAAAATTCAGGAAAAATTTTTTCTGAAATATATATATATATATATTTTACAATTAATTGCTTAATGATTTTTATTTTTGAAACATTAAAAAGAAGGTTAATATCGTGTCTGACAATAATGTTCGGTGGGCCGAGGAATCAATCAATCAGATCAGCTGTTGCTATCACGTGACTTTGATGTAAATTATGAAGCAGCTGTTGTAAATAAAATCCAAATACATATGACTATGATATGATAGTTGATTCATGGCGACGGTGATAATTTGTTCCTTTAAATTGCTGTTTATACATTTTATTTTAAAGTTCTGAAGAGTCTAAAAAATAAAAATGATATATATATATTTAATGATTTATTGTTATTCATTAGTAACTCATGCTCTCAGTGAAAGTGATTTGGCTGAGGTTCAGAAATATGTTTTATTAAAATTTCTTCTAAGTAAGCGTTTCTATTGTTGTAAATTTTGTTATAAATTAATAAATTTTCATGTTTTTTTCTAGCCAAAATTGTGTCCTGTGGATTTCTGCAATGGCACTTTACCAACTCAAACTGCGGTTGAAGATTATTGTCTGAATAAAATATATGAAAATCGTATGATTGGAAGATGTTGTATTGAAAATGAAACGGATTTAGTTATTGGGTAATTTTTAAAGTTGTTCTAAAATCTTATTTTCTTTCAATTGAAAACATGATATTTGAAAATTTATACATTATGTATGTATATAATTAAAAATTTTATTAAATAAAAAAAGATTAACATCAGATTTATATATTTTGATTCATAGATTGATAAATTGTTTTGCTTAAAAATAGTTTGATTACAGCTTTTTGATCGATATTTTATATTTAAAACATTATATACTTAAGTATTTTAACAAAGTAATTCCACTCTCATGAAATGAAAACGTCTTTAATTCATGACAGGAATAGAAGTTCTAGTATGAAGTTTTGATCATTGATTGAAAAACCTAATCAGTTTCAAATTTCAGTTGATTTTTATGTTTTGATTTGTATTTAAAATTAAATTGTTCTCAAGATTTTAATAGGCTTAAAAATTTGTTATCCTTAACAATCCGGGTCGAAGCATAATTCGTTGCTGGGCATTTAATGGGTGTACGAAAGTAACAGCATTATATTGTTATATGTAGTCACTCTACAGTCCGAACTTTCTACTGTAAGAATGTAATATGACATCATAGAAATAAAGTATATATTCATGTATTTCCAAATGGTACCGAAACATCAGTAACTTTTAAATGGGATCTACAAAATGTTACTAAAATTGGAGAAAAACCCAATCGATTGTCAATTAATTTTTCTCACTCTTCCGAGTTTCTTTTCAAACTTTAACCCGTCTTCAAATTTTAATTGCTATCAAAATTTTAGTCAACTTTAAAAGTTAGGTGCCTCCTAGGCCTAGGTCTTACGTACCTAAGCCTAAATCTGTCACTGAATATGTGGTGGTTATTTATTAAATGCTTGACATTGTTTTAGTAATTAGATAAAATATTACAGCCAACATAATTTTCCTCTGAGAATTTAAATATATTCTATCAGTAAATCAAGGTAAGAGAACAGTAGAAATTAATCTTGTAATACTAATTTTTATTCCATTGCTAATCAAAAACCTAATTATAGTTCACAGATATAAAATCTATAAAGTAAGTTTACAGTAGTTTTTTAAAAAATTAAAAACTTGTTTCTTTTTATTTAATGAATGGTTAAGCAAAAAGTTCCATCTATCAAGATTCTCATAATTTATATAAATATTTCGCTAACATGGACCAGTTATGATTATATTTTGTCGAAACGATACGATAATGACATAATTAATATGCGAGGATAAAAAAAAAATATTTATTAATCAACAATATTTAAACATGCAGACTCAGTTCAGTGATCTAGTCCAAAAAATGGTGACATTTGTCTGATAAGATCATTTTAAAGATTTTTTTTTTTTTTTTTAAATACTATCTTTGCAAGCATCATTTTAAATCTCACAATACTTTGAAGATATAAACAGAAGATGAAGTATTGTAGGCACTAATTTTTTTAACAAAAACTATGCCAGGAAAGAAAAAAAAAAAGCATCATCAACTATGCAACAAAAATTTAAAAGTCGCCATTAGGGTCCTATACTACAGTTCTACTGCCAGAAGAAGTATGAAAATTCAGTTGTCAAACATGAATTTTATTTTATTTTGAAACCTTTTTTTGAATGATTTTGATGTTATTGCACAATATTAATTTGGTTCTAATTTGGCTTTTGGTGAATTAAAATTTAAATTGGGTGCTGAAACAGGTTTCAAATTTTAAAGGTAAATAAGAAAAGAAATAAACTGTAAAATTTTCGTACTTGTTTGCTAATTTACATTAATATGAATGATTAATATTTAAATTCAGACTATAAGATAAATAATAAAAAATCTGTTTATACATCTCTTCATTTGTGACATTGCAGGGGTCTGTCCAAAGGTAAAACTGGGTCTGTTAAAGGGCCTTTCACAAAATTATATATCTTAGAAACAGGGTTCCCTTGAATCAGGGAGAACCTGAAAAAGTCAGGGAATTTGAAATTAGTGAAAAAAAGTTAGAGAAATGAAATGTCAGGAAACAATATGAGCATGCAGTTTAAAATGTAGCATATTATCTTTTATGATGCTAGCTGTTTTTTATGTCATGAGCCAAATTTTGTGACCTTGAATTTTATAAAAATAGGTTTGGAAAAGTCAAGGGACTTTGTTTTTTAAATTGAGTGGGAACACTGTAAAAAGAATTTTTCACAAAATTTTATATGTTAAAAAAAGGACCGTTCACAAAATTTCTATCCTAAGAAAATGACTTTTCACATTTTTTTTTAAATCTTAAAAGACCTTTTGATAAATCTCTTCAAAAACTCATTTTCTTTGTAGTGAACAGGTTGCCTGAATAATTGATGTGCTTTGCTATATTTCCCTAAAAAGCTAATATTTAGTTTATTATTTACAAAAGGTTTTTTGTGTATATGTGTGAATTGTATCTTCATTGTTTGACATAAAATCTTATTTTAATTGTAATTTTAGTTTTGCAAAATTATACTTTTAACCACTTCTAAAAAAGTTCAAAAGAACTTGATTTTTACACTAAATTTCGATTTACAAAATTATATACAGTGAAAAACATTTAACACGAAACTAAGGGGACCGAAATATTTTTTCGTGTAAAAAGATTCGTAGAAAAAGTACAAAATTCGTCAATGTTTTCCATGTCGTCAATTTTTATTTCCATTTCCTGTAAAACTACTACTAACTTGCATCTATTAGGATATAAATCAAGTAAAAATATTATTGTTTTTTGGAAAAAAATTCAGATATCTTTTACTGAAGTGTCCTTTTCAGCACTATATTGTTAAAAAATTGATTGAGATCAGGGGTCTGTCCAGAGGCAAATCTGTGTCCGTTAAAGGACCCTTCACAAAATTATTTATCCTAAAACAGGACCCTTCACAAAGTTATTTATCCTAAAACAGGACCCTTCACAAAATTATTTATCCTAAAACAGGACCCTTCACAAAATTATTTATCCTAAAACAGGACCCTTCACAAAATTTTCTATCCTAAAAAATCGACCTTTGATAAATCTATTTCATTTTTAAAGCTAATCTTCCATGGAACGAAGAAGCTGCTTATTGAAAAATCAGATGTTTTGCTGTATTTCCCCGAAAAGCTGATATTCAATTTCTAATTTATTAAGGGCTATCAATATATATTTACGTTTACTTCTATAAAAACGAACTGTCATTGTCTAAAATGAAACTTTTAATTATAATTTTATTTTGAAAAATTACATTTTTCACAATTTCACAAAAAGAGGGCCCTAGCCAAAAAGTTCGGAAAAACTTTATTTTCACACAAAATTTAAATTCACAAAAATACGTATAGAGTTTTTCACAATTTCACAAAAACAGGACCCTGGCCGAAAAGTCTGGACAGACCCCTGGAGATCATCCATTGGTTTATTCTTCTCTCAATTCAAATGTGCATCTAAGTAACTGCAGATACTCATTACTTTCTTTATTTCTGAAGCAGAGGGGACAAGAACTGCATCGTTGATTCAGTTGCCAGATTCGTCATCAAAATTTACACAAGTGGAATCATTTTAATTCTGAATGATGTCAAAAATCTCATTATCGGTACTGTACACACATGATCATCGACGGCAACATATCGTAGCATAGTTGCCAACATTATACTTTATTCCGGAGCATTTTTATCCCCGCCTTTAATCCGCACCACTTTATTTACAGACTATTTTCCTTCAATATACAACTACGATAAAATAAGGAAATATTACTCTTAAGAAAAATGTGATATGGAAATAAAGGCGGAGTTAAAAATGCTCCGGAATAAATTAAAATGTTGGCATCTCTGTTGTAGCAAACATGTCGCTGAAGAACGAAAGAAAGTTTTTTTGTGTTAAACGATTTTTGTTTCGTGTTAAAAGAAACAATGAATTAAATAGCATAGTACACTCTCCGGACCACTATATCATTTTGTGTTAACCGATTTTTCATGTTAAGCGTTTTCGTGTTAAACGTATTTCACTGTATATATTTTTCACAATTTTACAAAAAACAGAACCCTGTCTGAAAAGTTTGGACTGAACTCCTGCTATCATTGGCTGTGTTCTCCTGAAATTTTTAAAGTTGGTACACCACATCTGTGTCTCATTTACATGCACACAAAATTAACAGTCTTATCGTATTCTACGTCTTAATCAGCAACTTTTACTCCCAAAGCCATACACCCGGGAGTCTTGCTCCTAGCTAGTGCACATCTAATTCTGCGTATATTCACCATCCCTTACAGGATAACAGGTTCTTTGAACAGGATTGTTTACTTCCGCTCCATATGCCATTGTTTTCGGTTGCTGCTATTAATGCTCCTTACTTTATTTTATTAGAAAAATGTCTGACTATTTCGATGAAAAAAGGTCCTTTTCAGGACCAATTTCTCTTGACTATGTGTCTGAAGAGATTTTAACCGATAATTCGGTTGGAATTGAAGAAAATTCTTATTCAGTTTCATGTAGCAACTCTGCTACTGTGATAAATATTAATCAGTCTAAAAATTTTAATTCCGCCTTTTAAATCACACATTCATAGGAGAAACAAAATCAGTAGCAATCGACTATTATTATTATCATTATTATTATTATTATGAGTGAATTATTATATGTAATGTTGAACCAAATTATGTATCAAAGAATAATACTTTTCGTTAGTTATATTATATTCATTATTATATCATAATACATATGCATAATATTTTTTAAAAATATGGGGGGGTGGGGGGAGAGTCCATAGCCAAATGAGTGCAGGGCACAGTCTAACTGAAATCTGCCTCTGAGAATATGTAAGTCAGTTCAACAAAATACTTTGCAATAACCAACAAGAAAATAAGAATAATTAATTATTAAGCACTATTAAAATATATTATTTACTCTTAGCTAAGCTAAGAGTAAATAAGAAATTTTATAAAAATTTAAACTTTGTTCGAATTGAGTATTTCAAAAGTTATCATGATAATAAATTTTCAAGTGGCTGCTACTTGGAAATAAAAGGGTGAAGTGAGATGCCCTGCAAACTTAGCTAAGATATTTGAATGATAAGTCCACTGCACAAATTTTATTCCAATTGGTTCGGTATTACAAAACTATTGTAATGATAAATTTTCAAGTTGTCGCCACTTGGTAACAAAACAGCAGAGCAAGTTGACCAGTGAATTTATCCTAAATATTTGAACTATAAGTTTACAATCCAACTTTGGTTTGAATTAGTTTAGTATTTCAAAAGTTATTGTGATGGCATATTTTCAAGTGGTCACAACTTGTAAACAAAATAGATGAACAAGTTGTGAAGTGAACTCACAAAAAAATATTTATATGATAGATTCTCTGTCCAACTTTGTTTCGAACTAATTAAAAATTTCAAAATTCATCGTGTTGATAAATCTTTCATATGGTAGCCTTATTTCAAGTGGTCCCACTTAATATCCCAGAAAGGATATATTGCACCAAACAAGGTCAAAAAAAGCAAAAATAAATAAAATGCTCAAATAATTATAACTAAAAACTGCTTCCAGATTAAGTGAAAATTCATAACATATTTTCTAATTTTTAAAAACTGCAAAATGTATTATATGTGAAATGAATAGTTAATAAGAATATTTATTATATGTCATATAAATAGCTGTGAAAAATGCATATATTTTCATAGAATTAATTAAAATATGAACTTCTTTTTAAAATTAATGTATTATAATAAATCTGCAATAGCAATAAATTTGAATGTTTTTATGTGACTGTAAAAGATTTATAACAACTAAATTAGGTATTTGCACTGAGTAATGTAGTATCTTAGTTTTATATCAAAAATAATATTTGATTTTCTGGATAATCTTTTCTTACAAAAAAATAATAAATAAAATAAATGAAGAGAGAGATTTGTCAGTTTCAACAAACAAATAAATAAACAGTGGAACAAATTTTCTTTAAATATTTTAATTTAGATAAACAAAATTTTAAAAACTAAGCAGTATTACGGAAATTCTTTGACACTAAGTAAAAAGAAAAATGCTTTTCTTTAAACTGCTTGTAGCCGAGTAATAGTTGCCGTCTTTCACTGAGCGAGGAGTATCACTTGCCGTCTGTCTGCGCAGAATTAGATGCGCACTAGTTGAGAGCAAGACTCCCGGGAGTATGTTTTTGGGAGTAAAAGTTGCTGATTAAGACGTAGACGCTTGTAAATGTTGCTAGGTAACCTCTAGTAGGTTACCATGAAATTGATCAAGTTAAGCTATTTTTTACTATTTATAATGGTTATATTGATTTATACTGGTTAGTAATTACTAAAAATGTAGTATGACATTTTATAAATGAAACTGAAGCTTTACATATTCTTTTTATTGTATTTTTAATTTAAATCATTTTTTTAAATTTTCAGGCTTGATTTAAGCTCTTGTGATCTTAAAAGCTTCAATGTACGCAACATAAATTTTACAGAACTTGTTATATTGTAAGTATTTTCCATATTGTCTATATTAAATTTTTTAATGAAATAAATGCTTATATTTTTCTAACAATAATGTTAATTATATGATTGTGTTATTATATTTTAAGTGTTTTTAAGTACTTTAACCCATTCACGCCCAAGGGAAATATTTTTCCCTTTTACAAAAATCGTTATCGATTGTTCAGTTATTATTGAATCGATATTTTTTTTACTGAATGTCAAAATAAAATGTATGTCCAAGGCAGCAAATGTGTTTCTGAACAAATAAAAAAAACGTATAGAAAATAGGACACATAATAAATGTGTTATGTGCAATGTCCACTTGTGCTTCACAAGTAAACGAAATTGTTTTGTAGAATACCATAACTGGCCATTTATTTTACTTTTCTGATAATTTTTATATTACAAAGCAATAAATTTGTATTACAAAGCAATAAATAAAATACCGATATAATCAACCTAACTCTCCGTTTATTTACTTTTATGGTCCATAGGGAAAATATTTCCCATGAAATTATAGGAAACCTATACACCCTGCTATGTTTTTCTGGTGATATTCTCTTACTTTACACCCACAATAGCTAAAATATTGTGTTGTATTGGCATATTTAGTCTTGGAAATCTTATGGCCCTGAAAGGGTTAAAGAATACAATGAACAACATTATCTCTTTTAAAATTGTAATTATATCCTTATTCATCGGCATCATTAGGAAAGAAATTCAGGTTGTGTGTGTGTAAGACATTAGACATTTTTTATATTGGTCTCCAGGTCCTGGGTGTAAACTGTCATTAGTTTTTTTTTTTTTTTTTTTTTTTTTTCATTTTGCAAAAAGATATCATATTTTAATAAAATATAGATACCAGTAAAAATTTTGCTAAAATGCAAAAACTAGATAACTTCATAAAATATCTATATAATAACCCCTAACTTTTATTCAAATATTCACATTCAAGAATTATGGGTGAAATGAGCTAGCCTATTTATTAATATATGACATAGCTGCCTCTTTTGTATTTTTCTGTTGTCGAAATTGAAACAAAGTTTCACTGATTCATGCTTCATAAATCACAAATAAGTTTTTTTTTAAGTTATGGTGAAAAAAAATTAGATAAAATTTCAAAATTTGATGAGGGGCTATAGACCACAGATACCGGCACTTATGTTCTTATTTCATTTATATGTTTATAATTTGGCAAAAGGAAGTTTCATATCCTCCCTTGGTCCATTACATTTGTGAGAATGATGGGTGCATAACTGGTAGTTGTCTGCTCTGTCTTCACAGGGGTCGATCCAGGCAAAATTTGGGTCCCTTTTGCGGCCCCTTCACAAAATTCCCCATAGTAAAAAGGGACCCTTCACAAAATTCAAATTCATAAAAAGGGACCCTTCACAAAATTTAAATTCATAAAAAGGGACCTTTCACAAAATTCAAATTCATAAAATGAGTCCCTTCACAAGATTTTTTTTTTATAAAAATGATCCTTTTATTAAATGTTTTCAGTATTATTTTTAATTAATGCCTTAATTTGGCTCAACAAAACTATTAACTTGATATTAAACATTACATAAAGTGATTGTAGAAACGAAAAATTTTACACAATATTTTACTTTTTCACAAAAATATTTTATATTTCACAAAAATAAATAAAAATTTCACAAAAATATTTTGTGTTTCACAAAAAAGGGACCCAAAAATTAAAACCTGGATCGACCCCTGCTTCACCATATTGATGTTCTGTTCATGTGCATGCTTGTATTTGTTATTTGAAAATCTATGATGAAACTATGATTTAAAAAATTGATTAAGGTTAATGTTACTCTAGAGCTGTGCAATGAGCTATAGTCACCTTTAAATGTAGTCTGAAAACATACTGCCACAATTTTAATCCTCCATGGACTGGATCAAAACATATTTTGAATGTTATGTGATAAAATTGGTTAAACTGAAATAATTAGATGTCTTAAAACCTGAATAAACTACTATGTCAGAAATGCCAAAGAAAAATATTTGAGATGCATACAGCTGTTTTGGTAGCCTTAAGCGTACCGTCTTCAGTGCAAAAAGAATTCTGAATCTGGAGAAGTGCTAGGGACCGAATTTAGTATATTCAATATTATTATAACAGTATAAATACAAATTATATCCAATAAGTAATTTAATTATTCAAAAAAATTTTTTTTTAATTACACAATATAAATTAATAAGTAAAATTTATAATACTAGGGGGCTCCGCCCCCTGCTCGCTCCGCTCACCAACCCCCGAGGAAAGCTTCGCCTCCCCCCGACTCGCTTCGCTCATTAATCCCTGCGAGATTCTATACGACTATTCGCAACTTTTCCTTTCATTGAATTGGAATATTAATAATATATGACACAAGAGAAAAGTTGAACAATATTATAGAAATCCACCATATTTGGTATCGCATTGAAATACACAATATTTAATTTTATACCGTTTATAATATGTAAAAAATCTGTTACAACGTTCGACAATTTAATAACAATTTGCCATTATTTTGACAGAAAACATATGCTAGACAGCTAGACACACAAAATAAACAACCATAGCACTAAATTTTTTGAACAGAGAGAAATTCTTAACATCTAAACCATTTAACGTTACAGCTTTAGTATATGATCAACTTGTTAAATTTTTGTCACTGTTTGACAATGAATTTTTGGGGTGTTATTGCTTGATTAAAGATATTATGAACTTATTTTTTCTAATGCCTATATATATATATATTTTTTCTATTGAATTCTTTTAGTTAATTTAGGACAATATGTAATACTCTGCATTTATTTCCAATGTTCAGCAAAGTTTAAAATGGTGCTTCCAACAGTAAAGATGCAACATTTAAAGTGCATTTTTTCTAGAATATGATTTAGTCAGGTTTAAAATAAATATCTTATGTGATTATTGCAATTATTTTAAACATTTCATTAGTAGTAGTAGTACGACAGGAAAATTTCTTTCAGATAGCGATTTTGCATTGTCGCCACTTATTGAATTACACTATGAATTTGCCAAGATGCCTGTCAATATCTAATTTTACTATTTAATTTCTTGAAATATATTAAATACTAAGCTTAAATCAGAAAAAAAAATAACAATCACATTTTTCTAAACCTACTGATAAGTGAAAATTTAATTCTTGATTGTATTGTAAAAACGAATTACCGGTTTGAAGCATTCGAGATAGACCATCACCATTCATAAATTGGATGGCTTTTGAATATTTGTTGACAATATTTTCTGAATAAGCATTGGTGATAGCTCCTGAATACTTGTTGGCGATATCTTCTGAATAATTATTATTGTTGGCGATATCTACTGGATATATATTGATCATGACATCTTAATAGTTGTTGGCGATATCTCTTGAACTTGTGTTGATGATGGTTCTGAATATTTGTTGGCTACATCTTCTGATTACACCTTGATTTTTGTACATTTATATTATGTAATGTTAAATTCAGAAAATAAAAAATGAGCATGGAGAATGAAATATAATGATTACTGAAAAATTTAATTTAATTTATAGAGACATCAATGGTACAGGAAAAACTACTTCAGACATTTTCTTTCTAATTATGAACAAAATGAAAAACGGATAATATTTTACCTGGAGATATTTTGTACATTTAGACCAAATAAAAAATGTTCTTTTTTTCCCCTCTTGAATTAAGTTAAAAAATATTTAAAATAAAATTGAAAAAAATCTGCTAAAGAAATGGTACAGTTTAACCTCTTGGCGAAACTTTAAATTTGGCACCGAAGTAGCTTAGACGTTTCTCGCGAAAAAATCTTGACATGCATTATTGCGATAGATAATTTAAGTCATCGTTGAAATAAATGAAAAATTTAAATCAGCCAGTGAGGTCCTGTAATAGCTGTAACTAAAATATTTTAGCAATGCAGTTACTACATTCCTTTATATGGAAAAATAGACAAAAAAAAAAAAAAAGTCCTGTTGTATTAAATTCTGTTTTCTGCAATGTTTTATATCAATGTTTAAAACACAAAAATAGGGGTACAACTAGAGTATTTTTCCAAAGCTGAATTTGGCGATTTTTCTTTTGCACCGTTTTGAACGGTAACGATGTCGTTCTAAATTGTTTGCGATGTAATATGGCAGCCTGCATGCTATTTATTTTGGATTTATGATTTTATGATTAATGATTTATAATTTAGCTTAAGATTTTATCATTTATGCTATATGGTTTATGATTTTTAGATTTATGATTTAGTCATAATCGCCAAATTCAGGTGTGGGGAAATACTATAGTTGTTCCAAAATGGGTTGCGGATTTTATTATTACTATCATTATTCTGCACCATTTTATAATTTATCTCTATATTTAATGCATGGCTAGAGTTAAAATGGCTATTGTGGTTGCGTAAATGAATTCCTTGGCGAAAAACTTACGAGCTTCTTCATTTCTAAATTTTAAAAATCGCTAACTTGGTCATAGTAAAGATCTATCCTTTTAAATATGTTTTGAGTTAAAAAAACTAAATCTTTATATAAACTAATATAAATTTTTATCTCGTAAATTTCATTTTAAAAATTTCTGCACTTAACCTCTAACTCTATACCAATAGTTGTTTAACATAATCATGTATTCATTACTAAATCTTTTTCGCCTAACGTTAAAATAAAAACTAATAATATAAAATAATAATATAAACTAACAATATAATCTAAAATAAAAATAAAAACTAATTTTCGTTTCATCTTTATTAAATTTTTACTTAATATTTTAAAAATATCGGTTATTTATAAATGTTTTGCTATTCTAAATAATTTTTTTCTTCTCACGAGCATCTCAAAGATACCAATTATTCAATTTTTCTTATTTACATCATTGATCACATTTTAATTTTCCTGAGGAAAGTGATGTCAGAGACACAGAAAAAAAATGTCATAAGACAAATTTTTTCTCCAGTGGCAAATAGAGTACCTGTATGAACCCAACGCTTTTAGCTAATAACTTCGTTAATAAAAATGGTAGAAATTTCTAAGCAGCTGAAATGCCTTCCTTGAAGCAGTCAGAATACACTGATATATCTCATGATGCGGAGAACCCTGCCCTCCGCGAGAAGTTGCTGTCGCAGACAAAAAAAATTGACGCCAGGGACAGTTACTTTTTTTTAATATATAGAGAAATAGGATAAGGAAAAATACAGATTCATCAGCAATTAAAAATGAAAATTGAATATGTACATACTATTAATTTACTGGTTATTTAGTTTTTTTAACATTAAGTCAAAGGCAGTATAATTTTAATAATAAGGGTAGTTTAGCAAGGTTAGTCAAATTTAATAGATAGTTATGAATTTATAAACTTCAAATAACAGATATCCAGTGATTTTTTTTTTTTTTTCAATTCTTTAAAAACATAATTAATTAAACAAAAATGCATATCTTGCAAAATTTTAGCTAAAAATAAATACTTTTTACACAATTGGATTGAATCACTGCCAAAAATTATTTACAATTATTATTATTTTTATTTATTTTGAGAAAAATAATTGAAATTTTGTTAATTGTTAACTGTGATTTTCATTGTTTGTTTACATTCAAAAAGGAGCTGCATATTATAGAGAATTGCAGATTATAGATATGTGTTGATTTTACAGAGTCGCCTGTATTTGTTATTTTCTCTAACCCATATATGGTAAAAAAAGTATTTTTTTGGATCAAATTTTCAAAACTGCTTGAGGTCTCTTGAATTCAAAAGTCAAGTTCTTATCAGTAGATTTGTGTGCCTATTGTTAGCTTAAAATTAAAATGCATTTTTTATATCTATAAAAAATATGCTTCCTATTATAGAATATTATATGAAAAGGATTCATTATTTGTTTATAAAGCCAAACAAAGGAATTGAGACACATTAGATGATATCATGATAAGCTTGGAAATGGTGCCTTTTTATTGTATTTATTCTTTTTTTACAGGAGTACTTATTTTTAAAAATATTTTACTTTTTCTTAATAAGAGACCTATCATGACAGTTCATCATTGATTTAATTAAATGACCTTGATTAAAATCCAAATAATTCCAGTATCCAGAGTATGGTAAAAAGTGCAAGTATTTTATTTAGGAGGTTAATTAGTAGATTAATAGTTTAAAAAATTGAAAAGCTTCAGAGTAATTTTTGGTTAGTGATGTTTCTTTCAGCACTAAAAAATAATGAGGGTAATTAACTACTATTTACTAATTACTTTCTATATGTGAAAAGTTATTGTTGTTTTAAACCTTAAAAATGATGTTTGTAAAAAGTTTTAGAAAAATGCACAGAAATACTGGTATTGATTAATAACTTACAAAAATTTTTATATAGAAATATACGAATTGCAATTATTATTATTTTTAAATTATAGCATTTGCTTATACAGAGTGGCTAGCATTAGAGCTTTTCCAAATTGCCTGATTTTTTCTTCACTATATTTCTTCCTTTTTCCTGACTTGCACTGTTTAATTGCCACAAAAATTTCTCGACATTCTTTAACAATTTAGCAGTTTACAACAGGTAGCTTTCAAATATGGCTTATTTCGACAAAATTTTATAAAAATTCTCTGACGTTTCCAGACTCACTTGAATCCCCTGATCGTTGGCCACCCTGTTTTAAAGTTTTTCATTCATCAATAAAAAAAATTTCATGATTGCTCTCTGATACTTATAAAAATTTTTCACAGACAACTCGTATATCTTGCTTACACATTTATTTTTTTCATCTAGGGACCTCCGTGATAATAACATTCATAGCCTTATTCCTGAAGATTTGAGTGGATTACTAAACCTGACTTACTTGTAAGATATTTGTCCATATTCTATAGTTTATATTATTTTTCTATACTGTTTATTTAACAAATACAGGGTTCATACTCATCAGGGAAAACCTGGAAAACAGGGAATACTCAGGGAATTTGAAATTTGTTAAAAAAAAGTCAGGGAAAACTTAGGGAAAATAAAAATTTTCATTAAAAGTCAGGGAAAATCAGTTATAAAACCTGGAAAAACAATTTTTTTTTCTCTCGTTATGATTTTCTTGTTTAGCTTCGTATCAAAATTTAAATAATTAAGTATTGTGAAAATACGTATGTAAATAAGGATTTCTACCTGAATTTCTAGCATGATCGGCAGTAATATGACATCATACAGCAGAAGTGGCTGTATTTTGTCCTGTCTAGAGAAGCATTTCTTGTAATATGCGTTAATATTTTCTTGAAAATTGTCTGGGAATATATATATATATATATTTTTTTTTTGATTAATAGTACTAAAATATTTGCACCATTTTTCAAGGTGCATGTGTCTATAAGGGGCAAAAGAGATTAAAATTTTACACATTTGTTTATTTTATTTAAAATTTAAGTAGCAGCATACGTTGAATTAAAATATCTTTAAACAAAACCACAAAACTTCCATTTAATAATGATTTTAAAAATTAATTCCAGAGTATTTTCATTTTGTAAAATATTTTATTAGTTAAATATTCGTAAAACAAGAAGCAAAATTATAACTCAATTAAGTAAAGAAACCTTACATACTTCTTGAGAAAAGCCTTAGTACTTGCGGGAAGGGGCCCCTTCCATCGTCAGAGGCAGCACGGTGGCGGCTTGCTTAGCTGTGTTGCAGGGCTGCCAACAACTACGCAATTGGCGTAGTAACTATGCTTTAGCCTGCTTCTACTACACTCTACGCATCGTATACTTAAAGCTACGCTTTTCCTTTCCCCATCGTCATCTTGTTTACAACGAGCGAACTCAGATTTCACCACGGATTAAAAAAAGTATAATATAAAAGCAGACACTGAAAAAAAAATAAAAAAAACTATCTTTTTTCTTTCTTTCTTTTTCTTTTTTTTTTTTTTTTTCCTTGCACACATCTAGACAGAAATCCCAATCCAATCCTTATCAACTTTTAATTTTGCATTTCCAACAGTTGCCGCATAAAACATTATTCTTTGAATTTTATTTTTTATCTATGAAAGTGCTTCTTGAAAATATAAAAATAAAACTAACTTTTACAATCTAGTTGAAGAACCACATGCTTCATCGTAAATACTCATAAATAAATAGTAAAGAGAAAAAAAAAAACATTCTAGTGCTAGGCATTGCGTAATCGAAATATTGCTGACTCAGAAGGGGAACACATATTTGTTTACATTAGCTGAGAGTGTGCTTAATTAAAACCGCAAGCACAGACACCGCAAGCTGAAAGGGGGGGAGAAAGAAACCGAATGCTATGATTATCTTCATGGCTATGATTGTGCTGTATTTTGATTTTCATTTAAACTCTATCAATGTTTCAGTTAACTTAATGCTTAATAAGTCGCTAAAAAATAATACTTTCTAACGAAAAAAATTGTTTATTTTAATTATTTATCGATAAAAATAATGGATTCAAAGTTACTGAACTTTAAGTACGATTGACAACGCAAGGAAACTAAGACCAGGAAGAGCTATCTTCCGTGGGAGACTTTCTAAAGTGTCTGAAGCCGTAATCACGCGAGTTTTGGAGAAAACAGTATAAAGTCGGACTTTAACGGAGGAATTGTCCTCTGTAATAGGAAACTTTCTTAAGTGTTTTAATATACAAGTTTCTGAGAAAATCATGGAAAATTTCGAACTTTATCGTACGAAGTATCTACCGTTGGAGAAAGAAAAAGAATATTTTCTGTGCTTTTTCTTAGGATAACTGAATACGCGATAACTTAGTTTTTATTGGGTGATTCTAAGAAATTTTCATATCTGAAAATGGGACTTTCACAAAAATCGCCGGATTTAAAATGGATTCATCACAAAAATAGCACAAGAAAATTGCGTATTTTATAAATCAGCCGCAAAAAATGACATTTCAGTAATAAAAAAAAAAGCTGATTTATGACTAAATAATTAGACATTTTTAGAAAAATAACATCTATTTTAGCAATTAGTTTACGATTACGTAATTTTGAAAATTAGCTGTAAAATAATTCCGTATTTCTATAAAAAGCCACAAAATTATACTTATAATGTAAATCATGTTTGAAAAAATCAAGAAATTCATCGATTAGCATCAAAATAAAGCCTTTTTCAGCGATTAAACATAAATTTTGTTAATTAGCGGCGGAATGATTGCGTATTTCCGTCATCGGCTACAAAAATATCGCGATTTACTGAAATCAACTGGGGGAAAAAAAAAAAAAAAAAAAAAACCTTTATTGGCTAGCAGCCAAATGATAGCATATAAAACGTAAATTTTTGATTATTAGTGGGTAAGCGATCCCGTATTAGCGAAAACTACTTCAAAATTATTCCCGATTTCCGAGATTACACTTTGAAAAAAAAAAAAAAAAATGTGTGATAAAAAATGTGTGGTAAAAAAAATCAGTGAAAAAATTTCACTGATTAGTGGCAAAATAGTTGAGTATTTAAGATTCAGCTTTCAGATGAACGTATTTTGCACAAATTAGTAGCTAAATAATAGCGTGTTTCGGCAATCGGCCGCATAATAATCGCGTATTTTAGGATTTACCTTTAAAGAAGAGTGAATTTTATCAATTAGAGCAAAATTATAGTATATATTAGCAATTATTTGCTATTAAACGTAGATTTTGTAAATTTGCAGTGAGATAATTACGAATTTCGGCAATCGGTCGTAAAAATATTGCGAATTCTGTCAAATACGAGAAGAATAGCATATTTATTTAATTAATGATAAAAACGTAATTCTACCCCCCCCCCTCTACGGAAACTCGATTTTTTAGGTATATTTAGCAATAATCTTAAGGGGGGAAAAAAGTTTCAGAAAAGTTGATCGCTGTCAGTTTGCACTGAAATTGAATTTAATGTTGTACAATTTCAATCCTTTTCCATCCTTAATAACAATGATTATTTTATTGTAGATTCAGTTTTATTACATTTTCTAATATCTAAACTATTAAAATTGTTCATTATTTTGACTTTTGTTACTCCAAAAATTTAAGATTTTGTTTAAAAAAATCCAATTTTTGTATCTGTTTGAAGTATAGCATTGAAATTATTTTCACGTCAATTGTCTTGTTCTTGTAATTAAACAAGTTTCTTTTGAATAGGCATGCACTAAATGTTTGATTATTACTGAATAATGAATATTCAGTATACTGAATAACTAAAAATTTGATGAAAATTTGATGCATACCTACATCTTACCTTTTTTTTTTTTTTTTTCTTTACTTAATTTCATATGATTATTGCTAATTTATTTTTGTTAGTAGTTTCTTTCTTTCTTTTTCTTTTTTAATTTTTAAAATTGCTCCTCAAAGTAGCCGAAATGCTCCTCAAAATTTCTCTGAATACTCCTCAAACTGTTTGTGAAAAGTTGGCAACCCTGCATATTAGTGTATTATATTAGAATTAGTGTATTTTCATGTATCCATGTTAATATAAAAAGTAAATTTGGATAAAATTTCTATTATTTTTTAATGTTTGATTATTAAAAATCAATAAATTTCAGAAAGTAAGTCATAATGTAAACAAAAGATTTCATGCTTATTTATACAGTCGGCTGCAAAATTATTCGAGCACTAGCCAATAATTCCTATATTAAAAAAGTACACTTAAGACTGTTTTGTTAAATAAATCCTTGTCGAATCATGTTCTTAGACTGACTAAGAACATGACTCGATAAGGATTTATTTAACAAAGCAGTATTAAGTGTACTTTTTTTATACAGGGATTATTGCTAATGCTCGAATAATTTTGCAGCCGACTGTATTTTAAGTATTTTCTAATTTTTTAGCGACTACACTTTGTAGCTTAAAACTACACTTTTTTTGCTTTTTAACTACACTTTAGCACTCCCAGAGGTTGGCAGCCCTGGTGTTGACTTAATCTTTTGCAGTCCGGATTGTTCTATACCAGTTATGGTTGATTTCCTGCGCTGGGCAGCGCTTACCTGTAATGGCAACGACCCAGCGCAGGAAATCAACCGTAACTGGTATAGAACAATCCAGACTGCAAAAGATTAAGTCAACACAGCTAAGCAAGCCGCCACCGTGCTGCCTCTGACGATGGGAGGGGTCCCTTCCCACAAGTACTAAAGCTTTTCTCAAGAAGTATGTAAGGTTTCTTTACTTAATTGAGTTATTTTATTAGTTATTTGACTGTTTGCATTCAAAGCTATCGCCTTATTCCCTGTCTCGCCCCTCCCTTTTCTTTTTACAGCTTAATTTGAATCTTGGTTCAGAGATATTTGTAGTATGTAGCTGTATGTAGGTATTTGTAGCTGTTTGGAATCCACTTTAATCAGTAGCTTATGATGTAATTGACTCATAGACTGATAAACCAAGCCTTTTACAGGATAAATAACACATAAATATTACATTTTGGAAAATAAAAAAAACAATAGATTATTTCTTAATGACGTGCAAATTGTCTGGGCATGACAAGGAATTTTTTTTAAATGAGAATTTTTAGATTCTCCTGAATATTAATCAGATAACCGATCTGTAAGTAACTGAGACTGATTTATATGTATATACAGGGTTGCCACAGGCTACTAAAAGGCGACTATTTTCAGCCTGAGGAGACTATGGCAACTTTTTTGGCCTTAAAAAGCTTGAAAACTATTTTTAGGAAAAGGCAACTATTGGGAGACTATTTTTCACCTTTTGCAAAATTCTTCTTCCAGAAATATCAAGAAAATTTTTCAGAAAGAAATGTGTTCTGTTCATTTTATAAACGATTCCGTATCTTAACCTTTTTATTTTATTTTTTTATGACCTTAAAGCATGGCATATCCCTGATGTTGACCTTGAAGCAGGTGAAATATCGAATGAGAATGTAGAAATTGCACCAGACGTGACATATGTACCTATTAAGCTGGCCAATTTGCTTATTGGAATTGACTGCTAGTACACTCCTGTGACCTGTTATGTCCTTCCTCACCTTGATTTCATGTTAGTAAAAGTAACAAAATTATAAAAGGACGCTCTTTTAGTAAATCAAAAAAGGAAGAATACAACAAAGGACAATACTTAACCTTTTCGACAACCAAAGCCCATGTTATTCCATGGGAAAATTTGTTTCCAGAGTGACTCATTGGCGAATGTATTTTTTTAACTTCATTTCACATTCAGAAAATTCACAATCATTAAATTAGCACTCATTTTCGAAAAATTGATTTTTCTTTTTTAATAATTTCTTTTTTACTTTCTTCTATATGTAATATAGAGAAAGTATTGGATTCGCGAAAATTTTCGAAGTCCACTTTTTGATGGATTTACATGTTTTGGGATATGGAGAACACGAATTAATAGTTTTTAAAAAATGTCTGTCTGTCTGTCTGTCTGTCTGTCTGTATCATTTTTTTGTGGACGCTGTATCTCACGAACCAATGAATGAAACTTAACCAAACTTGGTATTTAGTTGCACCCTGACATAAACTGGTGCTGATTAGATTTTGGGATCACTCGCTCAATAGGTGGCGTTGTAATCGCATTTTATGCAAATTTTTAACATGGCAGCATAGGACAAAATTCCGTATAAATGGGCATAAAGAAAGTTATTTTACACTTGTGATTGTAAAATTAATAGGAATTATTGATAATAGTAGTAGTTAGCTAGGAAAAAAATTTTGTGCATGGGGGGGCATCGGTTCCCCTCCTGGGGGGGAAAATCCCCCCCGGGGAAGTAAATTTTCAAGATGGGTATCTTTCGAAAGGTCTCGTTGATAATAGTAATAGTTAACTTGGAAAAAATTTTTGTGCATGTGGGGGCATCGGTTGCCCCCCCACCGGGGGGGGAAGTTCCCACCCGGGGGGGCAAAATTTCAAGATGGGTATCTTTCGAAAGATCTCGTCAATACCTTTAAAACGAATGGTTGAACGATAAATCTGTGATAATTTAAACCAAAGTTATCGATTTTTTTTACTTTTAACAAAAAAAAACTTAGAAAAATATCGCAATTTTTTTTTTTTTTTTTTTTAACGAAATTTAACCAAACTTGGTATTTAGTTGGTCCCCGACATAAACTGGTGCTGATTATGTTTGGGGATCAATAGCTCAACAGGTGGCGCTGTGATAGCATTTTATCTAAATTTTTAACATGGCAGCATAGGACAAAAATTCGTATAAATGTGCATAATTAGAGTTGTTTTAAACTTGTGATTGTAAAATTAATATGAATTATTGATAATAGTAGTATGTAACTAGGAAAAAAATTTTCTGCATGGGGGGGCATCGCTTCCCCCCCCTAGGGGAAAAATACCCCCCCAGGGGGGGTAAATTTTCACATTGGGTATCTTTCGAAAGATCAGGTTGATAATAGTAGTAGTTAACTAGGAAAAAATTTTTGTGCATGTGGGGGCATCGGTTGCCCCCCCACCGGGGGGGCAAAATTTCAAGATGGGTATCTTTCGAAAGATCTCGTCAATACCTTTAAAACGAATGGTTGAACGATAAATCTGTGATAATTTAAAACAAAGTTATCGATTTTTTTTACTTTTAACAAAAAAAAACTTAGAAAAATATCGCAATTTTTTTTTTTTTTTTTTTTTAACGAAATTTAACCAAACTTGGTATTTAGTTGGTCCGCGACATAAACTGGTGCTGATTATGTTTGGGGATCAATAGCTCAACAGGTGGCGCTGTGATAGCATTTTATCTAAATTTTTAACATGGCAGCATAGGACAAAAATTTGTATAAATGTGCATAATTAGAGTTGTTTTAAACTTGTGATTGTAAAATTAATATGAATTATTGATAATAGTAGTATGTAACAAGGAAAAAAAATTTCTGCATGGGGGGGCATCGCTTCCCCCCCTGGGGGGAAGTACCCCCCCGGGGGGGATAAATTTTCAAGATGGGTATCTTTCGAAAGGTCTCGTCAATAGCTTTAAAACGAATGGTTGAACTATAAATCTGTGATAATTTAAAACAAAGTTATCGATTTTTTTCACTTTTAACAAAAAAAAAAAAAAAAAAAAAAAAAAGAAAAAAAAATCGTACTTTTTTTTTTTTTTTTTTTTTTTTTATATTGTCACTGATTGAATATGTATAGGTAAATATAGAAGAAAGTCTTGTGGTGGCCACAACATACTAGTTTTTTTTTTTTTTGCTAAAAAATGCACTTAGTTATTTTTTTGCTTTTTTAACTCATAAATACAATTTCTTTAACGATTGTGAATTTTCTAAATGTGAAAATAGAATTAAAAAAAAAAAAAAAAAAAAAAAAAATGGATTAGGTGGTGAGTAATTGTAGAAACAGATTTTCCATAAAATAACATGAGCGTTTCTATCGGCGAAATTAGGTATTGTTTGCTTGTTAAAGCTAATAATATACAGAGTATTAGATTACATGAAAGCATGTTTAAAAACCCATCAGCAGAGATTATAAAAAAAACCTATTGAACAAAAAACAAATAAAATTTTTAATAAAAGAAAATAATGTTTTGATGCAATCATTCATGTCCAAAAAAGCCTAAAAGTATTTTTTTTAAATAAATTTAATAAAATACTTTTTACATGATTATGTGATAGTTTCTTACTAATTTAAATTTCAGAGTTTTAGACAGGTTTTTCAGTAATTAATGTGTTCAAAAGAAGATACTTATTTATCGTTATTATTCACTTTTGTATACATTGGAAAAAGAAAAAGGTAACTTTTTTTTTTTTTTTTTTTTTTTTCAGATTATTTTTTCTATTACCTCTTTTAGAATGAAGTAAAAATATATGTATATCAAAAATTATTTGGCATTTCATGAATTATTTAAAAAATATTCATCATTTGCAATTTTTCCTTCTACCATTTTAATGTGTGTTATTTTTAAACATCATTGCTTTCTAAGTATTACAATAAACTCACAAAGATAGACAGCCAATGATTTTTGTCTATATTAATCAGACTCTGTTATAACTGGAAATCACAAATCTGGAGTTTTACATGACAATATGAAATATATACTTGTATTATATGTACACCACACGTACATATTAATATGAATGAATATTTTCTCAAACCCTTTTATGTTACTTCATTGAAAATTATAACTGGGGAAAAATGATATGTGAAAAGAATTAAATAATGAATATATATATCTATTCTAATTGTAGTACTTGCTTACAATATTACTTGTGTTCATATACAACTTTATGCAATATAAGAACAGAAAAGTGGCTGTACCTAATAATAATTTTTAGTCTGTCTAAAAAAAGGAAAGTAAAAAAGTTTTCTCCTAAATAGAAGTGGAGGTAGAAGCATATTAATGACCAGCCAGCTTGCTTCTCTTCCAGGATAATATTTAAAGAATCAGCAGTGTTATTATCTGCAGTGTTATAGCACCAAATGAAAGAAATGAATTTTTTTAATTACTGCACTTCATGTTTAAAAAAAAAAAATTGAGAGTTTTCCTGAGGAAAGTAAGCTTAAAATTCCCTCCTCCCCCTTTCAATAAAAAAAATTCTTAAGAAACTACATAGAAAGTGATGATTATTACATGTAATTTCTACACACCTTAATTTGAGAATCTGATTTTATGCATAATAAGGAGAAATCAATCTTAAATGAGGCTATTTTAATGAGAATTCATTATACAGTGAACTCTCGTTAAGACGGCCCCGTTTAAGATGGATTTCTCGTTAATACGTACAAAAACAGAAACCCCGGCTAAGGCCTATAGGAATTGCATGTAATAAACATTGCTTTATACGTACAATTCATTCATTAAGATGGACATTTTTTTTCCCCCTCAAAGCTTACTTTCTTCGAAAAAGAGTCAGTTCCCACAATCTTTTCAAATTCAAGTTTTTTTTTTTTTTTTTAACATGAAAAGGTGCAATGATAAAAGGGTTAATCTCTTTTACTCTGCGCTATTACACCATGGGAGGTAAACAGTATTGATTGACAGTGACAGTTGAGGTCAACAATGGTTTTGTAAGTTTTGATGACGATGTCGGAATTGTTGAGAAATTGACCGTCCAGGAATTAATTGATGAAGTAATGGAAAATGTGGGAACATTGAGCGATAGGGAAAATGAGGAGGAAATCTCTCCAGCAAATGTACTAGAAGTCCGTCATATGCTGGAGACAATTAAGACATTTTATCAATTGACTGAAAATGTTCCAGATAATATTGGCTAAATTTGAAAATGACACTGAAAGAAAATTGTTTACCCCCAAAAACAAACCAAGATAACTTCTTTTTTTTAAATAGACTAACAAACTATTATGTACTACAGTAGAGTCTCTATAATTCGAGTCTCGATTGTTCGGGTTTCCCATAAATCCGAGTTAAATTCGACTCACCAAAAAAAAAAAAAAAAAAAAAAAAAAAGACCAACACATGAAAAAATTACTTCTATCTTTTATTGTTATTTCACCGGTCTCATGCTATGAGAAGAAATCCTTCCACTCAAAGAAAACGCATTTTGTATTCTTTGCAGGTGCGCGTTTTGGAGGAGGGGGGAGGGAATCGTGCTATTTCAATTTGGAGAGAAAGTTGTGCAATCCGATTTCAGCCAATCACCTGTTTCCAACAAATGATTCCACACCACGTATGAGTCACAGCGAGGGTCTTGCTGCGCTAGAGGCTGCTATGAGATACGTAGAACAACAGCCTGAAGCGACTCCAGTCGACAATGTGATGCTCAGAAGATGGCGTGATATTGCCGCACGTAAAAGGAACAATGTATTTAAACAGAAAACAATTGACAATTACTTTAAGATGTAATTAACTTATCTTCAGAAATTAATGTAATAGCATTATGTAAGTACATTTTTTTTTAATTGAAATATACACTTAAATTTAAAAATTGTGTTTATATTATTTCTATTTTATTAATTTTGTCATTTTTGATAATTCGAGTTTTCAATAATTCGAGCTACGTCCGGTCCCGTCCACCTCGAATTACCGAGACTCTACTGTATCACCCTTTTTTCTTTTTTGTACTATATGAAGAAAAGAAGTTTTGTAGGTAAGTATCGTTTTTCCTGCGTTTATAATTTTAGTGAATAAAAGTGTTTGAGAAAACAAATTTTCATTCGTATTATACTGTGTATGTGTACATAATAGTACTTTTAGAGTTCATATAGAACTTCAGTTTATGAACTCCTGTTATAATGGACTCTCGTTAATATGGACAAAAACTGCTGGCCCTTGATTGTCCATTTTAACGAGAGTTCACTGTATAATATTTTTCTATTTTTATGAATTACTTAGAAAATCTAATATTTAAAACTATTTTATTTTGAAGATTTTTTTTTTATTTTTTTTAATGGTATACTTAAATTGAATAGTAAAAAAATGCATATGGAATTTGAATGTATAAAACAATAGGTGATGCTACTGTTGGACTTTCTATGATTTTTTTTTCAGATGGTTATATATCAGCATCTATTGATTAAAATTACACCAAACTGCATGTGTAAAATTTTCATTGTGAGAAAATATGTTGATTAAATATTTGTGCATATTAGCCAGTAGGTGGTGCTGTTTTATATAATGATAATAAAGAAAGTTTTGTGATAGCCACAGCATATTAGTTTTCGATGTAAACAACATTTGCATCACTTGTTGTTTTAATTGTACTTTATTTCTTATAGTTTAACTGAACCAAAATTGTTTCATCATACATGTCAAGAATTCCTATGTTTATATTTTTAATTTGAGATTAAAAAGAGATTAAAAAATCTATTTTTCATTTTAGATACTTACCATATTGGATTCCTTGCCCTGGTGGTAAAGAAGCATGGAATGAAACACAATTCAATGAAACTTATTGTTATTTACAAAAGGATCCATGTGTTTATTTGAATAGTATGCTTAGATTTCTTTAAAATAGATATTTTTAAAATGAGAAATCTATGCATAAAAATAATTAGTTTAATTTCTTTTCAGTTTCTTGTACTGATAATGGAGACTGTATACACAAAGGTCCTGGCTATGCCAAATGTGTTTGCAAACCTAACCACTATGGTTATAAGTGCATGAATGAAGTAAGTGCTTTAAGTATAATACCATAGAAAATTTTCTTTTAAAAACTTTAAAGTGTTAATTTTGGGGAGGCAAAAAAAGTGTAATATTTAAAGTGCTATTTTCATAATATTATTAATTAGTATGAAGAATATGTTGAAAACCTCGTCGTATAATTTGATGTAAATGAAAATCTTATTACTGTAAAAAAATTAACCATTATTTAATCTAAGTATTTCCAATGTGCATATAACATAAAAACATAATTTTAATTTTACTTAATTTGACTCTAAATTTTTGGAAGCATGAATGGTTAACTGGAAATCTTCTGAGATATAAATTGAAATTCCTCATGACCCAAGAAGAAACCATGAAATAAAATCTCTCACAATATTTAACATCCAGTTGTAGTATAGACCAGTCCTGGATGGTATTTCTTTACATCACAAAACACTAATTTAAATCTAGCAACATCAAAACATTTATACAGTAGAGTCCCGAATAGCCAAGTTAAGGCTAACCAAAAAACTTGGTTAAAGTGAATAAAATAAATCGGGTAGGTTTTAAAATATATTTTAACAAATACAAAAGTTATATACATATGCTATATGCAATTACATTGTAATTGCCTGCACTTTTCAGTATCCATTTAGGCACTTTATACACTGAAGAGTGAAAACTCTTCCTGTGTTTAATAATGTACTGACAAAGGATCACAGTATAAATTCTCTGTAGCTGACTTTGCAGAGTCAGTGTTGTCACTTTGCATAAAGTGACTTAGCACTGTTTTAGCAATTGCAATGTGCTATTCTTTTTCTTTTGATGCAGCCCAATATAGGAGAAATTTTAATGCTATTTTTTTCTGATTTAATGTGTAATCTTTGCATGTATGTCTACTTTAACAGTTTCTGGGGAAAAGTAGCTGTCTTTTAGACTAGTAGTTTTTTTTTTTTTTTTTTTTTTTTTTTTTTTTAATGATGGATTGTGTAGAAAAGTAAATAATGGTAAAAAAAAAAAAAAGATGAATCTATGTATAGAGAGAAAAAATGCAATACCGAGAGGATTAAAAAAAAAAAAAAAAATGGAAGTGATTTATTTTGTTTATTGCATATTTCAGATGCATTCCTAATTCTTATCACCTGATTGTGCTTAAAAATTTGTCGTTTTTGAGGAGTTGTATGTGCTTCCCATTTTTAAAGTTTATATTTCAATGTATCAAATACTCTAATATGCTTTCATTTTATCATCTGAAAACTAATGTAATTGTTATATACTGAATAAATTTACCACAATTATATGTAAAGTAATGTAGATATAAATTTGAAATTTGATTTGCATTATTATAAATATATTCAATATTTAAGTTTACATAAGATAAGTGAAAGTGTGTACTAAAGAGACAAAAAAAATCTAACAATAAACAAACTGCTGTTTAATCAAAATCTTGAAAGTTCACTGGTTTATTTTTTTAGATAACACTATTTCTAACCATTGAAATTCATATTATATTTTTCTTGCAAAACTATAGTAATCTACCATTGTTTTGAGAATAGTAATAACTAAAAAAAAAAAAAAAAAAAAAGAAAAAAAGAAATTCCTAAATTTTATGGAAAACCAAAATTTTCATAATGTTCACATAAAAAATATTATATTGTATGTATGTACTGGATTTCTTTTTTATTGTTTATATTTAAGAAAAAAAAAACTTTTATTACAATTGTATTATTTTCAAAATTCAAAAAATGTAATTGTTGAGTATAATCTTTACACTGAATTGTAGGCCCAAATTCCAGCCAAACACTTATGACTCACACATGCGTTTTTACCGCAAAGTCGTGGATGAAAATGAATTTTCCTAGTCAAGTCAAACAAGCCAAACATTCTTTTCTTGCAGATGCAATTGTCATGTGGCTCTATCTGCAGCCAGTAGAAAACTATCATAATACTCTTCTAAGAGTAATGACGGCCATTACCAAGGTGCAAAGTGCTTGGTAAATTATGTACTCTATCACTCTATGAGATTTCCATAAGTAGTATTGATTGAAAATAATTAATAAATACTGTTATTAAAACATTCGATATTTCTTTCGATTAAAAAAGAAAGTAAAAAAGGATACATGTAAAGCGAGAAATACCCTTTTTCGCTTTGAAAGATAGATAAGTGCATGGTCATGAAACACAGTTAAAATACAGGTATGTGAAATATTTTCAGTATTTTTTTGTATCTTATGTTTTATTGTTATAGTGTTTGCATAACATATTTTCATGATAAGACAAATTTCAAAGTATTGCACTCATGTATTTCACAGTAATGACTCTTATTACTAATTAAAGAAGTAGCTGTTTGCTTCAAATCTACATCTATTATTTATTTATTTTATTTTTTGTATTAATTTAGTTTTGTTCCCTCGACAGTTCACTGCTGGGTTGCTACGGTACCTGGAAAACTTAGGGAATTTGAAAATCTATTAAAAAACAGGGAAAACTCAGGGAATTTCAAAATTTATTGCAAAACAGGGAAAATTCATGGAATTTTGAAATTTTTTGAAAAAACATTGGAAAATTTTTTCATAGTCAAATATTTTTTTTTAAATTTTAGTGCATAGCCTAAATATGTTCAATTGACTTGTTAACATGTTAGATTCTAATGCTGCTTGATTGTGTGTCATCTATTTTACTTCTAAAAGAGACAGAGAAAACTCAGGGAATTTTTTCTCCTGATTTGTGTAGCAACCCTACACTGAATATTTCAAGCATAAGTTAAGCTAAGAAATTTAATCAGATCTATTTTGATTTTTCTTGAAACTTAGTTTTAAAACTTTTTATGTCTTTTTCATTTTCTTCTTTGTGCATGAACAATTTTACTTTATGCTAAGAATTGATTTAAATTAATGTATTATTATTATTATTATTTCTTATTTTATTTAATTCTGAGGTAGCAGGCAAAATGTTAAAAAAAAAGTTTTCACACACACACACACACACACACACACATATATATATATATATATATAATAAAGATGATCTATTAAGCATAGTAGAAGCCAAGCAACAGATACAAGATCACTGAAACACCAATGACCATTTAGATACAAAAAAAATCAGTGGATGAAATACATTAATGTAAAGAAACCAGATCTATTAATTAACAGTCTGCAAAACAAACGAATCAATAAAGTAAAACAACAAATCTTAACTTAAAACCATAAACTTATAAATTAATGAAAAAACAACCCAAGAAACACAAGATAGGAAGAAGGAGGCAGGCGGCAAGACTTGTGACTTGCCTGTGGGGTTACACTAGTTTTACGCCGGCAACACTCCCCCAGCCTGCCACGACCAGAACAGGAACCATATGGATTTAAAAATGCAAAATTTCAAAGCAGATGAACAACAATGAAACCACGAAGCCACAATGAAATTCACCGATTGATCACATTGTGTTTAACAGTATAATTAGAACATTAAATATAGTTGACAACTCAAAAAGGAAAAATCTGAAATTTTATTGGAAAATGAAAGTTTGCATAGTAATACAAAGCAAATATATATTAAATGCTTTAAATGCCTGCATTCGAAAAACTATAATTAACTTTATAAAATAATAAAATTATTAATCACAATCTAACATTTTTTTTTTTTTCTTTTCTTCTTATGTCTTGGTACCAGTTATAAATAATATAGGAAAAAAAAAAAAAAGAATTAAAAAATCTTTCTCTTATTGGTTTTTATTAATATCAGAATATGAGTTACCCATAAAATTTTGGTGTAATGATAAAATAAATCAGAATTTTTTAAATAATGAATTGATATTAATAAAATTTGTCTTATCTTGAAAATTACTTTGCAAACTATAAACATAATAAAACATTTTTCCAGATTAATGCTCTGCAAAAAATATTCATTTAATTAAAGAAAAAAAAGAAATCAACACAAGAACATATTAAATATTAATGTTTATTATAAATAATAATTAATAAAATGAAAAGTACACAAATTTTAGAAATACTATTTTTCTGCTTTCAAATTTGTTTATTTCATTTCATTTCTTTCTTTTTTTTTTTTTTTTTTTTTTTTTTGTAGAACATGATAAAAGGACATACTCACAAATTGAAAAATTATAAATCATTTTACAATATGTTGAATATGATTTCATTATATTGAAAATAAATTTCTAAACTGAATTTGCTAATTTCGTTTTAATTAAACACTAAGCATTAGATATTTATGTAATTCGGGAAAGATTTGTGTGTGTGTGGGGGGGGGGGGGTGTCTTTTTAATTTACAAAAATAAAATAACAGCATTTCATCTGAAAATATAATAAGTTTATAGTATTAACTTGTGTTATAAATATATCATCATTATTATGCCATAAAATTATAGAAATTGTACATACAAATGGTTATTTAATGTTTATGCTTTTCTATATCCCCCTTTTTTATCTAAAGTAATAAAATGAAAGATAATAGAAATCGTACACACATATGGTTATTTAATGATTATGCTTTTTCTATTTTTTTCCCTTTTTATATAAAGAAAATAATAAAACCTGTTGCTATTATTATTATTTAATTGTTCTTCCTATTATAATTTTTTCGGGGATTAGTTAAGGATTTCATGCTTATCTGATGTACACATTTTTAATGAATGAAACCAAAATAAGTTATGATAAAAAAAAAAAAAAAAAAAAAAAAAAAAAAAGCATAATCCATGTGATTGGCCCCTTTAAACTGTATACGGATTCTCATTGGTTCTCAAAAACAAACAATATCTAAATGAAATTTGAATATTTTCTTCGAATTTTCCCTTTCTTACTTTCCTGACGTCAGCAGTTGCGGAAATCAATTCTGTTTGGCTTGAATCACTACCGTCAGTGCTTTCCCCTTTCTCTCACAATCCCTCCCACTTTGTGAGCTGGTTTTCGTAACGTTGTGGCATTTGACCAGAATTTACCCTGTGTTTTCTACTGCTAACACTTTTCTGTGCATGCCATTGGAATTGCCTTATTTAACTTAATTTAATAAATAAAATGTTTGTATACTCAAAGCATCACTATATTGTGCTAGAGGACTGGGCAATTAAGTGCATATGTGATTGAGATGCAAGAACTTCTACATAGTCCTTTCTTACTATTAAACTCAAGTGCAAATTTCTGATTGGCTTGAAAAAATTGCAAAAACAGCATACATTATATTTAATTCACTAACAAAATTTTAGCTGTTTAGTCCCAACAGGAAACATACACACAAGTTAAGGTTTTAGCTGAGTTCATAATTCTTTCAGTAAAAAAGCTAGAATCAGAAAAAAATTCTTTAGTAAAATACTATTAGGCTTAAAAATACCTGTTCATATACCATTCTAAATGCCTCTTTGTGTTGCTTTTTTTTTTTTTTTTTTTTGGGCAAACCAAATTTAAAATTTAATCATTCTAAAAAAACAATTGAAGTGGCTTCCATAAACTTTCTGAACATTTAGTAGTGACTAGGTGTTTAAACAAATTTGAATCGCTGAATATTTCAGTAAATAAATAAAAGTGAAAATCATGTCAGTGTGTTTTATCCCAAATTTATATGTTTGTTCAATGAACATAAAAGGTCTAAAATTTTCGGGCATCCCTGTAAATGAAAATAAACAGTAAGCATGCAATTTCAGTAATGATCATGCTGTAGGAAAATTCTGAAATGTACATTAGTTTTGTTTCACTCTTTTAAGTAATGGATTTAAGAAAACTTGTCCCATTGGATATGTAAAATCTTTTGAGCTTCTCTATAAAAGAACTATGCATAATATGGCCATTATTTCATATAATGATCGTACATTAGTAAAACAATGTAATGTATACCAGGTTTTTTTTTCTTTTTTTTTCTGAGTTAATTAATTTGACACTTTCATGTGTCATTTCCTGAAACGCCCCCCCCCCCCCCCAAATAGCAGTGTTTAATAAAATGCTTCAGCAAAAAAGCAAAAATCTGTTTATTTTTTACATTTTGTGAAAAATGTGACCATAGCGGAAACTCTGCACAAGTTATATTTCACATATTGAATGCTACATACAAAAAATCATAGTCAAATTATATTAATCCTTGTTCATTAATCCAAAAAAGCTCAGAAGCTCAAATGTATAAAACATTCCCAAAATTGGAAGCCATCTCTTTGTATTATATGTAATATTATAGTTTATTTTTATATAACCTCAATATTGTATACATTTAAAATAATGCAAATTATTTTCACATTACATTATGAAAAGTATATTTGCCGTGCAAATTTTACTATGAGATTTCAGTGTGTCTATATCGATGCTACCATGTCAAGTTATCAAATGTGAAAGTAGCTACTTTTCAGGATAGCAAAAAAAAAAAAAAAAGCATTGTAATCATGAATTCAAAATCAGCACCAAGCATGGGGGTTTGACACTTGAAAGAAGGCTAGAAATTTGACAATTTGCCAACTTGCGTATTATTCGAAAAACAAGTACAAGGTATCGAAAAACAAGTACAAGGTATCGAATATAAAAAAAAGCATTTTAGCACATTTGATAGTTTGACATGGTAGTAGTAATATGTTTTGAAATCTCCAGAATTCATTTTTGCTATTTTTATGATAATGTGTGTACTTGTGTGTGAGAGAGAGAAAGAACACAATTGCATCTAAACACTTTATACAATTAAGCTAAAAGTTGGAGGTATGGGTAAAAAAAAAAATACTGACATGTCACATTGTTTTGCTATGTACGATCATCATAGGATATGAAGTGTGTATTACTTATAGCTCTTTAACAGGGAAGTATGAAATAATTCATACATATGATATCAAGGCTAACTTATGTGAAAAAATCTTTTAAAAGAGACTAAAACTGATATATGCTTTAGAATTTTTACTATAGAATGGTGATTACTGTAAATTGCTTGCTTAAAATTTTTTACTCTTACAGGGATATACAAAAGAATTTGGATACATTACTATCTCTAATAAAAATATTTGAATAGAAATATTCAAACTCTTTATTATACTTTTTACTTTTGATTATTTGCTGAATTATTCAAAGATTCAAATTTGTTCAAAAAATCAAGTGAAATCACTCTTTTATTTATTAATTTATTTTTTGAAAATTTGACATCCTACTGCAGTCATAATGTAAAAATATTAAATATGAGCATTTTTACTAAATAATGCTTAATTGTGCAGGCACAAGCTTGACAAAATTTATTGCCCAAATCTATAGTGTTATTAAAAAATATATGTCATGAAAAGTTAGAAAGATATTAATACAATTTTAATTGAACGATCAAATTGATACAATTGATGAATTTTAATTGCTCGCAAAATGAAGTAAAACAATAAGGGATTTTACCTGATTTTTTTATTTTGAATCAATGTGCACTATATTGCTATTTGATTCAAAATTAAAATTTGATAAAACTCTTCGTTTTGAGAAAATTTGAAATTAGATTATTTCTATCTCAATATTTTTCTTTATGATATTCACTTTTTTTTTTTTTCAACTAAGTAACTATGCATTTCGGCAAACAAATTATGCAAAAGAAAATTTGTTAAGGCTTGTGTATGCATAGTTAAGCATTATTTATGAGAAATGCTCATATTTCATCAGATATATATTAATTTTAAATTCTGATTACAATATGTTGCTTCTACTGTAGTGTGGCAAGTTTCGTTTTTTAGCATTGTTTTGAAAACTTTTACATGTTATAGGAAAAAAAGAAGAAAAATTGATATCATTAAAGTAACCTGTATCCCCATGAATATATATGCTATTGACACGCGAGTAAATACAGATAATTAAAAGAAGCTTCCTAAGCATATTTTACAGCTAAATGTATTTAAAACATTCTTTACAGGGATGATCCCAAACATTATTTTGTTATTTGTGCATTTTTTTTTTTTTTTTTTGGCCTTCAAGACACAATTTTTTTTTAAATATATTAAGTATACTGTGTTTTTTTAGGCTTCTAAACTTCCAAGAAAATCAATCTAATATTTTTTTAGAAATTGAACAAAACATCTAAATTTAAAAGTGTCCGAATACTTTGTGCATACAGCGTAATTTATTTATGAGATTACATTCCTTTATAATTGTGTATTAAAGCTTTTCTCTTTAGCTAATGTATTTTAATATAAATTTTTGCATCTCTAATAGTTTTTTATTTTCCCATTACAGGGAGAATTTCCAGCAACAACCTTTTCAATATCTATCACTGTTTCAACTGTAGTTTTATCTGTCATATTATGGTTTGCACATGGACGAGATGCATATAAAAGAAGATAACATATTTTAGAATAAAACAAGAAACACTACATCCTTAAAGAAAAAAAAGAAGAAAAAAACTAATCTATTAATTCAACCTGTCAAAATGTTAAAAAGGTTTACAATTTAAAAATGAAAGTTAAATACAAGATTCCTTCACCAACAATATTTTGTTCATCCAAGCTATATTAATATTACTGTACTGACCTGTAAAGAATTTAGAGAATCAAATTTTGAGATTTTTGGACTGAAGCTAATTTTTAATTTTTATCAATATCGAAAATGCATTTTTAAATTCCAATCCTTAAAACTATGTCACTTATCATCAACCTGATTTTGAAGATTGTATTGAAATTTATGGAATTTGTGAGCTGGTAAAGTGGCCTTGGGTTTAAAAAAAAAAAAAAAAAAAAAAGTTTATCAAATATAGCTAAGAAATATCCCAATTAATTCAGTGTTCTAATAATAATAAAATACATTCATTCTGGTTTATTTATTTGGGAGATATGCCACAAAGGCTTCAAACTTATAGCATCCCTCTTTTTTTGGTTAGGGGTAAAAGAATAAAGAGGGAGATAGTCATAATGTAGCTTTATTTATTTCTTGAAATATCATTCCAAAAATCCATTAGAATTTTATTTTTTAAACATGAAAAAATCGTTAAGGTTAAACATCAAAGAAAAGAATTTTTTCTCCTCACTGGAAAAGATAAATAGTATAGCTTCACACAGGCAAGATTATATTTTTGATAATTTTTTTTAACAA
Source organism: Salticus scenicus (assembly GCA_963930645.1). Lineage (NCBI taxonomy): Eukaryota > Metazoa > Arthropoda > Arachnida > Araneae > Salticidae > Salticus > Salticus scenicus. Next base: position 310,220,905 of record OZ005648.1, read on the forward strand.
AAAGTATTGTTTTATGTTGTCTTATTACTATATATGTATATATAGTTGTTTGGTTTGAAAACTCATAATTTGTTTTCATAAATAAAAAAGGACTGAAATCTATCTTTCTGTATATATATATATATAACTGTATTTTTAACTGCACAGTAAACTGAACAATTTTATGTGATTAAATATTTATGCGGAATTTATATGTGATTGTGTGTAATATTTGTATAATAAAAATTATTTATTTTCTGACTTTTTTTTTTTTTTTTTTTTTTTTTAATTAAGCATATTTCAAGAAAAACAGACATTCATCAGAATCATTGCAAACATAACAATAATTTGAGTAAAGTTTATTTTAAAGCAAGTTATAAAGCAATAAATATCCCTGTACAAAAACTAGTTTCATTAAAGCTTCATTTCAACCACAGCTTGAAATTTTTTTTTTTACACAACAATAAATAAAAATTTCATCACAGAACGTATTTGTTTATAATTTGGAATAATTAAAAAAGAAAAAGGCGACAGTTATCAACTGAATATAAGACTATTTAAGGGCTGCTATTCTTGAATTGAGACTGGAGATGTTATTTTCTATCATTTCTGTATTCTTAGTAAAAGTTGCTTGAACCTATAAAAAGTAAAATTTATTTTTCACTATATATATTATTTGTATGATATACTGTTAAAATATGCCATTAATTTAATAACATACATGTGAACAACAAAGAATTTATAAAAAACTAGTTTAAAGCTTTTTTTTTTTTTTTTTCCCATAAAAGCAATGAGCTTTGTAAGAACAAGACAAAAAATTTACACACGCACATAAAAATTTAAGCAGTATTTAGTTTATAAATAAATACTAAAGGAAATTTTTGTAATACTTTTGAACTTTGTTTATAGTAAAAATATGAATAAAAAGTTTTACAATTGATGTAAGTTATTGAACATGTTGATTTGAAAAACAAAGTTTTTTTTTTTTTTTTTTACATTCAGATCAAAATGGTTTAAAGTTCAAAAAAGGAATCATTGACTGAGTTAAGGGTTTAACCTCCCGACTGCCACTGCCAGATATATATCTATTCACTGAGGTATATATATACAGTACACAATTTAATGTTACACAAATATATAACTTTTTTTTTTCTAATTTTAAAGTCATATATAATATCATAAGCTTTATCTTTGAGTTTATAGTTGTATTCTAGGTCTCAAGGTAAAATAGTTGTCATTTTAATACATGTTAAAGACTGTAGAGTGAAAGCAACATTACATTTTTTTTTTTTTTTTTTTTTTTTTTTTTAAGGCAGTCAGATGATTAAATACCATAAAATATTACATAAGATATAATACTGATAACTTTTTAATCAAATATATTAAGCCTAAAAGCTAAAGGATTATTTTTTAAACAGTAACAATAAATCTAGGCTTAAAGTTTTATTTATGAGGAATTTACAAAATTTACTTATATATATGAAAAGATATATAAAATAATTTTAATTTACGAAACACCCTATTAAAATATTATAAATTGCTATTAAGTCGCAAATTTCTCCTGTAAACCTTAATTTCAATGGCAAGATACTTCATAATGTGAGACTTAAAAAAAAAAAAAAAGAAACTTTGAGAGTGATCTTGCAAACAAAAGCATTTAAGTGTACTCTAGAATAAAATTAATCCTTAGATATCTGTAACCCAGATAAACTGTTAATCATCAGATTATCAACTAATTAGAATTGTGGATTTCTAGAACAAAAAGGGAAAGAGATATAGCATTTTCATCATGTAAGCATTGCCAAATAAATTTGTGGCCCTCCAGGCACCCAGGTGAAGCTCCAATTCTGTGACATACCAGTAGTGTACAGCTGCTCAGCGTAGCTTAATGGGACTAAAAGGACTTCTCGCTCACAGTGCCTACCTACATCCAAGACTCTGTGTCTCTGCAAATATCGTACAATAACAGATATTTCATATTACAAGCTATATTGGCATCAATTCTCTCAAAGACAGTCCTGTAAAAACATATTTTACCAAGTCTTTTCATAGATATAGTAATATGTAGGACATAATGGGAAGCAACCACTTTCAGACCTGCCAACCTTGGTGAGAAAAAAAAAAAAGGGAGATTTTACATAATTTTAAGGGAGAAAAAGAGAGATTTGTGGTTTTGTGGAGAAAAACGAAAAAAATCTATTTTATTCAATACATGATACATTTTGTTTGGTGATTAATATGTATTTTAAACTTATTCAGAAAAAGCAAATAGATTTAATATATTCATTAATAAAGTCTAAAAATAATTCCATATGTAAGAAATATTGAGCACTTCTATCGCTTCACCGGCTCTAAAATCTAATAAAGCAAGTTTATTAAGAACATTGATCCAGAATGTTTCCCGCGGATAGTTTCAGGAGAGTGCTGCACCCTGCCTGCTCCTTTTTTACTTTCTTCTATATGTAATATAGAGAAAGTATTGGATTCGCGAAAATTTTCGACCTCCGTTTTTTGACGGATCTACACGTTTTGGGATGTCCTGAACACGAATTGATAGTTTTTAAAAAATGTCTGTCTGTCTGTCTGTGTGTCTGTATCATTTTTTTGTGGACGCTGTATCTCACGAACCAATGAATGAAATTTAACCAAACTTGGTATTTAGTTGCACCCTGACATGAACTGGTGCCCATTAGATTTGGGGATCAATAGCTCAACAGGTGGCGCTGTGATCGCATTTTATAGGACAAAATTCCGTATAAATGGGCATAATGAGAGTTATTTTAAACTTGTGATTGTAAAATTAATATGAATTATTGATAATAGTAGTAGTTAACTAGGAGAAAAAATTTGTGCATGGGGGGGGCGTCGGTTCCCCCCCGGGGGGGTTAAATTTTGAAGATGGGTATCATTCGAAAGATCTCGTCAATACCTTTAAAACGAATGGTTGAACCATAAATCTGTGATAATTTAAAACAAAGTTATCGATTTTTTTTACTTTTAACAAAAAAAAAAAACTTAGAAAAAAAATCGTTTTTTTTTTTTTTTTTTTTAACGAAATTTTACCAAACTTGGTATTTAGTTGGTCCCCGACATAAACTGGTGCTGATTATATTTGCGGATCAATAGCTCAACAGGAGGCGCTGTGATAGCATTTTATCTAAATTTTTAACATGGCAGAATAAGACAAAAATTCGTATAAATGTGCATAATAAGAGTTATTTTACACTTGTGATTGTAAAATTAATATGAATTATTGATAATAGTAGTACGTAACTAGGAAAAAATTTTTGTGCATGGGGGGCATCGCTTCCCCCCCTGGGGGGGAAGTACCCTTAAAAAAAACAAGTACCCCTCCAAAAAAAAAAAACCCTTAGAAAAAAAATTTGTATTTTTTTTTATTTTTTTTTTAAAATATTGTTACTGATTGAATATGTATAGGAAAATATAGAAGAAAGTCTTGTGGTGGCCACAACATACTAGTTAAAAAAATTTTTTAAGCACCTTTCTTGCCTCTTCTCTAAAAAAATTTTTACCCTTACTGCCTTTGTAGAAAATAACATGCAAACTAAAGATAAATAAAACTATTGTGTGTGACAATCAGCATTTATTCACACATTAATAACAAGCAAAAATAAAAAAGTTAACATAGATTTTTTCCTTTTTTGTATGCATATTTAAAACTAAATTTTTAAATTAAGTGTTTGGATTTTAAATGTGAAATATGTCCTAAAAGAATATAAATCTGCCCTCAAGAATATAAAAAGTGCTGAAACTGTTTGGTCCTTTTGTTGTAGATTGAAGAATTTCAATACCGAAGGATGTTTGATCATTGATTAAAGAGAGTGAAAATGGGGGTCAAACGATAATTACACAGGTGTGAAGTATTAAAGATTTCTACTTCTTTATAGGCCGTAGAATCTAATAAAGCAAGTTTAAAATTAATACTGACACTTATTTTGTAGCTTGTGGACGGAGAAAGATTGGGAAACAAAAGGGTTTGATAGAGCATTTGATCACCGATCACTAGTTGGAGATAAGAAAAGACGGGAGGGGGGGGGGGATAAAAATAATTATATGAGCGAGAAATATTGAAAGATTTTGTTTCTTTAGAGATTTTAAAATCTCATAAAGCAAGTTTTATATGAATATTGACATTTATGTTGTGGATGGAGAAAGATTGTGAATTTTCAGGCTTTTGTAAAGCATTTGATTGCTGATCATTTATTTATTATTATTATTTTTTTTAATTAACAAACGATATATGCAATTTTTTTTTTTTTTTTTTTAAGTGGAAGAAATTAATTTTAAATCGGAAGTTTAAGTATTAATTCAAAAATCTGAATCAAAATCCGAAAAGATGGCACCATCTATTGACGAAATGCAAAACGAATTGTCTAAAATTAGTATTTTTATTCTGATTTTTCTAAAATATTAGAAAAATGTAAGTGAAAATGAGAGATAGCACTCTAAAATGGGAGTCTCCCGTAAAAAACGGAAGAGCTGGCAGGTATGCACTTGGTAATTGTAATCATAGAATAAGTTCATTATTATGAGAGAGAAGGAAAATACGAAAAAATAAGCACCATGTAAACAACAGGGTTGCCTTAGGGTCGCTGGAAGCCCAAGCCATTGTTATTCTATGGGAAATATTGTTTACTTATAATTCATTAACTAATACATATTTTTACATTCAGAAAATTCACAACTGTTAAATTGATGGACGTTTTTTAAAAATGATTTTTTTTTTTTTTTTTAATATTTTATTTTGAAACTGTAAAATGAAAATTTCACATATTGAAAATTTGTATTTGACTACTTCAAAATAAAACCTTTAAAACTAAAAAAATCTATTTTAAAAAAAAACGTCTGTCAGTTTAACAGTTGTGAATTTTCTAAATGTGAAAGCAGAATTTAAAAATCTGTATTAGTTAATGAGTTATAAGTAAACAAAATTTCCCATAGAATAACGTTGGCTTGAGCTTCCGATGATGATAAGCAAAGCGCAGAGTATCCCTCAGACAGTTTCAGGAGGGTGCTGCACCCTGCCTGCCCTAGCCCCTCCTTGCTCTTAATGTAAAAATATTGCACCATTACTGCCTTTTTTTGAAAATAACTTTAAACTGAAGATATGTCAAAAATATAAATAAATGTATGCATAGCAATCAACATTCGTTCATACATCAGTAACAAGCAAAATTAAGGTGTAAATAATGCTAAATTATAAAACTTTTTCTTATATTTATACCTATTCGAAATTTTAAAATAAGTATCTTGATTTTAAATGTTAAATGAGCTCTTAAGAATCCAAAACTGCCCTCGTGAATCTAGAAAGTGCCTTTTTTTAATTAGCAGCATCCTGCCCTCTTTTAAACCTGAGGAAAATTCTGAAAGTGGCTCCTTAAATGCAAATTTTTGCTACTAAGTTACTTCTTTCAAGAAAAAATAAGCTAAAAGCATCTTCTTGCTTCAGTAACTAATATGAAGATTTTTTTTTAAATTGTGGTAATTTTTTTTTTTTTTTTTTTTTGAAAATTCTCAACAATTTGTTTTTACCAACATTTTTTTTGGTCATTCCCATTTTGATCTATAATCATCCCCTCCCCCCCTCCCCATTTTTCCTTCATTCCTGTGGTAGAATATTTTTATGCTTTCTGTGACAAACCTTATTTGTATAAACTTTTTCTACAAGATGATGATATTTAATAAATAACACATTCTCTAATTTACACACATATTATGTATATTTAATTGTTAAGATATCAATATTATTAATATACTGTCTAAAATTTCTTAAATATACGACATGAGTTTTTTTTCTACTGAAATCTAAGGATATCTTTAATTTTAATAGGTACTTCTTTCTGCAAGTGACAATTTTTCAGCGATAATATCACCATGTTGCCTAAATTCTGCCTCCATACACACAATTTATTCTTCATGTGTCTATGAAACTACCTGCTGTTAAGCTTCAATCTCAGAATGATTAGATAGGGTAATTTCTTATCCACTTTCGTTATTCTCTGTAAATTATTTTCCCCAAATTTGCCTCATCTTCAATGATTATTACGTTTACCTTCAAAAATGAGTTCTTATTTTAAAATTTTAGCCCCCCCCCCACTTTTTTTTTAATGTAGCATATTTGGCCAAAACATGAAGGATATCAAGGGATTTTGATCAGAGTTAGGATTTCGTTTTATTACTTCGGCCAAACATTTTACTATCTATATAAATTTAGAACAGATGAATAAATTGCTTTTGAATATTAAATAATGAACAGATTGTCAGGCAGTATTATGAAGATTTTTCTTTTTTGCAATTTTTTTTTTTTTTTTTCCTCTCTATTTCACAAAGACGCTTTGAATCTGGCATAAAAAGCATTGCATTTTTTCAGTGGGTCACCTGGAATAAAATTGAATGAAACATATTCCCATATTACAGGGCTTAGTTGCAAATAACAAATCTGTATTACAGTAAAATAATAAATATAAATTATGAAACATTTCTCTATATTTGTAGGGGGGAAAAACAGCCACTGTGGACAAAACTACAAAAATCTGTAGAGGGCAGATTCTGATTGTACTTGTACATGTGCACACATACACACATTAAAAATCACGCATCACTCACAAATTGTAAAACACTCCAATATTTTTGGTACTCTTTACATTTTTACAAGTAACATGACAGTTTTAGATTTGATATCTACCTCTTTTAACATAGCTTCATTATTCTTCAAAGAGTTTGAAATCTGCTGTTGAGTTGTATCTAACTGGGTAAGAGCTTTACTAAATTGAAGAGCTAAAATGAAAAATAAAAGACTATTAATTAACTAGGTGCTTTGTATAAAACAAATTATAAATAAATTATTGAAATTTTTTAGGCTGAGGATGTAGTTGTGCGAGGAGTTAAAATTAATAGGGCATTAAGATTAAAGAATACTGTTAATTACAGATGAATTTACTCCATTCACACTGGTTTAAAATCTCATTTTGATACTAACTATGCAAAAATAGATTAATTATATTAATAATAGACGTAACAAAATTTAATTTTAAAATTTAGCAGTTAATAGAACTAAAACAATAACAACACACAAAAATATAGAACTGAATTTAACATAGAGGAAAGACTGACACAAAAATTGCGATATAAATTAAGAACCAATGAGTTACAATGATAACTTAAAATACATACGCCGACCTGAATGATAATAGAAAAGGACCATTAAACTAATGACAAAGAAAACAAATAATTAACCACAGAATTAATTGGATATAAATGCTTATAATTAGAAGTATACTTATCAAGGGGCGAGTACTTCATAAAGCTGTGAAAGCTGCATCGATTTCGTAAAACGATATTGCTAATTATAGCAATTTATATCATTTCACGCCCCGATCGAAGCAGCAGAACCAAATAGAATGAGATATAAGTGAAATATTAAATTAAAACAAAGATTAAATATAATCCTCAAGGAAACTAAAAAGAAAACACGAAAGACGAAAGAATCATTGCAACCACATGTCAAACAGTTAACACAAACTGGAGAAAAGGATGCTGCCAAAACAGAAATTGAAATCAAAAATAAAAGCTCTACAGAAATCAATTAATCGAATGGACTTCGAACATTTTCATTAAAGATAAAATACACAGTAAATATTAAATGATAATGTTAAATTATATTTTAAAGTTAATTAAATTTTAAACTAGTAGAGTTAAATTAAATAGTACCTAAAACATTAATAATTATATCGTTTAAGTAAAGGACTAGAGAATGAATGCATATGATCTCAGTGAAAAAGCGCCATCTTTCGGTAGCTATATAAACAATAATTCAGTAAAATTATCTCAGAAGAAAAGGCCAATGCAATAAGGAGTGTAATTAAGAAGTATTGACTGCATGATTAAGAGAATTTTTAGCACCTATCAAATAATAAGAGTTATGAATATTGGAACATGTTAAAGTTAATCCTAAATTAATTAGGGTGAGAATTGAACTTATTATGATTAACCCAAAATTAAGTGAACTTGAATTCAAAGTATTAGGAAGAATTAAAAACAAAGTATTAAGAACAATTAAATTTTAAGTATGTAATGAATAAAGTTTGAAATCATTTAAAAATTATTTGCAGATTTCTTATATTTCAATTTAAAATAACCTCAAAATATCTATGAAGAAATACAACAAAATATTAAACAATACTTTCTGAAATTTTATGCCCTAAATTAACCTTAATAATAAGTATGCTAGGGAGACTATTTAAATTTTGCTAAATGAATAAAAAATAATGTATTAAAAAATTAAACTGCTTTTATAGCAAAGAAGTTATATGTGATAAATATACAAGGTGGCCATTATTAAACTGATAGTGCTCACAGTGTTCTGTAGGAAGATTAAACAAGATGGGGAATGAAGGATTTCGAAAAAAAAAAGTTCCAAAATTCACTGTTAGGAAAATATGTGGCACTGTTTTTCTAAGTAAAGCTTTTGTTGCAATTTTAAATTTTTTAAACCCATTTATTATTGTCACTTTTTTTATTTGTAATCCTTCGTCCCTCATGTTGTTTAATCTTCCTACAAACTTTGGTGCCATTCTTGCAATTCGATCTCACTCCAAAACACTGTCAATGCTAAGTATGGCCACCTTGTATACATATTGTTTTAATAAATCTTTACAATGTTTTTCTTAGAGATATGAGCTTTTCTAAAATGTATATATCGATTAAAAAATATCTACCCTGTTCATGCAATTCCTTCAGAGATACTAATCTTTCCACAACTTGAGGTAATGTAGTACTGAGTTCATCAACTTTTTTCGATAATTCATACAATTCATTTATCTTACTCTGTTTTTCAGCATCTTCTATTTGCTGTTTTTTGTCTGATACTTGTTGCATGCACTGATGTAAAAATACAAGACGGCTTTCAACTTGCTCAATGTAGTTAGGATCTAATAAATTTAACTTGGATGAGAGAATGCTTATAGCATCCTGAAATTAAAATTGCAAAATAAGAATATCGTAAGATATAAATATAAAATAACAATAGAAATTAACACTTATTTAGATAGAAATGTCAATTAATTTTCTTGGGAGTGAAAAGTGATCAGACAAGGATTCAAACTGCTATATATCATTATCAGCTCCTGCTCAGTTTCTACAGATATTTCAGGGTGGCTACAGAGATTAAGGAGAAAAGTTCCCTGATTTTTCCATGATTTCCGTTACCTATTATATACATTCTAAAATTTTGTGTACATTGTGCTCTTGTGTAACATGCTCACTAAACCACTGCAATTCAAAAAACTATACTGATGGCCAACAATATCTCAATCTTTTTACTTTTTCTTTGTTCACTTACAAAAATGAAAATAAAATGAAAAATTCACAATTTTGGAGAAATTAACAAAATTTTAAAAATATGACTAATTTTAATTACACAACATATTAACATCAAGACATAAAAATATTTTATTTATTCATTTATATATTTTTTTAATGTTAACTTGGTGAGATTCAACTAGAAAGCAGCCAATCCTGTGCAATCAAGCTTAAAATAACACCTGTTTGGCAATCTTTCAATCATGCTTGCTGGGCAAAAATGAAAATTTCCATGATTTTTGGGTGTTTTTACAAAATTCCCTGATATTTCCAGATTGATAAAGTACCCTGATTTTTCCATGATTTCCCTGTTTTCCCCGATTGTCGCCACCCTGTATTTCGAGGTGACCACTAGTCAGGGAATCTTGGAAAAGTCACAGAATTTAAGTGAGTTTGGAAAAGTCAGAAAATGTCATGTAAAGTAAGGGAATTTTGTGGAAATAGGTCATATCTGAAAGCTTGTTAATGTAAAATGCTAAATAATTCATTAATTTTATGAAATATTTTGGAAAAAAATAATACAGTGTAAGTCAGGGAAAATGGTGAAAAATAGTCATGGAAAAGGCAGAGAAAATTTAGAAAATTTCTAGTGTTAGTTACCCTGTAATTGTAATCTTCCATCACATACACATTCTTCTCAAAGTGAGGCAGCTAACTCAGGTGACTTGTTTGAATCTGTTTCTAGTCCAGTGCTATTTCATCAAGTGGATGTGCCAGTTACCAGCCTTACCAGTCTACACCACTTAAAGACAACTTATCACTCAAGAAATCTACGAAGACTCAGTATAAACCTAAGATATTCAATTTGTTGATTGTTTGCCCTCTCTTTCTTTTATTCCTTTTGAGAAACTATTTAATTTTTATGAAGACAGAGAATGCTGTAGATGTGATTTAACTATATATCTGGCTAAAAGAATGACACTACTAGCAAACACTGTTTTGTATTTATATCCAGCAGCTTTAGCCAGTCTTTTGTCAACTGCTATGCTTGTAGTATGCTTAGATTCTTGATATTAAGATGAAAGTTAATCAATTATCTACCTAGATTTTGTATAACTAAAAGTGATTCAAGAGAAATCATTTAACAAATCTGGGTATAGTGCACTAAAGGTCTGCCAATTGAGCTATCTGAATGGCATTTATTCACTCATTTGAAAGTTAGAAATATTACCAATCCATTGTTGACCAGCAGCTCAGTTGGTAGAGCTTTAGAGTGCAATATGCCAAGGATTCAAATTCGAGCCCTGGCTCTCGTCACTCTTTATTAAAAAACAAAATAAGACAAAAAACATTTTTAACTCTTTACATTTCAGATTAAAAGATTGTTTTTTAAAAGGAAGTATAATTCAATGTATTTAGCATATTATATTGCTTTCATTTACATAAAAATAAATGTTAAATTTCTTAATATTTGACCATAGACATCTTCTAGATCTTTCTGCCTTTCAAAATTTAACATACACCTGTCAATCAAATTTAGCCTATGTGATTTAATTTTGTTTTTCTATTACCAATTTTTTCAAATTTTGGTTTGAATTTCAAAATTTGAAAGTAAACAGTTTCAGTTATTATAATTTCCTTACCACTATAGCTCTGGGTTACTATTTTTAGCTACTTTGCAAGTCCGGTTAATTTCTTTAGAAATCGACCTATGGGAAATCACTTCATTTATCTATCTATGTACCTGTTTATAAGAAAAATTTTGTCATCATGATAATTCCCGAAATAATACTCCAAATCGAACCAATTTTGGACAGCGAACTTATCTTATAAATATCTTGGATGAGTTTGTTAACCAAGTTGCTGTGCCATTTTGTTTTCAATGGAGATCACTTGAAAATTTAAAATTCACATTGTAAAAAGCATATTCCAAATTTTTTTGAATTCTTATGTATACATGGACCATATAAGGGTTTCAACCAAGTTTATTAATGAACTTTTATCTGCTATTTTATCTGCCAAGATTATTTTAGTTTAACCAAATTTAATTTTTTTCTCGAAATTATTATCTTAATCACAGACATTTATTTTTTACTAAAATAAGGCCTTTAAGAAAATCAGACTTCTTATAAAGATATAATGCTTATACTTATTATTATAAAATTATTAATTATTTTCCACAGTTCAAAATTTATACATCGCAACACAGTATCATTAGTATAGCACAGTTTTCTTTACCACAAATTATAGATTTCACTTTGACTCGTAACGTGACATTTTGTGAATAATCTTCAGAACACTTAAAAACACCCCAATTTATTATTATTATTATTATTTTAACTAATTGATAAATTCAGAATATTATTATTTCTTATTACTTTTTAATCCATTAAAATTTTTAAATTCCCCACTTACATGAGAATGAATTTCAAAATGGCAATCAGCAGACAATTGCTAATTAATAGAACTTCACATATAATATTAAATTTCTATAGTGCCTTGTATCCCCTAATAAATATAATTCTTAATTAAAATTTTCTAAAATACAATTTCTTAAAAAAAAATTACGAGATTTTCTTTTTATTGAAGATTTAAAATTTTTACTTATTTTAGATTAAATTACATGAAATACTACAAAATACAAAAAGATTTAAATAACTATAACTCAGTATAGAAAAATAAAATTGATAGAAAGAACAACAATTTAGTGCATTGGGAGGGGAAAAAAAAGCATCAACTTTTACCGTATTTAAAATTATTTTTAAATACCTATACTATATGCTGTTAATAATTAGCTTCAAAATAAATAAAAATTAGATATTTAAACATTAGAATAATCATATCTAACTTAGATAACTCCGTTGTTTAAATTAATTTATTTTTGACAACATGACAATGTCATATTCTGTACTGAAATTAATAAATTTAATGAAAAAATATTAATTATATAAAATATTCATAAAGAATAATTAATTCACTTATCTAATAAACAGAAACTGGGGTTTCTTATTTTTAAATTATAGGAACTGGAACAATAACAAAAAATAGCATAATAAAATACTAATATTGATAAAATAAATCTCCAATAATCAAACGAATTTTGAGTGAATGAATAAATCTCATTTCAACTAGTCAAACTTAATGCCTTAACCAGAACGCTTTGTATCAGAATCGTTTTTCATTTTGCTAGTGCACACACATTTTGGCTTGAAAGAATGGTCTTTAAACCAATATTATCTTTTTCCCAATGCACCTGCATAACACTAAATCAAAACGGCACTTCAATCTTCATGATTTAGATGTCTATGACTGTGCATGCTTTAGAGTAAACCAGAATCTTTTTGAATGAATATCTGGCATTATTCTAACTATATTCAATCGGGATTTTCATGATTTAGCTGTCTATGACTGTGCATGCTTTAGGCTAAACCGGAATCCCTTTGAATGAATAATGAATAGTTACCTGGCATTATTCCAACTTTATTCATTCGGTTTAGCCTGGAATCATGCGTTCGTGTATTCGGATATTTCTACATCGATATTTTACGGAAGATGAAATATTTAAATTGGATAAACGATATTAGCGTTAAATCGATATTTTAATTTACGTCGATATAAAGCCCAGTCCTAGTGGCCACTTAATTTGTCAACACTATATCTTTTGAATTTCTAAATTAATTTTAACTAAATTTGTACAGTAGATTTATCTCACAAATGCATTTGATATATTTGTTTGCCAACTTGGCCTACTATCTTGTTTGCAAGTTCTGGTGACTTGAAAATTTCAAATTCACATAAAAAGGTATTTATGAACAGATTTGCTTAAAACTCCATATGTACATAGCCCACACTAATATCTCTACGAAATCCATTAATAATTTGTAGCCAAAATTTTGTTTCAAAATGGCAGCTACTTGATAAGAAAAAAGAAATCAACCTATCCTTCCGAATGAGCAGTCAACATAACTTGTTTTTTTATTTTTAGCACTAAAAATATAAACTCTCAAAATATGGGTTTCTGCAAAAAAATTTTGTACGGTGGAAATTTCATATCATGATAAGTTTTAAAATATTGAGTTAGTTTGAACCAAAGGTGGACAGTGAACTTATCATAAAAATATCTTTGATGATTTCATTGGGTATGTGTGTAAAAATATATTTAAAGTGCTAGATATAATCTTTTCGATAAAAAATGTAAAAAACAACAAAAGTAATTTAGGAATAAGCTTAACACTAGTTCACTAATATACTTCCCACCTTCTAGCAAAATTATATTAACTTTTTATTGTTGTTGTTTGTTAAGATAGCTGATCTTATTAATTATTTATGTGAATCATGGACTTATCGAATATTGTTTTTGTGAACCTGTGTATTTAAAGTTCATTTACTGTTTTAGCAAGACTAATAATATTTTAGTTATTAACTCTCAATATGAATGAAGAGCGAATAAACATTGCAATATATTTTCAATGTGTAAACAATGTTGATTTAAACTGAGCATGTTGGGAAAAAAATTATGAATGTTTTTATTTCAGTGTTGTAAGAATGTAAACAATGATGCCTAACTTTTATATAAAGTGTTTTGTTTTTGCTACATAAATAAATTATGTGATGTTAATATAAAGCAAATTAATGGTTCTCAAAGAATATATAAAAACATATATATACTTACTGTAATACTCTTTCCATCAGTATTTGATGTCAAAAAGGACTGCAATAAATAAATTACTTATTAAATGAAAGTGAAGAAAAGTATTTAAACTTTATATGCTGATATATATGTATATAGCATTCAACATCAATTTAATTTTTAAGTATTAAATCAATTATAATTTTTAAAAAAGCAAAATCTTGCACATAAATGCATATAATAGGTGAGTAAATAAATAAATAATGTAATTATAAATAATATATATATATATTTTTTTTTCCCACAACACTGCTGGCAAAAATCACATCCAAACACCCAACCCATGTGATAACCCAATTTTTTAAAATAACAGCAATAATAATATTAATAAAAGCACTGGATACAAATTCACTCATTATGATACTGAATGTAATTATAAACAGTCCAACTGCAAACAATATCCTAAAAAAATTCCTGTATACAGTAAACATTTTATAACAAAACAAATGTTTAGTTCAGTCAGATTGAATATTTAAATGCATTTAACATTCAATGCAAAAAAATAATATTCACTTATGTATTATAATTTTAAATACAATATGCATAATAGCACACTTTATGAATACAAATTTGTTTCAATGCAGCTTGATGTTAAACAAATCTAAGTACAGGGTGAGGGGATGTCTTAAAATAAGTTAAAATACTGTACATATACATTCATCCACATATATATAATAATGACATTTTCATGCTTTATTTCAATTTTCTTAAAAAAGGAAAATAAAAGACTTATTTATTTATTTTTTTCTTTCTTAGGTTGCAAAACTACATCTTACATTATTATTATTATTATTATTTATTAAATTACACATTCTTTTTAAAGTTTTAAGCATACTAAATCCTTATCATGACTGTCTAATCAATATTTCAAGCCACAAATTTTACTGCAACATTAAATATTAAATAATATATATATTATACATTGAATAAAATATTGGATTTCAATGAAAAAAAAAATCTAAATTTGAAATTGTATTTTCATGTCACATTTTTGTATATTAAACACCCTTAACCCTTTGGGTACAGACGAGTGAGACTCGTCATCTGCTTACTTGGTCGAAGTTACGGTGGACGAGTCTGACTCGTCATCTGAATTTAAGAAGTAGGCGTTGATATTTGTGGCACCCCCGCCAGTAAGCGTTGATCGCAAAGAAATGCCTGGCATTTTTTTATGATATCTTACAACTTATATCATCATTATAAGTATATTCGAAAATAAAATCTATTACTTTTACATATTAACACTTTCGTGACTGCTGACGTAGATTCACATCATTTGAAAATCTGTAACTCCACCAGTGGGCGTTTCTTTTGCAATTTGCATGCTATTTTTTTTTAAAATATATAATCAATATTCACAATTCTACAATGAAATATACTATGGATACAAATACTTTGATTAGAAAGATTAAAATTATAATATATATCCATTCGTAATATAAATGTGAATACAGAAAATTTTGATCTGAAATATTGTAATATGGGAGAATAACGCCCACAGGCGAACCTTACTGTCAAAAATTCAAAATCAGCCGGTCTCGAAAGTGTTAATTCATATAGCGGCAAATTAAATCCGTCCCATGGGCATAAAAGTCTTCAAATAATTCAGTACTCAAAGGGTTAATGAAGGACACATAAGTTTAAATATAACAATGCATCACTCAGACATTTATTGTTAAATATAGAAATATTACAAAATTAAAGATTATTAAATTAGAGTTACATTGGGATTACAAATTACAACTGTTACTTACGCACAATAAGTCTTTAAAAAAGAGAAAGGATATTTAGAAACAAATTGCATACCAATTTTTTCTTATCTTGTCCAATAATGTTCTCAAGATTTCTCAACCGTTGCTCTAAAGTTGCCAGCTAAAATAGTAACATTAATGATGAAATTATGTTTAATAAGTTTTAGTTTTTAAAGCATGTGCATATAGACAATATTCATAAAAAGCATTACAATATATACAAACTTCTTACACCTTGCATAAATAGACACATACATTAACACAAATATCCATGTAAAAAAAAAAAACTATAAATCATGCTATTTGAAATAAAGAGGAATATTATATCTTTTTACAATTTTCATTAACTTAAAACTTATACACAATACATATTATATTTATATATACTCTTTGTATATGTAAAGAGAATATGCATTTGTGTAAACTTAAAGTCAAGTGAAAATTGTCGACACTTGTGTATTTCATAGTGGTTGTTATTAGGCATAGGCGTCGGCACATAGGGGCAAGGGGGGGCACTTGCCCCCTCCTGGAAAATTCTAATAAGTAAAAAAATTATTGAAAAAAAAATAACATTTAAAGCTTTAAAATTATGTCATTAGATTTGAAATGATTAGCCAAATAAAATTTGTCACAGTGCCATTTAGAGTCAAACCAACCCGACTTGCATTTAGATGTTATGCAATTTAGATATGTATATATTCTGAAATTTTGCACTTTTAAGTTTGCCCCCTCCTGAAAAATTTTCTAGCGACGCCACTGTTATTAGGACTAATTTTATCCAACAAGAACATTGGTAGCAGCCCTGGTATTTAAATTAGAGATGATGCAAATCTCTAGAAATAAATGTCTTTATCTCAGTTAATCACATAAACATTTCATAAATAGCAACAATACTGACAAACATCACAATATATAATAACAAACCTAAAATGTTTAATTAAACTTTATTTTATTTTTATTTATTTAATTTTTAAGGCATTAAAGTAAATGAAATGTTACTATAGATTGTATTCAAATGCACTATAAATGACATTATTCTTAATTATACATTATATTCTTATTCTCTATTAGTTATTGCATTTAATTTGGGAGTACTGATATGTTTTTTTAAGCTCGAGTCACACTGTTTCTTTTGTGGAGGATTTGAGTAAACATTTTATTAATACATAACTGCATCTAAAAAAAGAGTTAGACTTCCTTTTTTTTTTCTCCTAGTTAAATACTACACAAACAAATAAAGCTCAGTCCATTAACTGATATGTTTCTGCATTAAATAACTAGGGGTGGTTGTGACTCAAAGGTAAAAACCCTGAAATTTAGAGCCTCAAATTAGAAAAAACCCAAAATATCAAATAATACTCAAACTATTTAGGGCAGAAGCCCTCAATCTTTTTACATTTCATACACATATCACCTGGATGACAAATAAACAACCAATGAAAACAAGAAATAACTTTATAGGAAATAAAATATACACATGGGTTAGAGTACAAACCCTGAAATCAGGGGTAAACCCTGAACACAAACACCCCTGCATTGTGCTGCAAAAAATAAATAAAAATTTCGAGCCCTGACACCATTCCTCCTGATTCTTATGTAAAATGATCCCCAGAACATGAATATGACACCTATTTCATCCCACCACTCCCCGTTTTCTTGGGGCATCACCTCCTCCTCCAATTTTTAAAACTCTTCAGTGATGTTATGGCCAGGAATTTGATTTGGAGAATGGAAAGGAATTATTTTAACACTTATAAACAAAAAAATATAATGTTTAATAAGTGATAATAATAATTGATTAATAAAAATATAATAAATGTAACTTATAATTTCAGTGACAAATCCCCCCCCCCCTTAAATTTTTCCCTTCCTGCAAATGTTCAGTTTTATATTTTTTCACCACTTTAGGCCCTCAGAAGATATTTAACAGTTAAAATATTTGTTTTCTCCATTATAAATCACATTTATAGCCATAAAATTACCAAAAAGTGGTAAAAATAGGGGGGCATCCCCCCCCCCAAAAAAAAAAGGTGGGGGGATAGGGCTAAATGGCCGTCATATTCAGATTCAGGAGGCCATTTTTCATAAAAAATTGCCAAGGGGCCAATTTTTATGCCAAGCACTGTAATTTTAAAATTTTACAAATCTAGTTCTGCATCAGTATTTAAAGATAGAATTTATAAATCAAACTGTAATAATTGAAGATAAAATTGAATAGTGACAAAATCATGTTCAATTAGAAAGAAATAGATGCAAAATATAAAAGAATTTGTGTTGAAGAACCTTCTTTCTCTTGCTGACCCACAATCTTAAGGTAGCTATCAAGAAAGAAGAAAACTGTTTTAAAAGATCAATTCACTTCAAACACTAAAATTTAGTTTTGACACTTTGAAAGCCTTCCCCTCATATTGCATTACTAAATAAAAGCTGGTTGGATGGTTAGTTCCTCCATCCTCCCAGGGACATATTCTAGGAGTCTTTCTGAAATCATAGTGATCTGTGGCTTGCTTTTGTTTGATATAATTTGAAGATTTGCAGTATTTTTATCATTAAATTAGCATTAAATATTTCTAATTGATACTACGACTGGAAATATTTAATGTTGTATAAATAATTCACCTACATATTATGAAATAGGATGTTCTGTATTCATAACATGGAAGGAATAGGAATGTTATAAACTTTGATATATTTTTTAAAAATGCAAGTCTTTTTTTTACACAATAATAAAGAAAATTTTCTTTAAGTATGCAACACATATTAATCGATTTTCTGAAAAATGGATTACATAGGTTCACTACATGTTCCTTTCTATGTGCCTACACCAACTGTCTATTAAATAATATTTTACTTCATAAATTTTATCTATGAAAGGCTTTTACCTCTTTTTTAATATAAAAGAAACAGCTAAATAGTTTTATTGTTTTTAATTGACTGTACAGATGAAGTAGCAATCAGTATTCAATATTTTTGAAAGATTTTCATTAAGACAATGGTATTATTTTAAATATTATATTCATCAATGTTCATCTTACTACGCAGTAATTACGTTGATAATAATTAAAAGGTTACAATGCCTGTGTTTTATAGTGATTGCAGCTTCCAAGACCAGATATCTACCCTAGAGATATGTAAGGTCTCTTGGTTCATGCAAGTATTTTTTAATCACTTTTCATGAATTAAACAAGTCTTGCAAGTAAAAGTTTTTGGCATGAACATGGCTTTGATACTGGTTTATGCCTCAAAATCTAATTTATGACATTTCCTAAGTTATTCATATTAGACAAAATAAGATAACAACTATAAAAAAAATTCCAATTGATATACTCAAGGTATTACTTTAGAAGCCTGTTCCAATTTTGCTTGATCAGGTTTCACAAACAGCTCATATTTAACAGTTTGTTCTGCAGAAGTAGAAGAAGATGATTTTTCCTTCTTCTCAGCTACAGGAGCATTTTTGAAAGATTCCAGTTGAATTAACAGTTTCCTAAAGTTGAAAGATAAAACATTATAAGCCAACAAATGAGATAATTCTAGATTATCATTTATTCTGATTCATCACAACTGCCAAATATACACTGATGTAATCAGCAAGGATTGAGGAGAAAGTATATTAAAAGAAAAGTAACAATGAAATTCAAATATGACACACATATAACCATGATAATTTGAAATTGCATAAAAACCTTATGGCAATTTTGTTTTATTACAATTATTTAATTTTTATAATTTTTAATATGTATGTTAATTGTTGTTTCTATAAACAATACACAAAATACAATTATTTTTAAAATATAAAATAGAACTGTAAACTTTAACAATATAATTTAATAAAGTGTCAAGCCATGTTAATATTATAGAAACAATATATGAATATGTATGTACACATTTTATGTGTTTATGTATAAGGCACCTGTAGAAGTATATATGCAGTAGAACTTTCTAATTTAATAACACATCCAAATTTTGTTATAATTAACTCCTTTTAAAAGAAGTTAGAGCCCAAACAAAATAATATTATAATAATAATCACATATGTTTCAGATTCTAAAGATTCCAATTTCAGATCAACAAGATCATTACAAAAATAAGCCTTTTCCAAATAAATAAATAAAAATGAGGATCAGAACTTTAAATGAAAAGTTATGAATCTGTATACATAATAGGAAACCAAGTGTATTGTCAAATTGTATATCCAATTTATTTTCTTTAATCTGTGATCACTGAACTGATAGGGATTAAAAGAACTTTTCGTGATACTTTTGAGTTTAGACATACAGTTAACTTTTTAAAATTTAAAGTTAAATAATTCAAAGTTTCAAATATTTGGAATGTAAAATAAATCCCTGCTGATGGTGCATTAATAAGAGAAAGGGTGATCAATTAAGTAAAGGGGTTTAAAAAAATAAATTGTAAAACATTAGCTATTTAAATCAAGGGATATAATTGAGATTATTTTCCAGTACTTTGTATAGAAGTTCTTATTTTTAAAATACAATATACTAATCGTGACACACAAAATTAATAAATTTTACACATATTTAGAAAATAATTTATGTTTAATGAACAAGTTACAAGTTTAATTAATTAGATTATAAAAATTCTTACTTATGTAAAGAACCTAAAGGGTCTGACATTTCTGCAAGTGCTTCAGAGCCTAAGACTTTTTCCATATGCAGATTTTGCAACTCTTTTTGCAACTGCTCAATCTGTTGCAGAAGAACTACAGGAGGAACTTGGGAAGATTCACTTTCCTTTTCAGATTCAGTCTATAATGTCACAAGAAAAGTGTAAAATATAGGTGAATATTACATTGCATAGTAACATAATTAACACTAATTATTATGCAGATTTTACAGTGATCAATAAATAATTATTTGTTTTGTTATCTACTTTATCATTATAGAATATGAAGTAGTATCTCAATACCGTATTATGTTTCATGCAGTCTGATATTGATACTTGCATTTCTACAACAAAAGAATAATGGAGAAAATATTTCTTATAGCAAGAAGCACTATTTTTAGATTCATGCATGCAGAGTCAATCGTGAGCATATTTCCCTTTGTTTTATTTTTACATTATTTAATCACTGTAGTTTTATACTTTCAATATAAATGAAAGCAAGAAACTTAAAACTAGTTATTTTAAACTATTTTGATTATAAGGTATAGAAAAATGTAAAATTTCAGTGAAAAATTTGTGCATACATTTTTATTTTTTTACCATCATTTAAAGATATATAAAACTAACCAAAGATCAACTTAAATCTAATTTTGGCAATGCGTACAAATAACTCATATGCAAGTAACTTTTGCTTTAATTATCCAAAAGGTAAGTTAACTATTGCATAATAATCATTAACAACGTTAAGATTAAAAATTTTGATTTTTAATGTTATTTCATCCCCAGTAAATTAAATACATTAGGTTTACATTTTCAATAAATTTTAGAAGTTAAAAGTTATTTTAGATTATTTAAACATAAAAACTTCTTAAAACACAATAAAATGAAGGGGAGCACTACCGGTTTCAAAAAGAATGTAGCTTCTCTTCTTCAGGGTGCAAAAGGCACATGCTACTATCTTGAAGACAAAAGCAAGACTAGAAGACAAGCAAAAACACAAGAGAAACACAACCAACCAATAGGATAGCTGCATGCAACCATCATACAAAAGGGGACACCGACACAACAACAAAAATGGAGACAGAAGAAACAAACCCCCCTCCTCCCCAAAAAAGATTATTATTATTATTATTATTATTATTATTATTATGAATTTATTTTTATTTTATCTAAGAAACAAACATAAAAATAAATAAATAAATAAAAAATGAAAAGTAAGGGGATTTATTATTAGTATTATTAATTTTTTTAATTAATTTTTATTTTATTATATTTTATTTTTTGTATTACAATTTATAATTTTATTACTTTATTTAACAAAATCAGATTTTTCATTAACAATTTTATCGCGATTAAGATAGATAGCTAAATTTCCCAGGAAATCTAACTCAAAAGCACATTTGGCATTAAAGATAATTTTGGCTTGCTGAAAATTTAAATTATGATCATATTCCTAACTATGCTTCTGCAATTTGAATAATTTTGTTTAATTTGATGTTGAGAAGATTTTGGTCAGAACAGATTAGTAAAGCACAATTAATATACAATAAGACAGCTGGAATTTTATACTGATATGGAGTTTTACATTTTTTATAAAGCCTTTTAACTAACTTTTTATTATAATCCACTTTTTCTGAAACATGAATAATTTTGTTTAATTACATGTTGAGAAGGAGTATGCAAAGAGAAGACTTTTCAAAAGCAGACCAGAATTGCTGAAGATGCCCTCGGGCAAGGGTATGATAGATCTGCATAAATGAAGTATAAAGGTATACTTAAAAATTAATATCTAAGTCTCTTTAGGAAACAAATAAAATAAATAATAATGAAATTGCACAGTATTTTTGCATTGTAATTTTTTACCCACTATTTATAAACATTTGGAAAAATGTTTCATATGTTTAACCCTTCGAGTAGCTGATACGTATTTTCTGTTATCTGAGTAGCTGCTATAAAAGAATGATGTTTGTGTTTACGGCAGCTGCTTGTCATTGTCGTTTTATCCCTCCTAAGTTCTGCTGCATGTTCATCTTGAGTTACATTATGTGTTTTCATCTTTTATCACGTTATATTAAGTGTTGTTTCCGGAAATAAAGCATGTTTCCAGTTGCTATGATTCTTGAGTTAATTTATATTAATCACCTTCTCATTATAACCCGCCTTACAATAACAAATACATAAAAGTCCTTTGTTTTAATCTAGTATTAGTCTATCATTTTTTCTCTCAAGTATTCTATACCATCAAATTTCAATAAAAAGCTCTTATTAGAATATATTTGGCTCAATCAAAAACAAAATGACAACTTGATGTAATTTCTTGTTTTGTTCAATATATTCAAAGCAAACTTACTTTCATTTCATTTACTCGTTCAAACAGTTGTTTAACTTCAAACTGAATTCTATTGTAAGCCTGTAGTGGATTTTCTTTTTCACTGGAACGATCACCTACCTATAAAGCAATGGATAACTAAAGCATTATTCTTGAAAAATATCTTTAATTTATTATTAAAAATATATAATTAATGTAACAATTCACAACAATGTAACACTGAAAAATATATTTATAATATTATTTACAAATCTAGAAGAGAAATTTTTTTAGGAAATTGCAAATGTAATGTCAGCATCAATTAAAAGAAAGACGGGGGAGGGGGTATGAAGCAACCTTAAGTGATATATTGAGAAAACAGTAGCACTTACATGAGATGTTACACACAAAATTATACTGTACATTAAAATTAAACCTTTGGTTCTTTGCTTCTCAGCTTTAACCTATGTCAGGCCAGGCCTATGTCTACTTAATATGCAATAACAATGAAAAGTTGCTACTTGTATGCAGAATGAATGACAAGGGGTGGCTTATTAATGATATATCAAATGTCTATTATTAAAAGTATTTGTTTTTACCCATAATAAATCATAATTGGGGTTTTCTTAATAAATACATTATGAGACAAATTAAACATTACAAATGAGAAATTTGTATTAAAAAAATAATAACAACATATAATGAAATGTAGAGATAAAAATTTTCAAAAACCCTGAATCACATGGGTAGCCCTAAGGTTGCCATATTTACCTTTTTTTTAAAAAAAAAAAAAGAAAGATTTTTGCTTTACCCTACATTTTTATGGTTTTATCGAACTACTAAAATTTTTCACTTTCAACCAAACTATTTTCAGTGTGTCAGTAATGCTTTCTATAAAGAAATTTTCTTAAAAATATGAGATTTTAAAAAATATTTAATGGCAGAGAAAATTACATTAAAAATTCATTGAGTTCAACCTATTTACTTCAAAATAAAATCGATGACTAGATCAGTAACAATCTTTTCTTCTATATTATACGCATGCAAATAACATTTATTGGTAATAAGCATCTAATAAAAGTAAAGTTTTTAAAATAAACTAAAAACCCTTGTAAAAAATTCATGAATTTACTTATAGTCTAATATGTAAAAGAAAATGGAAGAAATCAGGGTACGAGAACAGTTTAAACATATAACGTAAAATAAGTCTGGAAAGCTTACAGTTTACAGAAAAAGCATACAATCTGGTAACTCTAGGCAGCCCCTGAAAATTTTCACTACTGCAATGTATTACTGCACACAAATGCATTATATTATCTGCATTAGAATTAGAATAATTGTGTAGTTCATGCATTTGAAAATAATATTGATTTTGTAAACGTGCCAGGTGATAACTAAACTTAAATTTAAAAATTGTCTTAAATCAGATTTTGTTGGTACATCAGATAGGTTTTAAGTTGTTTGAAAATTAAATTTTTACTTAATATATATATGTGTTTGACAAAATAATGTAAACACTTTTGCTTTTTTACATTTTGTTGAATATCTTGAAAAATACTTAACGCGTTGTTCATGAATTTTGGGAATAAGGAAAACGTGTCTTTCTTCATATTTTTCAGCAAAGATTTTTGTCAACAAGGCCGTTCTGGGATCTGTCCAGACTTTTCAGACAGGGTCCTGTTTTTGTGAAATTGTGAAAAATTCTACACATAATTTTTTAAATCTAAATTCAATGTGAAAATAAAGTTCTTCCGAACTTTTTGATTAGAGCCTTTCTTTTGTGAAATTGTGAAAAATTTAATTTTGCAAAATAAAATTACAATTAAGGTTTCATTTTAGACAATGACGGTTCATTTTTATAGAGCTAAACTCACACATATGCATGGAAACCTTTTACAAATTAGAAATTGAATATCAGCTTCTCAGGGGAAATACTGCAAAGCATGTCCAATTATTCAGGCAGCCTGTTTGTTCCATGGAAGATTAGTTTTTGAAATGAAAAAGATTTATCAAAGGTCTATTTTTAATGGGAAAAATTTTGTGATGGGTCCTTTAATGGACCCAGATTTACCTCTGGACAGACCCCTGCTGTTAGGGGATAAACAACAAATCCAATAAAATAAAAAATATTTGTGATAACCCTGTATATGGAAAAGCTTCAATTGATCTGCAAATTTTAGATATAGTTATAAATATTATATTTTATACATGTGTAGAGTTTTGTGAGTATATCTTGAATATTTAGAAAGTTATTAATATTTTATTAAAAAAACTAGCCACCTTTGGCGACCAGCTAGTGGCGCCTTTTTCCTGTTTCAGGACCTACAACAGCTTATTGACATATAGTGCAAATAGCTTTACTGAAATTTTTAACTATAATAAATTATCGCTTGGTAGCGCCTGCAGCACCCTCTTCCTGTTTCAGTGTATGAAACAACCTGTTCACTCACTATGTTAAGATATTTAGAAATTCTAACCGTAGCTCGGTGACACCCCCGTTTTAGAACCTACAACAGCTTGCTCACTCATAGTGCAAATAGCTTTGAAAATTTTAACTGCAGCAAATTTCCGCTCTGTGGCGACTACGGTGCCTTTTTACACGTTTCATGATCTGAAAAAGAGCCTGTTCACTCACCGTGTAAAAGAACATTGAAAATTCTGTTTTTTTTTTTTTTTTTTTTTTTGCAATAGAATTACTGTAAAATATATTTTGAATGATATAAGTAATTTAATCATAATTAGAATTGGATATATTGGAATAAAAGTGTTCTGGATTTTCTGTGGTTTTTGCTGAAACTTCCGCACAGAATTTAACGGCTTATATCAGTTTAAAAGTCCGCAATAAAATATATTGCAAATGATGCATTATAAGTAACTTAATCATAATTATAATTGGAGATATTAAAATTTTAACATATTAAAGTGCAATCTGGTAGCAGAGATTTACGATCCCTACTCTTTAATTCCAATTCAATAAGTTTTAAAATAACATATTACTTATGAAATTAACCAGGTAATACAAACCTTTTTATTAAGAAAATGTGACCAAAAATCTGAATTCGAAACTCTGTAAAATGTAAAAGAATATAAACGTTCTGTTTTTTCCATAGTTTTCTCCGAAAGTTTCATACAGAATTTGAACAGCTTATACCACTTTAATAGTCTGCAATAAAAATACTTTAAAATATCTTTTGAATGATATATTATGAATTATATTAATGAATATCTTTGATATATTTTAGACTCAAAATGGCTAATCTATCAAGGGCGATTAACGATTTCTGTTGAAATCCGTCTAAAATTTAAGAATTCCAAAACTGCTTTTTTACAGTCGAATTCAGGAAAAAAAAAAAAATCATTATTATTCTGTTAAAAGTAACATTTAATGTCATTAACAGATGAAATAAAAATGAATTTAAATAAATATAATATGTCCATTTATTTTATTTTTAAAGCTATACGTTAGATTTTTTAACTGCAGACAGGTGAGCCATAATGACGGGTGATTTTGAACTTCTGCTTAAATTAATTTAAAATTGAAAAAATTCAAATCTGCTTTTTTTTATTTCCAGTACCTTGTCACGTGGATGAAAAGCATTTTTTCCCGACCAGAAGAATAGTCAGCCAGCATGTCTGGCACCTGGCACTGAAGAATCTTTGATAAATGAAATAATTAAGTGTTGCCATCTAAATTTCACACTTTACTTAATTTTAAAAAATCTAATTGTCGTGTTGAAATGCTGTTTGCACCCCTGGATTCAGAAAAATTGCCCCTTCCATTTGGTATCATATTTGTAATGATTGGACCATTATTTCTAATTTATTTAGCCATTTAACTCTCTTTAAAGCCATCTAAGCTCAAAATTGAGTTATCAAAATTGACATAGGTTGACGTTTTAATTAATATCTCCACAACTAATTAAAATGTTTAAATTCTGTTTTCACTATCCCCTCGGGAAGGCTTCTGAGCACCCATATGTCAAATTTTGTACTTCTGCGTTCAGTAGGGGCTGAACATATTGATGCTCAGACAGACAGACATCTTTATTATTATAGACGCAAAAACTTTTCGCAAGTTTTTACTTTAATTCCAAAGGTTTTTCTTCAAATTTCCTGAAACTTTCGGAAAACATTACAACATATACTAAATAATTGTACTATAACTTAAAAGAAATATAGACAGTTGTAGTAAATAATTTATTACTGCGCATGCACGGACTTATAGCAAAAAAAAAAAACTTTGACATAGTTTGATAGCCACACTGTATACAGCACCTTAGAAAAAACATTCAAGTTAATATCACAAAAATTCATAGAGATATCCATGATTAAATAAGCAGTTTTTGAGCTGTTTTCTAAAACGGTCTTTATGCTAAGAGGTCATTCTCAGATGGAAGTTTGTATCAGAAAAAACTATGTCACACAATGAAACTTAATACAATATTTGCAATTTTTTTTTTTTTTTTTTTTTTTTTTTAACAAGTATGTACTACATACCTATAAGAAAAGAAAAATGAATTATTTGAAAAGAAAAAGAAATTTTTTTTTCTGACACAAATTTTCATTTGGGAATAAATTCCCTCTTATCATAAAGACCTTTTTAGAAAACAGCTGAAAAACAGCTCATTTAATCACCGATATCTCTATGAATTTTTGTAATATTCAACTGGATTTGTTTTACAAGGTGCTCTATACAGTTGAGTATTAAACTATGTCAATTTTTTTTTTGCTACAGTCGACACATGCACAATAATAAATTATTTATTATAACTGTCCATATCTCTTTGAATATTAAATATATTTGTTTTAAACTATAGTATAATGATTTAGGCATATGTTGTCATGTTTACCGAAAGTTTCATGAAATCTGAAGAAAAACTTTTGGAATTATAAAGTATAATCTTGCAAAAAATGTTTGAATTTTTTAATAAAATATTAATAACTTTTTAAATATTCGAGATATCCTCACAAAACTCTACACATGTATAAAATATAACATTTATAACCATATCTAAAATTTGTAGATCAGACGAAGATTTTCCCTATACAGGATTATCACAAATACTTTTTATTTTATTGGATTTGTTGTTCAACCCCCTAAGGGCTTTTGTTACAAAATTTTTGCTGAAAAATATGAGGAAAGACAGGTTTTTCTTATCCCCAAAATTGAAGAACAACACGGTAAGTATTTTTCAAGAGGGAAAGTGTTCACATTACTTTATCCAATACCTGTATATATATATATATATATATCACAATGGTATACAAAATATTCCAATCACACATTATACAGCCTTAAAAATAAAAATGAATCAAAGATTATAGCGTACCATTTCCCAATCACCAGATCTCACATCATAGCCTGTTTTTTTGCCTTGACTTATGCCATCAGTAAAATCTGGAGGAGGAAATGAATATTATAGATTTACAAACAGGAATGCACATACAACAAATAGCAATAACAATGTCTACAATTTAGGTATGTCAAATTAAAATTTTTCAAAAGTTAAGTGACTGTGAGATCTTAATTGTGGTTTGAAATATCACCACAGTAACTAATAATCTAAAATTATAACTTTAAATATAATGCTAGACAATTTTATTAAGTTAATTCCTACTACTTAACATGCATTATACCCTTGAGTTAATTTCATTTTAATTATAATTCAGTGATTAGTGCAGTTCAGATACTAAAAAGGATTTTAATATACAGATATATGAAATGAAACAAATCAAAAAAGGAGCCTTGAAATGATACTGAGCTGGGGGGGGGGGGGGGATATTGAGCAGAAAATGTATGTCAAATTGTCCTACCTCAAACCATTTTCAAGCTACTGCGAAGAGAATGGAAAAGCTAAAATTCTTACAGTATCGCTCATTTTTTTAGGTTTCTAAACATACTACATAAAAAACATGCACATATTTAGAAAGAGCAGAAAAAAATGCTACAAAACAATATCAATTGTATTAGAATATCTAGAATTAATGATGAGTTACAAGTGTTGAAACAATAAAAAAAAAATTATAAAACAAATATCCGTTAAAATATTTAATCAACAATTACACAAAAAATTTTCATGTTACAACAGGTAAAATTTACAAAAAATTGGCCCATTCCAATAGCTGTCGAATAAGTTTATAATGAACATATCAGTTGACTAGTGCTGAAGAAATTTAGCAGTTTGTTTGTTATACACCATTCTTTTATTCTTCAATCACATTTCTTGGGATCATGGAAGCCTCTGCACAAGTATTGACTCAATGAGTCCAGTATTAAAATACAGGTGATATAACCCTCACAATTGAGAGAAAATAGCAATAAGGGAATGACAAATAACTGGATGTTTATCAAATCCCAAACTATTGGTCAATTTGGCACTCCTCCAAACCTTTGGAATCATTCTCAATGCTTGATGCAATAAATGTGGTTAAACTATAGCATTTTCAAAAAGCAAGACTCCTCCCATCATGTTTTGAAACTACCATTAATAATTAATTCATTTTTAATCATACTTATATGCATTTATTTACAGTTTGCTTATTATGTAAACAATAATTTATGCTTATCTGTATTATAATAAAATGATATGCATTCATTTGTATTTTGATTAAAAAAAAAAAAAAAAAGTTAATACAGATATTATTGTAATTAAACATAGTAAGAGTTTAAATGATAACAAAAACAAAGTTTGTCAAAAATGAGTGTCTGTAATAACACAGTAGAAACTGTTTAGCTCAGCTTGTCAAAGTAATTTAAATTGAAAAACGATGTTATGTAGTAGCTCAATAAAGAAAAGTTAGATAACAAACAAAATTGTATTAAACAAAAATTTAACAGATTAATTAAAACATTTTTAACAGAGAGATAAATTGATTAACATATATCAATTTTAAGCTGGGTTTGCTGGTGAATGATTTTAAATTAAATCACATTATATCTGGAGGAAATATGAAGAAACAAAACATCCAAGCTTGAATAAGCATAGTCACGAACAACGATAATAAACTTAAAGTAATTAATGTAACATAATAACTATAAAAATCACAAAATTATAAGGGAGGGAATTAAATTTTTCTACTGTATTTTTATCTTTGAAAAGGGCTTGGAAATCCATTTACCAATCACCACGCTTCAACGGACTGCAATTTGCACACCAATGCCTATCATGTGATCCGTTGTTATAGCAGAGCTGCCAACCTCATGACTAAAAATTTAGGAGCAAGAGACTTAAAAAATCAGAGCAAGTATTATGATATGGAATTTTAAATAAGATTTCCATATATAATCTACATTTACACAGTCTCAATATAGATTTCTTTAAATCAATGAGAGGGGAGTGGAGAGGAAATAAATGATTGAGAAATAATTTTACTTATTTATAGGCAAGGTTTAACCTGGCAAAAAAATTACTTTAGCATTTTAGCGAAAATAGGCAAGCACTATTTTAGCTTTTTCGAAAGTTAATTCTTTGGATATCATTGATTTCTTTTACTTAGCTTTGTTATCCTCAGTTTTGTTTTCTATTCCTTTTGTTCATTGATGATTTTAACCAAGCATCCATATTTGTGACTTTAAAAATATGAATCAGGGAAACTATGTTTTGATTTTATCAATAGAAAAAGAGGTATTCATATCATATGTGTAAAATGAAAAAGCAATTTAAAAATCAAGTGTAGTGGTAGATAATCGTGAAATACTAGTGCTAAAAATGCTTCTATGAAGCAAATTCTGAATTCTAACATACTTTTAAATATTTTTGCATTTAAATTCAATCATTGAAAATTAAAAATAAATCCAAATTACTATATAAATAAGGATTCCCAAAAATTTCAGTCCTTTCGTAGTTTTTGGCTGCAAATATTACAAAAAAAAAAAAAAAATCTGAGTTATTATATAGAGATATTTTATAGTTATCCAGTTCTCTTTTTTAGTGAAATTCTGACCAACATGTTTTAGCAAAATATGATACCTTTTAGCAAAATGCTAAAAAAACTAATGGCAGTTTAAACCCTGTTTATAGGTTTTAAGTCTAATACAGCAAGTTTAAAATGAATACTGACATTTATTTTGGGATGAAAGAAAGATTGGGAAGCAAATAGTTTTCACAAAGCATTTAATTGCTAATCACTAGTTGGAAATAAGAAAAAAAAGTGGGGGGGGGGGATAAAAATAATTACATGAGCAAGTATTATTGAATAATTATATTTTTTTATACATTCTAAAATCTCACAAAGTAAGTTTAAAATGAATATTAACGTTTATGTTGTGGATGGAAAAAGACTGGTAATCAGAAGGCTTCCGTGAAGCGATTCATTTCCAATAGTTAATGTGAATGGATTTTTTCCCAATTTTTGTAACGAACGATATTCATGACTTTTTAAAAAATGGAAGAAATCAATTTAATATTGGAATCCGAAAGATTAACTTAAAAATCAAAAAACTTCGTAGCTTTGAATAAAAGTGAAAATAACAAATAAAGAAACATCAAGTTTGAAAAATCTGAGTTTTTGATAATTTTCAGATTTCAGATTAATGGATTAAAAATCAGAGAAACTGCGATTAAATTGGAGTACTTGACAGCTATGTTATAGCAGCAACCAAGACAGATCACCTAATGTCATCTAACAGCTCAAAAGTGAGATTTAACCATTACTACTTAGCAAGTTAATGTACAATGATATTGAAAAAGTAAACAAAGATACAATTAAACTTTTAAAGAAAAAGTTAAAGGTAAGTTATTTTCAATAAATAAAGATTCATCTTATCAATAAAATTCCATATTAAATTTATATAAAGATATACTTATTATTATGTTTACATCTGAAATTAAAATTCACTTAATTTTAATGTAGCACTAAACATTATCTTTTTTCTGTAGGAGTTAAGTAATTAAAAGAGAAATAATATGGAACAAGTTATGTTTTCACAACATTAGAATGTATAAAACACCTTATAAAAGTGTAAATTTTAAAAAGCAGTGGAAACAAAAAAGCAAGGATAAACTTCCTTATGAATAAATACTTTAAACCTTGACAGTACATGTCTGTTCTTTTTTTAATACTTCTATTTTCGCATTGCTTTGTAAAATAAACACATTTTATAAGGGTGTTTTATGCATTTTGAAGATAAACTCCTACCCTGTGACAGAATATTTTTATGCTTTTTGCAACAAGCCTTGTTGGTGCAAACCTTTTCTGCAAGACAATATTGATATATTTTCTAATTTACATAAAATTTATATAAATAAAGAGAAGTATCTGTGTGTGTGTGTGTCTGTGCTCCGGTGCTCACACTACTGATTGCAGAGCTACAAAGCTTGGCATATGAGTACCTGGGACCCTGCAAGTGTGTACCTCATTGAGATTTTTTGGAATTTTGAGTTTGAATTTTTTTAATTAATTACTTTAAATATCCACTTCTATGTTTCATTTTTCATAAATTTATTTTTTCATTGTAATTGCCTGCGTATCTTAGCAATGGCTATTACGCTATTTATTTTTTATTTAATACATTTATTTGAAGGTGAAATCTTTAATTCTTTTTTTAATTTATTATATTTATCTATACAAATAAAGAGAAGTGTCTGTGCTCTGGTGCTTACACTACTGATCGCAGAGCTACAAGACTTTGCAGAGGGGTACCTTGGACCCTGCAGGTGTGAACCTCATCGAGATTTTTTCAAATTTGAATTTTTAAATTTTTTTTTTTTTTCCAATTTAACCATTGGATTCTTTGTTTTATTTTATTTTATTTATTCTTTTATTTTAATCATCTGTGTATCTTAACAACGGCTATTACACTATTTATTTTATAATAACAGGAGACTTGGCATTGGAATATTAAAAACCCGGATAAACTACTACGTCAGAAACGCCAAAGAAAAATATTTGAGATGCATACAGCTGTTTCGGTAGCCTTAAGCGTACCGTCTTCAGTGCAAAAAGAATTCTGAATCTGGAGAAGTGCTCGTATATATAGGAGAGGGACCGAATTTAGTTCAACCAATAGGATTACGGGAAAGGTGGAGAATGTGGCCAATAGGAATTTAGGAATGTTAGCTGTGTAAACAGTAGAAAAATTAAGAAAATGTGGACTGAATGTAAAATTTTACATTCAGTCCAGCGGGAATAAGCAACAAATTTAAAAACGTATTTATAACAGTTATGTTTATGTATAATTTTTATAGTATAACAACTTTAATTTTTCATTTTTTTAATTAATTCTTTTAAAAGAAAAATCTTTTATTTTAATGGGGATGTTTACATTTAACTTTTTGGTGACATTTTTTATCTTAACAGCAATCATGGTGCCGCTGTTGAGATAAAAAATGTAGCCAAAAAGTTAAATGTAAACCTCCTCACTAAATTCAACCCCAATATATATCAAATTATTCATAATGATAAGGATTCCATCTCCCCCCTCGAAACTGCTGAAATATATAAAATACTTTCACTGATAAAGACAACAGAAAAGTGTGTTATGTGGGAAAGAAAAATGAAAGCACGTTAAAATAAAGAGCATATAAATGACATAAAATTTGAAAAAAGCACCACAGCACTAGCCCAGCCATATCAAAAGGATGATACTGAAATTAACTTTAATAATGTAACAAAAATTT
This sequence comes from Salticus scenicus, assembly GCA_963930645.1. Taxonomy (NCBI): domain Eukaryota; kingdom Metazoa; phylum Arthropoda; class Arachnida; order Araneae; family Salticidae; genus Salticus; species Salticus scenicus. The sequence continues at coordinate 310,254,199 of OZ005648.1, forward strand.
CCCCAATTCAACAACCCATATTACGCTTTGTTCCACGAAACTATTGAAATTATTGGCCAATTGGAAGTATGCAACGGCAGCGAATCGAAAGCCGGCCTAAACTTTACATGGTACCACCTTCTGCAGGAAGGAAGAACAACCAGTGAACAGAGCAGAAATTCACAAGAGCCAAGCACTACCAGTGAAAAGGTGTTAATGATGAGGGAGATCCCCCTAAATAGAAAGTACTTCACCACAACAAATCTACATTTCCTGAAGCTGAAAAGTAATGTTTAATTAGTTAATATAATGTATTTAATGCTTCAGTTTTTTAAAATAATTCAAATTATTGGTTTCAACCTACCCTTCTGAATAAGCCGGAAGGACTTGTTTACTATTATTTTGGGCTGAGCCGAGATCATCACCATGTGGGTCAACTGGATCTAAAGTTTAGGCCTATGGCACACATTAAAATTGATGCACGTGTAAAGTTTAGGCCAGTGTATGCACTAAATTTTAGGCCTAATGTGCATGTGGGATGAGGTTCCCCATATGCACACTGGTGAAGTAGGTCCCCACATATGAGGTGGGGTCTGCCCGCTACTGTGCATGTGGGGTGAGTTAGAGTTATACCAGTAATAAGACAGTTTTTTTATAGTAGATTTTTAACATTAAACTAAACTTTAAAATAAAAACTTGTTACATCTGCATTTGTAACAATGAAAAAAACTTCATTTAAAAATAAAACACATTAACATTGAGAAATTAAATTCAGGGTGGCTATAGAAATTCAGAAAAAATGTTTCCTGATTTCCAAGACTATTTTTGTGAAATTTCTATGATTTCCATTATCTATAACATATATTCCATAACTTTGTGTATATTGCACCCTTGTGTAACATGCTCACCAAAACACTGCAATTTAAAAACCATACTGATAGGATAGGTAAGTATATCTCAATATATATATATATATATATTATTTTTTCCTCCTCTTCATTGACTTTGTTAACATATGCAAAAATAAAAATAAAATGCAAACAATTAGTTAAAAATTCGGGAGAAAACTGACAAAATATAAAACTTTGAATCATTTTAACTGCACAACACATTATAAAAACATAAAATTATTACTGAAGTTGTTGCATTAATTCAATAATAATAATATTAACCAGTTTTTACTTTTACTTTTTTATTTTTTATGCTAATTTGGTAGGATTCAACTATAAAGCAATCAATCCAGAGCAATATTGATTACAATACTGTCTGTTTAGCAATCTTTCAGTCAGATTTGTAAGGAAAAAATTAAAAGTTCCACAATTTTGGGGTATTTTTAAGAAATTCCATGATTTTTCCCTGGTATTTCCAGTTTTATAAAGTTCCCTGTCCTGTGATAGAATATTTTTATGCTTTCTGCAACAAGCCTTGTTTGTGTAAACCTTTCCTGTTAGACAATATTGACATATTTTCTATTTACCATAATATATGTACATATAATTGAAAAGATATCAGTATTATTAATAGACTGTTGAAGAATTCTTAAATATAAGACATAGAGTTTCTATTTCCTACAGCAATTTAGGAATATTTAAAAAAATTTTCAAACAAATCTTTTCACAAGTGACAATTTCTTTTCTGCAAGAATGTCAATGTGTCGCCTAAATTCTGCCACAGGGGTTCCCTGATTTTTCCATGATTCCCTTGATTGTCGAAACCCTGAAATTTATTATTTAATGAATATTTTGAAGTGAAATTTTATTTTGTTTACAGCCATATATTAAAAAGTAATAAAAATAAATATTGTTCTCTTTCCTCAGTTTACGTTTCTAACTTTTGAAATTCTTTGATAAAAAATAAACTAAATTCTGGTTTAGGCATAAATGTTTATTCAAACAGTGAACAAATGAACAGAAAGAGCAATCATAAAAACAAAAGAAAATTAATATTTTATTTTAAGAGGTACATACCAACATTCTTGCTTTCTAAATTCTTTCCTTTAAATTTACTGTAGGCTTCATTGGGCGACACTGTCAATGTTTCAACACTATCACACTGATCCTAACAAAAAGTAATAATAATCTTCACTAAATGATTATTTTGTTAGTGATCATAAAAATAATTTTCACTCAAAATTAATGTTTTAGTATATCACAAAATTAAGAAAAGTATTCCAAAAGAAGAATCGGGCATTTATTTCTTTTTATTATTCACTTTTCCTTTAACAAATTACAATGCTATAAAAGGTAATTTTTTTTTTTTCAGTATTTTATAATAGACATGAGAATAATTCAGATTATTACATTATGATAATAATATAATAATACACAAACTTTAAACTAAAAAATGTGGAGTAGTAAATCACAATTAAAGGTGAGAAGGAAATAGACCTCAAAATTGAAATTTTAAGTTACATTATTAAGTCCTTTTAGTTTACTTGCCACATTTTATGCAGTTTTTTAGCTCATGTGTATTTGAAAATTCAATAATTTTCTTACTGCAATATTTTAAAGAAGCTTTTTAAAAGCATTTAAATTTTGTAAACGATCCATTTTAAGTCTACCTACCTATTTTTATCCATTTTAAGCTCACTTAAATTTGTAAAAAGAATGTTTTCAAAACATCAATTTATGATAAAGATCTTTTTTCAAACCAAATTTTTTTCTAGATAGATGCTATTAAAAGTGCTCATTTTGATTAATGTCACTATTTTGCTGCTGATGTTATAATTGTAAAAAGTCTATTTTCAAAACTTTGATTTATAAGAAAGATCCTTTTTCAAACCAAATTTTTCCAAGATATACGCTAGTAAAAGTGTCCTTTCCCATTATGTCACTATTTTGCTAATAAAAAAAAAAACAGCTAAATATTGAAAAATATGAAATTTTTTAATGAAAATACAGAATAATGATGTGTGCCTCCATATGGGTGAGCTCGAGCCCCATCATACCCTGAAATTAATCATATGGATATTCTTGCATGTGATGTCACAGAAAAAATGCAGTTATCTCAGACTCAGTTCTTGAGAAATATGTATATAAATACTATTTTCTACAGACAATGAATAAAAGCATGCAAAGTGGAATTTGCTAGAGTAAATTACAATACAAACTCTTTTTTAAAACAAATAAATGTTTCAAGGTGCTATTGTTGTGATCATAGTTTTCCCTCACACAGTTTTAGAAGGGTGTTGCACTGCTTACCTTTTGTTTAAAAAATAGCACCATTTTTACCCCTCATCCAATTTTCTTATTTATTTATTTTTAAATCCTCTAGTTTTCATACTAAACATATATACACATATAGGTATCCTCCAATATTTTTTCAAAAAATTGCAAGAGAAAACTATATTTTATTTACCACAATAGCATCTGACATTGAGAGATTTCCTTGTTCAGCCTCCGGTAAATCATTTGTTTCATATACATCAGGTTGATCATGAGCCTTAAATACAAAAAGAATAAAAGTAAGTATGCAATCAGCAAAATATAAGAAGTCAGTTAATGAAATATATTTATAATTCACATAAAATATAATGATAATAATATAATAATAAATTGCTCTTGTTTTTAGAACTTAATACATGTCTTTCTCCTCATAAAAAATAATCTGATGTGACATTTGCATCAATTTCTCTTACTCTGCATTACTATAGGCATGGATATGGATGTATTACAGTACAAAGCCGAAAATCCAGAATCGTCGGGACCGTGGCGATTCCGGATTTTTGGTCATGTCTAAAAAATATAAGATTTTGGTTTAAGTACTCGGATGATATGCAAATTTAAGTAAAAAATAATATATTACGATTTTTAAATGTATTCTGTAATTTTTTTTTCTTTACCAACTTTTACAATAAATAAATAAAATTCAAAATTAAACTTGAAAAATAAAACACATTTATTAAATTATTTGCATACAAAAATTAGCACAAGTTACAATAAAAGAAAATAAATAAAAAAAAACATATCACTTTTAAAACATTTCTGTGTTTTATTTATTATTATTATTTAATACTTTAGGGTTTTCAACTAAAAGTTTGAGCATAATTGAAATAGAATACAGAATTTAGTTCTCAATTAGATAAATGTTTAAGAATTGTTACTGTTGTTATAATCTTCTTCTCCCTCCTCTTTCAGACTTTGCAAATGCCGGTTTTGAAGATTACTAAGAAATAAAATACTTTTTCGGTTCTTTATTTAGATATATTTAAACTTAAAAAAAAAAATTGCTGTTGATGATGATGATTAACGCTGCCGAAATTGTCCGGATTTTTGGCTTTGTACTATATTGCCCTTTAGGGTTTAGATATATAATATATGGCGGGAACAGCTTTACTATAAGGCACCCATTGCTGTTGCTGATGCATTGCTCACAGGATGAGTCAATACTGGGATTCGCATCACGAACTGATACTATGAATCATTACAATATATATATATTAAGAAAATAAAATATTGCTTCATTTTGGCAGTTGTTTTGAAATTCACTAAATTAAATTAAGCATACTTCTAAGATTAATTAAACTAACATTTAAAACTGCAATAGAAATTTGAGCAATTTTACCACGAATGAATCCAAGGCTGTAGCCAGGAAAAAAAATTTCAGAGGGTTTCAAGCTTTAGTACATAAAATTGAATGTTATAAATGATGTATATCTCAATCAAAGATTTTCTCCAAACTTACAAAATTACATCCTTTTATGAATCTGAAAATGCATGAAAATGTGTACAGAGGCAAACATTAAACAAACAAAAAATAAATAATAATAAAAAAAAAAATTACTGGATGCAGCTAATTCATCATACATAAATCTAAAAATGCATGAAAATCTGCACTGCAGCGAGTATTCCAATGTATGCTCACTCCGTGAGCATTAAAACAAAAGAAACATCACTGAATACCTCTAATTCGTGGTACATGAAAATCTGTACTGCAGCAGTCAGTATCCCGACATATGCTCACTTTGCGAGCATTAAATTAAAAAAAAAAAAGAAATCACTGGACATTACAAATTTGTTGTGCACACCTAAATAACTTCATTTAAAATTAAATAAAATACACTCAAAAAATTAATTTTTAAATCTGAAAAGAAAAAGGCATAAAAGAAAAACATCATTCAGTTGGGCCATCAGGTGCAAAAACAAAGTTCCAAGATGTGTAATGGAGTTCTGATACAAAAAGGTTACTAGTAAAAAGTGTCCATACATTGAATCACATCACCATATTAAGAATCGCCAATGACTGCCCTATAGTAAAGCTTAAACAAATGGTATATTGTATTTGAATATTACACACTTTAAAAACAGTTCAAAAGTTATTTTGAAACAGCTTTACTTCACAGTATATTTGGGAGGAGATATTGTAATTTTATTCATAAAATAATTAAAAATTCTTATTTAATTAAAAAATTCATTCAATATTATTCAGAGATATTTACACCAAACCATTCTTTGAAACTTAATCAACAACACTGGTCTACAGTGGTTCGGTAACAACAGGCAAATTATTATTTTTATTATTAATTCCAATTTTTATTTAAATATCTGCAAGTAAAGTCCCACCACGTCACATTTCTCTGTTAGAATATCAGAAATTGGCAATATTCCCAATTTTTTTTTATCATTTTCATAGTATCACAGGTGGAAACCCTTCCTGTTGGCAACCCAGAGTCCCTGCAGCCATGTTTGTTCCATTTTTTTGTTAAAGTTTTAGAAAATGGCAAATTTTACTAATTTTTTTTTTATGATTTTTTACAATACAGTCGACAGTAAAAGTATTCGAGCACTAGCCAATAATTCTGATATCAAAAAAGTACATTTAATACTATTTTATTAAATAAATCCTTGTCGTCTTAGACTAAGAACATGACTCGACAAGGATTTATTTAACAAAGCAGTATTAAGTGTACTTTTTTTTGACAGGATTATTGCTAGTACTCAGATACTTTTGCTGTCGACTGTATCCTTTCATGCTATCAACCCTGCCTCCTGGCCATCTTCTCTGCTGGCAACCCTGTATTCGTACCTTATCTTTTTTTTTTTTTTCTTTTTTTGGTATTCTAGTTAACAGATATTCTTTGTTAAGTATGATTGTGCTGTTTTATAGTTAAAGTTCAAAATGGTAAGTTTTCAGTGTAGAACTTGTAAAACCATACCCAATAAGTTTTGCTGTATTTGTGAACTATTCACATTAAAATCACAAGGTAGACATTTAACACAAGGCGTAAAAAAGCCTATTTTTGTACTTTGGTTTTAAAATAACAAATATTAGCAATTCAATCATTTAGTGTATTTTCTATGTTTTTATGTTCTACTTAGTCTACAATATGTATATTATCTCCATATTAACAGTATTCATGCTAAATTAATAATATTGATAGTAATAATGCATGTCTTCGAATGACTTTAGTACATTGCTTCCAGTACAGATTAAATAATCATAACAAAAAAAACTGTACGTGTTACAGATTTTTCACTATTATTTTTTAATTCTGCACTACAAAATTAGTTGAAAATAGTTAATTTCTGTTACCCCACATAAAAAAAAAATTTGTCGACTAGTGTAATTTAAAATGTAGTTATTACAGTATAACTTGTACTAGTGCTATTTATACCTACTATAATAAATGATATTTAGAGTTCTTAATATGTTATTTAAGCAAATTAATTATTCATAATGAGAAATTTCTATAAAAACAAGATAATTTAACATGAAATTCAGAGATGGCAAAATTTTCAAAAACCCTGAATTCAGGTATAGCCAGGAAAAATTTTACTTCAGAGTTTAAAAAAACTTTCACACATGCTCTAGAATTTCCTTAATTTTTGAATAGTTTACATTTGTTAGGTTTCTTCCTCAAAAAGTATATGCATAAAATCATTTTTAAAGCAAGGTGTTTGAATGGAGGGACATAAAATTCCAAGGATTAGTACGAGATAACATTTTTAAACCATTTTATTTTTTCAGTAAATAAATTTTAAGTTATTGGCTATTTTGATGATTATAACTCAATAAAAATGTTAAAATTATATATAAAATATATATATATTCAGTAAAATATTGTAAACTTGCTATGTGAAATAAATTTTCTTTTCGCAGTTTCGCAGAACATAATGCTATCGTAAATATGCTCTTCATATTCCTAGCGGCAATCTTTCCTGAATATCAGGCCTTATGTTTGAAAAATATTGTTTTACAGCACATTGAAATTACCCTAAATTTTAATTCGATTAACATTTTGCATTTATCTATCTAAATAATATTAATAATGATCTTTCTAAATGCTTGATAATCAATTCTCTATGGAATATTATTTCAGAGTGAATATTAAAAATATGTTTCGATGGATGTGCACTTATTTCATACTGTTCATATGTATTTACAAACATAGAAATAATTAATCATGAATGTAGTTTACTTTATGCAAAATTTAAGAAAAATATTTCTTACGATTCCTGGGAGATCAGCATATTTCGGATTAGCCATACTAGTAATTTAAATGTCTAAAGTAATAGCTTGCTTATCTTTTTCTATCACTATGCAGCTGTTTGTAAATAAACGGGAAAATCAACCATTAAACGTCATTCATTCCGAAACATGAATCATTCTCGTTGACGTCATGAATGAAGTCTGTAAAGTGTAGAAATCTTGACAAAACTGTTACTTGATAATTTACCAAATCAGCAGTTGCAACATAATAGCTAATCACGGAGTAAAGGGTTACATACAAACGGAACGCTTGCAATTTCGATGACGTAAATTTTGCAAGTTTTTTGCAAATACAGCCGGCATCAAAAGTATCCGAGCACTAGCAAAAATTCCTATATAAAAAAATACACTTAATGCAGTTTTGTTAAATAAATCCTTATCGAATCCTGTTCTTAGTCAGTCTAAGAACATGATTCGTTAAGGATTTATTTAACAAAACTGTGTTAAGTGTGCTTTTTTTTACATAGGAATTTTTGCTAGTGCTCGGATGCTTTTGCTGCCGACTGTAGTCATACATTTGGAACGCTTGCAAACGGCTTTACAAACGGTAGTGTTTCATTTGTATGTAACTGGAGGGGAAATATCTGATCCGCGATTGTAATGATCGATAGATGGCGCTTTTTCAACACTGCAGTTGTTAGTAAACATAGCCACGTGTGTTCCATTAGTGTTCTTTTTGTTATTCTACTTAATATTCGTACTATAATTTCTCCGCCCTTACATTATGGAAAATTGATTGCTTTTGGAAAAAATACTTCAGTTTTTTCAAAGTTCGATCGGAAGTAGACTTTTAACTGAAGTTGAACAAATATTAATTTCAAATCATCTGATTAATTCTTTACTTCCATTAGCCGAAGCAACTGAAATTTTAAATTTGTCATTTGGAAATAAATGGAAGCTCAATTCTGGATTTCTTGATCCTTTGGAGTTAGATTGTAGCACACAACAGTATGTGTTATCTTTTTTACCGTATTTATTCATTTTTATTCAATAAATATATGTGAAACTAAATATCGGCAAGCAATGGCGGCTGTATGGAATTCGAATTAACCATGTTTATTGTAATTTCACCTTAGCCCACCAGAGGGCGAGCATTTCATTACAATCGCCGATCATCCCCATGTTTTGTTATCGTGCAAAGATTTTTGATGCCGAAAAAAAAGCTTTAGAATAAGCCATTAACTGGTATTGAAAAAAAGAAAAATGAATTTGAAACTGTATCTGGAGTTTTTCATTCACCTTTAGTAAATAAATTATTCATAAATTTTATTTGCTAAAATATTCGTGTGTATTCACTCGGAGAAAGACGGCCATATTTTGAAAATCGCCGTCTTTTCCCAAATGAAAAAGAATCACTTTTTTCTTTCCAATGATATATATGGATTTAATGAGATTTATTGGAAAGGAAGAAAGATCTCATGATTTATAAGAATTATTAACACTAGAAGCGCAGAGCTTTCTCCCTGCATAAAAATATCCAGTAGAAGGTGCAGCCACTGAGCTAAAGAACAACTGGAGCAAATGGTTCCAATACCTTTACATTGTATTTCTGCGTGGCAGTTTTTTAAGAATTCGTCTGCTAGCGTCAGAGCCACAGTCAATCCTTGCATGGCAAGAAGCGCACTATATAAATATAGTGCGTCGTCCGTTTATATTAACTCTTAATGAATTAAAATTAGGTAACGGATTCCATCAAGGCAGATAATAATAATATTCTTTATCGTCTTCTCTAGAATAAATAAAAGCAGATATTTAATTGCGAATCATATTTATCCGTGCAACCCAAATTATTATAGTAAATAAACATTCCCGTCGAACAAATGCAATAAATAAAGATACTTCTTTTTTTTTTTTCAGAATATAAGCATTAAACAATGAACTACTGTCACTGACCTTGAAGCACATTTTTGCAATGTTCACAACTCACATAAGTGTTTAATCATTATTATTAATATTTTTTTTTTTTTCAGATTTTTAACGCAATACAATTAGTAATTACATCTTTTTTTTTTTTCCTTCTATGTTCAATGGAAGAAAGTATTGAATTCGTAAAAATTTTCGACTTCCGATTTTCGACGGATTTACAAGTTTTGAGAGGTTAGACCACGATTTGACCATTTTTAGAAAATGTCTGTCTGTCCGTCTGTGTGTGTGTATGTATGTGTGACAAAAATTTTGTGACAACTGTATCTACTGAACTACTGTTCAGAATTACATACAAAATTTATATGTAGATGCACCTTGACCTAAATTAGTGCCTATCAACTTTTGGTGTCAATCGCTCGACAGGTGGCGCTGCCCTACAGCGATAGCATTTATAATATGGTTTTCAATTTTCAAATATGCTTAACAATAGTGTTCTAACATGGATATATTCATTAAAAAAAATCAATAAAACCAAATCGATTTTTAGAAAAATCTCGGGCTTGCTTTTCTAAAGTAATCATACGAATTATAAGGTATGGTGTTATATGACAATATATATCTATCATCATTACCAATTTCAGCCTCTATCAATCCACTCCAGGATGAAGGCCTCTGCTAGGTGATTCCAAACTGCCCTGTTTTCGCACACACACACACACACATATATATATATACATATATAATAATTTATGCTTAGATTAAGAAAGGTTTTGATAGAATATTTCGTCTCCTCATAGATTTATTTGATTTCCAATGAAGCCATCTATGATATATGCAACTTCCTAATTGAATGCAACCTATGCAATGAGGTGAAATTTACACCTCATATAACGTATTTCTTAGTGATGTCCTGATGTCTGTTTTTTTTTTTTTTTTTAAGGTTTGTGAGCTCCAATTTAAACCTGGTGGAATTATACAAACAATAACATATTTTGATGAAAAAGGAAAGTTATATCAAGTCCCAAGAAATAAACCAATTGTTAAAGATGGTGCTATTCCTACAACTTTCAGTGGCTTGCCATCATGGAGAGCTATTAGGCATAAAAAAAAATTACGTTTCATTACCTAATTATATTTGTGCTTTTATATTATTATTATAATTAATTTTTATGTAAATTACAGAGCAATCTTCTTCATATATATGAAACATTTATAATTTTCGATAAAATTATTTTTATCTTGATTTTTGTCTTTTATATATTATTTCAATTACATAGTTTTAATGAAGGAGAAATCTTATTTAAATAAGCCACTTAAATTCTTGATCTAAAGAATGTTGAAAGCAATGTTATCAGGTAAGTGAAAATTATTGTGGATGATCAAATACTTATAAATTATTGTTATGTATTAAAATTTCTCTGGGCATAAAATTTACTGAGATGATTAAAAATAAAAATTCTTATTATATATGTTAAAGTGTTTTTAATGCAAATTTTATGTCCACCCTCACCTTGAAAAAAAAAGTATATCATTAATATTTATGATTTTAAAACTTTAAATAACCTGAAATTTGGAGTTCGATTTATAGTGTTAAGTACCGTTATCGTCTATATCAATTGTTAAAGAATATTGTATCGTCGTACTTATCTGTAATTTTAATCAGGTGGAAAAAATCCATTATTTAAAAAAATATATGCTATGCATATATTCAGGTGGCTTAAATATTAAAAAAAGGAACTTAAAAAAAAAAAGAAGTTTACATTTATTTTTGTAACCACAGCGTGTAAAACGAAAGCACCGATGAGAAAAATATATACATATATATATATTTCTAAATCCGTATATGCGGATGTGCATAAAAGTGAACTAAATCATGTGGCGCAACAATACTCCTGGAATGCCTTGATAAAAAGGTGTTGGATAAATGCGTGCGTTAATGATAAATAAATGTAGGGAAGAATGTTTAAACTAGCAAATTCTTTGTTTCAGTAGTTTGTTAAATTTCCAGTATTCATAGCTGCTAATTTTTTTAATTGATTCCGGAATGTTGTTAGTATCGCCCTATCTTCAAATCATTTTCTTTGAGGAGTAATTTTCTTCATATTTAATTGAAATTACATTCTAAAGAAAATTATTCTATTAAGAATATGGTATGAAGAAAAGGGCGAATGTTAACAACATTTCGGAATAAATTGAAAAAGTTGGCAGCTATGAGTATTTTATTCCAATTGATGGACAAGTAATATTTTTCAGAAAAGTTTTTAAATTAAAGAATTCGTAAAACAAGAAGCAAAATTATAACTCAAATAATTAAAAAACCTTACATTCTTCTTGAATAAAGCCTTAGTACTTGCGGGAAGGGGCCCCTCCCATCGGAAAAGAATAAAAAAACTTAATACTATAGACAACTTCCAAAATCCAAAACAAAAATTCACTCCAGCCATTACGTACGACCGCGGAATTTCCCAAAAAATCAAAAATGCAGCCAACAAAATTAATATAAAAATCCCAATTAAACCAAATAAAAATATTTACCAAACAATTAGGAACGAAAAAGACAAAATAGATCCCTTAGAAACCTCCGGAATTTATAGTATTCCTTATTCCAAAACAAACAATAATACTGGTTACTACATAGGCATGACCAAACGTAAAATAAAAAACCGTATTAAAGAACATTCTGCATATATCAAATTTGGAAAAATAACCACCGCACTCACCAAGGTAAACGCTACCGAACCCGTTAGTATAAAATTTAACGAATCTCGCAAACTAGCCGATTACAACAACGCAATATACGCCGCGTATCGCGAAACGGTCGAAATTTTGTTTAATCCGCTTACCTGTAATGGCAACGACCCAGCATAGGAAATCAACCGTAACTGGTGTATGACCATCAAGACTGCAAGAGATCAAGTCAACAGTGTCAACACAACTAAGCAAGCCGCCAACGTGCTGCCTCTGACGATGGGAGGGGCCCCTTCCCGCAAGTACTAAGGCTTTATTCAAGAAGAATGTAAGGTTTTTTAATTATTTGAGTTATAAGTTTTTAAATGTTTTTTCAAGGTTGAACACCTTAAAGGGGGGGGGTTAAACAATTACAAAAGTAAAGAGGTTAAGACTAATAACAATACTTTTGCAAAAACCTCTGCAGACAAATATGAACCTCTTATTCCTCATAAAATATGAAGGATTTTAACCAATTAAAATTTTTATTAATCTGCATACTTGCCAACTCTACTGTTTTTACCAGTAGTAGACTACTGTTTTTTGGTTATTTCCACTGGCCTACTGTTTTTTTGGTTAAAAATCTACTGTTTTTAGGAACTTACAAGAAAAATGTAAAATTGAGCAATTTTCTTGTAAAATATATAGAGGAAAATAAGCAGAGAATAAATATAATAATGAAATGAGATTTATTAAATGTATGTGTATAAATTACAATACTGATTTTAATTAGTATCTCAAAATAAACTTAAATTTTTGGGGGTTTTACTTTCATCACCCTACTACCATAGGTAATGGAAGAATTGTATTCGGTCCAAAAATTCGCTATCGATATTTTACCTGATTTACACGTTTATGAGTCCAAAAATGTGGTTTTTGGCAATTGTCAGTGTGTGTGTATATGTGTGGAATCTTCTGGCTATCATATCTCCGAAACTAATAAAGATCTACAAAACTTCAGAATCGAGACAGGTCTGGTGTACAGATGAATTTTCCAAATGTTGGTAAAAATTGAAAAACCGGAAGTGGGACATCGGAAACCAGAAGTGGGACCGTAAGTCCGTTTTTCAAAAACGGCTCTAACGATTTTCTTCAAATTTGCTATATAAACATTCTATTATATGTACTTTCGAATGATATAGTTGGTTAGTTCAGGAAAATTGACAGGAGTCCTGTATAAATAGCTCAATTTCAGGTCTCGCAAGCGCGTTCCTTTAAAGACGGATGTACGGAATTTTTTCAAACTCGCCATATTAACTCACTTTTAAATATCCTTTTGTATGTAATTATTGTTTTCCGATCAATAATTGCGTTTTGATAAAAGTTGTTAGCTGAAAAACGGCTCTAACGATTTTCTTGAAAATTGTTACATATAAATCAATTTTAGATATCCTTTCTCATGCATTACGTGGTTATTACAGGAAAATTAACAGTCATCTTGCTTAGGTAGGCCAGTTTTAGGTCTCGGAAATTGGTGTTTCAAAAAAATAACTACCATATATATATATATATATATATATATTTAAACCTCGCTATATGTAAGCTTCGTTTTATATGTCTTTACATGTGTATAAAATTTTTCTTACTGGAAAATTCAGACACTCAGCGGAAACGGAAAAACGAACGAAACTGCGACACTTATATATACACCAATTTAAAGATCAAAGAAACCGCTGAAAGCCGACACTTAATATCTCAGGAAATATGGGAGATTATGTTCTGATAATTTCAAAATAGTCTTTCACCTTCTGTCTGATCCTACCCTGAAATCGCTACATTTCTGCGTGCAATATATTTCGAGATATGAATTGGCTCATTTAAGCTATAAATGGGCGGCCTAATGTGTAAGAATTTTTTCTCGAATATGGCTCGAGCGAATTTAGTTTAATTTATATATGATATTAATCGCTTTTATCTGATGTGCCTGACATCTCCCTTTTCCCTAGGAAAACTCTTGTTTTTTTTTGTAACTCAGTTTAAAAATCGAACTATTTTTACTACGCGATGCAAAGATTTCTATTGATAATTCTCAGAATTCTGAACAGGTGTTATTCGGTTTGGTCTTGTAGTTGGTTGGTTGGTTCAATCTGAATGCAGTCGATAAAAAATTAAGATTTTGTTTTTTAATGCAAGAAAGAAACTTTATTGTTTCTTTTAAATATTTATTGTATATATACGAAATAAAATTTCACTTAAATATATATTTTTTTTTGTTATAAAGGAAATATTTAAGATTTTAAAATTTCGCATTTCGTGAAAAAATTATTTCGATAATATTTTAAATAAGGAAGTATTTTGTAATTTTAGATATTCCATTTTATCATAATAATGATGAATTTACAATTTTTTAAAGCAAAAAATTTTTAATCATTCATAAACATAGATTTTATAGTAGCTCAATGATTTGCGATTCCTATTCATGTATCATTCCGCGCAGAGATGGGAAAAAACAGTAAATGGTGTTTTGGCGCCATCTTTTGTCTTTAATTTAAATTAAAACATACACTTTTGCAAATATATATATATATATATTTCTTTTTAAAAATTAAAAATCTCTTTTTAAAATACAGTTAGTTTATTCATATATTTACTTTTCTGACTTTAAAATGATACATATTTTAAATATTAGCATAATAAAACTAATATTTTTATTATTATTTAAAGCTATAATGACTAGGAAATGAAAGAAGGGATATTCATGACACTGTATATTAAAAAAAAAAAAAAAAAAAAAAAACATGAAAATAGAATTAAAATTCATGAAAAATGTGTCAAATAGCAATTATTGAAAAACACGTCAAAATAAATAAATAACATCTTTACTTTGAAACCCATAATTTATTTTAAAAATATAATTCTCTCTTTCTTTTCCTTTTTTTTTTTTTTTTTTTTTATTTTTATTAATTAATTTCTGCATGAAAAATTCCATTTCATAGCTATATTTAAAACTACAATAAACACCCTCCTTTAATTTTAAATATCCATTTCTACATGTTTCTAAGCAATTAAAAGTGTTTTTTTTTTTTTTTTTTTTTTTAAGAAAAATAGCTTAAATATCGGAAAGTATATGATTTTATCATAAAGGTAATAATTTGGCCATCTAGTGGCGATTGAAACCATATATATTCCTATATTAAATTTATTTTTCTTTAAAAAAAAAAGACACTTTTAATTGCTTAGAAAAATGTAGAAATAATTATTTACAATTAAAGGAGGGTTTTTTTTGCTTATTGTAGTTGTAAATATATTTATGAAATGGAATTTTTCATGCATAAATTAATTAATTTTAAAAAAAGAAAGAGAGAATTATATTTTTTAAATAAATTATTATGGGTTTCAAAGTAAAGATGTTATTTATTTATTTTCACGTGTTTTTCAATAATTGCTATTTGACACATTTTTCATCAATTTTAATTCTATTTTCATATATATATAGCGTGTTTATCCCCTCTTTCATCCCCTAGCCATTGTTGTTTTAAATACTAATAAAAAAATTAGTTTATGTTAATATTTAAAATATGTATCATTTTAAAGGCTGAAAAGTAAATATATGAATAAACTCTAAATGTATTTTAAAAAGAGATTTTTAATTTTTAAAAAGAAATATATATGTAACTTGTATTTTCCATAAAACTTAAGCTTAACTTGTATTTTAATTAACTTGTATTAACTTTAGCTTAACTTGTATTTTCCATAATTTTTTTCTCCAAATGATTTTAACTTATTTTTAAAATTATAGAAATGTAGAGCTTAATTTATATTTTGTCTATTTTTTTTCCACCAAATATTTTTATGAAATAATTTTTACCTGCATTTTTTAAGAAAATTAAAATTGTGAATATTGGAGCTTAGCCTCAAAAGGGAAAAGAAAATAAATAATTTTCCATTTTTAACATTAACTTGATTTTTTTTAATTGTTTAATTTGCATTTGTAATTCTCTAAAAAGAAACTTGCAAAATGTAAATTACGTAATTCTAAAACTTAAATTTGAAATTTCCCACCTATTATTATTATTATTATTATTTTAAAGAGTTTGAGAATCCCACTCAATATTTTCTTCTAGTGTGAAGCTTCTCCATTTTGTTTCCAAGTGGCAGGCTACTTGAAAATTTGTCGGCATGATAACGTTTGAAATATTGAATTAATTCAAACTAAATTTGTAGTTTGGATTTATCTCAGAAATGTATTTGTTATGTCCATTTGCCAACTTAATCTACCCTCTTGTTTCCCTGTGCCAGCCCACTGAAAATTTCAAATTTACATTAGAAAGGTTCTATGTTAAAACTCCATATATACAAGACTTCATTAATAAATCCACCAAGTCCATTAATAAATTGTAGAATTGAAAAATTGTAGAATTTTGAAAAAAAAAAAAAATGGTGGCAACTTCATAATAAAAGATAAATCAGCTTACCCTTTCTAGGAGCCAGAAGGACTTGTTTTAATTTTTTGATCAATAACCCCTAAAAAGTAATGATATCAGTACAAAAAACCCTTAACGGGTTAAAAGTTTGTGACGCCGCTACTTTATGGCTATAAGAATTAGAAATATGAGTCTTAAAAATAATGATATCAAATTTTAAGTGACGCTTTGCAATTAGTTAAAATATACATAGATTTTCTTATTTGATCATTTACTTTCTACTTTTATTTATATTTATAATGCAAACGTAATATTTTTAGCTTCAAGATCAGAAAGATATATAAAATACACTCACTGATGCTTTTTCATTCACATTTCAAATTCAAAATAACAGTTTTAAAAGGAATGATATAAAAATTCCAGTGGCGCCTCGGTGTTATTTTAAAAATTTGTTTTTAGATTCCATTAAAATTACTTTTGTTTTGTCTAATAAAGTATATTTACATATTGAAACAGTGCTTTTAATTTTCAAATATACTGTCAAATAATTATACTTTCACTGAGTTTGCATTATAAATTAAAATTATTTATTTCAATAAATTGATTTATCTTTTGCGTCACGCTATCCAAAACTGCAAGTAAAATCTGTGTAAATATTTTCTTTACGTTACACTACCTCTTTGCGCAAATTTTCACTCAGCTGGATACTATGATAATGATACTATGTTTTGGGGGGGGGGGGGTTGGCGAAGCTCCTAAAAAAAAAAAAAAACTAGTATGTTGTGGCCACCACAAGACTTTCTTCTATATTTTCCTATACATATTCAATCAGTAACAATATTAAAAAAAAAAAAAAAAAAAAAAAAAAAGATTTTTTTTTTCCTTTTTTTTTTTTTTTTTTGTGAAAATTAATACATATTCAATCACTAACAATAATAATAAAAAAAAAAAAATCGAGTTTTTTTTTTTTTTTTTTTTTTTTTGGTTAAAAGGAAAAAAAAATCGATAACTTTGTTTTAAATTATCACAGATTTATAGTTCAACCATTCGTTTTAAATGTACCCCCCAGGGGGGGAAGCGATGCCCCCCATGCACAAAATTTTTTTCCTAGTTACGTACTACTATTATCAATAATTCATATTAATTTTACAATCACAAGTGTAAAATAACTCTTATTATGCACATGTATACGAATTTTTGTCCTATGCTGCCATGTTAAAAATTTAGATAAAATGCTATCACAGCGCCACCTGTTGAGCTATTGATCCCCAAATACAATCAGCAACAGTTTATGTCGGGGACCAACTAAATACCAAGTTTGCTAAAATTTCGTTAAAAAAAAAAAAAATAAAAAAAATAAAAATACGATTTTTTTTCTAAGTTTTTTTTTTTGTTAAAAGTAAAAAAAATCGATAACTTTGTTTTAAATTATCACAGATTTATGGTTCAACCATTCGTTTTAAAGGTATTGACGAGATCTTTCGAATGATACCCATCTTCAAAATTTAACCCCCCCGGGGGGGTACTTCCCCCCAGGGGGGGAACCGATGCCCCCCCATGCACAATTTTTTTTTCCTAGTTAACTACTACTATCATCAATAATTCAAATTAATTTTACAATCACAAGTTTAAAATAACTCTCATTATGCCCACTTATACGGAATTTTGTCCTATGCTGCCATGTTAAAAATTTGCATAAAATGCGATTACAGCGCCACCTGTTGAGCTATTGATCCTCAAATCTAATGGGCACCAGTTCATGTCAGGGTGCAACTAAATACCAAGTTTGGTTAAATTTCATTCATATGTTCGTCAGATACAGCGTCCACAAAAAAATGATACAGACAGACAGACAGACACACAGACAGACAGACATTTTCTAAAAACTATCAATTCGTGTTCAGGACATCCCAAAACGTGTAGATCCGTCAAAAAACGGAGGTCGAAAATTTTCGCGAATCCAATACTTTCTCTATATTACATATAGAAGAAAGTAAAAATACGATTTTTTTTGTAAGCTTTTTTCGTTAAAAGTAAAAAAAATCGATAACTTTGTAATTGTCACAGATTTATAGTTCAACCATTCGTTTTAAAGGTATTGACGAGACCTTTCGAAAGATACCCATCTTGAAAATTTACTCCCCTCGAGGGTGGACTTCCCCCCCAGGGGGGGGGGGGGTGACGAGGCTCCTACACATACAAAAAAAATTTCCCAGTTGACTATCTCTATTATAAATAATTCTTGTAAATTTCATAATGATTACTAAAAAATAATTCTCTTTTTTCACATTTATACAAAATTTTGTCCTATATCACCATGTTAAAAATTTAGAAAAAGTGGGATGGCAACACAACCTGTAAGACAATTTTTACCAAAAGTTGATAGGCACTAATTTATGTCAAGGTGCAACTACATACCAATTTGTTTGAAATTCTGTGCAGTAGTTCCTGAGATACAGTTGCCACAAAATTTTGTCACACACACATACACACACACACACACAGACAGACATTTTCTAAAAATGGTCAAATCGTGTTCTACAGCTCTCAAAACGTGTAAATCCATCAAAAACCCGAGGTCAAAAATTTTTACGAATCCAATATTTTCTTCTATTGAATATAGAAGAAAGTAACAATGGGAGAAAGAAATACAATATATTAAAATCATACAATCAACTGATTGGGAAGAAAATCATATTTATTGAAATTTATTTTTCCGACTGAGTGAAAATAATGCCTGGACACGGGAGGCATTACAGAGATATGAATTTATAGAGATATGAAGTTAAGGTCTGTTTGATTTTAGTTTTCCTTTCCACTTTCTTCTATATTCAATAGAAGAAAGTATTGGATTCGTAAAAAATTTCGACTTCCGGTTTTCGACGGATTTGCACATTTTGTGAGGTCTAGACTAGTCTGAGGTCTGACTATTTTTAGAAAATGTCTGTCTTTCCGTTTGTCTGTCTGTCTGTGAGTTTAACAAAAAATTTTGTGGCGACTGTATCTCCGGAACTACCGCTCAGAATTGTATATAAATTTATATGTAGATGTAGCTGGACCTAAATTAGTGCCTATCAACTTTTGGTGCCAACCGCTCAACAGGTGGCGCTGATACACAGCGATTCCTCAATTTAAGGTGAGGCTATATCTCAGGTTCTATTGCTTATAATCAAACAAAACTTCACATGTGAGAAGGTCATTATGATATATTATGCTGATTCAATTTGAATGCTTATCTGCCAATAGGTGGCGCTGCGATACAGCGATTTCCGCAATTTAAGGAAAGGCTATATCTCAGGAACTACTGCGCAGAATTACATGTAAATTTATAAGTAGATGCACATTGACATAAATTAGTGCCGATCAACTTTTGGAGTCAACTGCTCAACAGATGGTGCTGCTATATAGCGTTTGCTACAATTTAAGGGGAGACTATATCTCAGGTTCTATTGCGTATAATAAAAAAAAACTTGGTACGCCAGAAGGCCGTTATGAGACATTATATGCTGATTCAATATGGATGCTTATTGGCCAATAGGTGTCGCTTTTATACTGCAAATTTCGTCGATAACGGAAAGGCTATATCGCAACTTCTATGGCATATAACTGTACGAAACTTGACATGTGAGATAACCTTTATAAAAACGTATTTTTTAAGATGTTATTTATAGACAATAAAATTGTCTTTCTTTGGATATTTAGAGTTAGTTTTCTCTAAGATGAAAATAATTTGCATTCATCATATTAATTTTAATAAATAATAGTTTTAATAAATTATTTGCACTTAGTAAATTTGTATAGGAAACATAGAAGAATGTCTTGTGGTGGCCACAACATACTAGTTTCAATCTTGTATTTGAAATAATTTAGGTTTTATCGGACTTGTGTACTATAAATTTTTGGCAAATGCATACTGTACAACAGGAATAACACTTATTTACATGCAACATTCAATCAAAGCCCTTGAAAAAGTATTGTATGTTGTTCTTCATGAGTGAACGCTAAAAGGCTAATCGGGCTATCCGATCGCTTGTCCAGGGCCAGTCGATTCTTTTAGTTGTGGTACCGAGCTGCAGTGTTAAAAATTTCAACAGAAGAACGAATTGAAATGTTATGTAAAATTACCGCGAAAATTAAACAGAGGTGTTTAAAATTATATTTCTTTTATACATTTTAAAAGCTAATATTGTTTTGATTAATTATTGAGTATATTAATGATTTATAATTATTTTCTGAAGCATAATTATTTATTTGTAATTTTTATTCAGAAGTAAAACAAGTTTTTTTTTTTTTTTTTTTTTTTTTAAATAAAGGTTGTGAACTTTTATTATTATATTTTTAACTGAGAACTATTGTAAACAGAGACTCTGGATAAAGATTTTGTTATAAAAATGATTATTCACAGAGGCCCTGGATAAATAATTCAGTAAACTTACATAATATTTTTACTTTCCGAATATTACATGTAAGGAAAGTATTGTTAGTCATGATTTGTGAAATGGATTTTATGTCTAGCATAGCTCAGAAAAAAAAAAAAAAAAAAAAAAAAAAAAAATCGTAGAATGTTGCAAATTTATATATGTGACTGTCATGATGTCTAGTAGAACACCTTCAAGTTTGGTTTTGATACGAGACTCTCTTTTAGAGATATCTACGATTTTACACAATTTTTCGTGATGTATGTGTGTGTGTGAGTGAGTGAACATGATAGCGTCTGAACTCTTGGTTCAATTGAGCTGAAAGTTGGTACGTATGTAAAAGGTCACCATAGAACGAATCCTGTTGATTTTGTTGAATCTAGCACTTATAGTTTTCTTTACAGGGACACAAGAAAAAATTCTTTATCATATGGTCTATGGGCTGAAATTATTTGAAGTGCGATAGCGTCTAAATGCCTTATCCAATTGAGATGAAAAATTATATACATTTTACTAGTGGCTGACGTACAAACTGTATAGATTTTGGTGAATCTAGCACTTGTAGATTTTTAGAGGGACACAGCAAAATATTCTTTACCGTTAGGAACTATGGACTCAAATTGTTTGAAGTGCAGTAATTGACTTATTCAACTGAGCTGATTGATTTCAGACTTGTCTTGCTTTTCATTGCCGAAATCTCGTTGGTGGCAATTCATGTGGAGACCCGGTTTTGGATTCTGTGTGTCTGTCTATCTGTCTGCATTCATGTGTTTACTGCGATAGCGGCCACAAATATAATCAGATTGACTTGTAAATTGGGACGCACGTTCATGAGGCACATGGAATTAACTGTATAATTTTGGGTGTGCATTCTATTTGTAGTTCGGATACAGGGACACATCAAAAGTTTTCTTATCATTTCGGTTTATGGACAAAATTTGTATGTACGACGATAGCGGCCGCAAAAATTACCCCTATTGATTTGCAAGTTCGTGCACATGTTCAGGCGCTATAAAGAAATAATAACAGGAGACGTGGCGTTGGAATATTAAAACCCGAATAAACTACTATTTAGTTCAACCAATAGGATTACACCTTCCCACCTTTCTCGTAATCCTATTAGTTGAACTAAATTCGGTCCCTCTCCTATATATACGAGCACTTCTCCAGATTCAGAATTCTTTTTGCACTGAAGACGGTACGCTTAAGGCTACCGAAATAGCTGTATGCATCTCAAATATTTTTCTTTGGCGTTTCTGACGTAGTAGTTTATTCGGGCTATACAGAAATAGTTGTATAATTTTTTTTATGCTTATATTCTTCATGTTCGTATATAGGGGCAAAGTATTTCCTATCATTACGGCCAGGGGACAGAATTTCTTTTAAGCGTATTTTAGCGTGGTTACACTGCGTTAGAGAAAATGAAATAAACATCCCGTATTGAGAAGCTTTGAGGCTGGTTTTCTGTAGAAAAATGTGTGCTTAGGCAAAATAATCATTGTACAGGACAGGACCTTACAAAAGTGTTCCGAAATGTTACGTAATCATTCAAATTATGTCAAATTTCGAACAATTATTCTTGAGCTACATAATATAAGTTGTATAGTTTTTACTGAAGTATATGATGTTCATGGCTGGTTTACAGAGACACTCAAAAGAATTTCGTAACATTAGAGTTTATTGACAAATTTTTTATTTAAGCACATTTTAATGCACTTATGCTGCATTTAAAGTATTGTAATTAACATATAATATTAAGAGATTAAAAGCGTGTGTAATATAGAAAAAAGTATATAATAGACTAAATAATTTATTTACAGGACCAGTCAAAAGAATTCCGTTGATATTCTGTAATCATCCAACTAATGTCAAACATGATTCAAATATTAACGAGTTACAAGGAAATAGTTGTAAAGTTTTTATTGGTGTATGTAATGTTTGTCGCTCATGTACAGGTACACATAAAAGAATTTTGTACCATTACGGTCTGCAAACGGTATATTAACATGATGGTTGCATTGCATTACACACAGTGAAATAAACATATGTTATCAGAATGTTTAAAACCATAGTTTTTGTAGAAAGCGGTAGGTATAAAATTGGTAATTAGTTTACAGGGCTACGCAAAATAATTCCTATATGTTATAAAATCACTTGTTATGAAATTCGGTACAAGTATTTTGAGTTACAAGGAATTAACACAAGGCTATAAGTTACAATGAAATATACATATACATATATGTAGATAGATACAGACGGACAGATACAACAGTAAAGGCCGGTTTCCACTGGAGTTGGAGCTTCGAGGTTCAAAAAACCATTAATCACGCTCCCGACACAAAGAGCCAAATGTCTTGTCATCAGTTGTAACCTTTTTTTATCAGATTGCACAGTTACTTCAAAGGAAAGCATGCATAATTGACAAAGATATCTGCCTCTAGCCCCTCAATTATCTCAGCTGGGGGAAAGAACCAGGGACTTTCCCTTCGAACCAACCTCGTCGAACCAGGCCCAACCGCTTGACCACATCAAAGGATTCTGAATAGCGCCGCTCGAAACTTTTCCAACCAACCTCAGTGGAAACTGATCTTAAGTTGAGAGGGGAAACAGCCCCCTTCAAAAACGTATGTGGCTATGTAGCGAGTTAATCATATATATGTACGCGTGTCTCTCTATATATATTTTAATAATTATTTAAGTAGTATAGAATAAATAAAAATTATCTGCTGAGTAATGTGGGATGCAGTTAGGATGTTGAGGCTCCTGATTTGCAGATCTACTAGTTTATATAACTTAATTACCTAAAGTTCGGAAAGTCGAGTGGAGTCACTCCCGATTTTTTTTCTATTAATAATGACCGG
Source organism: Salticus scenicus (assembly GCA_963930645.1). Taxonomy (NCBI): domain Eukaryota; kingdom Metazoa; phylum Arthropoda; class Arachnida; order Araneae; family Salticidae; genus Salticus; species Salticus scenicus. The sequence continues at coordinate 310,277,902 of OZ005648.1, forward strand.
ATAAGAAAGACTGTACGTGCCAGGCCAAACCTCAAGATTTCGGCCCGTGAAGACCTCTAATTTAATCATCTTAGTAGCGACGCATTCTGACTCTACATCAAAGAAACCCAGTAAGTGGTATTCTTGAGTGTTTTACTTGGTTCGGTTTTGAAACAGATAAGTTAAGACGATGATTGCGAAAGTCGTTTTTCTCGTTTCATACTGATTATTTACTACCCTAGTATATCAGATTGACATACGGACTTATTCAATCATGATGGCGTTCTTTTTAATACTGCTTCTTTTTTCAGTCTTGTTAATCGTATTTTTCTTTTATTTTATGACCAAAGTGGATGCTGATTTAACACTTTTCTACTATGACCGACAGGATGACATTTTTGGTAAGCAGTAAACACATTTTCTTGAAATTACTTGCAATAAGAAATTATTATCAACCTTATACAGATATATAAAATATATATATTCAAACATATCACAGCAAGTAATAAAAAGTAATAAATTCATAGTATATATATATATATATATATATATATATATATATATATATGCGTATGCGTGTAATATTGTATAATGTGTGATACTAACATTTATATTTTTCTCGTCTGCTATATTCTATTCTATTATCGGGTGGCACTTAGCAGTCTTTTTGATTACTTTTTCAAGCTCAATCTACGTCAACTTGCAAAATTTCATAAAGAAGTTCGAATATTGTTAAAATATGATACTGGTAATGAACATTATTGAAATAAATATCAGTATTTTAATTTTTTTTTTTTTTCTTTCCTTCTTTCTTTTTTACTGGATGTTGCCAAATATTCTGTTTTATTCAAAATTAGTTTACAGCAAAAAAGAGACGACTTTTTTTTTTTTTTTTTTTGTGAGAGTAAAATAATTTTCTCATCCTAAAAGTAAATAACCTCTACATACAATAAAAGAAGTTGTGTGTGTGTGCATGTCCATCCTTTTTTAGGCAAACGGCTGATCGCAGATATAGAGAATTTGACATGGAGTTCCAGTGCGATTTTCGAATATTTGATCAGCTTTTTAAATTAATTAACATTTTTGCAGCTGAAGAGATTGTATGATGGTGTCATAGAGTGAAGATGATAATCCGTTTCAGAAATGTCTGTCCGAAAAATGAAGTTCTTGAATAATAGTAGCGCCACTTATCGTACAGTTAGCACCTAAATTGAAATGTTCGATTAAGGCGCAGTAGGGGCCTGGAACCGACGTAGAGTAGGAGGGGAAGAACGTAGAGTAGGAGGGGGGCTGCCGAAAGCAGCGGGACCCTAAACGAGGTTTTAAGCGATTCTGACGGTTTTTGTTTTAATTCATTTATAAAGTAATTTAACCATTTTATTACCAGTATAAACTGCCCTTGGGAGCAGTACTGACAGACTGAGGGAATTTTTTCCAATAAATTTTAATTGCAAAGTTTGCATAATCATTTCGAAGACATCTAAAAAGAAGTCTTCGAAGTTATTAAGCAACTGCTACAATTTAAATTTAGTGGTGGATATCGAATAAAAAATTACCTCAATCTGAAAGCACTGCTTGGGTCATATACACCCCGCGACAAAAAGATAGGAACATAGAGTTTTTTCTTTGATTTTTCATAAAATAACGTTATCTAAATTGTGCTCATCATTTATTATTACTATAAAATAACACTATTCCTGGACTAATTTTTGTCTTAAGACTAATTTAGAAAAATTTCAAGACTAAAATTTTTCTAATTTAACACTACACAGTGCGACAAAACGATAGGAACAAAGGTTTTTTTTTTTTTTTTTTTTTTTTGAATATGATTATTTTGAATATGAATATTTTGAATATGATTCAAATATTTAATATGTTTTTGATATGATAAAATTTTTTTATGATAATAAATGATCAGCACAATTTAGATAATGTTATTTTATGAAAAATTTAAAATCCTATTTGTTCCTATCTTTTTGTCGCGGAGTGTAGTCTTAAATGAGAAAATTTTTAGTTTTAAAATTTTACTAAATTAGTCTTAAAACAAAAATTAGTCCAGGAATAGTGTTATTTTATAATAATAATAAATGATAAGAACAATTTAGATAACGATATTTTATGAAAAATCAAAGAAAAAACCCTTTGTTCCTATCTTTTTGTCGCTGGGTGTATGTCCGAGTGGCAGTGAAAGGGTTAAAATAGGGTGATTAATATATTTTTTGAAAATTCCTTTAAATATAATGATTAGCGAAGGAGGCAAAGCCTGCCAGTAAATAAATTAATTTAATTAAAAGGGTACAGGACCTATAAGGACATTAAAGCTAATAAAAATTGCTAGCTTTTCAGACTTTTTATATCTCTGGGGGGAAAATATATATGCACAAATGTAAAATTTTCACATATTATGTAACTATATCTTATTTGTTGATTAATATTTAGAAAAAAAAATTTTTTTTGGTATGTTATACCTTGTGCACTATTTCTGAAACTAGTGGGAAGAATTACATGAAATTTTGTACACATGCACTAGCACTGTAAGTGTTTTCTGGTTATGATTAAAATGACGAACACTTATATATTTCCAATCATAAATTAATTCATTAAAATTAGTTACGTAAATTAAAAAGCGAAAAAATTTGAAATTTTCAAAAAAGGTACTTTTTTTTTTATTTAAGACATGATGTTATTTTGACTTGATGGTTTTTCTAAAGATGAGTTATATTTCTTCGAAAAAGAAAGAAAGAAAGAAATGGTGCGTATGAATACATTTTTAGAGTAGGTAAGCTATGTTCAAGGAAATAACAAGCCAAAAATGCAATGGTCAGAAATTTCATTTAAAAATTATTTAATAATTAACTATTTATTTTTTCTAAATGACAATCAACAAATAAAATACAGTTATGTAGTATGTGAAAATTTCATATTCATGAAAATATATATATATATATATATATATTTTCAGTGACATAGCAGCTATAGTAGTAATATAAACATAGCAGTATTTGTAACAAAAAAAAAAAAACTATTTTTAAATAATTCTATGTCGTCCATTGTTTATAATACATCGTTTATCAATCACTGTTCAAATAAAACATATTTCATATATTGAAACATGTATTCGGATAAAATAGTGATTGTTTTAATTGTGTTTATATCATAAAAGTCATTTTAAAGCTTTTGATGTTAAGTGCGATTTTATATCAAACGGCACTTTTTTTCTTGTTTTAATATCTTAAGACTTCTGGAGATGTCTTATGTTTTTAAAAATGATTTCTTATTGATTTTAATCTAATCTATGATATCTTACCCATGCTGCTATCAACACCATATGGTATCCTTTCAAACTACTTGAACCTTCACTGGTTTTATTTCGACTTCAAAGCTAGTGATTAAGGGATCTACTCAGTTTTTCGTAATATTTTTAAAGCATATGGATTTATCTTAAAAAGCAAAATATTTTGTGTAAATTCATGGAGATAAAGTACTTTACAATTGAGAAATGATAAAAAAAGATGAGCCTCCATGTTTTATTTTGTTTTTTATCAACAAAATATACTTTTCTCGAAAATACGACTTTAAACTAAATAAAGAATACAAATTTTCTTGTACTAAAATTCCAAGTCATGCACTATAAAGAATAAATCATAAAATTAAGTAAAATTTACTTATTGTTAAATACTTTTGCGTTCTATCATAGTTTTTAGAATTTTAGTTCCAATTAAAATACACATACACTATTATTATTATTTTTTTGATATTATATATAAATTCACGGACAATTCTTCGTAACACGCCCCCCCCCCAAAAAAAAAATAAATAAATAAATAAATAAATAAATAAATAAAATAATAATAATAATAATAATAATAATAAAAATGGCAGATTACAAAAAATCATTTGCGTGTTTTGGAAATATCCTAAAGAAGACGCATGGCTGTTTTCAACATCTTTGTTCCATTTTCGGTAGAGTTCTACTCAAAAATCCGGAATTTGCAAAATTTCCCGCCAAAAATCGGTTTCCCCCCTCCTTTCTCCTGAAAATCGAAATTTCCTAAATCGCAGATTATGTTTTATTTGTACTCATGTCTAGTCTCTCCATGAGCAATTTCTTTACTGTGAAGAAATTTGGAGTCGAGTTATACTTACAAACGTGTTTTTAACTTTTGCCCCCCCCTCATGGGGGAAACGGAGGGGAAATTCGAAAATGTTGATCGATATACTTTTAAGTTGGGTAAAGATCTAAATTTCTGCCAAGCGCCGTTGAATTCCGTACAGCCGTTCTCAAGTGATACCCGGACAAAAATAGCGTTGCAGGCATACGGACACCATGACACACACACACAGACAAAATTTTCTGAAGCCATTTTTGGCTTTCATGGTGTGTGAAACGTGAAGATATCGCAAAATTTTTGATTCTGACAAATTTACAGACAAAAGTCTGATTTTATTAATATAGATAGGAATGCAGCTCGTGCCAATCGATTCGTAATAACGTTTAGTTTGTAACAGCACGTTAACTTTTGTCTACATACAGTCGGCTGCAAAATTATTCGAGCACTAGCAATAATCCTTGCCAAAAAAAAGTACACTTAATACAGCTTTGTTAAATAAATCCTTGTCGAGTCATGTTCTTAATCAGTCTAAGAACATGATTCGACAAGGATTTACTTAGCAAAACAGTCTTAAGTGTACTTTTTAAATATAGGAATTATTGGCTAGTGCTCGAATAATTTTGCAGCCGACTGTATTTTGTCTACAAATCGTCTACATACTAAAACTGGCTTCAACTTCAATTTTTTCAATAGCAACCCCATTTTTTATAATTTTTTGAATTATTTAGATCAAATCTTCCCGAAAAATGGTACAGATTATATATTTCTCTTAATTTTTCATAGAGTTAAAATCTGTCAAAATCTAAGGATGTTAATGTTAAATGAATATGACAGACTTTAATTCATTATCTTTCTAAAAACTTAATAAATTCAGATTTCTTTTTTCTTTTAAGCTTTAGAAGGAAATGGCTCAAACATATTCCATGCATATTTTTAATTAAAAAATATTTTTTGATTAATGAAAATTACCAATAAATTCATATTCGAAAAAAATATGAATTATGACCTATATATTAATTTTTGCACAAATAGAATAAGCATCGGCAGAAACATGGGTTTCCAAGTTTACAGCTAATTCCTATAATTGATTTTCGAGTTATAGTGATATTTCTTTTCGTATTGACTTTAAAAGGCATCACATGTTATTGTTTGTATTACCTATAAGTAAATATAATTAAAAAAAAAATAATAATAATACTGTATATAATCTGATCCAAAAGTTTTTTAGTTTATTTTTATGCGATTCTTCTTGTTTTCTAAGCAACGTTTCGATGCGTATTATAAACATTAACTTATTTTTGAGAAATTAACTCACTGCAGACGAGAGACTATGAAAGAATTCCAAAAGAATACAAGCCCTGTTTTCTGTATCTCTGATATAATATTTAAGAGAGAGAGAGAGAGAGAAAAGAAAAATTTTGCATTTAAAATTTTATTCTATATGTGACTCTGGAATACATAAACGTCCATGGCAATTACCGCATCGATGGCTAAAGACAGAATTTAAATGTTTTAATCACAAATATGTACAATCATTTTTCTTTATAATGTGTAAAGTTTTAGAAAAAAGCTAAAAGTGGAGATTATTTTAGAAAATAGGAATATATCTGACGTGGATATGTTGAGTCTTTTTTCTTAAATATTAAATAACTTTTCCCACTTTTCCCCCGCTAAATTTTTGGTTTAACCTTCTTGTCCATATTTTTACATCTAAATATTGTAGGTTCACACACCTCAAGTTGAATGTATCTTTCCAGAAAACACGGTAGGGGGGCTTACTGTTTCAAATATATTTCGCAATCATACCTGCCAACATTCTAATTAATATTCCGTAAAGCTTTTAATCTCGCCTCTTTTTTTTTTTTTTTTTTTAAATGTTTAATAGCTTTATAACTTTTTTTTTTTTTTCCCGTGAATTGTTGCACATATTTTTGTATTTGATTATTGTACGGTTTGTAAGCCTCAAGTTATTTAAATTTTATTACATGAAGTAACATAATAAAATATTTAATTTTTGTTGAATGTTTTTTGTATTGAATTAAATGTTGGGCATTTATTGTTTTAAAGTTGTTTTACGTATAAAATATATTATTAAAAGAAAAGGCTCAATATCATTTATAACCGATTAATTCCAATTGCGGCGTAAAATTCACGTTTTTTATGGAAAACTTCTTAAAAACAAATAATATGACTTATCAAGTTTTAAAGATTTAGATAATGACCTTACACTTTGCATACTTGTGAATTCAAATAAGTTCAGATACCAACACAATATTTTTAATTACACACATTCAAGATGGATGAGCGCAAAATACCTGGGGTTATATACCCTGCACCTTCGCAAAACCAGATGTTAAGTAGCAGATGTTTGGATGAAAGGATCATCGTGATGGCTATTTAAAAATTTTTTTTAAAAAAAGGAGGGGAAGAGTTTGGGAAATGAACAAGACATGCAATCATTAAATATACGGAAGTGAAGTTCTGAGCTCACAGAAAAGGAAGCACAAAAAATAAGATAAAGTTTAAAAATAGCATTACAGTCACATTATAACATAAAATATTTTTGTAATTTTATGAATTTTTTTTTATTTTTAATTTTCATTGTTATTTTAACAAAAATAAAAGAAAATTCCAAGGCATCGAAAAACTGGAGAAAGATCCCATGCAGCTGTAGTGCTGCCATCTAAAATCAACAGAAGTAACTATCATCAGAACAGAAATTTAACATAAGTACGAAATTCTTGGTGCTGCCATCTATGATGGGCACTAGCAACTACAGCAAAAGGACAAATAAGAACACAAAACAATTAAAGAAAAGATTAAAGTAATGAATTTAAGTTAATACTGACATTAGATATTTTAAATAATTTTATTTAATAAATTTTATATTTAAAATATTCATATTTTTTTTCGGTTATAATCTTAATGAATAATTTACTTTCTATGCGAAATCATAATTTGTTTTTCCTAAATATATGGATGGACCTTTAGTACATTTCCTCTTGTAATTCCATCAATAAAAAGTGTATAAATAATACTTTCTCCGGAACTGCCTTGATCTAAAAAAATTGAATATGGAGACAATAATAAATGTTACCATTTGAAAAAAATGAAGTTGATGCAAGTTTCAATATGGAGATGACCCCCTACGCAAAATTCAACGCTAGCATTAATAACTAGATGTTACTACGAATCGATTGGCAGCAGCCGCATATCCATATGGTGATTTGAGGCGAAAATAATGCGGGGAAGGGATGGCTTGTTTTATGACTGTACATTTATATTTTTATATATAAAATTATTTAACTGTTTAACGTATTCTAATTACACTCGGGAAAAAAATGCCCGGCGGGAAAATACTGGGATTGAGATTTCTGTAAAACCAACTGGACTGCGACTGGACGAGCCTGTGCCACACCTAATCTTATTAACCAATTTAACTTTCAAATATGGCCCGCCGAAATGTTTATAGCGCATAGAAATAGCGACTCTCAATAGAGAAAGAATGGACGTTGAACAAAAATCGCGGACATTCTTTTAGTGACCGCTCGATCGCCTTAGAACATAATATACTTTTACCAGAGTTTGACATTTTTCTTTTAATTAAAATCACAGGCAAGTTTATATTCGTTTTTAAGTAATTTGATATATTTTAAATAATTAACAGCGATGTATTTTCCTTTTTTTTTTTCCTTTCTTGTTTTCAACTATTTAATATTACTAAAATAAACTTTAAAGTATTTGAGTCAATAGACCGTAATGTATAAGAATTCTACTTTGTATTCCTTAAAAGAATTATAACTCCAGTAATCTTATTTACATACATTTTGTGAAAATGATCTCTAACCTGTCACCCAATTTTTAATCTTAATTGAATGTAGCGTTTAGACGCTTGAGCGTTTACAATAATTTGACTCCATTGTGCCTAGACCGCAATGACAAAGAATTATTCTTGGTGTCCCTGCGAAAAAACTATGAACCATACACTCATGAAAATCTAGTTCGTGCGACTGTGACCAAAAATATATCTACCTTTGAGCTGAACTGACTGTAGCGCTTAGACGCTACATACACACACACATACTTATCTCATCGTAAAAGTAGCAAAAATGAAATCGGGAAACCTCAAAAGATATAAATACACAAAAATTTCGAAGTCGATTTTTTTATTACAATATTTTCCTTTCATAATATAAAGTTCTAAAACCGAGAAATGAAAGTTTTTTTTTTTTTTTTTTTTTTTTTTTTTCTCTCTCTCTCCAAAAAGTAGTAAAAACCCCTGGAAAGTACTTTCTGAAAATATTAAAAAGCAGGCTATTTATAAAGGGTGGTTCTTTGGACTTTGGACAAACTTGGTGTGGATGTAGAGAACATCACAAGGATTGAGAATTGTATAAAAAAACATGACCGAAAACGTCCTTTTAACCCTTTAATAACTGGATGTTTTGGGCTAATGTGTACTACTAACTCCGCCTACTGTGCAAATTTTAAAATCTTATATGCTTTATTATTTCGCCAAATCATACACAATGTTCGTATTACTGCAATCAATGCAATAAAATACATCGATAAAAAATAGAATTATTTATGTAAATATTAACATGTAAAAACTTTATTTTATTTACTTATTTGTTAAAAATAAATAAATAAATAAATAAATGAAGAATTCATTTTAAAATGCAACATTTGAGAGCCACGCCCATATCTACGCAAAAACGTTAGGTTCTTAAAGGGTTAAAATGACGTCATAGTTTCGATACAATTCTCAATCCTTGTAATGTTCTCTATCGCCTCTCCAAGTTCGTCCCATGACCAAAGAATCACCCTGTATAAATTATAGAATGCATTGTAATGGATTGAATATCATACTTGCCCCCATTCTAACAAGGAAACATTCAAAAGGTGTCGTCTTAAAAAAATATTGAAAAAAATATGTGTGATTCTACTCTTCGTAAAACACCAGGAAGTGAAAAAATTATCGGCTGACATGAATTACAGTGACCACAAAAAGTTATCAAAGTTAAGCATATTTAGCGCTGTTAGGCGTTCAAGTTCGCTAGCACCGAGATTGCCATGTTCGAACAGAACCGTGTTTTGTTTCTCCGCCAAGTACTCAAAATCAATCGCCTAATAATGTGAAATCGCCAAATATGCTTCATTTTGATAATTCTTTTGTGGTCGCTGTAATTCATTTCAGCCGATAATTTTTTTCACTTTCTGGTGTTTTGAGAAGAGTAGAAACACATATATATATTTTTTAAATATTTTTTGAAGACGACTCCTTTTGAATGTTTCCTTGTAAGTAATTAATATTCCGTAAAATTTTTAGCCACACATTTTTTTTTTTTTTTTTTTTTTTTTTTTTTGCCACACCAGACTTTTTTCGAATATTTTTCTTCTTATTTAATTGCAATTACTTTACTCTAAATATTAAATGATGTTGAAAAAGGGGCGGTACTAACAATTTTAAGAACACTAGTTAAGATGTTAGTGTTGGCAGGTATGAAATAGTTTAATTTTTTTGACCGTATAGTAAAACATAGTGTGAGGTGGAATAAGGGTGATTGAATGCTGGGTCTTAGGCATATTTACAACCCCATTAGGCTCTGGTATCCAATGAATTAGCAAAATACTAATATAGTATTCCTTATAGGAAAATATTATAATGTATTTTTATAGAAATGCGTACTGATATTATTTATCATCTGTACAAAAATATTTTTTCAATCTTAGATTTGCTTCACGATAAGGTAATATGGATTACTGGCGCGTCCAGTGGACTGGGAGAATACTTGGCATATGAACTGGCACAAAATTGTTGCAAACTTATCCTATCTGGTACAAGCGAAGAAAGACTGGAAAAAGTAAAGCAAAAATGCAAAGGTAAGATTACTCATGTTCCTTCATAAGCATGAAATATTGTTAGAAAAGAAAGATAAAATAGTTTATTAATATTATTATTGAAACAACTGCACTATGAAAAAAAAACAGAATTATGTAATCATTAAAACACACTTCATAATCTATAAATCTATAATTAAAGTGTTCAGTTTTAGTCAAAGAAATAGTTCTTGAGTGGGAGAGCATATATTTTATTTTAGAGATTAAACACAAAAGAGAAATTATTTGCAGAATATTAAAAACTGATTCACAAATTATAATTAACTGCTGGAGTTATTCGTGTAATAATATTGTTTCTCCATAAAGGAGCCAAGACCAAGAGATGTAAATAATAACTTTTCCATGTTCAAGAAAAATATACTTCCTGTTTAAGACAGGCCGAAAACTAAACTAAACTAAAAAAGTAACATTTTCAGAGAGAAAAATTCACATTCTCATTTGGCAAAGAGCCTAAACTACCAGTCGGGGGGAAGCATGAATCGAAACCAGAATCTACGCTCAAACATGCTCCGCCCCCATGTTCATAAAAATATCCTAAAGGTACAATAAAACAGGTTTTTCATTTTCTGTCTTCAAACTGCAAATAGATAAGAAAGAAAAGAGATTAATATACATAATGAAACATTGTAACTAGATTATTAACATAAGTGGATAAAATACAGGAACAAAAAATAAAATAAAATAAAAAATAAATAAAAATAAAAATGAGCTAATGTTCAACAGTTCTAAGTTGTCAGTTCAATAGTTTTTAAAATGGAAGAGGAGATAGTTTGGCGATCGGATGCTTCAATTCCCCATAAACAGTTTTCAGCAGAACTACACGAACTTTGTCATCTGCTCCAGGAAATAATTTGATTATGCGACCCAGTTTCCACTTCAAAGGGGGCTGATTATCGTCTTTTATTAAAACCAAATCGTTTTTCTTGAAATTTGGTTTATTTATTAACCATTTTGGTCGCCTTTGCAAGTCTGATAGGTAATCTGAGGACCATCTCTTCCAGAAACTTTGAAAAAATTTTTGCAGAAGTTTCCATCTTTCTAGTGGGGTTAGGTTAACTGAAGAATAGTCAGGATCTGATATTGAAGTCAAGGCAGTGCCTATGATAAAATGTCCTGGAGTTAGAGCATTTAAGTCGCTTGGTTAGAGCATTTAAGTCGCATTTTGAAATACTTTTATATTATCAAAAGTGGTATTCGAGATTTCACCCAATTTACACGTTTTGAGGTGTCCTGAATTGGTTTTCTTTTGTATCTCAGCTACTAATTAAAATAATGTCATAAGTAATACCTCACTTAAAAGCTTTGTTGAGCTTTGGAATTGAACAGTAGATTACAGAAATTTCTACCGCCAGATGATGCTGTAATATTTTAAAATTTCAATATTTTAAATTCTAATGAGCGAGGAAGGTGTTGTATGTTCTAAAACGGGGATAAGGCGCCGCAGTCGCCACCGAGCGGGACTTTGCTAAAGTCAGAATTTTGAAAGATCATAACACTGTGAGCGAACAGGCTGTTTCAGATATTCAAACGGGAAGAGGGCGCTGCAGGCTACCAATCAGGAATTTACTGTGATTAAATTTTTCAATAAAGCTATTTTCACTATATGTCAATAAGCTGTTGTAAGATCTGAAACGGGAAAAAGGCGCCGCAAGCGCCACCGAGCGGGAGTTTCATAAAGTCGGATTTTTCAAGGATCGCGAACCAGCTGGTCGCCGAAGGCGGCTAGTCATTAATAAAATACGTGAGGATAAAAAATAATATTTAAGCAATATCTAATCACGCGGACTCAGTTCAGTGAAATAATAATAATAGTGAAAAATAAATGAAAAAATGTTGGTTTTAAAAGTAAAATATTACTCCTTTTAGAACAACGTATATTAGGAACGGAGCTACATTAGCCCTTATCATTGTGCATAACATTTTTTAAACGATAATGACGTCAATGTTCTTAGTCAGTCTAAGAACATGATTCGACAAGGATTTATTTAACAAAACAGTTTTAAGTATACTTTTTTGATATCGGAATTATTGGCTAGTGTTCGGATACTTTTGCTGCCGACTGTAGAAACCACGTGACTAATTCACGGTTGGATTATCCCTCAAATGATTGTTGTCTGGATACGTCACTGACAGTAGGGGACTTGGCACCGCTGAAAGTTTCCCATAAAAGCTTAGATTTCCATTTAATGTTTATAAATTGAACTAGATTAGGTTCGTTCAATAAAATATATATTCAGACAACAATTCTTATGGTTTTTGATACAATTTTTATAGATTTGAAATTTTTAAAATGCGTTTTCTCAGTTTGCATCGATTAAGTGAGCAATATTTGTATATACATATGTATATTTCACTGTTCTCGAAAATGGTAGCTGGGACAGTCACGTGATTTAACAGAAAGGTGCCCTCCGAAGGGTCATTGTGCACATCGAAGTTAGATTTTCGAATTTTTGATTAGTTTTCTTTCAATTAATAAAAATATGAAAATAAAACTTCCCATTTCTATAATGACGCAGAATGGAGAATCTTAGGAGAGATTTGATTGTTTTATTTGATTTTGATTGATTTGAGTGTATTTTGCATTGAACTACAGCTACGCTATGAGGAATTACAAGAGATTTGATTGGTTTATTTGATTTTCATTGATTTGAGGGTATTTTACGTTGAACTAGAGCTACGTTTTGAGGAATTACGAGAGATTTGGTTGGTTAATTTGATTTTCATTGATTTGAGAGTATTTTACGTATAACTAGAGGCTAGAGGTACGTTATGAGGAATTATGAAAGATTTGATTGGTTTATTTGATTTTAATTGATTTGAGGTAAGGGTGTCAAGTGATTTTTTTTTTTTTTTTTTTTTTTTTTGGTTTTAACATGCTCGTCTGTGATTGCTGCGAAAACAAGTTTCGAGCGTTTTCAGATTCATGCACAGCGAGGTAGGGTTTCCAGTGATGTTTTTTTGGTTTTAACATGCGTGATAGTGATTGCCGCGGAACCGAATTTCGTGCGTTTTCAGATTTATGCACAGCGAGGTAGGGGTGTACAGTGATGTTTTTTGGTTTTAACATGCGTGATAGTGATTGCTGCGAAACCGAGTTTCGTGTGTTCTGAGATTCATGCACTGCAATGTAGGGCTGTACAGTGATTTTTTTTTCATGTGCGTGAAGCGTACATACGTGCATTATAGTGATTGCTGTGAAAACGACTTACGTGCGTTCTCTGATTCGACCATTCGTCGAATAGTGACTTTTACTGTACGAGTAACAGCTTCAATTGTTTCTAGAATATTCGAATAATTAACATTTCTATCTGACTGTTTTCGAGAATATTCGTTTTAATAGTTTTGTTGGACAGATTCGACAAGTTCAAAAAAAATGTTTGATATTGTCAAGGAGATCGCATACTAAAACTGTGAAGAAAATAGTCGCCAATCAAAATATATTAATTTAAACGTTTCAATTATTCAATTAAAAAGAAATCCTTTAAATATAGTGCCCAGCGAAGCGGGCGAAGCCTGCTAGTATATATATATATATATGGATGTTTGAAAGAACCTGCTTAAAAGGATTAAGGATGAAATTTGCAATATCTTTAAAAGAAAAAATTAAAATTATAAAAGAAACAAAAATCATGTCGTCTTTTTCTTCTTTTTTTTTTCAAATTTTTATATAGACGTGCACGTTTAATTTCTTTCACAAACACCAATTAATAAATTTCAAAACCCATCCCCAGTTCTTTTAAGTAGGCTCTATTAAACATAAAAATAAAAAAATAAAAGTCTATTCTTAAATATCCGTATTAGTTTTAGCATTTTGAAGATCATGAATTCATGAGAAAATGCTAACTGAGAAAATACAATTTAAAAATTTCAGATCTGTAAAAATTATGAGAATTATTACCTGAATATATATTTTATTGAACAAACCTAATGTAGTTCAGTTCATAAACATTAAATAAAAGCTTTTATGTAAAAACTTGAATTAGCTTTTATATAAAAACCTTCAGCGGCGCCAAATCGCTTTAAATGACATTTAGGTTAAGGAGAAAAATCGAAAAGTTTGTGGGCTGTTATTTTGGGGGCCGTGCCCTTAGCGGAAATCTATAAACCCGTGTCCTTAGCGGAAATGTTATCCCCCCACGGTGGCGTGCTTTTAGCATACGTGCCTTTAGCGGAAATATGTAATAACTTTTAAAATAAATTAATAAATAAAAAAAAATGAACTCTCAGTTTTCCTCCACACATTACCCACATTTAGCACTGGCTATATTTTGCTTCAGAAGTAACATGTCGCAAAAATAGGTATACGTAGTGTAGAATATCCGTTATTTGATGCAACGGTGATATGTAACCATATAAAGTTTAACGAATCACAGTGCTCCATACGAAAACGTACATTATTGCCCTTTTATGATTTTATTTAAGTACTTGAAAATATAATTAAGCATTACACTTTTTAAAACTAAAACAAAAAAGAAAAATCATGAGGTACACATTGATTATCAACACTTTCCAACTGTACGTACTTGTTGTATCGTATAACATTCTTTGTTCTTTGTCTATATTATCACACAATGGACAGACAGAAAGACAGACATATAGACTAACTTAATTCATAATTACTCTGAAACATTGTTGGAAAGCGTTAAAAATGCTTAAAAAACAGAAATGCTGCTCTTAATTTCCCATTTGCACCCCTTAACGTATCGAAACATTTTCGCGTAGCCCTGGAGGTTAAGCATATTATAGTTTGTACAAAACATTTTCTTAGCATCTAAACGATAAATGCGAAATTCTTTATGATTTTTTGATAAAGTTATTTAAATGTGATTTATAAAAATGTCTCCCCTAAAGCGCAATGCATTGGCATTTTTTGGATGTCCACAAACCAGTGGCATATGTTCTATTAGAGTCATTTTAAGTAGGAAATATTCAATAGTGAGTTTGAATAACACATATCATTAAAAATATATAAAATAAAATAAAATAAAAACTAGTATCTTGTGGCCACCACAAGACTTTCTTCTGCATTTCCCTATACAAATTCACTCTGTTCAAATAATTAATTTTCATCTTAGAGAAAACTAACACTAAATATCCAAAGAAAGGCAGTTTTATTGTCTATAAATGACATCCTAAAAAATGCATTATTTTAATAGTTATCTCACATATCAAGTTTCGTACAGTTATATGTCATAGAAGTTGCGATATAGCTTTCCCGTTATCGAGGAAATTTGCAGTATAGCAATGCCACATATTGGCCGATAAGCATCGAAATTGAATTAGCATAACGTCTCATAATGGTCTTCACCTTCACATATGTCCTGTTTTGTTTGATTATACGCAATAGAACCTGAGATATAGCCTCCCCTTAAATTCCGGAAATTGCTGTACAGCAGCGCCACCTGTGGTGCGGTCGACACCAAAAGTTGACAGATACTCATTTAGGTTAAGATGCATAAACATATAAATTTATATGTGATTCTGTGCAGTAGTTCCTGAGATATAGTTTTCCCTTAAATTGCAGAAATCATTGTATAGCAGCTCCACCTGTTCGCAGATAAAGAATTCAAACTGAATCAGCATAATGTCTCATAATGGCCTTCACACATGTCAAGTTTTGTTTAATTATACGCAATAGAACCTGAGATATAGCTTCCCCTTAAATTGTGGAAATCGCTGTATAGTAGCGTCACCTGTTGGGCAGTTGACATCAAAAGTTCATAGGCACTAATATAGCTCAAGGTGCATCTACATGTAAATTTATATGCAATTCTGAGCAGTAGATCCGGAGATACAGTTGCCACAAAATTTTCGTCACACACACAAACAGACATTTTCTAAAAATAGTCAAATCGTGTTCTAGACCTTTCAAAACGTGTAAATCCGTCGAAAACCGGAAGTCGAAAATTTTTACGAATTTATACAGTACTTTCTTCTATTGAATATAGAGTAAAAATAAAAGTAAAAATAAAGTAAAAATAAAAAAATTCTTAAAATATTTACAGACGGTGGAGGCAGACAAACGGACAGTAGAATAGACAAATACACTAATTCAAATCATATCCACATTTAAAAAAAAAAAATTAAAAAAAATGTTAGAATAAACGTTTAATGTAAACGGAAATGCAATTCAGCAAATTTCCAATAATAACCCTCAGTGTAACTGAATATTTTTGTGTGATTCTGTAAATCTAATGCTAATCATACTACATTCTATAGAAAGCATTCTTTTGTGTATTTAATAACATATTTCAATTTCATTAAAATTTGTGCAAAGTTATTAAAATTTGGTTTATAGAAATACCCCTCATAGAACGAAATGCTTTGGAATAGTTTCGACTATCCTTGTACATAAAACAATAACAATATTTACTCCATTTTCCACAGAGAACACGCACACCTTCTTATTTCCGCTAAGGGCACGGCTTCTTCTATTTCTCCTTCTTCCCTTTCACCCCATGCCGCTAAGGGCACGTTCCGTTAAGGGCACGGTCGCTAAGGGCACCACACCGTTATTTTGTAGGTCTTCTATAATTCTATCAAAATAGAGGATAACAATTACTTATTTGTATATATAAATCTTGATACTGAAAGACTGTAATTCTAATAACACATTTCTCTCATTGTAATTAATTTTGATTTACATAAATTACACTGCTCTTCAAAAAAAAAAAAAAAAAAAAAAAAAAATTCTAGATCTGATACCATTTTTGCTGATTCTTATGTAAAATGACCTCCTGAATCCGAATATGACTCCCATTTTGCCCAGTCACCCACCGTTTTCCAGATACACCACCCTCCTTCAGTTTATTTCCCTGTTCGATAATTTTATGACCATGAATTTGATTTGAAGAATGAAAAATAATTAATTTAACACATAAAAAAAAATATATTAAGTTTAAAAAATAACATTAATAACATATTAAAAATATATAACATATGTAATGCATAATTTCAGTGGCAAAGCCCCCCCACACCCGCCCCGAAAAAAACAAAAACAAAAAAAAAAGTCCCTTATCGCAAATGCCTATATTTTAGAATTTCCCAACTCTGTAGTCTCTCAGAAGATATTTAACGGTTAAAATGGTCCTCCCCCCTCCTAAAAATCAAATATATAGCCATAATTTCACCGAAAAATGATAAAAATAAGGGCCATTCCTAAAAAACGGTGGGTGATAGGGCAAAATGGGCGACCTATTCTGATTCAGGAGGTCATTTTACATAAGAATATGCTGAAATGGTGTCAGAGGCAATTTTCATGCCGAGCAGTGTTATTGCAGTGGTTAACTTACGACAAAAGCAAATGGCTGTAATCGTTGAGTAATTTACTTTAACTTTGTTGTAATGGCTTAAAAACTGTGATATATGAAAACTGTATAGTTGAAAATTTTAAAAGGTTCCGAATCTTCTGGAGCGAAATAAGCTTCTTTTGGAATTGATAGTATTTTAAATAATTTAAAGGTTTACATGGATTTAGAAAGCTTTTTTTTTTTTTTTTTCCCTCACTATATATATATTTTTTTTTTCATCCAAAAATTTGAGCATATATATATATATATATGTATATATATAAACATTTAAACAATATTTTACACAATTTTCATTGAAAAATTTGGAAAATTTGTGAGGTTAGCGTTGCCGCAGACCCCATTTTATTAACTTAAGGAACTAAGTATAAGAAGCACAAGACTCAAATATCAAATGAAACTAAGAGTTTATTCGACTAGAATAAAGGGAGGGTTGACCTGGTATAACGTAACTCAATCAGCAGACTTAAATACTTCAACAAATATATATAAGAAATAATTTAGATAATTTCAAATATCTCACCACAGAATATAGCAGAGGGTTAGCGACGGATGCACTCCTTTCCTTAGCTGACGTGAACTTCAAATAAATATGCGGATTCTCGGCTGGTTCACTTTTCTGTTCACTAATACTAACACCGCCGCCCATCAACACTCATCAAATTAATTAGCTTTAATAGCACTCGATCTGAACCATCGAAATATAACTTGATACAGGCGCTAAGCTCTAAATTATAGCGTAGACAGACGTCAGACAAAACTCCACTCCACTACACCAGTTACCTTACAAATTTAGCTCCTGAGCTTCGTTTTCGGAGGTCCTTCACAAAAGCGATGAACACGATTTCTGAAAAACTAATGCACCCACCTTTTGAAATTTTGCACATTTCTTTAAAATAGAACTGACTAGTGTTTGAACGAAGGATTTTTTTTCTTTTTTTTAATCGAAAATTGAATTTTTGGCAAAGTTTCACAAAAAGGTTTCACAATACTTCCTTTACTTCGTACAAAGAAGTAAAAAGTAAAAAAAAAAAAAAAAAAAGTTATATGAATAAGATAAATATTATTTTTATAACAATAACAACTATAACAAAATTAGCTGATTTTCCTTTTTATTTCAGAGCAAGGCGTTCCAGATGAAGACATATTAATTCTTCCATTCAATATGACAGAGTTTGATGCCCACGAACAGTGTGTCAAAAAAGTCATAGCAAAATTCGGAAAGGTATGTTCTTTTACAATATATTATAATAAACTGCCTTTTTAACTAAACAGTAAAAATAGATAAAACACAAGTTTTAAAATAAGAAAAACTGTAGCATAGCTGTTCCATAGAATAATTTTGTGTGAGGAGGTTTTCGCCCCCTCTCCGCAAACTCCCCATTTGAATATAGTGCCTACATTTATATAGAATTCAAAGCTGTTAATAAAATTAAAAGCTTTTTTCCGAATTATTCAGGCATCTTTTACTTGCAACAACCCCAGAAACTTATCAATCTTGATCAAACTTTTTAAGTGGCAAGATAACAGACACGCACAAATAACAACCGTTAAAAAGTTGACTTTATTATTCAGGGAACATCAAAGTATGTAATTATATAACAAACAAGAGCTGAAAATGTAACTTAAAAATACTTTATTTATTGTATAAGCATGAGGAATTAATTTTCATTCCTGAGCAGTTTTCCTGGACGTGATAAAATCTTAGTAATGCACTTCCACCAGTTACATTCAACAAAAAAGAAAGTTTCGCTTAATTATTGGTAGCCTTGTATGTCTTCCATAAATTATGCACACACCAGATTTTGTGCTTAAATATAGTCCTACATTAATGGCACACAGCGCAACCTAGAATGCAATTTTAGACTATATTTTAATTCTTTTGGGTAGCCCTGTAAATGAATGTTGAATGATCCTGTTCCACACGAAACATGCTTTTATTTTTATGCATATAAAAATATGTATTCATTTCATTTTGTTTAGTTAAATATATAAATGTTAAATTGTACCTTCAGAAAATTTCTCCCACAGACGTGATGTTATTTGAATTCTCTTGAATGTCCTTGTTCATGAACCATTTGCTTGATCTCAACGAAAAATTAAGTTCCTATGTGATACAGATTTAGGATACTGAATTTGAACTTCCTGCTATTATTTGTTCTTGAGGTTTGCTAACACACAGCACACACACACACAAACACACATACAGGCAGGTGAACTGCTACAAACCTGATTTTTGGATTCAAGGGACCTTAAAACTTGTAAATATAACAAAACTCAATTCTAAAAATTCAACCCAAAAACAATACTTTCTCCACCATACATGTGGGTAAGATAATTAAAAAAAAAAAAAAAAAAGTGCGAGATAAGAACATTTCGGGCAAAATAAGAACGAAAAATAATGCGTTTTGTATAGATTGTAAAAAATTTTCAACTGTACGTGTACGCAACGCACCCACTGCATCGTTTAACCTTCAATATATTTACCTCACCTGTATGCTAACACTTTAAAAAACATTTATTTTTAATTAGGAAGGAAAAAAACTAACAGGAATTATTTTTATACCTTTTTCTTTATTTTAGTGAAAATTCATATAATAGATTGCTTTTAAGTCCTCACGAACTTCATGAACTATTCATGTACATTGCCTTTGTAGGGTAATGTACATGAGGCTTTTTAAAGGCCATGCCATGTACATTGCCTTTGTCTAAAAGAAGTCTACAAAAGTACATTTTATTTTAGCTGTGCAGTAAAGAATCTCATAAAAGTATCTTTGTAGCTTTCTATCAATAGAAAAAGCATACCTATGCGCATGCACTGATGAATTAGACGTTTCTTTCTTCTTTTTAATTTTTTCTTTCTTTCTTTTTTTTTTTTTTTTTTTCCCACAGCTGGGCTCATGGTCATCGTTTCGATTTTTCTAAGACTAACATAATTTTTTCTCCTATCTCGTTGTATCATTTGAATTTCCATGAAGCCTTTTACATTTATAATGTCAATTTTTTTTTTTTTTTTTTTTATGATTTTTGCAGTAGAAAATTATTTAAATGTGATTTATAAAAATGTCTGTCCAAAAACGCAATACATTAGTATTTTTTTGGGCTGTCCCTGTACACAAACCAGTTGTAGAGGACCTATAAATGCCATTTTAAATAGGAAACATTCCATAGTGAACGTAAATAACATATATTATTTTTTAAAAATTCTAAAAATATTTATGGACGCGCTGGAGGCAGGCAGACGGACAGATAGACAGATAGGCAGTCGGACAGATAGATACACAAATTCAAATCATATTCAAACTTAAAAATTGTTATAAAGTTTTAAAAACGCTTAATGTAAACAAAAATGTAATTTCAGCAAATTTCCGATAATATCCCTTAATCTAACAATGTATCTGAATATTTTTGTGTAGCCCTGTAAATCTTAATGCTAATCGTACTATATTCTATAGAAAACATTCTTTTGTGCATATGAATAACATATTTCAATTTCATTAAGATTTGTGCAAAGTAAAGTCATTAAAATTTGGAATATAGAAATACCTCTTATAGAACGCAGTGCTTTCGAATATTTTCGGGTGCCCCTGTACACAAACCAGTCGTGATATTTATTCCATTTTCTATAAAAAAAAAAAAAATAAATAAATAATAAAAAAAAAAAAAAAGTCCGATAATGAACTTGAATAACATATTTCAATCTCATTAAGATTTGTGTAAATTTATGAAAACGTGGTTTATAGAAATACCTCTCATAGAACACAATTCTTTGGAATATTTTCGGGTGCCCCTGTATACAAACCAGTCGTGATATTTATTCCATTTTCTAAAAAAGAAAAAAAAAAAAAAAACATCCGATAATGAACTTGAATAACATATTTCAGTCTCATTAGGATTTGTGTAAATTTATGAAAACATGCGTTTATAGAAATACCTCTCATAGATCACAATGCTTTGGAGTACTTTCGGTTGTCCCTGTACAGAAACCAGTATAGGTATTCACTCCATTTTCAATAGGGAACATCCGATGATGCACTTGAATAAAATATGTTAGTTCCAAGAAACTCCATAAATATTTACGGGAGTTAGAGAGCAGACAGTCTGACAGGGAGATAGCAAACCGGTCATTAACATTTTTCAACCTTGTTGAAAACTGTTAAAAAGTACTTATTTTTATGTATTTTCTGCACTCGAGGCCTTTTCCGCTCGGGCGAACCAGTAACTCGAGACAATTTTCTGCATATCTGATGAATTTCTTACCATTAACATAAAATCGTTTAATACATATTTGGTTAGTTTAGGAAAATTGATAGGCGTCCTGTATAAATAGGTTAATATTAAGTCTCTTAAAAGAGCGTGCCTTTAAAAACGGCGGGACGGATTTTCTTCAAACTCTCCCTATTAACTCTCTTTTAGATAACTTTTCATGTGTAATTGTTGGTTTCCGGTAAACAGATGAGTTTGCTAAGTTTTAATGAAAATCGGAAGTGAGATATTAGAACGAAGTGAGACTCAAAAACGACTCTAATGATTTTCTTCAAGTTTTATACATAAGCCCCTTTTTAGATATCTTATTGCGTGTATTACTTGGTTACTACAGGGGAATTCACAGGCATTCTTAGTAAGTAGTTAGTTGCAGATCTCGGAAGGTGTTTCAAAAAATGCCTCAAGCTTTTTTTTAAACTCTCTAAGTAAATATGATTTAATTCGTCTTTATGACGTATGTATTAGTTATTTATTGCTCCTACAGGGAAATTTTTAGGTGTCTGATTTGTTAAGTCAATTTTATGTCTTCTGTCCACACTATCTTGAAGATGTGTGTTGTATTGAGTAACTGAAGTTGTGTACTTGTTGTACACCAGTTTTTTATTTATCTTTTTTTCTTTTTTTTTTTTTTCCTTGCCACTCATGCTAAAACACAAATTAACGAACACTGTGCTAAACGAAGTCTCATCAACTGCCTGCATTCCACAATTTTCTTAATCGGACTCTGTTTGATGTTGCTGCTATTTTTAAATTTTTTGTTTCTGTTTTAGCTGGACGTTCTTGTGAACAACGCAGGGAGATCCCAGAGAGCCAGTTTTGAAGACATAGACATTGCAGTGGATAAAGAACTGTTTGAAGTCAATGTTTTCGCAACTCTGAATCTTACGCGAAAAGTGTTGCCACATTTCTTAGAAAATAAAGGAGGACATTTTGTTGTAACAAGCAGCTGTGTTGGTAAAATGGGTGAGAAAATTTTATTTTAATAATTTCGAAACATATATCAGTTTTGAAATCGAAATTTTTCTAACATGAATGAGTCTTTTTTTTTTTTTTTTCTTTTGACAGGATTTGTACAGTAAATACAACCAATTATGAAAAGGGCATTGCAATAAAAGAAAGAAAAAACTGATAAAAATTTACATTTTGCAAAGTTTATTTTTCTCTACATTAATCAAGAATGGAGTATCAATAAAATAATTCTTATTTTGGGAACTCAACTATAAATTTTATCCATTAGTAACAAGGTTAAAATAAAATCAACTGTCATATATAGTTTTTAAACTATAATATTTTTAATATTCTAATATTTTAAATGTTGTGTTATTCTCAGTTTTGTAGACATTAACTATAAATTTTGTTTTTTCTCCTCCCATTTTTTTTTTTTTTTTTTTTTTTTTTTTTTTTTTTTTTAATTTATGGTGTTTTTTCCTACAATTATTTATTTATTTGTTGAAAAATAATGAATGGGCTAAAATATTTTTGTAATGGTATAGCACGAGTTTGAAATTTGACTCTCACTATCTTATTTGAGTATAGGTTAAATGTGAATAAATAAAATACTAGCTCAAATTTTCAGGAGATGTAGGGCAACTTATCATATTTTTCAGAGCTTTTTTTTTTATTTATTTATTCATTTATTTATTTTTTTAAGTTTTCAGGAATATTAGGACATATACTATCCCTGCCTACTGAATAGACAGACAGACAGACAAGAAAGCGAATTAATTAAAACGTAGTAATAAAATAAATCATATTCCTATACCAGATAAAAGTTTTGTATTGCAACAAGATTACAATTCCACTATTCATCAGTACCTTTTATCCTGTACAACATAGATGCAACAATGGTCAAAATTACAATTTTTTCAGCATAATTTATTCATATATATGTTTCATATTTTAGGAGCTGCATCATCAGCATCATACACTGGCTCTAAACATGCTATCCACGTGAGTATTATTTAAAAAATATTGTTCACTTCAATTACATAATTGTAATATGTCTTTCAGTATGGTTTGATAGATCTTAATAAAAGTCTGTAATTTTTTAAGAACCCATCCCACCCCTAGTCCCCTGTCCGTAGCTTGTTTGCACTTACAATAATTTAAACATATAATAATTTAAAATGTAGTGACACTTTTTCCGAAACTTTATTTCATGTGATAGTCAAATTTTGATTTTTTAACCTTGCTTAGAAACTGTTATTATTATTATTAAGCATAGGGATATTTTTAACCGCAAATTTTTTCATAAGAATGTAGTATGGTTTCTTAAAATATAGTTAAAAATGCAGAGTTCATATTTTACACAAACTTTAGTTGTGACCTCGTTAGAAATTAATGATTAGCCGATAAATTGTGATCTCCATATCTCAGACATATTACTTTCCGAACATGTATTATGAAATGAAGCTACCTTCTCTGGGCACACATAACACTAACCAGTGTGTTCCCGTGCTAATTGGTCATTGTCCGAGAGTCAGTGGGAGCTGATTGGTCCGAGAGTCATTGGTGTGTGTGTGCCCAGAGAGGGTCAGTGACGTCATCACTTCTGTAGCGTATTGCAATCCGGAAAAAAAATCTGACAATGAGATATAAGATTTCTGCATGTATCTATATAATTTATGTATCTTGAACTGTTTCTTTTTTTTTTTTTCCATATCTTTATGGTGATTGGTGAACGTGTGAATGCGTATCGGTGTATATGATATTGTGTAAATGTTTTATTCTGTTGAACTCAAGTTGGTAGGCATTTTATAGGTCACAAACTGTACTTTCGTGATTTGTAAAATGCCAATCGTGAACCATTACATGAATTGTATAGATTATCGTGAGTAACTTATGGTTATTCTAAGGGGATACAACAAATTTTATAGTTTACGGCTTATAGATTCAATTTATCTACAGCGTGTTTTAGCGTTGTTAAATTATTTGAAACGAAACAAAACCCATACTTGTTATTTTACTTTGGTAAGGTTCAGTCATTAAAGTGTACAATATTTACAATTCTTTTACAAAGAAACATGAAATTATTATTTACGCATATTACGCTTTGTTTGTCCTAATTGTTTGAAGCACATTAAATTATTTAACAGTAAGAATATGGATACATAACGGTCCTTTGTATGAGCATACAAACTTGGGATGAAATATTCAAATGCCATATTACAATTTTCAATTTCATTTATTTATTGACATACTCAATGATGTAAATTTATTTTATTTTTGGTGATAAGTAAACGTTTGAAAATGGAATAACTCCACGAAGCAGGTCCCAGGCTCTAGTGAGCCCATCCAGTTCAGCATTTGGAAGAATGATATAAGAGGAGATGACATATCCAGGAAAAGCATGAAGATAAAATCATAACCGCCAAAGCCATTAATTAACACAATACTAGCCAATGTTTTGGTAGATTCAATATGGCTCGGCCGGTAGCGCTACTATTGTGTAACTCATCTTGAGTAGACAACAGTTAACTTCATTTGTTCTGCGTGCTGATACGCCGTATGTCAACTCCTTTTATGCCATTCCTCCTAGGTTTTGCTAGTAAATGTTCGAAAAGTCGAATGGGCTTCACTTCAAATTTTTTTAGATATATATATATTTTTTTTTTTGAGATATAGTAATAAATTATAAAAATATTTTTGAATATGCTTTAGAAGTGTATATATGTAAATATAATCTAGTTGCCGCCATTTTAAACAAGTCCTTTCAGCTTATTCGGAAGGGTAGGTTGATTTCTTTTTCCTTATCAAGTAGCCGTCATTTTGTTTCAAAATGGCGGCTACAAATTATTAATGCACTTGGTAGAAACATTGATGTAGGCTATGCACATATGGAGTTTTAAGCAAATCGGTTCATAAAAACATTTTTATTTGAATTTAAAATTTTCAAGTGGCCGGCGCTTGGAAACAAAATGGTGGGTTAAGTTGACAAATATATGAAATGTTTTTGTGAGATAAGTCTACTGTACACATATAGTTCGAATTAATTCAAAATCTCAAAAGTAATCGTGTTGAAAAATTAAGTGCCTGCCACTTCGATCAAAATGGCAGAGAAAGTTGCTCATCTAAGATAACGTTGCAAATTTGAAAATAATATTTTTTTTTTTGTAGAAATTCTTTCAAAGAGGCTTAGTAAGTTGATA
This sequence comes from Salticus scenicus, assembly GCA_963930645.1. Taxonomy (NCBI): domain Eukaryota; kingdom Metazoa; phylum Arthropoda; class Arachnida; order Araneae; family Salticidae; genus Salticus; species Salticus scenicus. Next base: position 310,303,615 of record OZ005648.1, read on the forward strand.
AAATATTAGTTTTCTGCATTTCTAGTTCATTTTAGCATTAAAATAGCCTAATTTTTCCTTAAAAACGCATTAAAAAGATCCAGTAGCGCAAATAATGGATTTGGCGCCAAATTTGGCGAGTTTTCCCCCCTATGGCGACTTTTTTGGCTACTTTTGGCGAGAAAATACTTATTATCGATATACCAAAGATGGACGCAATAACGTGATTGGTTCAAGAGTTACGTGAACTTTCTAGATTTTTGTTGTTTGAATGATAAATCCATTTTTCAACTTTGATTTGAATTGATTAAGTATTTCTAAATTTACCGTGATAACAAATTTTCAAGTGGCCGTCACTTGGAAACAATACAGAGGAACAAGTTGCCCAGCAAACCCATTCAGATATTTGAAGCATAGGTTTACTGTCCAACTGTGGTTCAAATCAGTGCCGTGTTTCAAAAGTTATTATTATGGCAAATTTTCCAGTGGCAGTCTAAGTGGCGGCGACCTGGAAAAAAAATGGCAAAACAACTTGCCCATCGAAATCATCCAGTATTTTTGTACGATAAGTTCATTGTCCAGTTCTAGTTTAAATTAAATAAGTATTTCAAAAATTATCGTCATAAGAAATTTTCAGGTGGCACCACTTGTAAAAAAAATGGAGTGAGATGCCCAGCGAACTTATCTGAGATATTTGAATGATAAATCCACTACCCAAATTTGATGCGAATTGATTCTGTATTACTAAAGTTACCATAATGACAAATTTTCAAGTGGCCGCCACTTGGAAATAAAATTGCGGATCAAGTCACCAAGTGAACTTATCCTAGATATTTGAACCATAAGTTCACTATCCAACTTTTTATTTGAATCAGTTTAGTATTTTAAAAGTTATCGTAATGGCATATTTTCAAGTGGCAGTGTAATTTCAAGTGGCTGAAACTTAGAAACAAGATCTCGGGACAAGTTGCCCAGTGAAAACATTCAAGATAATTATATGATAATATCACTGTCCAAATTTGGTTCGATTTGGAGTATTATTTCAGAAATTATCGTGATTTTAAATTTTCAAGTAGGAGCCTGATTTCAAGTGGCCCTGCTTAACTTAAGATATCTGCCACTTTATTAAAAATGGCGGATATAGTTTATTAATAAACTTCATTGAGATCCTTATGTGGTCTGTATGTGCATCAAAATTCAAACAATTTCGGAATAAGCTTTTTACAATTTAAATTTGAAAATTTCAAGTGGTCTCCACTTGAAAACAAAATGGCGGAGCAACTTGGTTAACAAACTCATCTAAGATATTTATAAGATAAGTTAAGACACTGTTCAAATTATTTTCATTTGGAGTATTATTGCGGAAGTTATCATGGCTTTAAATTTTCAAGTGGTGGCCTGAATTCAAGTGGTCCCGCTTAACTTAAGGTAACCGCCACTTTATTAAAAATGGCAGATAAAGTTCCTTAATGAAGTTATTTGAGACACTTGTATAATCTATGTGTACATAAAAAAAAAAAATTCGGAATACGCTTTTTACAATTTTAATTTGAAATTTTCAAGTGGGCTCCACTTGAAAACAAAATGGCGGAGCAACTTGGTTAACAAATTCATCTGTTATTTATAAGATAAGTTAAGACACTGTCCAAATTTGGTTCGATTTGGAGTATTATTTCAGAAGTTATTGTGATTTTAAATTTTGAAGTGGTAGCGTGATTTTAAGTGGTCCCGCTTAACTTAAGATATCTACCACTTTATTAAAAATGACGGATAAATTTCATTAATAAACATCTTTGAGACCCTTATGTGGTCTATATTTACATCAAATTTCAAACAAATTCGGAATACGCTTTTTACAATTTGAATTTGAAATTTTCAAGTGGTCTCCACTTGAAAACAAAATGGTGGAGCAACTTGGTTAAGAAACTCATCTAAGATATTTATAAGATAAGATAAGACACTGTCTAAATTTGGTTCGATTTGGAGTATTATTTCGGAAGTTATAGTGATTTTAAATTTTCAAGTGGTAGCCTGAATTCAAGTGGCTTCACTTAACTTAAAATATCTGCCACTTTATTAAAAATGGCGGATAAATTTCTTTAATAAACTTCATTGAGACCCTTATGTGGCCTGTATTTACATCAAAATTCAAGTAAATCTTGCTTTAAATATACTTTTTACAATGTCGGTTTGACATTTTCAAGTGGCTGCCACTTGAAAACAAAAAGTCGGAGCAACTTGGTTAACGAACTCATCCAAGATATTTATAAGATTAGTTCACTGTCCAAATTTGGTTCGATATGGAGTATTATTTCGGGAGTTATCGTGATGACAAAATTTTCATTATAGATAGATAGATATATATATAGATAAACGAAGTGATTGCAATAGGTCGATTTCTAAAGAAATCAGCCTAAAACAAAATGGTGGATCGAACTAGCCAATCAAACATCACGAGTGATGAAAATACACAGACATTTTCCGAAACTGCTTTCATCCGAATGGTTTCAATAAGTAACTTTTTGTTTTTTGTGTGGAAACTACCTAAAATTATATTAGAAACAACAATTGCGACCGTGTGCAATATGTTACATGATTAGATGCAGCAATCTTCTTTGCCTATTTTGATGATTATTTGATATAGTTTTTCTGAAAAAACTTTTAGACCCCATAGATTATATAATCTACCTACAACAATTAAGAATGACGTGTTATTACATATTAGCAAACCTGCGGGAAATTTTTGCAATTTTATTTTTATTATTTACCTTTAAAATTTCAAATTCATAAATCTTAAACCAATTTCCCCACCTAATTTTAATTTTAACTCATCAGAAGCCAAATGATTATTAGAATCAAATTGAGATTGTGTGATGAAACGTTAATGATAGTTAGCGTTCAAAATCTAATTAGTCTAAATCAAAGTTATTTGAAGAAAGGTTTAAAATAAAATTTATGTTTAACGACCTAGTCTTTATACTTCACTAAGCAGAACAGCTTATAGGACCCCCATGATGACTTTAAAATAGTTGTCACCATGTTGACGATGCATTTTCATTAAGTAATTTATTTATTTTGGCATAATTTTTTTTTTTTGTTAAATAAACTTGGTATCTATTTTGAATATGCATTTTTAGTCGACTTATGACAATATTCTGTTTATATATTTCTAAAAAATTGCTAGGTTTAAAAAGATACTTGTAAAAACTGCAAAAATACAATTTAAAAGAATTAATTTTTCTATAAAATGATTAAATAAGGAATAAACTGAATCCTCGGACAAATAAAATATTATTTTTTATCGTCAAGTATTTTGTTTATTACTTATTTTACTATTGTATCGTTTCGACAAAATTTAATCGTAACTGGCAGGCCCTGACTAACGGCAGGGCATACGGGGCAAATGCCCTGGGCCCCCCTTCTGGAAGGGGCTCTCCTACAGGCATATGCAGAAATTCTGCAACCTAAAGAGCTCTTATGCCACTGCAAGGGGGCCCCCCAGAATAAGCTTGCCCCGGGGCTCCAGGTAGTCTAAGTCGGGCCCTGGCTAACTGGTCCACATTAGAGAAATATTTATATAGGTAACATATTATTGGACAACCAGTAACATTTATATCTTTCTTTTTTTAATATTTTCAGGGGTATTTTGAAACTCTGAGAACAGAATTGTCAAGGAAGAATATTGATGTTACGATATTATGCCCAGGACCTGTATTTTCCAGGTTTTTAGAAAACGCATTCACAGGAACTCCAGGTGAGGTAAGCAGAAATGCATATAAATACACTCCATAAAAATAAGTTTACGCTTTTAAAAATTGTGTTAAAAATAATTTTATTTAATTTGTTCTTTTCGTGCATGTCGTTTTCCAATAAAGATATCCGACCAAATTCAAATATAAAAGAACACACTATAGGGAAAGTTTGAAAGAGCAGTTAGTTATGGATATTTCACGTGCCACTATTCGCATATGTGTGCTACTTTTGTATTAAGTTCTGAACACTCTTCTATCGCATTAAAAAAATAATCTGGTGTGTCACTCACACGACTTCCTCTTACCCTGAAATTTAATACTATAAATACAGGTTGCAGATTAAAAGGTAAGATAACGAGTACTGTTATGTAAACCTGTGTTAAACAATTCATATTTGGCTTCTGAAGAGTTTTATATGATAATTAGTTCTGTGTGAGGGGGGCTACCGCCCCCCTCAGCCCCCGTTTCATTATTGCACCTACATTTATATAGAATTTAATTCGATTATTAAAAAATAATTCTGTCTTTAAAAAATAATTTATTAAAATTATTATTTAAAAAAATTAACTTTTATGATAATGCAGACGATTTCCATATTAGAGAAGTAGTATAACACCAAATATCCAAAAAAAGTCCATTTTATTCTCAATATTAAAACAAACAAAAAAAAAAAAAAAAAAAACGATTTATTTTCTAAGTTTTTTTTTTTTCGTTAAAAGTAAAAAAAGTCGATAACTTTGTTTTAAATTATCGCAGATCAATGGTTCAACCATTCGTTTTAAAGGTATTGGCGAGCTCTTTTGAAACATACCCATCATGGAAATTTACTCCCCTCGAGGAGGGACCTCCCCCCCAGAGGGGGAGGTGAAGCTCCTACAAACAAAATTTTTTTTCCCCAGTTAACTATCTCTATTACAAAAAATATATCTGTACTGATAAGTATAAAGGATTTAAGTCCATATTCTTGATTTTTCAGGAGACGAAAAATAAAGTTTAACTAGCTAAAAACAAATCAGAAGAATCGATTAGGAAAAAGGTATTTCGTTGATTTATACCCTTTATACCATTCAGTGGTTGTCAACCTTCATTTAATAACGGGAAAAATTGAATTAAATATTTTATACCATACATGAATGGTAAATTTCTGAATTGGTCCTTTTTTTACCAATGGATTTTCTCAAAGACTAAATGACATAGAATTAAATCCTTTATACCAATCGATAGAGAATTTTTTTCTGAGTCTGACTATGCACGTAACTCAAAATTGACATTTTTGGACTTAAATCCTTTATACTTATCAGTACAGATATATTCGTTTCATTTGCTTTAGTGCAGTCTATAGACATTAAACTCTACTTACCTGCAATTTCCCCCCATAGACGTAATGTATTAGAATTCTCTTGATTGTCCCTGTACACGAACCATTTGCTTGATCTTAACGAAAAGCTTACTGTAGCATCCCTATATGATACGCATGTAGAATACCAAGTTTGAACTTTCTGCCATAATTTGTTTTTGAGATATGCTGATAACAGACAGACACACACACAGACACACACACACACAGACACACACACACACAGACATACACACAGACCATTTGCTAAAAACATGATTTTCGTATTCAGGGGACCTCAAAACGTGTAAATATAACAAAATCTCGCGTTCAGAAATTTGACCCCAAAACAATACTTTCTCTACCTTATGGGTAAGAGAAAGTAATAAGTATTTGTATGCTGTATATTTTGCATAAAATACTGTGATGCGACTCTGCATTGCTTGTGAAATAATTTATAAAAAGTTAAAGGGTCGCCCCCTACACACACACTCAAAAAAAAAAAAAAAAAAAAAAAAAAAAAAAAAGAAAGAAAGAAAGAAGGAAAATACCCAACGAAAAAAGTTTATGTGTCAAATAAGCCTTGATCTTCCATTAGGCACAATAGGCCCAGGCCGGGATTAGGGCTCCAAAAAATTTCAGTATCCTTTTTTGATAAGGTCCTGTTTATAAATTTTTGAACGGCATGTAGCGAAACTTGTTTTATTTGTCTATAAACGCCGTGGCATCAAGGTAAAGCATTGGGCTGCGAAACTGAAGATTGTGGGTTCAAGTCTTGCCGAGGGAAGTTACTTAAAATTAGTTATTGTTTAAATCTACATTATGTTTCGTTCTCATTCTTTCATTAATGACATTGATTATGCTTATTATTTGATTAATGTTATTTAATTTCTAGAACTTTCGAATTATGGAATATTCTGCTCGAGAAAGTTCATTAATTGTATAAAAACTGATGTAGTGTTGAGTTAAAAAATAAAGATTTGAGCTGAGCTTAAAATTCTCTGTGTTATTTCGCGTTTAGTGTTTCCCAACAAACAGCTATTTAAGTCTGCACTCATATGATCTACGTGACAGTTTGGAGGAAGCGTCGGGTACCGGTAAGTATAACGCATAACGGAAGAGCTACGCATATGTAATCGGCTTCAAGGACTACCTCCGGAGTTTGAGAGCCATCCGAGTAAAAGTTCAAGAAGGATGTCCTGCTTACCCGTGTGTAGCCAGTTGGAGAGACATCTGAGTGAGTAGTGAGTCCTACATCCAAGACGTACTCTCTATGTGCCGGAAAGTCAACCTTTCTATGAAAGAAGAGGAAGACGAAAAAGTAGCTCATCTCATTAAGGGTACAGTCGGTAACAAAAGTGTCCGAACACTAGCAAAAATTCCTATGTAAAAAAAGTACACTTCATATGGTTTTGTCAAATAAATCCTTATCGAATCCTGTTCTTAGTTAGTGTAAGAACATGATTCAATAAGGATTCATTTAACAAAACCGTATGAAGTGTACCTTTTTTACATAGGAATTTTTGCTAGTGTTCGGACACTTTTGTTACCGACTGTATTTCGGAGGACCTGTACCAGATCCTGTTGGCGTAAGATTATCAGACGGTGGAAACTCTTATGAAATGTTGCTGTCAGATCGAAAGATGAACGTGGGTCAATCGACAAGATTCTAGAGACTGACTACCTAATGTTTCTACTATGTCAGCTGAAATGGGCATCGATGACATGAGGTTACTGATACGCAGTATTATGAGGGACATTGCCTCGGTTGTCTAAGAAGTCATGGAACTTTGGCTCCGCTCACGGGACAAAGACGCAATATCACACCTCGATAGTCAGTTCCAGTTAAACCTGAATCAAAAAGCGAATTCATAAATAACATCACTTCCCCATCGTAAGACAGACCTATGGTGAACTACCAGTATGTAACAATCTGTTACCATTGCGGACGTCCAGGACACATGCTATGTACTGTAGAGAAAGACGACAGATATTTGCAGATGCAAGAATTTATACAAACACGCGAAGAAGGGTAATCAAGATTTCGAAGGAACATGGGCAATATGTCCCTAAATAATTTTGACAACAACTACGTATAGACCACGTCTACCAATTTTAGAAGTAGCTTACTCTATCCATGCCGCTCCTTCAATCGCCGACTGTCGTAGTCACCTGTGTGCAGCTCCAGGTGCTCCTCACGTCGACCTATCGAGGAAAACTAATTTAGGCGACCAGTGAGGGAGGCATGTGACTGGTGATTTGTGAAGGATCCACACATACTACGAGTTGAAAAAGAACACCACGTGTGTTACAGTAAATAGTCAACGTGTGAAAGCTCTTATTGATTCAGACGCAGATTACTCCGTCATTTCTGAAAAATTAAGCAGGTAATTAAATGCACCTATGTTTTCTGAGAATAGGCCAGTATTGAGAACTGCATGTGGAGAACCCGCAAATACGTCAGGAAGTTGTGCATTGGAAGTAAATTTAAACGAACTGTAAAACCGTTTGAATTCCTGGTGTTCCCAAATTGTAGCCACCAAATGATACTTGGATGGGACTTTTACCGTTCCATTCCACAGATGCCATGATAGATTGTGAAAATGAAGAGCTTCAACTTGCAGAAATTCTTTTAGACAATCCTACACCAAACGAATCCTTTGTTTTTTGAAATATATTTTGCACTTGAACCATATTCAGCCCTCGGAAGTGAAACTCTCAGGTGTGAAAGAGATTTATTTATACTAGCTTCAACAATCTCTGTCACGAATGGTAATTATAATTTCAAGTAATCTAGTAAAATTTTTTTAATTTCAAGTGAGCCATTGATTTCCAGTGGCTGCCATTTTGAAACGAAATTACGGAACAAGTTGTTAACAAATTTGATTGACTCCTGATATTTGTTTGGTCCTAACATAAGTTATATGTATGTCAAATTTTAAGTAAATTCGTTCCTTTATACGATTTTAATGTAAATTTTAAATATTCAAGTGGCCGCCACTTAGAAATGAAATGGCGGATCAACTTGGTTAACGAAGTCAGATATTTGTAAAATAAGTCCTTTTAAGGCATTTCTAAGATAAGTCAACTATCCAGTATTTCTGAAGTAATTGCGAGAACAAATTTTCCCGTGGTCGTGTGATTTCAATTTGCTGCAATTTTGAAACATGTTGGCTGAATCAAGTTGACTAATAAACTTGATTGACACCCTGATATGGGCTATGAATGTGTCGAATTTTATGCAAATCCGATTATAAATATGCTTTGTACAATGTGCATATGAAATTTTTAAGTGGCCACCACTTAGAAACAAAATGACTGAGAAACTTGGTTAACGAACTCATCCAAGTAGGATTAGCAGGTTTGTTCGCTAGTCACTATATTTAATCGAATTTTCAAAATGCCATATGACTTATTAATATAACAATCTCAAAAATAAAAAAAAATTACTGAAAACAGTCAAAACTTCGATTTGGGTTCCCGTTGCCTTCAGTAGCAGATTTCCTGTCCGAAACGTGCTGAGTCGGGTCCCGCTGCGCCTTACGCAAACAGGAACAAACGTATTTACACGCGAAATTCAGTTGTTTCCCCAGTGACTTCGGCAGCATTTCCCTCGTTTGCAATATGTCTGGTCTTAGTACTCACCGCGTGCGGTAGTGCTATAACCAAGTGCGCTGAGCGCGCCCTCCTATGTCAACTCAATTTATAGACATACGAAAGTGCGTGCAAAAACAACAAACACACTAAAAATTGTCTTTCTGAGGTAATATTTAACAGAGTTATGCTCGGAAACGTGCTTTTTGCCCCTTTTCCTCGTCACACTCCAAATGGAAATTTAAAAAAATCTCTTTATAGTGTCTGTTGGGTTGGGTACACATAACCAGCCAAGAAATCTTCCTGGGGTAATTTGGAGCAGATTTAAGCCTTTATTATTATTATTATTATATTCATTGACTCCTCATGCATCACAGTGTACAGCATGGGGCTTATAGAGGCAAGTAGCACACAGACAAATATAGAAAAAACAAAAACAAAGGAATAGAAAAAGAAAAGAAATTAATGCACACAACAAAAACAAGAACACGCTCACACACACACACAAAAAAAAACCCATACACATAAACATACAAATGCGCATATAGACACATACAAAACAAACATGCGTACACATACATACAAAATGCATACATACATCCAAATACACAAACAGAGAACATAAAAATAAATAAATAAATAAAAGACAGGAACAGAATCAATTACACAGGTTGTAAAGGTACAGAAGTAACATAATGAATGAAGTTGCAAAAAGCCACAAATGCGAGCTTGTTCTGAACAAAAACAGAGAGTGGGGGAGGAAAATCCGTATTTACAGAGTTTAACTGATTAATAAGTTCTTTTCTGCTTTTAATGAATTTAATACATTTGCGCAGTAAATGTTCAACGTTTTATACTTATTCTAAGTAGCAAGAATATAAGTCAATATGAGATAGACCAAATCTTTATAGATAGCATCTAAAATTTCCGTGATCCGTAAGAAATTTAGTAATTGCAAAGTTGCAAAAAAAAAAAAAAAGTGTTTGTTTTTAAGTCTGTCAGGAATTAATGGAAAAAATAATTTCGTCTGAGCAGCTGTCGTGGAGTTCTAGTATTGTTCATTCCACTTTCGAATGGTTTTGTTATAACTTTGGTTTCTGAAGAAAGATTTGGTTAATGACAAAGGGTGAATCGTAATAAGGTTAGTGATTTGTTTAGCAAACTAATCAGCTCTTTCATTTCCATAAATTTTAAATATTAAATAAGATCATTTTCTGCACTTAAATGCATTGTTTCTCTCAGCTGGCTCAACTCACCCTGTTGTGTTTGCTTTACTGCAACACACACACAGGAGAAAAATTGGTTCTTCTTTCCTAGTGGTGATGTCATATCACACCATGCTGAGAACCAATAGGGTGATGGTTCTGACTCCACCTTCTGTTATTCCGGCAGTTTTAAATTTAGTTGGGTTTCAGCAGCTCTCAAGAGAAGAACATGGGGTGAGAAAGATTTGTTTTGCTTCTGTTTTAAAATAATGACCATTTTATCATTTGGAGAGAGAGTGCCTACTTATTAATAATAAATATATATATATTAGTTTATATGAATACTTATTCAAATTTTAAAAACCATTAATTTTTATATCCTACTTAATTTGGAATTACTAGTGTGGTTTTGAAAATAAAATTAATTAATTTTGATGCAGCAGATTAGTTTTATTACAAACATTATTTTTGTATGCATTTTTCTTTTTACAGCATTCTAGCCAATAAGTAAATTGATTCCTCTTTTCTCTTATGTAAATAAAATTATTTGGATATATATATTTGACCTATTGACCCAAAGAATAAAAAGGGTTAGTGGCCAGAACGCAATGTACGCCATGAGGTTCTTTGATCCTCACTAAGTAACTTCTGTTGCTATGAAAATTAAAAATATTAATAAAATTAATTTAAAATATGGAAACATAAAAAGTAAATGAATTATTAACATCACAGTCGGACAGAATATTCTTAAGTGAAAAAAGTAGAAAAAGCGAGTGGGAGCCCACCAAGAAATTTGAAAACAGCTTATGATGATTGTAAATCCAGATGATTAATTCATAGAGACACACAAGTTCTGCTTGGAAAAAACTGCATTCATCAGGAATTCTAAACAATTTATGCTCTAGTTCATAACGGTTATTAAAGATAACATACGCAAAATCGATCCGATTATGAAATTTGCTGCCATCAGTGTAACACACAAACTTAAAATCCTTTTCGATATCGAAGTCGTAAGGTCTTAATTTAATTGTAGAGCGATAGGCAGGATGTGAAAGATCAGCAATCGGAACGTAGCTATTAGACATCATATATTCACTGTAAAAAAAAAATAACTATTACAGCTGCAAGAAACTCTCTGTGATTGGAGAAAATAATTATTTTCTCCAATCACAGAGAGTTTCTTGCAGCTGGTAATAGTTATTTTTTTACAGTGTACTGATGGAATTCTTAGAGTCTCTCTTATTTAGAATGTGAATGTCAATTGGTGGAAATCCCGCAATTGTAAAACAAGCTTCATAACCAATTGTTCTATAGTAAAAGTAAGCTGACCAAATGTCCCCATTTTTTGGGGACAGCTTTTATTTTGAAAGCATTTTCATAAGTTTTAAAAAATTATAGAAAGTAAATTATTAATCAATAATATTTTATTTTTAGTCCTTATTTATTAGGAATGAAAAAATACATCTGTAATTGGATAATTTTAGCAATTTTTAACACTTCTCTTTTATAAAGGTACTCTAATCTGGTCAGTCTATTCTATACCCGCGTATAATTCTTCTTTAGATTCTGCGAAGAATGCGTGCGCATTTACCTCTTTTTTGAAAAGCAGTTCTCCAGACTCTTAGAAGCATAATAAAGAAAGGGATCATTAGCTTGTTTGCATATCATGCCAATTACATTTGATTTCAGTACGAAGGTGTTACATAAAACACGATTAAGGCCACGTAGGGTATCTTCACATTTTTTTAAAATATATACAATATGTTGCTTCCCTCTAAATTTGTTATGGATGATGATTCCTAGATATTTAATCTCAATGTCAACTTTAATCTGTGCCTTGTCCATATATAAATGGCGCCGGCCTCGTAATTGGAATGCGGGTTCGGTACTCGAGCCAGCCAAAGACCGTCGTGTACACTAATGGTGGCTGGTGCACGTAAAATCTGTCGTGGCCGCAATGTCTTCCATGTTCCCATCAAAAATTATACCTCTGGGGGGTCACCGAAGCGGGAGAGCCATCCCTTCCGTGGAGGATCAAAATTGTGATGGCATGTCTCCGGACCACCTCTAGGGATGTGTCCCAGACAGTCGCTAATTGCCCATCTGCGCAGCATTAGTGCAACGTAAGTCCCAACCATCCATCCATCCATATATAAATGTCATTTAGGCTGGGATTGCAGTGCCTCGCTTAAGACTATCTTAAGCGTAAATCCTTTATTAAGATGTAAACAAAACGCAAGTCGTATTGCAGTGTCTCACTATCTTACGACAACCTCAGAGCTATCTTAAGTCGAATCGTAACTGGATGCGTGCGCAATCACAACATACATCTCTCTGCGTCTCCCATTGGCTGGCTTCTTTCTCTTACGAGGACACGCAGAGGACTTACACTAGGGTGACCAGCCGTCCTCATTTTCTGAGGACAGTCCTCATTTTTCAAGTGTTGTCCTCAGTTGCTTTCGAAAGTTCTCATATCCTCATTTGTCCTCCTTTTTGGACGTTTGTTCTCATTTGTCCTCATTTTTCAGTAATTTCCTTCTTTACAGTAGGTATCTTGGACATTTCCGTAAATAACATTTCCTGATGATAATGCACCTTACTATACGACGTCTGTGGTAAGTTTATTAACTTCAAATTGTCAAAATTTCCTATCCATTCCCATGAGAACCTATAATTCTGTAAGTGATCATATCTTTTTTCACTTTAAGTTAAATCCCACAAAGGATATAGTAGAATTTCTTCTTTACCAGACATGGAAATAGTCTTAATCGCGATCCGCTCGAAAATGTTTCGTCTATAAAAAGGCGGGAGAGAGGGGAGAGGATTCGAAATTTTTAGCCTATAACTCTGCTAGAACAAGAAAAAAATATTTGTGATATTTGGCACATTAAAATTCCTGGGATTTATATTAAAACACTGTATAAAACTATGACATTGCGCATTAAAGCAGTAATTCCATATAAAGGTGGAATTAACCCAATGCAGAATACATATTTTTAATAAAAAATTGCTTAGATCTAACAAATAAATAGTTTTATTTTATATATTAAAATATAACATGTTTATTTCATATAATAAATCATAATAGAATGCAAAGTGTATGGTTATTACATTATGTTAAAAAGGAAAGTTTTATGCAGATTTTTAAAAAGTACTTCGTAAAGTACTTTTTAAACTTTTTAAAGTACTTTTTCGATTTAATAAAGCAAATTATTAAATTGAAAATGTACATAGGTATCATTTCATCTCATTGGTATTATACAATCAAGATAGTTTTATTTGTTTCAAACATCAATTTTAAAGTTACTAGCTGGCTTCGCCCGCTAGCGGGTCAGTATTTTCAAATGAATCACTAAAATTAATGAATCCCTAACAGTAATTTTTAGTGTTAAGAAAAGAAATTAAAAAAAAAATCATTTCTGATTGGGTAAAAAGTCGGCCCGGGTCCCCACTGCCTTCGGCAGCGCAGTCCAGTGCGCGCGCACGTGTGAAGATATACGTGCGCTGCGCGCACATATTCCTTCTAAAGTCATATTTTTATTCTTAAGAAAAGAAAACTAACAGTAACAGAAACAAAAAGTAACTTTTAGTGTTAAGAAAAGAAATTTAAAAAAAATCATTTCTGATTGGGTAAAAAGTCGGCCCGGGTCCCCACTGCTTCGGCAGCGGAGTCCCGTGCGCGCTGCGCGCGCACAACTTAAAGAATATACGCGCTGCGCGCGCGTATACCTTCCCTGACCTTTCGTGCCCCCTAAAAAAATCATTTCTGATCGGGTAAAAACTCGCACCGGGTCCCCACTGCCTTCGGCCGCGCAGTCCCGTGCGCGCTGCGCGCACAAGTTAGGGGATACGCGCGCGGTGCACGCCTATCTCTTCCCCACCCTTTCAGCCCCTCCTAATTAACCTACGTATACCAATTTTGAACGGTCTAACTCAATTAGCTGAGATGCAAAGGAAAACGTAATCAGGACACCTCAAAACGTGTAAATCTGGTGAAAACTTTCGATAATTTAAAAGAACTTTAAAATATCTTTCGAATGATGTATTAAAAATAATTTAATCATAATTCGAAATTGAAATATTGAAATTTGAAAATATTACAGCGCCATCTGTCGGTAGAAATTTCTGTATTCCACTGTTCCATTCCAATTCAAAAACGCTTTCTAATGATGTATTACTTATGAAATTATTTTAATTAGTAGCTGAGATACAAAGAAAACTAATTCAGGACACCTCAAAACGTGTAAATCTGGTGAAAACTTTCGATAATATAAAAGAACTTTAAAATATCTTTCGAATGATGTATTAAAAAAAATTTAATCATAATTAGAAAATGAAATATTGATATTTGAAAATAATACAGCACCATAAGAGAAAACTGATTCAGGAGACCTCAAAACGTGTAAATCTCGTGAAAACTTTCGATAATTTAAAAGAACTTTAAAATATCTTTCGAGTGATGCATTAAAAATAATTTAATTACAATTAGAAATTGAAATATTGAAATTTGAAAAAATTACAGCGCCATCTGGCGGTAGAAATTTCTGTATTCCACTGTTCCATTCCAATTCAAAAACGCTTTCTAATAATGTATTACTTATGAAATTATTTTAATTAGTAGCTGAGATACAAAGAAAACTAATTCAGGAGACCTCAAAACGTGTAAATCTGGTGAAAACTTTCGATAATATAAAAGAACTTTAAAATATCTTTCGAATTAAGTATTAAAAATAATTTAATCATAATTAGAAATTGTAATATTGAAATTTGAAAATATTACAACGCCATAAAAGAAAACTGATTCAGGACACCTCAAAACGTGGAATTCTGGTGAAAATTTTCGATAATTTAAAAGAACTTCAAAATATCTTTCGAATGATGTATTAAAAATAATTTAATCATAATTAGAAATTGAAATATTGAAATTTGAAAATATTACAGCGCCATGAAAGAACACTGATTCAGGAGACCTCAAAACGTGTAAATCTGTTGAAAACTTTGAATTATGTAAAAGAACTTTAAAATATCTTTCGTATGATGTATAAAAAATAAATCAATCGTAATTAGAAATTGAAATACGCGTATTAGAATATTGCAAAAATGTCCGGCGTGTAAAGATAAAATTTACTTTGCAATTAAAATGTAAATCTTTTGTTTATTGACGAAAATCAATGAAATTTGAAATGCAAGTTTGTTTTGTGGTGTAAATATTATATACTAAATAAAATGTGTAAAATTTGAAAAATTGAAGAAAATAGAAAATTGTAATTTTTAATCGCACTACGAAACACATGACTTCAATAAATACCAGATGTGTTTCCGTTGAAGACTGCTGTAGACTTAATGTCTGCAAAGATAACATTCTTGTGATTCGTTGCCAACATTTTTTTATAGTTTAGATAATTTAAAAAAATCTAATTGTCCGATCGATAAGCCGTTTAAACCATCGGATTGAGAAAAAAAAGCCCTTTCCAATGGTATCTTGTTTGTAACGATACGACCGATATTTCTAATTTATTTTCCACTTTTTCCGTAAAAATGTCGCTTTTTAAGCATTTAATCATGAATTCTGGGTCATTTTCCGTTAGACAATGGTCGACGTTTTCAATATCTCCGCTAATTAGGGTCGCATCGTTTAGCAAATTAGATAACCCTGATCTGCGATAAATTCTCTGTCCGACGGTACCTGTTCGAAGTCCGTGCGACCGTTAGTGGCCGAGCTTTTGCTGCGTCAAGCCGTTTCTCACAGACAGACAGACACACACACGCGTACAGATTTTAATAATATAAGGAGACTAGCGAGCTTCGCCCGCTAGCGGGTCAGTATTTTCAAATGAATCACTAAAATTAATGAATCACTAACAGAAACTTTTAGTGTTAAGAAAAGAAATTTAAAAAAAAAATCATTTCTGATTGGGTAAAAAGTCGGGACGGGTCCCCACTGCCTTCGGCAGCGCAGTCGCGTGCGCGCTGCGCGCACAACTTAAAGGATACACGCGGTGCGCGCGCGTATTCCTTCCCTGACATTACGTGCCCCCTAAAAAACATTATTTCTGATCGGGTAAAAACTGGCA
Organism: Salticus scenicus; assembly: GCA_963930645.1. Classification (NCBI taxonomy): domain Eukaryota; kingdom Metazoa; phylum Arthropoda; class Arachnida; order Araneae; family Salticidae; genus Salticus; species Salticus scenicus. The sequence goes on from OZ005648.1 coordinate 310,319,555, forward strand.
CCGGGTTCCCACTGCCTTCGGCAGCGCAGTACAGTGCGCTCTGCGCGCGCGCACAACTTAAGGGATACACGCGCTGCGCGCGCGTATTCCTTCCCTGACCCTTCGTGCCCCCTAAAAAAAAATCATTTCTGATCGGGTAAAAACTCACACCGGGTCCCCACTGCCTTCGGCAGCGCAGTCCCGTGCGCGCTGCGCACGCACAACTTCAAGGATACACACGCTGCGCGCGCGTATTCCTTCCCTGAGCCTTCGCGCCCCCTAAAAAAAAAATCTTTTCTCATCGGGTAAAAACTCGCACCGGGTCCCCACTGCCTTCGGCATCGCAGCCCCGTGTGCTCTGCGCATATTACAGCGCTATGAAAGAAAACTGATTCAGGACACCTCAAAACGTGTAAATCAGGTGAAAACCTTCGATAATTTAAAAGAACTTTAAAATATCTTTCGAATGATGTATTAAAAATAATTTAATCATAATTAGAAATTGAAATATTGAAATTTGAAAATATTACAGCGCCATCTGGCGGTACAAATTTCTGTATTCCACTGTTCGATTCCAATTCAATAAAGCTTTCCAATGATGTATTACTTATGAAATTATTTTAATTAGTAGCTGAGATACAAAAGAAAACGAATTCAGGAGACCTCAAAACGTGTAAATCTGTTGAAATGTTTGAATGATATAAAAGAACTTTAAAATATCTTTCGAATGATGTATTAAAAATAATTTAATCATAATTAGAAATTGAAATATTGAAATTTGAAAATATTACAGCGCCATCTGGCGGTACGAATTTCTGTATTCCACTGTTCGATTCCAAATGAAAAAAGCGTTCTAATGATGTATTACTTATGAAATTATTTTAATTAGTAGCTGAGATACAAAAGAAAACCTAATCAGGAGCCCTCAAAACGTGTAAATCGAGTGAAATCTCGCGCGCGGTATACACCTATTTCTTCCCCACCCTTTCAGCTCCTCCTAATTAACCTATGTATACCAATTTTGAATGGTCTAACTCAATTAGCTGAGATTCAAAAGAAAACCTAATCGGGAGACCTAAAAACGTGTAAATCAGGTGAAAACTTTCGATAATATAAAAAAAAAAAAAAAACATTAAAATATCTTTCAAATGATGCATTAAAAATAATTTAATTACCCAGCAAAACTTATACTGATGGGCTCGTTCTGGCCTACAGCTGGCATCTTGCACTTGCCATCAGCTGCAGGTTGCCACATGTAGCTGAAGCAGTGGGCCGCTTACGGCTGCCAGCATTGAGGCCAGCCTACAGTGAAAAGGCCGGTGGCTCAGAAGCGGCATAATAACAGCTGGCCTTTTTCAGGGTACCAGCACACGGCCAACATTATGTTTGCCATATTGCGGCCACAATTTATAAGGCCGGTACCGGACCATCACTTGCAATTCGAATGCATAGAGGGCGCTGCGATTCACCTGCTGTTGATTTGAAATTCCCTCTCATTTCGCTTCGCCATATCGTGCTACGTCTGCGGCGTACAAGATACTAAAAGTTTAAATGATCTCATAAAAAGTGTAAGAGTAAGTGATTCATTTTTTAATTTGGTTTTGTGTTTTTATTTAATCATTTTTAGAAGCCTTCGATTTTAGAATTATTATTAAAATATTAGGATTTCTAGAAAAGTACAGCAAATATCTCGTTGGTCCGTTTAAAATGAGCTGTGATAGTCATTAATTTTCTAACTATATTATTATTATTTCTTATTATTATTATTTTAAAAGCGCTAATAAGTTTATGGATCCAACTTTATATTTGTATAATATAACTGTGGGAAAGTTATTAGGACAATTATAAATTTGTAACCTTTTTATTTTTACTTTGTTCTGCATGTATAAGAAAGAAGTATTTGATACGTAAAAATTTTCGACTCCCGTTTTTCGGTTGTTTTACACGTTTTGATATGTTCTGAACACGATTTGACTTCATTAAAAAACTATCTGTCTATCTTTGTGTGTATCAGTAATTTTTTGAACGCTGTATTCTATGAACAATTTAATACAATTTAACTTAACTAGATATTTAGTTGGACTTTGACTTACATTGGTGCTAATTACATTTGAGGATCAATCCTTCAAAATATGCCGCTTTCATTCCATTTTTTCCCCAGTTTTTAACATGGCAGTATGAGAGGAAAATTTGCATAAATACACATAATGAGAATTAATTTTTAGATGTGAAATAAAATAAATAAATGTCTATGTTAATAACAGTCAGCCAAGATTTTTTTTTTTCTTTTTAATCCAGGGAGCATCGCTTGAAAAAAAAAAAAAATAAATAAATAAACAAATAAATAAATCTTAAAAATTATCCCTTCTATATATATTTGACTAGATCCTTATATATATAAAGTATTTAAAAAAATGTACTTGTAAAATAGTAAACAGCATTTAAAAATTCCCATATGTTAGAAATATAAATAGAAAATGAAGTATTGCCATAAATTAATTAAAAGAGAAATAGCAAAAAGTATAATCAAAATAAGTATTAGACTTTCTATTATATCCCAAAGAAACGTCGCCCAAGCAAAGAAAGAGTTCTGCTTTTTCTGCCAAAAGTGTTTCAATACAGAAATTTGTATCATATTTCTTATATTATTTTTGTGATTTTATAGAGCAGAAATTTTTTATGGAAATTAGTGGTGGCAAAAAAGCGGAACTCTTTCATTCCTGACCACCAGTATGATTCAAAAAGTCAAGAATCGTGAAGATGGTCCTAAATCTGAATCAATTTATTCATATTTCATGAATAACAAGTGCATTATTACCTTTTAAATTCCGAAATTATTATTATTAACACAGATAACACTCACAAACTAATAAAGTTTTCGCCACATAAAGATGTGAGACAAAATAAATAAAAAACAAATAAATAAAAATAAAGACAATTAAATAAATAAAGACAAGAAGATAAAATAAAAAAAAATATTTAGATTAGAATAATTTTCTCTCAAATATTATATACTTATCACAGACGTTAATCTTTGAACTGCATTATTATTATCACTATACTGCATCATAAAATTATATATCCTGTTTATATTTGTAATTTAAATGATCACTTTTGACTGCTAAACTTTAAGTGAGTAAGACACACTGAGTAAACTTTAAATGAATATGACTATAAATTTTTTTAAATGTTTATCCAGTGTCTCTGTAATTCTACAATGGTTTTCAACTAAAAGTAAATAATCGAAATTCTTTACCTTCATCCCGTATTTTTATTTTTTCAAATTGTTTTATTTCTCAACAAATAATAATAATAATTAAGGAAAATTAAGGTTTCTTTAGAAGGAAATATAAATCATTGATGTACACCCACTACTAAATAATTAAAATAATAGTCATTCTCATTAAATCTGTGTATAAAACAGATTTTTTAACATCCTGTTTCATTTTCGCTATGTAAGATTTGAAATAAGTATTTCCCTATAGTTATGATGAAATCTTTCAGAGCAACTGAAAACGTCTTACGTCTTTATTTAATAAATTCATTTTAAAGTAAACCAAACCAACGTCTATCAATCAGTGCAGTACGAATGTGTTAGTTTTGAATTGGAATATTTTTCTTAGTCAGCAATTATAACCAGATGGCCCCAAATGCTTCCTGTCTAAGCATCTTTGAAGGTTAGCAATAGCAACAGCACTTATCAGTTCAAAAAATGTCGAAATGCATTAAGTAATTTTTACTTTCTTCTATATTCAATAGAAGAAAGTATTGGATTCGTAAAAATTTTCGACCTCGGGTTTTTGATGGATTTACACGTTCTGAGAGCTGTAGAACACGATTTGACCATTTTTAGAAAATGTCTGTCTGTCTGTGTGTGTGTGACAAAATTTTGTGGCAACTGTATCTCCGGAACTACTGCACAGAATTTCATACAAATTGGTATGTAGTTGCACCTTGACATAAATTAGTGCCTAACAACTTTTGGTAAAAATCGTCTCACAGGTTGCGTTGCTATCCCGCTTTTTATAAATTTTTAACATGGTGATATAGGGCAAAATTTTGTATAAATGTGCATAAGGAGAATTATTTTTTAGTAATCATTATGAAATTTACAAGAATTATTTATAATAGAGATAGTCAACTGGGAAAAAATTTTTGCATGTGTAGGAGCCTCGTGAACCCCCCTGGGGGGAAGTCCCCCCTCGAAGGGAGTAAATTTTCAAGATGGGTTTCTTTCGAAAGGTCTCGTCAATACCTTTAAAACGAATGGTTGAACTATAAATATGTGATAATTTAAAACAAAGTTATCGATTTTTTTTTACTTTTTACGAAAAAAAACGCAAAAAAAAAAATCTTATTTTTTTTTTTTATTTATTTATTTATTTATTTTTAACGAAATTTAACCAAACTTGGTAATTAGTTGGCTCCTGACATAAACTGGTGCTGATTAGATTTGGGGATCAATCGCACAACAGGAGGCGCTGTGATCGTATTTCGTCTAAATTTTTAACATGGTAGTATAGGACAAAATTTCGTATAAATGTACATAATGAGAGTTATTCTTAACCTGTGATTGTAAAATTAATATGAATTATTGCTAATAGTAGTAGTCAATTAGGAAAAAAAAATTGTGCATGTGGGGGCATCGCTCCCCCCCCCTGGGGGGGAGTACCCCCCGGGGTGGTGTAAATTTTGAAGATGAGTATCTTTCGAAAGGTCTCGTCAATACCTTTTAAACGAATGGTTGAACTATAAATATGTGATAATTTAAAACAAAGATATAGAATTTTTTTTACTTTTAACGAAAAAAAAACTTGGATTTTTTTTTTTTTTTTTTTTTTTTTTTATTGTTACTGAGTGAATTTGTATAGGAAAATATAGAAGAAAGTCTTGTGGTGGCCACAACACACTAGTTTAAATGTGAATTTGAATCTCAAATTGTAATTTGCGCTTTAAATAATAAACTTGGCAGTTAGTTTGTTTTCTGATTAAAAAAAGTAATCCATAACTTTAGATGAATTAGTTATTTAAATAAATTAATAAGAAAAAAAAAAAAGAAATGGTTTTCAATTGGTTTCCAGGATCATGCATGCATGTTTAATTTAAATTTTTATGACAGCAAATATATGAAAAAAAAAAAAAAAAGAAAGAAAGAAATGCGTACTTATATAATTTAATTGTAAAAAAATAAAAATAATTAAAATTAAAATTAAATTAAAAATAAATAAAAATAAATTTTAAAGCACATATTTATTACAGTAATAAATGCACCAAAGAACCGGTATTCATAATAAAAATCTTTGTAAAGAAACGCAATAATTGAATTAAAAAAACTGCCAACATTTGTTTCTGGTGATACACGGCTCTTCATTTGGTGAACAAAGTAGGCACGAGTGTAGCAAAACACTTCTGTTACACTCGTGTCCACTTTTGTTCGTCTGACTAAGGATAATAGTGGGGACATCTGTTGCCTTTTTATTTTATTTTAATATCTTATTATTTATTTATTTATTTTTACAGTAATAAACGATTCAAAGAACCGTTATTAATAATAAAAATCTTTGTAAGAAAACCCAATAATTAAAAAAAATACTACCAACATTTGTTTCGAGTGGAAATAATACCATGGCTCTTCATTGGGTGAACAAAGTGGGCACGAGTGCGGCAAAGTACATTTGCTACACTCGTGTCCACTTTTGTTCGCCTGACTAAGGGTCACTGTTGCTTTTTTTTTTTTTTCCGATTTATGGTAACTTATTATTTTATTCTTCAGAGTCAGAACTCCGTACTTTAGTTGTTTTTAAATCCCTTTTAAGGGGATGACGAAATTGAAAATCGTACTTTGAAATTAGCGTCTTAGATTTTTTAAAGTTTACATACATATGCTTTGAAATGTATCAATACAAAGCATATTAAAATTTCTGGAAAACTATTTAAATATGTTTAAAAAAAAAAAAATAAATAAATAAATAAAAAATAAAAAATTTTGAAAAGATTTTAAGTGTTTTATGCGATTAATATTTTTAATAAATTCTTCCCTTACCCTGATTTCATTGTATTGTAATGTATCAATATATTCGAAATAAATTAGGTTTTTACTTTGTGCATTGGATGGTGAGTTTTTTTTTTTGTTAAAAATACTTTTATGTTTGACTCTAAAATTTAGCACACAAGTACAAAATACTTTTCAAAAAGTAATTTCTCAATCAATCCACAAAGTTATACCCAAATATGTTTAGAAATTTTGATAAATTACAATGATGTAAAATCGAGTGTAAAATTTAAAAATTATGTTGCATGGAATATTTATTTATTTATTTTATTTCAATAGTTTATGAGAAATTTTACTGTACTTAATACTGATATATTTCAATACTTATGTATTATATCACGACATTAAGGAAGAAATTTCAAAGAACGATTTTCAATATTTACCATCTCCTTAACTCTGATTTAAATATTTTTTTATTGAATGTTCTCTATATTGCATACTTAAATCAGAAACTTTTTATTTCAATATTTTATCGGGTCACTTGCAACGTTACATTTATTTATATAAAAAAAACTTAACACAGTTAAATAAACGTTTTGAAATTTAACATTTTGAAACAAAATTTACAAAGAATATAATTACATAGAACAAAATATATATTTAACTTATCAAAATCTTATATTTGCATAGAACAAAAGTAATAAAAAGCTTATCATAGATTTATTTTTAATGAAAACGGATCGACTGAGTGTTTCTCACGCTGTACTAGAAATCCTAAATTTATAAACATAGTCTAAGAATCAAATGCTTGTAAAAATTTAATTGAACTATAAATACAGTGGGTAATCAATTATTATTATTATTATTTTAAAACAAATACTGGATGAAATGGTCTTGAACTTCTAATATGCAAAGAACATTTAAAAACTCATATTTTCCACTATCGATTTAGTCAAGAGTGCAATTAAAGAAGCAACCACAAATTGGAGAAAAGCACAAATACTTTGGATCACCCTATATCAGGAAAAGCTACCGATGACTTGTAACCTTAACACGCTGCATATATTATAAACAATATGTGTATTATTTTATTTTATTTTTGGCAAAGGGGGGGGGGCAAGTTTCTTTTCTTTTTCTTTCTTTCTTTCTTTCTTTCTTTTTTTTTTTTTTTTTTTTCTTGTAGCAAGAATGGAATTCAATAAAATTTTACAAAACTTACAGAAAAATTGACAAAATTTTAACAAAACACAAAACACAAGAAATATATTATTCTAAAGCACACATTTATACGTGTAATATTCGGTGAGATATGAGCATTTATAATAAATATTTTATTTACTGCTTTTGTGGGAAAGATAAAAATTTTCATCACATTAGTTAAAAGCTAGATATATTGGGCAATTTATATCGAAAGTTCATTTCAATACAGGAAAAATTAAGCAAGTTTTTGCGAAAAAGTGGGGCAGATTTTAGGTATATACAGGTTTGAAAATTCATAAAAGGTTTTTCCCATGCCAAGCATTTAATTGGAAGATTAAATTTTTTCAACCATGTTTCAAAATTTCTTCTTTGTGAAAAAATCCTTCTGGACTTGTAACTCTAACATACTTTTATTTATTTAGTACGATCTGTGAGCTCATAAGGAGATTTTCACAAAAATGACCTTTTGTAACATGGTTTAACATATCTAAAATCTGGCTCGTTCTATTACCAATAATTTACTTAATTTTTATTCCATTGAAATAAACTTTTGTATAAGTTACCCAAGATATCTGGTTTTCGACTTACGTAATAAAAAAATTCCTATCTTCGCGCACGCTCAGAAAAAATAAAATAAAATAAATAAATAAATAAATAAAAATTAATGTAAATGCTCAAATCTCCTCGAAAATTACACATATGAATTTTATGTTTCAGAATAATGTTTCTTTAATGTTTTATCAATTTTTCTGCAAGTTTTGTAAAATTTTGTGAAAATTCCTTCTTGTTATAAGCAAAAAAATTGCCAAAAATGTAATAATAATAAAATATATATATATATATATATATATGCCTAAAAAATTGTGTATTTCCCATACAAAAAACTTGCAAACATTGTATATAGTAAGAGCAATAATGTGTTCAAGTTACAAGTCATTTGTAGCTTTTTATGACACAGGGTGATCCAAAATATTTGTGCTTTTCTTTAATTTATAGCTGGTCCCTTAATTGAACTTTGGACTAAATCGATAGTAGAAAATGTGAGTTCGTAAACGTTTTTACATGTCTGCATTTCAAAATCATTTAGTCAAGCATTTTTTTTTTTTTTTAAATCAAGATAATAAAAGTGTAAAAAAAAAAAAAATAATAATAGTTTGATCACCCTCTGTTGCTACAAAACCAAATTAAATATTGGATGCATAGAAATTAGCATTAATAAAATGTAAGGTATCACAATAAATAAATAAATAAATAAATAAAATAAAATAAAATAATAGTCATAACCAAATCACTATTGGCCCATTAAGGGCCCTCTTCACTCACCGCCGCTGGAAACCGAAGCTAATGTTATTCCATGGGAAATTTTTCTTTACAAATAACTTATTAACTAATACCATGGGAAATTTTTCTTTACAAATAACTTATTAACTAATACATATTTTTTAATTCTGTTTTCACATTCTGAAAATTTCAAGCTGTTAAATTGACGGACCTTCTTAAAAAAATTATTTATTTTTTTATATTTTATTTTGAAGCTGCAAAATACGAATTTTCGATATGTGAAATTTTTTCATTTTGCAATTTCAAAATAAAATATTAAAAATTAAAAAATACATTTTTAAAAAAGGTCGGTCAATTTAACAGTTGGGAATTTTTTGAATGTGAAAACAGAATTTAAAAATATGTATTAGTTAATGAGTTATTTGTAAAGAAAATTTCCCCATAGAATAAAATTGGCTCGGGCTTCCGGCGACGGTAAATGAAGAGGGCCGTTAATGGGAAAATATAAAGGGCCAACAAAAACACCCGGAGTAATATAATTATATATGTTTGCCACAACTGGCCCACTGAAGGCTTCCAGCAACAATACGAAAAAATTATGTTTGCTATCAGGTGGCCCGACACTGGCCCACTAACGATTTTTAACCTATTGTTGGTTGCCATCACTGGCCCACAACCTTTTTTTAACCGATAGCTCGCTGCCAGCAATGACCCATCAGTGGCCCACTGACTTATTCCGATCGTACTGCAGGCTGCCAGCAGTGGATCGGCCGAATGCGGCCATCTGATGGCCGGCGTAACATATTCCCTTCGGCACCTTAACTTTTGCCACCAACGGGCCAGCAGCTGTTACTGTTGGCAGCCAACACTTGGCCTCGTGTTGGCCATCATCCCAGGTTTTGCTGGGTATAATTAGAAATTGAAATTTTAAAATATTAAAGCGCCATGGATCGAATCGGCCGCGCAGTCCCGTGCGCGCTGCGCGCACAAGTTAGGGGATACGCACGCGGTGCACGCCTATCTCTTCCCCACCCTTTCAGCCCCTCCTAATTAACCTACGTATACCAATTTTGAACGGTCTAACTCAATTAGCTGAGATGCAAAGGATAACCTAATTAGGACACCTCAAAACGTGTAAATCTGGTGAAAACTTTCGATAATTTAAAAGAACTTTAAAATATCTTTCGAATGATGTATTAAAAATAATTTAATCATAATTAGAAATTGAAATATTGAAATTTGAAAATATTACAGCGCCATCTGTCGGTAGAAATTTCTGTATTCCACTGTTCCATTCCAATTCAAAAACGCTTTCTAATGATGTATTACTTATGAAATTATTTTAATTAGTAGCTGAGATACAAAGAAAACTGATTCAGGACACCTCAAAACGTGTAATTCTGGTGAAAACTTTCGATAATTTAAAAGAACTTTAAAATATCTTTCGAATGATGTATTAAAAATAATTTAATCATAATTAGAAATTGAAATTTGAAAATATTACAGCGCCATCTGTCGGTAGAAATTTCTGTATTCCACTGTTCCATTCCAATTCAAAAACGCTTTCTAATGATGTATTACTTATGAAATTATTTTAATTAGTAGCTGAGATACAAAGAAAACTAATTCAGGACACCTCAAAACGTGTAAATCTGGTGAAAACTTTCGATAATATAAAAGAACTTTAAAATATCTTTCGAAAGATGTATTAAAAAAAATTTAATCATAATTAGAAATTGTAATATTGAAATTTGAAAATATTACAACGCCATAAAAGAAAACTGATTCAGGACACCTCAAAACGTGTAATTCTGGTGAAAACTATCGATAATTTAAAAGAACTTTAAAATATCTTTCGAATGATGTATTAAAAATAATTTAATCATAATTAGAAATTGAAATATTAAAATTTGAAAATATTACAGCGCCATCTGTCAGTAGAAATTTCTGTATCCCACTGTTCCATTCCAATTCAAAAACGCTTTCTAATGATGTATTACTTATGAAATTATTTTAATTAGTAGCTGAGATACAAAGAAAACTAATTCAGGACACCTCAAAACGTGTAAATCTGGTGAAAACTTTCGATAATATAAAAGAACTTTAAAATATCTTTCGAAAGATGTATTAAAAATAATTTAATCATAATTAGAAATTGTAATATTGAAATTTGAAAATATTACAACGCCATAAAAGAAAACTGATTCAGGACACCTCAAAACGTGTAATTCTGGTGAAAACTTTCGATAATTTAGAAGAACTTTAAAATATCTTTCGAATGATGTATTAAAAATAATTTAATCATAATTAGAAATTGAAATATTAAAATTTGAAAATATTACAGCGCCATCTGTCGGTAGAAATTTCTGTATCCCACTGTTCCATTCCAATTCAAAAACGCTTTCTAATGATGTATTACTTATGAAATTATTTTAATTAGTAGCTGAGATACAAAGAAAACTAATTCAGGACACCTCAAAACGTGTAAATCTGGTGAAAACTTTCGATAATATAAAAGAACTTTAAAATATCTTTCGAAAGATGTATTAAAAATAATTTAATCATAATTAGAAATTGTAATATTGAAATTTGAAAATATTACAACGCCATAAAAGAAAACTGATTCAGGACACCTCAAAACGTGTAATTCTGGTGAAAACTTTCGATAATTTAAAAGAACTTTAAAATATCTTTCGAATGATGTATTAAAAATAATTTAATCATAATTAGAAATTGAAATATTAAAATTTGAAAATATTACAGCGCCATCTGTCGGTAGAAATTTCTGTATTCTACTGTTCCATTCCAATTCAAAAACGCTTTCTAATAATGTATTACTTATGAAATTATTTTAATTAGTAGCTGAGATACAAAGAAAACTAATTCAGGAGACCTCAAAACGTGTAAATCTGGTGAAAACTTTCGATAATATAAAAGAACTTTAAAATATCTTTCGAATGATGTATTAAAAATAATTTAATCATAATGAGAAATTGTAATATTGAAATTTGAAAATATTACAACGCCATAAAAGAAAACTGATTCAGGACACCTCATTGAAATACGCGTATTAGAATATCAATACAAAAAACCCTTAACGGGTTAAAAGTTTGTGACGCAGCATTGTACTTTATGGCTATAAGAATTAGAAATACGGGTCTTAAAAATAATGATATCAAATTTTCAGTGACGCTTTGATATTAATTAAATTATACATAGATTTTCTTATTTGAATTTGCTTTTTCCTTTTATTTATATTTACAGTGTAAACGTTATTTTCAACATAAAATAATATATAGCATTTACTCATTGATACCTTTCCATTCACATCTCTTATACTATGAAAGCATGTGTTTTAAAAGAAATTATATGAAATTCCAGTAACGCAGTGGTGTTACATTAAGTGATTTGTTTTTAAATTTCTCTGCAATTATTTTGTTTTGCATATTAAAGTATATGTGCACATTGAAATATTGCTTTTAATTTTCAAATACGCTGTCAAATATATCACTTTCATTAAGCTTATATTATGTACTGAAATATATTTATTTCAATGAATTATTCTACCTTTTGCGTCACGCCATCCAAAACTGAAAAAAATTTCACAGTTTTTTTCTTTGCATCACGATATCTATTTGCATGCATTTTCAATTTATTTGGATGAAATGACACAAAGTAAACATTTCCATATATTTTACTTACAGTTTTGGATGGCGTGACGCAAAAGGTAGAATAATTCATTGAAATAAATATATTTCAGTACATAATATAAGCTTAATGAAAGTGATATATTTGACAGCGTATTTGAAAATTAAAAGCAATATTTCAATGTGCACATATACTTTAATATGCAAAACAAAATAATTGCAGAGAAATTTAAAAACAAATCACTTAATGTAACACCACTGCGTTACTGGAATTTCATATAATTTCTTTTAAAACACATGCTTTCATAGTATAAGAGATGTGAATGGAAAGGTATCAATGAGTAAATGCTATATATTATTTTATGTTGAAAATAACGTTTACACTGTAAATATAAATAAAAGGAAAAAGCAAATTCAAATAAGAAAATCTATGTATAATTTAATTAATATCAAAGCGTCACTGAAAATTTGATATCATTATTTTTAAGACCCGTATTTCTAATTCTTATAGCCATAAAGTACAATGCTGCGTCACAAACTCTTAACCCGTTAAGGGTTTTTTGTATTGATATCATTACTTTTTAGGGGTTAATGATCAAAACGCAAAATTAAAGGAGCATGGTAATAACACTGTATTAAAAGTGTTGTTTTATAGGTCACACTCGAACAAAATAACAAACTAAATAAAATTTCAAAATTTTATAAAAAGTGATAAAAAAGATGGACACATGCAACATTACAAAGGCATAATATAGTACATTTTAAAAATGACAAAAATTTCTTATTTATATTTATTTCTTATTATAATGTTTTAGGTATAGATTTGATTTAAAAGAGAAAAATAAATAATAATAGAAAAATCTTTAAAAAGTGAAAATTTTATACTGGTAAATATTTAAGTAGTATAGTTTGTTATGAATTTAATTTAAAAAAAAATCTTAATCTATTCAAAATTTTATTATAGCTTAACATTTTGTAATTTATATATTATATATATACTAGAAACTTAATGAGCAAATTAATTATTTTCAAATTCTGTTTTAAGAATTTTTTCAATCCGTAGTTTAAGTGATTTATCACCTAATTTTGAAAAAATTACAAATATTTGCATATGATTATCATATTATTTGTCATTTTTATGAAAATAAAGGAAAAATTTTTTGTTGTTGGAATCACCTTTTAAAATAGAACCAATTTTGAAAGTTAACAACGTATCAGCATGAAAACAATGTAAATACAAAGAATATTTTTGATAAACAAATGTCATATAAAATACAAGTACCTAAATAAATAACTCATTTAATATATATATTAAAAAAAGAAAAATATTTTTTATTTTATTTTTTGTGTTTATTTTTGACGCTCCCCGATAGATGGAGCCAAAACGATTATTTGATATTCAGTATTTCAGATGGAAGAGAAGAAATTCGTCCGCGAAACTGCCGCATCACGGTATTTTCGGAGTAAAAAATAGTTCGATTTTTAAACTGAGTTATAAAAAAAACAAGAGTTTTCCTAGGGAAAAGGGAGATGTCAGGCACATCAGATAAAAGCGATTAATATCATATATCAATTAAACTAAATTCGCTCGAGCCATATTCGAGAAAAATTTGTTCCTTACATACGCCGTCCATTTACAACTTAAATGAGCCAATTCATATCTCGAAATACATTGCACGCAGAAATGTAGGGATTTCAGGGTAGGATCAGATAGAAGGTGAAAGTCTATTTTGAAAATATCAGAACATAACCTCCCATATTTCCTGAGATATTAAGTGTCGGCTTTCAGCGGTTACTTTGATCTTAAAATTCCTGTATATATAAGTGTCGCAGTTTTCGTTCGTTTTTCCGTTTCCGCTGAGTGTCGTGGCGTTCGTTTGTTTTTGCGCTTGCGTCACTAGAAAAACTGCCGTTTTTCATGATTGCAAAAATGTCCGGCGTGTAAAGATAAAATTTAATTTGCAATTAAAATGTAAATCTTTTGTTTATTGATGAAAATCGATGAAATTTGAAATGCAAGTTTGTTTTGTGGTGTAAATATTATATACTAAATAAAATGTGTAAAATTTGAAAAATTGAAGAAAATAGAAAATTGTAATTTTTAATCGCACTACGAAACACGTGACTTCATTGTGACCAGATGTGTTTCCGTTGAAGACTGCTGTAGACTTAATGTCTGCAAAGATAACATTCTTGTGATTCGTTGCCAACATTTTTTTATAGTTTAGTTAATTTTAAAAAATCTAATTGTCCGATCGATAAGCCGTTTAAACCATCGGATTGAGAAAAAAAAGCCCTTTCCAATGGTATCTTGTTTGTAACGATACAACTGATATTTCTAATTTATTTTCCACTTTTTCCGTAAAAATGTCGCTTTTTAAGCATTTAATCATGAATTCTGGGTCATTTTTCGGTAGACAATGGTCAACGTTTTAATTAATATCTCCGCTAATTAGGGTCGCATCGTTTAGCAAATTACATATCGTACATCTGCGATAAATTCTCTGTCAGACGGTACCTGTTCGAAGTCTGCGCGACCGTTAGCGGCGGAGCCTTTTCCGTTTCAAGCCGTTTCTCACAGACACACACACACACACACACACACAGACAAAAACACACACGCGTACAGATTTTAATAATATAAGGAGACTAGCGAGCTTCGCCCGCTAGCGGGTCAGTATTTTCAAATGAACCACTATAATGAATGAATCACTAACAGTAACTTTTAGTCCTAAGAAAAGAAATTAAAAAAAAAAAAAAATCATTTCTGATCGAGTAAAATGTCGTCCCGGGTCCCCACTGCCTTCGGCAGCGCAGTCCCGTGCGCGCCGCGCGTGCACAAGTTAAGGGATACACGCGCTGCGCGCGCGTATTCCTTCCCTGACCCTTCGTGCCCCCCCCCCAAAAAAATCATTTCTGATCGAGTAAAAACTCACACCGGGTCCCCACTGCCTTCGGCAGCGCAGACCCATGCGCGCTGCGCGCGCACGTGTGAAGGTATAATATTCCTTCTCAAATATTCCTTCTCAAATCAAATTTTTATTCTTAAGAAAAGAAATGAAAAAAAATCATTTCTCATGGGGTACAAAGTCGGCCCGGGTCCCCACTGCCTTCGGCAGCGCAGTCCCATGCGCGCTGCGCGCGCACAAGTTAAAGAATACACGCGCTGCACGCCCGCATTCCTTCCCTGACACTCGTGCCCCCTAAAAAAAAATCATTTCTGATCGGGTAAAAAATCACACCGGGTCCCCACTGTCTTCGGCAGCGCAGGCCCATGCGCGCTGCGCGCGCACGTGTGAAGGTATACGCACGCTACGCGCACGTATTCCTTCTCAAATAAAATTTTTATTCTTAAGAAAAGAAAATTAAAAAAATTATTTCTCATCGGTTAAAAAGTCGGACCGGGTCCCCACTGCCTTCGGCAGCGCAGTCCCGTGCGCGCTGCGCGCGCGCAACTTAGGGGATACGCGCGCGGTGCACGCCTATTTCTTCCCCACCCTTTCAGCCCCTTCTAATTAACGTACGTATACCAATTTTGAACGGTCTTACTCAATTAGCTGAGATGCAAAAGAACACCTAATCAGGACGCCTCAAAACGGGTAAATCTGCTGAAAACTTTCGATAATATAAAAGAACTTTAAAATATCTTTCGAATGATGTATTAAAAATAATTTAATCATGATTAGAAATTGAAATATTGAAATTTGAAAATATTACAGCGCCATCTGGCGGTAGAAATTTCTGCATTCCACTGTTCGATCCCAAATCAACAAAGCTTTCTAATGATATATTACTTATGAAATTATTTTAATTAGTAGTTGAGATACAAAAGAAAACTGATTCAGGAGACCTCAAAAC
Source organism: Salticus scenicus (assembly GCA_963930645.1). Classification (NCBI taxonomy): domain Eukaryota; kingdom Metazoa; phylum Arthropoda; class Arachnida; order Araneae; family Salticidae; genus Salticus; species Salticus scenicus. The sequence continues at coordinate 310,335,512 of OZ005648.1, forward strand.
GTGTAAATCTGGTGAAATCTCAAATTCCATTTTCGATAATGCAAAAGTACTTTAAAATGTGTATCAAATGACGCATTAAAAAAAATTTAATCATGATTAGAAATAGAAATATTGTAATTTAAAAATATTACAGCGCCATCTGGCGGTAGAAATTTCTGTAATCTACTGTTCGATTCCAACTCAACAAAGCTTTCAAATGATGTATTACTTATGAAATTTTTTTAATTAGTAACTGAGACAAAAGAGAAACCCATTCAGGACACCTCAAAACGTGTAAGTCAGGTGAAATTTCGAATTCCATTATCTACGGTAGTCGGTTAATGGAAGTAAATAGAAAAAGAAATATTTTTACCTTAAGTGTATTTGTGTCGTTTTGAAACTTTCGTCCTCTTTCGGCAGATAAAATGTCAGGCGTGTAAAGATAAAATTTAATTTGCAATTAAAATGTAAATCTTTTGTTTATTGACCAAAATGGATGAAATTTTAACTGCAAGTTTGTTTTGTGGTGTTAAGATTGTATACTAATTGAAATGTGCGAATTTTGAAAAATTGAAGAAAATAGAATATTGCAATTTTTAATTTTTATGACCTCATTAAATAGCAGATGTTTTTTCTTTCCGTTCAAGATCGTCTGCCAAGTTAAAATGCTTGTGATTTGTTGCCACCATTTTTTTTTAGTTTAGTTAATTTAAAAAAATCTAATTGTCCGATCGATAAGCCGTTTAAACCATCGGATTGAGAAAAAAAAGCCCTTTCCAATGGTATCTTGTTTGTAACAATACGACTGATATTTCTAATTTATTTTCCACTTTTTCCGTAAAAATGTCGCTTTTTAAGCATTTAATCATGAATTCTGGGTCATTTTTTGGTAGACATGGGTGGACATTTTAATTAATATCTCCGCTAATTAGTGTCGCATCGCTTAGCGAATTATCGCGATGTCGAGATGAAGAAATTCTGCGTCTGTCGACACCGGTTTCGAGGCGATGCGACCATTAGCGCCGGAGCTTTAGCGGTCACAAGGCATTTCTCACAGACAGACAGACAGACAGACAGAAAGACAGACAGACAGACAGACAGAAAGACAGACGCGTACAGATTTTAATAATATAAGGAGATGACAAATAAAAAAAATGTACAAGTCATTTTTTCTGCAGTGCGGCTTTTTCTTTTTTTTTTTTTTGTCGCTTAGTGAAGATTTGAATTTTTACCTAAATAAAAGGGAATATTTTGCAATATAATATTAGAGCTTTTGGGGGGCCCTCAATGTCCGGGGGTCCCTGGGCAAAGTCGCGGCTTGCCCATGCGATAGTATGGGCCTGTCTTAAATATGATTTTTACAATGTGAATTTGAAGTTTTCTAGTGGCCGCCATTTGTAAACTAAATGCCAGAGCAACTGGTTTAACAAATTGATCCAAGATATTCGTAAGATAAGTCTAGTGACTAACTGTTTCGAATCAGTTCAGTGTTTCGGAAGTTATCATGATGACAAGTGTTCTATGGCTATACATGCCTTGTGTGATGATTCAATACCCCGTGCGGGTCTTTGTTCATTGATTCATGTCTTTCTTCATAATGTTTGATCATTGTAATGATGAATTATTATATATATATATGTAGATAGATAAGTAAAGCGATTGCAATAGGTTGATTTCTAAAGAAATCAACATAATATTATATATTGCCTGTTTTGGTATGGATTATTCCTTTTTTTTTTCTATTTTTTATTTAGAAATTTGGCAAACCTACAAAAAGTTCAGATAAAAGGATGCCAACAGATCGCTGTGGTAGACTTATGGCTGTAGCAATAGCACACAAGCTGGATGAGGCTTGGATTGCCATCCAGCCTTGCTTATTATTTTACTACTTAGCACAATATACTCCTACATTTTTTAGAAAGTAAGTAAATATAAATCTTAGATTAATATACATCAGTTTTCAAAAGTTAAGTAATAACTTGTTTCATTATTATTATTATTATTATTATTTTGCATATAACTGCTAAACAAATGAACATAAAACTTGGATGACATATTCCTTATCGAATCATTAATTACACTTTATATATATATATATATAGAGAGAGTGTCCCACCTAAATAAAGCCACCGTGATTATGTGCCGTAATTGGAATGAAACAAACCAATATGACCAAAACAAAATACATATTTACAAGGAATAACTCACTCCCTGCCATACTTGAGCAGGGGGGGGGGATAAAATAATAATAATCTGGAGTGTTTCAACTTGACTTTCCGAGCCCGAGCATTAAGTAATTAACGATTGTATAAATAAATTAAGTAAGTAAATTAAGTAATTTAAGTAATAAATTAAGTAAATAAAGTAAGACAAGTTGTTGAATAAACAAAAGTGAAAATTATAATAAGGTGTTTGAGTATTTTTCTCCATTGTTTTATTTTATGCTATTGTATTTCAAATATTTTGAGCCCATAGATCATAATGATAAGGAATTTTTCGTTGTGTCCTTTTAAAATTCTGTAAGGGCTAGACTAACCAAAATCTATACAATTCATGCGACGGTGATCTATAACATGTGTATAAATTTGCAGCTCAATTGATTAAGGTGTTTACATGCTATCGCAATTTAAAAAATTTGGGCCCATAGGCCATAATAATGAAGAATATTTCTTTGTGTGCCTGTAAAAAAAAAACTATAAGTGCTCGATTCACCAAAATCAATACAGTTCGTGCGACTATGACCTATAATATGTGTATAAATTTTCAGCACAATCAAATAAGGTGTTTAAACCCTATCAAACTTTTAAAAAATTGGGCTGGTAGACCATAATGATAAAGAATTTTTCTTTATGTCCCAGTAAAAAAAAACTATAAGACCTAAATTCACAAAAATCAACAGGGTTCCTGCTATGGTGACCTATAACATACATACCAACTTTCAGCTCAATTGAACAAAGCATTTAGGTGCTATCGTATTCACTCACACACATACATACATCATTGTAAAAAAAGCAAAAATGAAATCAAGGACCTCAAAATGTATACACACACCAAAATCTCAAAGTCGGATTTTTAACATGATTACAATTTTCCTTACACATGTAACGTGTTCGGAAAGTAAAAATGAATGTGTAAAAAAAGAAGGGAAAAACTGTCTGGTCGAAATAAAGCCACCACTCCTATTAGTGTAATTGGTAACTCCCAACATTCCAGCTGCTACAGGTAAACACGTCAGGAAGTTGTCAAATACCTATTCTATGCCAGTCAAATGTCAAAGTTTTCAGACTTCAAAAAGTTATATTTTCTATTCTCTGGCAGTATTGCAGTGGGAAAAGAAACCCAGCAATTAGAGTGCGAGAAAGGTCAGATAACATCTTTTAAGCAACAAAGTCTCTCCCATAGACAAATATCTATGCAATCAAACAATCTAAAATATACAATATTTATAATATATAATTGAATATTTGTAACAACTGTAATATACAATTTTATGAAGCACAGTAATGCATATGTGTAAAATAGAAATGAGGTGTACATGCAGATAAATGAGTTCAAGGCAGGAAAGTGATGTTGTATGTCATCTTTCCCAAGGTGGTATTTCTGTCAGACAATTGGCCAAAGAGAATAACACCTGTGTGAAAAAATTAAACCTGTCACAGATTGTAAAATGTACATGCAACTTGTGATATAAAAGAAGAAAATAACAGTCCATATTGAAGGCTATCCACAAGGAAAAAAGGTTGGATTAGGCCAAATGTGGCATTGTGTTATTTTCTCACATGAGAAAAAAAATTAATATGGATAGTCCAAATGGCTTTTTATTCTATTAACATGACATGAGAAAATCTCTAAAAGACAGTGAAGTGTGTTGCTTAACACTCAGTTATGTAATGGCGTGTCGGCGTATTTGAATTAATGACTCCAATGTAGAAAAATAAACTATTTATTAACATAACGAAGAACTATCTACAAGCGAACACACTTCTCTCTTTCGAACATGGCAGAATCCAAAACAAAACTTTTTCAGAGAGAAAAGTTGTAGTGCTTTTCGTGCGCTTGCAGCGCCATCTCATAAAATGCACCAGGGAGGATAGATAGAACACCATAGAGTATCCCCCCAGTGAACAAGGTGAACGATAAAATGCAAAAGTTCAATACAATAAATGCTTGATACAGTATAATATGTAATAGTAACATAGTAAGTAATGCAAAATAGAAATACAATGAACAATATATAATATTAAAAAGTGTAAGATAATATATACAAAACTATATTACATATTCAGTCACCAAATGTTTTGGGAAAGTGACTTTACGTCCAGAGCGTGTTTTGTTGACAGGAGTCGGCTCTGGTGGTATTTCGAATGATTTGTTGACAGGCGTTGGCTCAGATGGTTCTTGGTTAGGAACAGAGTTATTTGTCACAACAGTATCTGACCATCTATAGGCGGGTTTTACGCGATCTATAGAAACTGTTGTGTTTTTACCATTTATATCAATGACAAAATTTTTATTATCTCTGTTTATGACAAGGTGAGGTCCAGTATACGGCGGTGTTAATGGACGAGTTACTTTGTCTCATCTTAAAAATACATGTGTACAATTCGACAATGCAGGATTTACGAAAACACTAGGACTGCTATGTAAGGAAGTAGCAGTTGGATTAAGTGTCTGCATTGTTTGTACCAAGTTGGAAACATAATTGGGATCAATCGTTTGGTCAATTTGTTTTTTATCAGTAATAAGATCAGAGGGTAATCGTAAAGTGGTACCATATACTAATTGTGCAGGTGTTACATTAATGTCATTTTTAAGAGCTGAGCGCAAACCTAGTAAAACAATTGGAAGGGTTTCAGTCCATTTAGTGTGATTATGTGCCTTAAGAGCATCTTTTAAATGTCTATGATAGCGTTCTAAAATTCCATTTGACTGGGGATGGTATGCCGAAGTCCGAATGCGCTTACAGCCTAAGATATGCATAAGTTCTCGAAATAGAGTAGATTCGAAATTACGACCTTGATCTGTGGTGATAGTGACTGGGCATCCGAATCTAGAGATCCAACCATGCAATAAGGCACGAGCGGTTGTTTCTGCAGTCATATCAGGGGTCGGAATTACCTCGGGCCATCTGGTAAATCTGTCAATGATTGTTAAACAATACTGATTTCCATCTGATGGGGGAAGAGGGCCAATGAAATCTAAATGAATATGGGCAAAACGGGCATCCGGTAGGGCAAATGTTCCAACTGGTGACTTGGTGTGCTTTGTTATTTTGGCTCTTTGGCAATTAACACAACTGCGAACCATAGATTTGATATCTTTATGCATGCCAGGCCATACGAATCTTTTAGCAATTAAATTTATGGAGGCTGACATACCTGGATGTGAAAGGAAATGCAAATTTTCAAAAACCAATTTTCGCAAACTTTGTGGAACGAATGGACGGGGATGTTTTTGAGATGTGTCGCAATATAGGTCAATATCCTCAAGGGGAAAATAGTGTTTTTCTAATTGTAAGGATGTGGTATTGGATTGCAAAAGTTTTTGAAGTTCTTGATCAGTTGATTGTGCAGAAGCAAATTCTTTAAAATCAAGTACAGTTGGGGAAATTTGATTGATCTCTATGCGAGATAATGCATCGGCTACATGATTTTCAGAACCTTTCATATATCGGATATCGGTAGAAAATTGGGATATATAATCGAGATGACGTAGCTGTCGAGGACTGCACTTTTCAGGATTTTGTTTGAAAGCGTATATTAAGGGTTTCTGATCAGTGTAAATGAAAAAGTTTCTACCTTCCAGTAAGTGACGAAATTTCTTTATAGAGGAATATATGGCGTAAAGTTCACGGTCATATGTCGACCAATTCTTTTGAGACTTACTTAATTTGCCAGAATAAAATGCTATAGGTTCCCATTGATTATCAGACATTTGCATGACAGAGCCACCAACAGCGACGTTTGATGCATCTACCCATAAGCTTAATTGGGCACCAGGAATAGGATGTTTTAGAAGCGTTGCATGAGAAATTGCTTCTTTTGATTTCGTAAATGCAAAATTTGCTTCGTCGTTCCATTCTAATTGCTCCATTGAAATTTTGGCATTGGAACGCGGATGTTTCCTTTTATTTTTGTGCCCTTCGAGGAATTTAACGAGGGGTGCTAAAATATCAGCAGCTCTGGGAATGAATCGTCTGTAAAAATTAAATATACCTAAATATCTACGAAGTTGAGTAATAGTTGTAGGTCTTGGAAATTTTAAAATGGCTTCAACACGGTCAGAAGTTGGTGAAAGACCATCTTTTGACACTGTAAAACCTAAAAATTCCAAAGTGGGAACACCAAATATGCATTTTGAGGGCTTAATTGTAAGGCCGTAATGATCAAGTCTGGAAAATAGTGCTCTGAGATGTTCAATATGTTCTTCGAGGGATTTGGATGCAATTAAAATATCGTCTATAAATGGATAAACACCTTTTAAATTTCTTGTAACTTCATCAATAAATCTCTGAAATGTGCTGGAAGCATTGCACAAACCAAACTGCATCCGAGTGCTCTCGAAGAGTCCGAAAGGTGTACATATGGCAGTTTTGTGAACATCCTCGGGAGCAATCGGAATTTGATGAAAAGCTTTAACTAAATCAATACGTGAAAAAATTGTGGTTCCGTGAAGTTCACTAGTAAAATCAGCAATGTTGGGGATGGGATATTTATCCTTTTTAGTGTGAGCATTTAGTGCTCTGTAATCTCCAACAGGTCGCCAGTCATCGCTGTTTTTCTTTGGAACCATATGCAAAGGTGAAGCATAATTGCTGTTGGATGGACGCATGTGTCCCAAATCCAACATATGCTGAAATTCCATTTTTGCAATTTTTAAACGGTCGGGGGCCAGACGACGTGGTTTAGCGAATACCGGTGGGCCAAAAGTTTCGATATGATGCATAACAGAATGTTTCACAATTTGGTTTGGGCTAGGAGATTTACTGATGTTAGGAAATTCACTTAAAAGATTAGAAAAAATATCATTACTTATGATAGATTTCACTGAATATATATCAGAATTATGTACAACACAATGAGAATTTAAGCTTGTGACATTATCAAATAAAGAACGTTTTCTAAGATCTGGCTTTAAATTAAAGTAATGTAAAAAATCAGCACCTAAAATAGGGGTTGAAACATTACAAACATAAAAAGGGTAAACAAACTGTTTTCTTAGACCAAGATCAATAGATAATAATTTACGTTTATATACATTAATTAAAGTACCATTAGCTGCAACAAATTTTTGAATTGGAATAGACATTTTGTCTATTTTTGATGCTGGAATTAATGAACAGTCACTTCCTGTGTCCACTAAAAATTTTAGATTGCTTCTTTTATCTCGTACAAAAAGGCGACGAGAAGTGGAAGGCGAGGCGTATGTCGCCGCTACTCCTTGCCGTAGTCGTTTCCCGCGGAAAAAGTACAGGGAGGTACGCACTTTTTAGCTTTAGAGCTAAATTTCTGATGATACCAGCAAAATTCTTTATTAACTTTTGGGCTTTTGTGCCGAAAATTAGATCGAGATAGTGAACGAGAATGACTTCTGGAACGTCGCAATGAAGCCACTTCTTCTCTTAAAAGTTTTAATACTTTTAAAAGTTCGGAATCAGCACTCGAAGAATTAGTTGTACTAATAGCACTTACCTGTGGTGGAGATACATCCAAAATTTTATCAGCTATTTCGGCAGCTTTAATGGGTGTAAGGTCTTGCACTGATGCTAAAATAAATTGCGCATTTGAAGGCAGTTGTTGCAAGAATAGTTCGAGCAAAAGAGTGTCGGATACCTTATGGTTTTCAGCTCTTCTCTGCATGACGCGAAGTAGTTCTGACGGTTTTCTATCCCCTAGTTGTTCACCAGCTAATAATCGGCGAATTTCCTGCGATTTTGTTTCACCACAACGTTGAATTATTTCGTCCTTTAAGTTTTTGAATGGATCGGAATTATCAGGTGAAATTATTACGTCACGCACAGTCATTGCAATTTCTGGAGGTAAATTCGCAACACAATAGTTATATTTTGTTCTAGAATCCGTTATTGGTTTCGGCACAGCTAGTTGAAATGTTGATTCTACCATCGTGAACCACAGGGCCGGGTCCGTAGGGATGAATGCAGGGATTTTCACTGCAGCTGTTTCATTCACTGCAGCTGTTTCATTCATGTTGAAAACAGAAACGAAAACACTTATAATCCAAAATAAGAACAGTTTATCCGGGTCACCACTGAAGTGTGTTGCTTAACACTCAGTTATGTAATGGCGTGTCGGCGTATTTGAATTAATGACTCCAATGTAGAAAAATAAACTATTTATTAACATAACGAAGAACTATCTACAAGCGAACACACTTCTCTCTTTCGAACATGGCAGAATCCAAAACAAAACTTTTTCAGAGAGAAAAGTTGTAGTGCTTTTCGTGCGCTTGCAGCGCCATCTCATAAAATGCACCAGGGAGGATAGATAGAACACCATAACAGTAAGGTGGAGGTTCATGGTGTGGGAAGGCTTTGGCTATGGTGGTAAAGTTAACATGGCCTATTCCCCAGGCCGCATGAAGGCTAGTGATTACCAAGAAATGCTAAAAACTCATTTACTACCATTTTCAGAGAGAATTAGTGGCCCAAGCTGGATTTTTTAGCAGGCCAATGACTTCATTTATGTTGCAAAATCCTCCTAGGGAAGAATTTTAGATAATGGAATGCATGTCATGGAATGGCCTGCCCTTTCATCTCATCTCAATCTCGAAGAAAATATGTGATTACATGAGGTTACATGAGTAAGTAGGGGTGGGAATCGATTAAGAGTTTTAACTGGGTTAATTGTAGCTCATTAATCGATTAATCGGTCGATTAATCGGATTTTTAATCGGTTTTTCTTTTTCTTTAAATATATTTAGTTCAATGATGAATAAAATTCTCATATTGTGTATATATGTATATATTATTTATAAGTTTAACTGAAAAAAAAAAAAAAAAAAATCAAAAATTTTTGTCTAATCAGTTATATCTGTTTCATAGCTAAAATTTAAATCAATTTTCGGACTTTAAGTGTTAATTTTCTATAAATATTTTCATTTTTCAATTTTTTTTTTAAATAAATTAATTTTGCAATTCAATTTGAGAGAAATATTAAATGAATTTATACATATTTTAGTTTTATATTTGCAAGCCTTGTCCATCTCGCTTGTCACTATATTTAAATGAATTCTCAAAATTCCATATCATTATCATAAAAATCTCAAATTCTTATATTTTAGTTCTTTTCTTCTTTATCACTTCGGACTAGAACACAGAATGTTATTTTCTGTTTCTACTTCAATAGATACTATCAGCAATTCTGAATAGACAATAAACGCTAGAAGATACTGTGAAACTCTGATGACATTTCCCCCATCAGAGGGATAATGGAAATCTCAATACCTTTTTTTAATCTTTAGCATTTCAATTTTTTTGAAAAATTCTTGTTTCTGAGAATACTATTACCCTAGCCAACACTTTCTGTAGTAGGCTACAGACAGATGGTGTTGTTCTAGCATGCACATGAAGCGGCATTTTGTTTAATAACTCCTCCCCCTTTTCTCTATCAACAAAAGTACAACAACTTCTTTTGAGAGGTTTTGTTTTTATTTATTTATTTATTTCATTTTACTTTTTTTTTTTTTTTTTTTTTTTCATTATTTGATGGATGTTTCTTAAAATGTTTGCTAGCAAAATATGCGAAAAAATATTTTGTAGACAGAACAACATTTTTACTTTAATTCGTTGTTTGAAAATTTTAATAGGAATTTGAAAATTTTTAATCGAATTAATCGATCCGATTAACTCGATCAAAAAAATTGATCGGGACTAAGCATTGATCGATTAACCGAACCGATTAATCGATTAATCGGCACAGCCCTATGAGTAAGGTTGTATATACCAGTGGCAGACAGTTTCAATCTGTGGCAGAATTAAAGGCACCATCATATAAGTCTAGGGTAACATTGATGCTACTGTTCTCCAAAGATTAATAAATGGTATGTTGTATAGTACATTCCAAGTCATATATAAGCATGGTGGATATATCGGATATTAACAGTAGTGGCTTTATTTCAGTGGGACACATTGTAATTTTGACATCAGAAATGATATGTGCACTATTATTAATTCTTTATCTCTAATTTTTCTTAAAAATCTGTGTTTGAGGGAAAAAAAAAAGTAATTTTAGGTGGTGATGGTGGTGATGGTGGTGTCATGTAGGGATTAAGGCCGACTGATATGAGTCCTAACCCTAAGAATAGTTTTAGAAAGAAAACTAAATGAAAGATGGTATTGAGAATACATTTAATTATAGTTAAGAAAATATGAACATGCCTCCAAATATTTAATTACAATCAGCTTCTTTGCTCTTAATTCATTTTTCTTTTGTTTTCATAAGTGGATTTTTTAAAAAGTATTTAATTTTTAATTTAAAAACTATGTACATCGGCATGACAATGAAAGTGTCCACAAATAATTTTGTAATGAATTCAAATTTCATGTACATATGTATATTTTAAACAAATAAAATAAAGCAATAAAACAAAATACATGTAATAAAAGGGTGTGAGGGTAATGTAATTTTTGAAATTATATGCATATCTACTTATCAGTAATTTATCCATTAGTTTAAATTTTTCCTTTCTTTAAAAAAATATTTTTGAAAAAAATTGATTTACTGTCCATTAAAACAATACTCCTGATGTTAACTCAATGACATCATTTTAAATGCCATACTGCCTGCTGTGAAATTACATTCAAATACCCTACCAGTGGGAATGTAAGCATGATAGTTATTTTTACTTTCCGAATTCCATGCATAGAAAGTATTGTAATCATATCAAAAATCAAACTCTGATATTTTGGTGTTTCTATACATTCCCTCAGTTCATTTTTACGATGATGTATGTATGTGTTTGTGTGAACACGATAGCGCCTAAACGTTTTGTTAGAAAGAGCTGAAATTTGGTACATATATTATAGGTCACAATAGCACAAACCTTGTTGATTTTGGTGAATCTAGGACATACAGTTTTTTTACAGCGACATAAAGAAACATCCTTTATCATTATGGCCTATGGGCAAACTATATAAATTTTGCTGAATCTAGCTTTTATAGTTTTTTTACAGGGACATAAAGAAAATTTTTTTATCATTATGGTCTATGGACCCAAATATTTTAAAGTGTGATAGCGTCTAAACGCTTTATTCAATTGATCTGAAAATTTATACACTTAATATAGGTCACCACCATACAAATTATATAGATTTTGGTGAATCTAGCACTTATAGTTTTTTTTACAGGGGTACAAAGAAATATTCTTTATCATCATGCCCTATGGGCTTAAATTCTTTAAAGTGCGATACACCTTAGCCAATTGAACTGAAAATTCATATACATGTTATAGATCACTGTCACATGAACTGTATATTTTTTTTAGAATCTAGTGCTTATAGTTTTTTTTTTTTTTACAGGGATACAAAATTCTTTATCATTATGGCTTATGGGCTCAAATTATTTAGCATCTAAATGATTTATCAGATTGAGCTGAAAATTTTCATACATGATATAGGTCCCTGTCGCATGAACTGTATAGATTTTAGTAAGTCTAGCTCTTATAGATTTTTACAGGGACGCAACAGATTTTCTTTATCATTGTGATCTATAGGCTCAAATTATTTGAAGGGCAATATCATTAAAATAAACAACATACTTAAATAAATAGAAAAAACCTTTATTATACTTCATGCTCAGTTGGAATATTTTCGGCTGGGTGCCCAGCTCTTTTCAAGGACTTCTTCTGTACTGGAGCTCTTTTGGAATGTTGATCTTGTATAGTTGTCGCTATAAGGTGGCACCGCATTCAATCTGGTGCCATTACGCCGCTGTCGTTACACATGTCCAAGTTTGTCATGATTTCAATGGCTTCACTGTACATTGCATAATTGTAATTATTATAATTCGCTAGCTTTACAGTTTTTTCAAAATCTATTTTAATTTCCTCATTGTTAAATGTTTTGGCTAACACTGTATTAATTTTTCCCGGTTTTTATATCGTTTTTACGTTCTTTAACTCTGGTTTTAATTTTTTTTTTTTTGTTACACCGATGTACGAACAAAAAGAAAAATTAAAACCAGAGTTAAGAACATAAAAACCATTGTAACCATTGAAATTGCGACAAACTCGGATGTGTGTAACGACAGCGGTGCAATGGCACCAGATCGAATGTGGCGCTGCTTTATGGCGACAACTATACAAGATCAACATTCCAAGAGCTCCAGTACAGAAGAAGTCATTAAAAAGAGCTGGACGCCCAGCCGAAAATATTCCGACTGAGCATGAAGTATAATAAATGTTTTTTCCTTTTTTCTATTTATTTAATTATGTTTAATACTTCATTGATATTTAGTTTTTAAAGGTAAACAACATACTATATAGAGAAAAACACTCAAACACCATATTATATTTTTTTTCTTTGCTTATTTAACGACTTCTCTTAATTTAATTTATTTATACAACTATTTATAACTCGATGTTCGGAAAGTCGAGTGAGTCACTCCAGATTTTTTTTTTATTATATGCAATCAACCAGTAAATATAAATGTCTAAAATTCTGCATGCGTAACTCACATTAACTCATACCTTTTTACCATGTTTTTATTAACTTCTAATCTTGTTTGTCTGGAACAAATCTTGCAATCAATTTTCAACTAACTTCCCTACTAACTAGACATTTGAAACTTTCAGAATAGCTCGGAACCCAATGACAACACAATACTTCGAAGCCCGATTTTTAAATTTTTGATTAGTTTTCTTTTAATTAATTAAAATATGAAAATAATAACCTACTAATAACTTTAAAAAATGCCGTTAAAATATTAGCTATAATTTAATTGTTGCCAAAAAAATTTACGAGTTCATTTTCTTTCGATATAAAAATAAATACATTTAATTAATGAAAAATTGTAAAAAGTTAAATTATGCATCGCCAAAAAATTAACGTCATTATCACTTTAAAAATTTTATGATAAAGTGCTAATGTAGTTCTACAGCTAAGATTCAACAGAAAATTTAAAAACATGGTATATAAAAAGTTTTTTTTATCTTATAATTATGTGAATTGAGCTTGTCCTCTAATTTAAATGTCATAGCAGCTCCATTCAACTCTAGCTTGTCATTTGATGCAATAAAATAATATAAAATTCTATTAATTATTTGACAAGGAATATTTCAACCATATTTTATGTTCATATGTTTGTTAAAAGTTATGCACAGAATAATAAAGTTAAAAAAAAAAAAAAGTTCAATAAAATACATATTTATAATTACATTTAAAAATACAGAATTTCTAGAATTGAAAGGTAAGAAGTTTAATCAGATCCACTACAATCAAAACTTTCATCATTAATGACAATAATAAAATTTTTGGTTATCATTATATTTTTACTTTTACTTTGATAAGACCTGAAATTTTAGATCCGTGAACTTCTTTAAGAGAGATGAACATAACTGCAATACATACAAAAGTTTTCAAAATGAATTGCTCCGAACTTTAGCGCTTATTTCGGAAGGTTCATTACAGCTATTTTGAAACATAACAATCTTTGTTAATCAGAAGAAAATTTATAAAAAAAATTATTCAAAAATTATAAAAATGAAAGAGTCTGAACATATACAGTAAATACTTGCTTATCCAAGATAATGTGGAACGGATCGATGGTTTACCGGATAATTAGAAACTCAGATAACATGAACTCTGTCGTAAGCCAAAAGAGAAACATATGATAAAGTTTAAAATAAATGAAAACATAGTCAAGGAAGCAAAAAAATACATCTATTGAATATTAAAATATAGTCATTAAAAAATGCAATACAATATATACATACATAAATTATAAAACAGAGTACTGTCAAAAAAAAAAAAAAATGTTGAAGTTAAAAATTTACTTCTTGAAAAAGTCTTTAAGTGTCTTCTGTTTAATGGGTCTTTGCCGCAATTTCACACAATCATCATAGTAATAGAAGGTCTGTTGAAGCTGCCCCTTTTGTTGCTCAAAGTACGACAGTTTTTTCTATTGCTTTGAATTCTTTACTGTGACTGATTTTATTATTTTCCATTTAATACCTTCATTGTCACTTTCACTTTCTTCAGCCTTTAGATTCATTGACTCTATAATCATCTCGTCAGTCACTTCCAATTCTTCGTCTGCATTGATCCATTTGGCTATATCGTTTTCAGTTATTTTATCTGCCAATCTTTGGGCTAGATGTGCAAGGATATGAGGTCGTCATCACTGTCATACTCTGTTGTAATAAAATAAAAGTTTCTTGATTGTTCGTAATGCTTAATAACTTCTTCCATGACTTCTGAAATGTTGAATTTTTCACCCGATTCCATGGCTCAGCTGACATGTTATTTTTATAAGAATCTGTACGAAGTTGTTTCCTTCATCAATTGTGCTAATGAGAGTTTTCAGAAGTTTGCATTTATAACTAGGCTTGAAGTATTACAATGCACCTTGCTCCATTGGCTGGAACAGAGGATTGACACTGGGTGTTAAAACATGGTCTTTATGTCACTAGAAACTTTTTTTTTTTTTTTATATCAGAATGAGCAGGGCAGTTGTCTATAACCAAAAGTGCTTTTTGAGATAGTTTGCTTTCTTTTAAACACTTTTCGACATGTGACACAAAGTTAGTAAAAAACCTGTCTTTAAAATTTTAGCGTCTATCCACAGATTTTTCTGACTTTTGTACAGCATTGGCGAGCCAGGAATAGACACATTTTTGAAAGTCTGGGGCCAGGCAAATTTTTCTATCATTAGTAACATTAACTTACAATCTCCAGTAGCATTTGATCAAGCCATGAATGTGACCCTATCTTTTGACTTTTTAAAACCAGGAGCAGGAGCTTCTTTTTTAGAAACAAATGTTTTTGTAGGAAATACAAGTTAGAGTTTAAGTCTGTTTCTTATAAAAGAGTTAAGTTAAAGATCTATTGTGGCGAGAAATATTAATCTTTAATTAAAGCTTCAAATCTGTCCTTGAACTTTATTATGACACTATATTGGATGATAACTTCTCCCCAGAAATGCTTAGCTCTCTGACTCCATACCTTGTTTTTCAATAATGAAGCCATATCCTCTGCTTGCTGTACTTTCTTTTTCTTCTGTCTTTAAACTTTTCATCTAATTCAATAGTCTTTTCTTGTAACATAAGCCCACTCACTAAACTTGTTCTATAGCTGTGTAAACCGCATAAACAAGACATTTGGTATTTTTTAAACTATCCAGTTTTTATAGTTTATTACTTTTGTCGTCTTTTCACCAACACAACACTTTCCAACAAAGTTGAAAAGTGTTTATGATTTTGGTTTGTCTGTCTGTCCGCACTCTAACTCCCATAAATATTAATGGAATTTCTTGAAACTGATATAGTATATTATTCAAGTTCACTATTGGATGTTCTCTACTGAGAATGGAGATGGAACACCAATGGTTTGTGGACAGGAACACCCAAAAGTATTCCAAAGCATTGTGTTCTATGAGAGATATTTCTATAAACCATATTTACATACCATTATTTTGCACAAATCTTAATGAAATTGAAATATGTTATTTCAATTTACTATCCGATGTTCCCTATTGAAAATGGAGTAAATACTACAATTGGTTTGTGTTCAGACACATCCGAAAATATTCAGAAGCATTGTGCTCTACATTTCTATAAACCATGTTTTAATAGTTTTACTTTGTACAAATCTTAATGAAATTGAAATATATTATTCATATGCACAAAATAAATAATAAATAAATAAAAATACTTTCCAAAATATATAGCACAATTAGCATTAAAATTTACAGAATAGCATAAAAATATTCAGATATATTAAGGGTTTTATAAGAAATAGCTGTAATTACATTTTTATTAAGCATTTTAACACTTTCTAATAATATTTAAGAATGAGTATAATTTGAATTAGTTTACCTGTCTGTCTGCCAGCCTCCAGCGTCTGTAAATATTTTCAGAATTTCTTAAAAATTATATATGTTATTCAAGTTCACTATGGAATGTTTCCTATTTAAAATGGTATTAATTGGTCCTGTAAAACTTTTTGTGTACAGGGACACACACACACACACACACACACACACACACACCAAAAAAAAAGCTAATGCATTGTGCTGTTTAAGAAGAGACATTCTTATAAATCACATTTAAATAACTTTTTACTGTAAAATTATAATGAAATTGACATTTATTATTAATATGTTGAAATAATGTTTTGTATAGCATATGATGTGCAGTGATAGTTCAGATCTGCACTAAAAACATTCAGATACATTAAAGGCTACAATTAGAAATTGCTGGAATTATATTTTCATTTGTGTTAAGCATTTTTAACATTTTCCAACAATGTTTAAGAGCAATTATGAATTCCATTAGTCTATCTTTCTATCCTTCAGCCTGTCAATTGTGCAATAACGTAGGTAAAGAACAATGAAGGTCAAACAAGGCAATGTGTAAGTACAGTTGGAAAGTGTTAATAATCAATGCAAACCACATGATTTTTTATCCTTGTTTTCAATTTTGGCCCATTTCTTCTCCAGTCTGCTACAGTCTTTTCTCCCACATTTAAATCTGAAACCACTTGTTCAATTCTCTTTCCTGTACTGAGCTTGATGATGATTTGTAATTTAGTCTCCGAAGACATGACAGTTCTTTTTTATTTAACATTCATGACGTAAACATAAACAATCGAAACAAAAAACCTATCTAAACTAACTGTAACTGAGAAGCACAGAGACACTGACACAACTGAGGTGTGAATGATGTGACATTTGCAGGGATGGAACAGTGGCGCAGAACTCATACCACTATGAATGTAATAAAATTTTCTACTTCTTAAATCAAGGATATTATAGGTAGAGAAATTTCTTAAACAAATACTGGTATGAATTCTGCACCAGTGTTCCCTGCATTTGTAAGTTGACTATAGCTGTGTAGTTAACCGTGTAAACATGACTCTGTACTGGCCCCGCTTCCTTCTTTTGGAAGTGGCCTTTTTGGAATTACCTCAGTTAACTTGGAATAGGGGGTTCGGATAACTGTGGTTCTACTTTATGTATATTATACGATTCAAGAGTATAAAGATATATGAGTATAAAATATCTGCTTTAAGAAATAAATTTTTTGTAAGATATTGCATATGTAATTTTTTTTTAAATGTATTTTGAATTGTATAAACACGTATATATAATACAAAGGAACATATTAAAAATATGTGTAAATATGTAAGTAAAATTCATATAATTATTAAATAAGACAGTCAGTAAATGTAGCAATAAATCCAAAATTAAAGAGGTCTTAGCTCTAGCTACTCTGGGGGTATGATTAAAATCTATAAATAAGCAATATTTTTATTTATTTATTATTTTTTTTTTTCATAAAAATTATCAAGATTTTACAAATATTTATTTCCTATAATTTTCTTTTTTAGGTAGCTTCCCCATCCTCACACACACACACAAAAAGAAATAAATTCAGAAGCTACCTGCATAAGCCATTAGAATGCCTTTTCTCTTATGAAGCTTTAGTTTAAAAAACTTCATGCAAATACTCAAATTATTTGTCAAATGATGGCTCTCACATTTATACTCTGATTTGAATAAAAATTGGCATATATTATATATCCTAATCGAATTCATTGACCAACCTGATCCATTACTTTGCTTAAAAATGGCAGTCACTTAAAGAATTGAAATACACATATACAAAGTAAATTGATAATAAAATAAAATAAAATTAAAAATAAAGAAAACAAATCAAATTTTTAAGATTCCTCTACATAAGACTTTTTAAGCTATTTCATGTAGCATCTACCTTAAAAAAAAAAAAAAGATTAAAAGTTTAATTTTTTTATGAGTGTACAAAATATCTATCTTTGTGAACAGCAAAACCTATTTTTATTCTGTGGGAAATTTATTTTTTAAATTGATCATTACTTAATCATATTTTTTTTTTTTAATTCCGTTTTCATAGTTGGAAAATTCATATCTGTTAAATGTGCAGAAAACAAGTACTTATTTAACATATATGAATTTTTGAATATGAAAATTAAATTTTAAAAAATGCATTAGGTAATCAGTAATTTCATAAACAAATTTCCTCATACAATAACATGGGCTTTCGTAGTTGGCAAAACAAAATAGTGGATCAAAAAGACAGTTATTTAAAGATATTAAAATTCAACTTCAGCTATTTGTAAAGATAGATAAAGAGAATTTGTAATCTTTGTTTGTTCTGAAAATCATGTTAAAGGACTTATTGGCATTTGAAATCAGTACTTGTATTAAGAAAAATTTTCAGGGGCTAATTAGAAACGTTACCTTTTTTTCAGGATACATACAGGAGGGACTTTTTAATCTAAAATCATCTAAATTTTGTAGACTCATCAGAAGCTAAAAACTAATTGTTAAACAACAGAAAGAAAACTTAATTATAGTAATGCTAGTTCATTTGACATTTAATATTGTGCAAATGAAAGCAAGGCATAGTGATCTAAAGTACTTATCTGTAAATAAAACTTTCTAACAAAACAAAATGTGTTTTGGCAAGCACCAATGTTAATGTACTATATAAAATGACATACACATAATAGATACATGTTTACTATTAAAGAACTATTGATTTCTAATATGCTGATTAATAATTATAAAAAATTCTTCAATTTTTCAGAGTTATTATTGGAAAGCTCTACACACCTGAACGAGCTGAAAAAATAAGAGAAGGAAGATGGTGAAATCAAATATTGTTTAGAAACATGACAAGAAACTGCAAAATTTCTATTATTCTATGCATTTTATCATAATTATTTATAGTTCATATAACAAATAAAATTACATTTAAAAAAAGAAAACTGTTTAATTGACTGATTTTTTTAACAAATTTATTAAAAGTCATTAAGAACACCTGATCCATATATATATATATATAATAAAATGTCCGTGCCAGCTTCTGGAGTCATTAAATTGCAGTCAGGGCTCAAGAATCACAAGTCGGCTAGTGATACATAACTTTATTTAATTCCAATTATGACTGGAGGTGGCAGAAGGTGATGGTCAGTTCATATTCTGCAAATCGGCTAAGTAACAAGCTTCTGTGGCCCTGAACTGTGGGTACGGAAATTAGCTGTAACTTCACATTATTAGGTAGAACAAACTCGTCGTTACTTAGTTTTCAGATACGGTGGCCGGTGTAACTTTGTTAGACTATATCTAACAGAGGATTGCTATGAAAGATAAATTTTGGCCTGTTTACCTTTTATAGTCATAATTTAGGCATATTTCTGGCATGATCTTAATCTCCTTTCTATTTCTATATTGGATATATTATTTAATGACACAATGCATCTTTGTGTCCTACTAGCCAATGATTTTGCACGGCTAGAGAAGGTGGTGCTTACAGTCGCCAAGTCATAAATAACAATATTTATAACTAATGCATCTGACATAAATAATCACTCTAATTTTCATCAATTATTACCCAGTCATAAATCTTAAACCTCATCCATAAACATCATTTAACTTATTTATGGAATATTTCAGGCATCAACTGTTCATTCAATTTAAATTATTGACTTGTTTATTCATTTTCGAATGATCGCGATTACGAAATTCCGTTTCTTATTTTCTATATATTATTAAAGTAACTTACTGCCTAATATAAGTTTTCCTTCAAGTCATTTTGCAATATTAATTTAAAATATGAAAATAATACCCTAAAATACAAGAATAATATTTTGAAAGATAAAATACTAATTTAATTCTTACCTCTTTTTCTATCCTATTACACACATATATATATCAGGGATGATTGTGTCAGAAAGCTAAAAACCCTGAAAGTTAGAGCCTCAAATAAAAATCCTTGTAGAATATCAGATTACATTCAAATTAATTAGACTAGAAGCCCTAAATCTTTTTACAATTGATTCACATATCACTTGAATGACAAATAAATAATCAATGAAAACAAAATATAACTTTTTCAGAAATATGAAAATACATATGGATTAGAATAAAAACCCTGAAATCAGGGGTAACCCCTGAAAACAAACATCCCTGATATATATATATATTGATGTGTATTAATGTATAGATGATAGAAAATGACATTCCAAATTGAAAGTACCATTCATATATTAGTTGAAATGATCCAGAATATTATATTATTTTTAAGAGAAGAAAATAACAGAAGATAGTTCACAAAAAGATGGATAAAGAGCCTTTTTTATGAATGTAATCATGTGATCTAGATGTATGTTTATAAACTGAAATTATAATTTGAAATAGATGATAATAAAACAGCCAATATTTTTCATATTATATTGCAGATAATATTTAAACCTAAAAAATCCAAAAACTAAACTAAAATTTATTTTGAATTCAGACTGAACGATATAGGAAAAGAAAAAAGAAAAAAAAAAAGAAATTAATTTGAAAATCTTCTAAGACATTGCAACAAAAATTGTGTAAAATGAATGGAATACATTTATGAAAAATGTGAAGAACTGGTATGCCCAGAATGTATGAAATCATTTCATTTATGAACTACTATTAATGTTCATAAGTCACTAACATGGACTTTCTCTTTTGGTGTGCGTGTACATTTTTATTGTTTTTTCCAATTTTCTTTCATTTCTTTTCTTTTTGAATTCCTATCAATATAAAAATGATAAATTGTAATAATAATAATAATAATAAAAGAATATATATGTATATATATATATTTTCCTCACTATAAAAAAAAATCCCTGAAGAAGTGTTAGATATCTTGGATAATGATAATTAGATATTAAAACATTTCAAAAAACAACCTTTTCAGCAACTCCATGGCATGGCCGGAACATTTTCTCCAGGGTCCCCCGGCTTTCTCAATGGCTACTCACAGTGCTGGAAGTTTCAATAACTGCGCTGTTTCTTCTGGCCTCCTCTGCTCAAAAGCATATGACGCCACTGTTTGTCTAGTCCGGCCGCATCGTTGACATTACAGGAATTCGGAACATTAATTATTTCTATTGCTTCACGATACACGGTATACCTATGATTATTATAACTTGCGAGTTTTTTGACATTTTCGAATTGTATGTTTATATTTTCATCCTTGTTTACCATTGTAAGTGCAGTGGTGGTTTTATTCATGGCGATATTGTGACTATGTTCTTTGATAAGCATTTTTCTTTTTCTTTTAGTTTTTCCGATGTAACACCTGTGATTGTTTTTATCATCAGTGAAAGGAATCTTGTATATACCAGCTGTTTCTAAAGGATGCATGGGGGTCTTTGTCATTTCTGATCATTTGATAAATGCTGGGGCTGGGTTTAATGGGGATATTTATGTTATTTTTGGCATAATATTAATATCACGAATTTTTTGGATGAAATCTTCTGTGGAACTTAAACAATATGAAGAGGGGGGTAATAAATTTTTATAAATATTAGCCATATATTTTTCCAGATGGTAAGTGGGGCCTTCACTTTTACTGACTATTGGTCTTATTTTAGGGGTTTTTTTATGATCTTTGTAATGTCCAAAAATGCGAGGGGTATTGGGAGCAGCATTAGTAGAAATTGGTGGTTTATCATTAGGCCAAGTGCCTTCTTGAATAATTTTGAGGGTTTTTTCTAAAAGTTTCTTAATTGGGTTTTTTCTTTCATAATGGTGCCTATTTCCTGGATGGTTTCCTCCATTTTGTTGATATAATCACTTCGATTTAAAATAGCAATTTTTCTTGTCTCGTCAGTCAACGTGCATGTTATGTTATGTTACTATTCTTTTTAAGTTTTTTGAAGGCATTAATGTCTTTGCAGTAACTTTTTGATTTTGGGCAGTCTTTTTAATTTCCTGAACAGCTATGTTTCTAACCTACATTTGGATTTCACTTGGAACCTTCATTTGGATAGGCAACACTTCTGAAGAAATCCTAACCCAGATATCTCTAAACCTTTAAACAGTACCACCAACCTCCTGAGAATTATTTTAAGTTTAATAATAAATTTTATCAACAACTTAAAGGGGTCCCAATGGGATCTCCTATTTTGGGTTTCCTGGCTGAATTAAAATTATGTAGAATGCAAGAGATAATAATGGAAAAACTCAAAAAGTATTTCATTGGTTCAGATATGTTGACAATATTTTTGCTGTTATTGATAGCGAAATTGATCCTAAAGAAATTTTAAATACCTTAAATGAAATTCAATCTAACATCAAATTCATACTTGAAAAGGAAATAAACAACCAAATAAATTACCTTGATGTGGCAATAATGCACTATACCAATCAAATCAACACTAAAATCTACTGAAAGCCAACTAGTAGTAATGAAATCGTGCATTTCAAAAGTAATTTCCTTTCAGATATAAGATCATCCAAACTTATATAAACAGAGCATTAATCATTTGTAACGAACCAGAAGACCTCTGAAACGAGTTAAACATAATTAGGCAACACACTAAAAAAGCAGGATAACCTGAAAGATTGATTAATAAAATATACAAAAATCATATAAAAAGCCTTAATAAAATATCTAATTACCAGAAACCACAATCAAAATACACTATGTCCATCCTTTATGATAGCGGAGCTTCTAGTAAAATTAAAAATATTGCAGCCAAAAATAACGTAAATATCCCCATTAAACCCAGCCCAAGCATTTATCAAATGATCAGAAATGACAAAGATCCTGTGCATCCTTTAGAAACAGCTGGTATATACACGATTCCTTTCACTGACAATAAAAACAATCACAGGTGTTGCATCGGCAAAACTAAAAGAAAACTAAAAAGCATATCAAAGAACACAGTCATGACATTGCCATAAATAAAACCACCACTACACTTACAAAGGTAAACAAGGATGAAAATATAAACATACAATTTGAAAATGTCAAAAAACTCGCAAGTTACAATATTCATAGGTATGCCACGTATCGTGAAGCAATAGAAATAATTAGTTTTCTGAATTAGTGTAACAGCAACAATGCGGCTAGGCTAGACAAACAGTGGCGTCATATGCCTTTGAGCAGAGGAGGCCAGAAGAAACAGCAGAGTTGTTAAAACTTCCAGCACCGTGAGTAGACGTTGAGAAAGCCGGGGGACCCTGGTGAAAACATTGTGGCCATGTCGTGGAGTTGCTGAAAAGGTTGTTTTTTGAAATATTTTAATGTTTAATTTGAAACTCCATGTTTAAAAGCAATATTATGAAGTTATAACGTTAAAAGCCTCTGTTAAAGATTGCCGGCAGGTGGACTATGGAGGTTTTATAGCCCTGGCCCGCATCATGCCATATTAAAATGTCAGATAAGTAAAGTTTTTATTCAGGTTTTATAAAATATTTTTGCTAGAAGCATTTGTTTAATGCATAGTTACATTTTTTCAATTCTGTTTAGTAGAGGTGTTTTAATTTTTATTGTGAATATTTGTTTTTCAACAATTAAAATTATAAAATGTATTGTTTGTTTATGATTTTCGTTAATATGAGAAGTCATTTACGCTTCCGTTTTGTAGAAGCGTTTTAATTTTTGGACTTTTCTGAGTGGCGTTTTTCAGGTTTTGGAATTAATTGCCGTGTTTAGTGATGAATCCATACAATATTTTTAACAGGTTAAAACATGCTAATAAAAAATTGGTAAGGTCAGAGGTCAATGTTAGTTTTTTGCAGGACTGCAAACATTTTAAAATTACCCCCAAATTTATAAGAATTAAGAATAAACTACTTTTTAAGAATTTTTTACAAGAAGTTAGAAGATTTGAACGTAAATTATTAAACAAAATTATACTTATTAAAAAATCGATTGCCTTTAAATGTAAACATGAATATAATGAACTTTATCAAAATGTAAAGAATAACTGCAATGAAACTGTATGGTTGCTTTTCAGCAACAAAATTAACCATTTTTATCAAACTGAAAGAAGTTCAATACTCAAAAGACGAAACAAAAAACTTAGTTTATGGGTTAATAGGAATAACGTTAAACCTTACACTGAAAATGTTTGCCCTTAGTTTTCAAAGTTGCGTATCACATGCTCCTTTGGTTCTGCTATCTACTTTATTATCTATAATCATTTTTACTTTTGTGGGAATTAGCAGTAACAAAACAATAACAGTATAGTCAGTGTTTAAGATATTTCAAAATCAAAGTGATTTAGTTATTGTTACATAAAAATATTCATGTATGTAGAAAAATATGTATAGCAAGTGTGCACAGCATATGTGTAAATTTGCCCATCATTTTATATTCTGAGACCACTAAACTTTAAGGCTGCATAATCAGTCAGATTCCCCCTTTCTTCCTCCCCATGTTATCCTATAAGATTTTCGTTGCTTCATTTTTATCTCATTGAAAAATGAAGTTTTTCAATTTCTGTTTTTTTTTTTTAATTAATTTTCCGAATTCCTGTAATGGCAACAATGTGGTCTTTTTGAATATTTTTCTTTGAATAGATTCACATTTTATCTTAGTGAGCAATTTTTTGAAAAAAAAAATTAAATATTTTATTTCATTAAGTAAATTTAGAACTCTAAGTTTTGATCTCTTAACGAAATATTTATTTTTTCAAAGAATTGCTCACTAAGCTAAAATGTGACATATTCAAAGAGTAATATTCAAAAAATAGAATTTGAAAAACTTCATTTTTGAATGAGATATTTTTATAAAACAAAGCAATGAAAATCCCATTGGATAAACATGGTAAGAGAGAAAGTGGGAATCTGACTGATGTAGAGCCTTAAGTAGTCTTTTTGGACAACTAAATTTTCATTGTTGGCATAAATCCTACAAATACACTATAAAATATTCAGAATTAAATATTAAATTCATATCTGTCTAATTATATTTACTTACACTTAGAAAAGATGTAAAAATAATCAAATGTAAAAGAAGAGTAAAAAATTTCTATTTATTATATAAATTACATTTCATTATCACAAAAACATTCTGTGAATTGTACAAATACAACAGTCTATTGATTAAACATTCTAATTAAAATATTAATTTATTTTGGACCTAACATTTCAGATGGCTGAACCCATTTGTCAAACTGTTCAGAAGTTAGAAATCCTAATTTAATGGCAGCTTCCTTTAAAGTTGTACCTTCTTTATGAGCAGTCTTTGCTATTTTTGCTGCTTTATCATAGCCAATATGAGGATTCAAGGCTGTCACCAACATTAATGATTCATTCAGAAGTTTACTAATGCGATCCCTAATGAAAGAAAAAAAAATTACAACCTTTATCACCCGATGACTACATAACAATTTTAATATACACTATTAATTCATTCAATTTCTACTAGGTAGTGGTAGAGTTTATCAATCTTTCTGACTTCATGTACCACTAAATGCATATTTTAAATCCTAAAGAACACTAATATAATTTATTAAGAAGCTCAAATATATTTATAGAATAATGGTCAAACACATTTTTATAAATATAAAAAAATCTATTCAATATAAAATACTGCAAATGCTTATTTTATTATAAAAGAAAATTGCAAATGTTTGTCATTAGAAATAAGTTTTAAAGATATTTACCTGTAATACAATATTAAAATATTTTATAATAATTGAGCTAATTTTAAAGTTTATATATTACACATTTTTAGTGATTGTTCCAACTTTTCTATATCAGTTCATCAATTTTTGGCTCCACTGATGTAACCTCAAGATGGAGAGTGGATTTTATTTCAATAATTTGTAATTTGATCTATCTCTGTTAATAATCACATATACATTACCAGTAATATTGTGAAATAAAATAAATTTTTAAAACAGCATTAACAGCTAAAAAACACTTTAAAACACATCCATATTCATTAAAATTAAATCTACAAATTTAAGAATACAAAGATTAGTTTTCATGGCATCTTCAGATCATGCCACGGATGATAAGAACAGACAGCATTTATATATATATCATGAGTTTTGGTGGTGATTACAGATGTTAGAAGCTTCACAAAAAAAAAAAAAAAAAAAAAAAAAAAAATCTGGAGTGACTCCACTCGACTTTTCAAACATTGAGTAATTAACGGTTTTGTAGATAAAGTAAAGTAAGAGGAGTTGTTAAATAAAAAGAAGAGAAAATTATAATAGGGTGTTTGGGTATTTTTCTTTATATAGAACACGATGTTAAATTTAATGCTATTTTACCAAACACGTAGATTATAATGATAAAGAATAATTCATTGTGTCCCTGTAAAAACCTACTAATGCACCAAAATGCTTATAGTTAGTGAAACAATGACTTATAATATTTATATAAATTTTCAGCTCCATCGGATAAGGCATTTAGATGCTATTGCACTTTAAAGTTTGAGCCCATATGCCACAATTATAAAGAAATTTGCATTTTGTTTCTATAAAAAAAAACAAAAAAAACATAAGTGCTAGATTCTCTAAAGTTCATAAAGTTCGTGTGACGGTGACATATAACATGTATAGAAATTTTCAGTTAATTTGAATAAGGAGTTAGTTGCTGTTACACTTTAAATAATTTAAGCCTAAAGGTCTTAATGATGAACAATTTTTAATTGTGTCCCTGTAAAATTCGTTAAGTGCTAGAGTCACCAAAATCCATGCAGTTTGTGTGATGGTGACCTATAACTCGTATATAAATTTTCCACTCAAACAGATAAGGCATTTAGATGCTATCACATTTTAAATAATTTCACCCCATAGGCCATAATGATACAGAATTATTTGTTGTGTCCCTGTAAAAAAACTAGAAGTGCTAGATTCACCAAAACCTATATAGAAACTGTGACCTATAATATGAGTATAATTTTTTGTTCAATTGAATAAGGCGTTTAGACGCTGTCACACTTTTTAAAATTTGGTCCTATAGGCCATAATGATAAAGAATTTTTCTTTGTGTCCCTGTAAAAAAAAACTATAAGTGCTAGATTCACCAAACTCTATGCAGTTCATGCAACTATTACCTATAATATGTGTATAAATTATTTTCTCAGTTTAATAGGGCGTTTTGACGCAATCACACTTTTTAAAATTTGTTCCATAGGCCATAATGATAAAGATTTTTTTTTTTTTGTGTCCCTGTAAAAAAAAACTATAAATGCCAGATTCTCCAAAATCTATACAGATTGAGTAACTGTGACCTATAATATGTGTATAATTTTTTTGCTCAATTGAATAAGGCGTTTAGATGCTATTGCACTTTTAAGATTTTGGTCTGATAGACCATAATGATAAAGAAATTTTCTTTGTGTACCTGTAAAAAAAAAACTATGAGTGCCAGATTCACCAAAATCAATAGGGTTCGTGCTATGGTGACTTGCAACATGCATACCAACTTACAGCTCATTCGAACAAAGCGTTTAGACACTAACGTATTCACTCACATACATACACACACACACAGACATACATGCATCATCGTAAAAATAGTGAAAAGGGTGTTTGATTAAAAAAAAAAAAAAAAAAAAAGAAAAAAATGTGGAATTAACGGAAATTATAAAAAAGCGGAAAATCACGGATCCATGGAAAAATCTCATGCCTGAGCCAGAAACTTGTCAAACATTTGAGAGAAGGGATGTTAAAGTTAAAGGAATTTTTTCTTGGATTCGTAGACTTGGTTGGATTAGGTAAGATTGTTGTAGGCATGCAGGATTAAAAAAAATAACTGTACCAGGTTTCTTGTTATCCCCTAATAGCACATCTCTTCCAAATGGCTTCCTCAGGGTGTCCTATGGATGAAAAGGACATCAATGGACATCCTATAGACGTCTTCCGGATGTATTATGAACAAGTGTGCTGTTAGGGATCTAAAAGCATTCTAAAAAGATATTTAAATTAGTTAATGGATGGATTCACAAATGAAATGTCAGATTTTCTGTAAAATTGTGGAGTCTGTGATTAATTGCCTTTTTGTATTTTAAAATATTTATGGCTTAGATAAAAGTAATTCTTGACTGTTCCATGGTACATTGATTATTTGCGCTTTAGACCATACGGGCTCCTGGATTATTGTAGATGAACTCAACTAAGGCAGAACTTTTTTCTTCTTTTAAATCATGAATATGTTCTTGTGTCCTTTTCTTAAGAGTGTGTTTAGTTTGGCCAATGTAATAGAATAGATCATCATTCAATTTCATTGCAATTTTGTAGACACCTCCAGTGTTTTTGGTAGAATCACGATCATTAACACATAACTGCTTAATAGTAAAGGAGGAGTTAAATGGGATTAAAATTTTTAATTTACGGAGAATAAAATGTTTAAAATTTATAAATTCATTACAAAATGGCAAGCTATTGGTATATTTAATTTTAGTAATTTGGTTATTGCAAATAACTTTATTATTATAGAGTTTATTTTTAACTTTATTTATGATTTTAAAAATATTGGTTTTACTACGCCCAGCATTAATTCCTAATTGAATGATTTTATTTAATTCTTTATTTTCATTAAACTGAAAAGAAGTATAGTTAATGGCACAAGAAATATACGAATGAAAAAATGAATTTTTGAGTTCAATAGGAAGAGTGGAAGTAGCAGGAATGAGTATTGAATTCAAAAATTCATTTTTTATTCATATATTTTTTGTGCCATTAACTATACTACTTTTCAGTTTAATGAAAATAAAGAATTAAATAAAATCATTCAATTAGGAATTAATGCTGGGTATAGTAAAACATAAAACTAATAACTTAAAAATCATCAATAAAGTTAAAAATAAACTCTATAATCATAAAGTCACAATAACCAAATCACTGAAATTAAATATACTAATAAAGTTGAATGATGATCTGTTCTATTACATTGGTCAAACTAAACGCACTCTTAAGGAAAAAATACAAGAACATATTCATAATTTAAAAGAAGAAAGAAGTTCTGCTTTCATTGAGTTAATTACAATAATCCAGGAGCTACACCCTTATGGTCTAAAGCTTAAATAATCAATACACCATGGAACAGTCAAGAATTACTT
This sequence comes from Salticus scenicus, assembly GCA_963930645.1. NCBI lineage: Eukaryota > Metazoa > Arthropoda > Arachnida > Araneae > Salticidae > Salticus > Salticus scenicus. Next base: position 310,364,552 of record OZ005648.1, read on the forward strand.
TTATCTGAAGCCATAAATATTTTTAAATGCAATTAATTACAAAAACACTGCAATTTTACAGAAAATTTGGCATTTCATTTATGAATCCAACCATTAACTAATTTATATATCTTTTCAGCATGTTTTTAGACAATAAAAACCTACAAACCTACTACAGTTATTTTTTAATCCCACATACCTACTACAACCTTACCCAATCCAACCAAGTCTATGAATCCAAGAAAAAAGTTCCTTTAACTTCAACATCCCTTATTTTCAATATTTGACAAGTTCCTGGCCACAAGTGGCATTTCAAATGAATTCTCGTTGATTTAATTTCTTGTTTTTACAATATTTTGAAGCAAAGTTGTTAAGTCTTCACTAAGTGACATTCCAAAGTAAAATTCTCTTAATATACATTTTTTTTTTTTTTTTTGTCAAACTTCTAACATCTATAATCACCACCAGGAATCACGATATATATATGCTGTCTGTTCTCATTATCCCTTGTATGACCTGAAGATGCCATGAAAACTCATGGCGAAAATCTTTGTATTCTTTAATTTACTAATTTAATTTTAATAAATATGGGCATGTTTTTAAAGTGTTTTTTAGCTGTTAATGCTTTTTTAATTATTAGAATGTACATGTGGTCTTTAGAAAATCTCAATTTAAGAGGTTACGTTTTTACTAAAATAAATTTTATCGATCTCTTAAGAATGGCTTAATTAATAAAGCTACGATGGGAAAATAAGTGATTTGGCAAATTTTTAAGTTAAAACTGACAAAGAACCACAGTGATTTTTTAATAAACACACACACACACACACACACACACACAAAAAAAAAAAAAAAATGTCTAAATTTCTTGTGGACCATCAACATTTTCTTAAGGACTACTAGTTGGAGACCTCTGGATTAATGCTTATAATTAATGACATTCGAAAGACATGCTGACTAAATAACTCCACCCCTTCTTTTTTAGAAGGTTTCTCATTTAATTTTTATCTTGTGTTTTTTCATTTTTTCAAAATATTTAAACTTCTGAAAGCAAATGTTGAAAATCACGCCTAATAAAAAGATCTTGGTTATCTCAGGAGGATATTTTTTAAGTAGTGTTGCAAAAGAAAAAGAACACTGAAATTTACCTATTAGGAACTATTCCTTTGACACAGTTATTTGTGAAGGAAACACAGCTATCAGCTGTCAAACGAATAGATCGAAGAACATTGGCTACCATCATGGGCTTGAAAACATTTAGTTCAAAATGACCATTGCTTCCACCTATTGTTACAGCTACATGATTTCCCATTACTTGAGCTGCAACCATAGTGATAGCTTCACACTGAGTAGGATTAACTTTTCCTAAAAAATGAAGATTAAAAAAAGTTATTCAAAAGTTAAAAATTTCTTAGATTATTATTTTTTTTTTAATTCAATGGCAAAAAAAAAAAAAAAGATAAATGGCTATATTATTTCAAAAAAATTAAAGAAGCATGGAATAATGAAAATAATGTATAAATTCAAACCTATAATTTAAAATTTTATTTAATAAATTTAAAATTTTTGCTTTAGTATCAATTTCCATACATGAAATGATAAGTTATACCAATTTCACACTTATTTTGAAAATATATTGTTAAACAAATGTTTTATTCTTAAAGAAGTTAGTTAATAATTTATCAAAAGTCATTAACTTTCTGATCATCAAAACTGGATATATTCATTCACTGAGCTGATGTTTTTTCTGCAATACATTTATATTTTTTCTTGTATTAAAGAGTGAAGGTCATAAATAGTCATAAGGTTTACCTTCCAATAGATAATTGTATTTTAAATGTCTCACTGACATATCCTTTGTTTCATTACATTATAAAACAGCAAAGTGAAAACAATGGTAAAATTTTGTTCCTTTTAAAGGCAGCCAGATGGTTAAAGGATATTTTAAAAATTAATGAAAGCAGAACCATAATTTTTCTTCTAGTTTCAGCATTTTTTTTTTTTTTTTCCTTTTTAGCTTAACTTCCTAAAACTTTTAAATATTTTCTCAAATAAGATTAAATCTGAATTAATAAATAAAATAAACCCTCCTGTTCTGCTGAAAGTGTTCCTCTGAAAAGATGCTTTTAATAAACTAACATATGTGTATCTTTTAACACACATAAACTTTTTTTTTTTTTTTTCTGTATTCATTTTTGCTTTTCCTCTTTTTCCTTCCTTTTTTTTTTTTTTTTTTTTTTTTTTTTTTTAAATATACATGTGTGCATGAAAATTGGGTGAGATGTTTGTTATAAAATTATTTATTGACATTTTTATGCATTATTCTGATGATTTTCACAGTTTAAAAATTAATAATTACATTCTGTCAAAAAGTCTGTTATGGAAGAAAAAGAAAAGTGAGTATAGAGGGAAAAATCCAGTTGTAATTTATCATTTGGAGATATGTTTATCTTCACCTATCTGCACTGTATCCTTAACACCACTTCTTATTTGGCCTTCTTTTCTAAAACTGTTGAAATTTTTTATTTCTTCCAAAGTTAAAAAATTATGTGCAAAAGAATAAAATGAGAAAGCAAACTGTTCTTTTAATTTTTCATGCCAGTGTATTTGAAATAAATGATATTTTAAAAATCAATATAAGCTTAAAATTAAAATTGTAAGCAATGCATTTTTCATATCTCTTCTGGCATAGTGAATTACCAATAGTATTCCCACCATAGACAGTATATATATATATATATATATATATATATATAATAAAGATGATCTGTTAAGCATAGTAGAAGCCAAGCAACAGATACAAGAACACTGAAACACCAATGACCAATAAGATTTAAAAAAAAAAATTATCAGTGGATGAAATAAACCAATGTAAAGAAACCAGATCTATTAATTAACAGCCTTAAACTTATCAAATTTAATGAAAAAACAACCCAAGAAACACAAGATAGGAAGAAAGAGGCAGGCGGCAAGACTTGTGACTTGCCTGTGGGGTTAAACTAGTTTCATGCCGGCAACACTCCCCCAGCCTGCCACGACCAGAACAGGAACCATATGGATTCAAAAAAGCAAAATTTCAAAGCAGATGAACAACAATGATACCATGAAGCAACAATGAAATTCACCGATTGATCACATTGTGTTTAACAGTATAATTAGAACATTAAATATAGTTGACAACTCAAAAAGGAAGAAACTGAAATTTTATTAGAAAAAGAAAGTTTACATAGTAACACAAAGCAAATGCAACAAGCCTTCTACTTTTTTTTTTTTTTATTTAATTTTACAAACCCACCCAACCATCCAGCCTTACAACACCACCCCACCTCCGTAATCAAACATCTGCCCACCCAACCACCACCTTTTTTATTGTCTGTTATTATTTAATAATTTTTTTGTTGATATACACAAAAGTGTACACAGCTTTTTTTTTTTTTTTTTTTTTTGTTACTGACAGAGACATGGTTAAGGATATAAAATAGAAAATACAAAGTTTTTAGGAAAACCCATTTTAGCAGTGGCTGTGATCAATTTATTAATATTCTTGTTTTTAAACTTTGCAGAGCATAAATTATTAATTCGAAATAAATGGTTAATGATGATGTTTCTAAATACCGAAAGATGCAGACATGAATTAAAATCTGTAAATAAGTTTACTTTAAAACTAAAGTCTTGCCGTTTGTCATAGATATCTGTGTACATTTTATTACCATTGATGATTATTTTGAGATCTAAAAAGTTAATTGATTGATTAGTTAGAGTATTTTGAGTTAGCTTTAAATTAGGTGGATAATTGAAGGAAAAGCCATTTTGTGAGTGCTTGTTGAGATAAAATACAATAATATCATCGATGTAACGATAAAATCGAACATCATCATTGCAAATTTGCTTTTCATAATAATAAAGATAGAGATCTGCCAAAACACTGGAGCTACAACCTCCTTGTGGGATGCCTAATTGTTGCAAATAGATATCGTTGTTGTGGAAGATATAATTATTATGGATAACAAAGTTAAGAAGTGTTTTAAATTTTTCTGCTTTAAAATTGTGAGAAAGATTAGTTTGAGCTTTATATTCTTGAAAAAGACTGTAAATGATATTACTAAGATCTGATAACTCAATATTATTGAAAAGATCTTGAAAGTCAAAAGTCATAATATTGTCTATTGAATCGAGCGATTTGATGTATTGAATTAATTGAAAGCTATTTTTTTTTAAGACAGTGTAAATTATCAACTTTGCAAGTACAGTTTTAAATTTGTTTTAGAATACCCAGTAAAGCTTTATTAGCATTGTTGTTATAAGTGTTATACCCAACAGTGACAGTGCGAAATTTAATTGGAGATTTGTGAAACTTAGGTATGAGAACTATATAAGGATAATTAAAGTTATTGAAGGGAAGTTGAAGTAGTTTATAGTAATTATGTATTTTTCGGTTATTAATAATAAGGTTATTATTAGTTAAACTGAAGATGTTACTATTAGTGACTGAAGAGTTTAAAATAGAGAGATAGTAGGATTTACAAATAATGGCATAATTATTAGGTGATTTGTCAACATAAGTGATCACAAAGTCATCCTGTAGTGATTTGATTGAGTTAAGAAGTACAGATTATTTAAATAACACCAGATTTGAAGAATTGATAAATAATGCATTTTTAATTTTTGTAACACTAAAACTTTCCATTGAGTGAAGTAGGCAATAGGTTTATTATGAGTAATAGATATTTTATAAATAAATAAATCGAGGTCATAAGAAAGCTGTTGAAAGATTTATATATATATATATATACTAGCAGGCTTTGCCCGCTTCACTGGACCCTATTTTTAAATGAATCACTATAATTACTGAATTCTCAAAATTGCATTAATTTTTATCACGTGAAAAAAAAAAAAAAAAAAAAAAAAAAAAGCGAAACAAAATCTGATTAGGAAAAATGTCGATTTGTATGTATCGAAAACCTTTATGTACCAATTTTGAATGATCTAACTCTATTTTTTTTTTTTTTTTTGCCCCTCCCGTCCCTCCTATTAACGTTACACTTTCGAAAATATTCTCATTCGACTTGCAGGCCTCTAAAACCAATTTTGATCTGTACCAATTTTGATCGGCCTAACTGCATTTCTATTTGTTTTTCCCCATAGCCCCCCCCCCCTTACCGCCCCTCCTAATAATTTTACAAATTCAAAAATATCCGCATTCGATTTTAAGTATCGAAAACCATTTGTGTACCAATTTTGAACGATCTACCTCTATTTTTATTTTTATTTTGCCCCCCCCCCTCCCCCCTCCTAATAACTTTACACTTTCGAAAATATCCCCATTCAACTTGCAGGCCTTTAAAACCTATCTGTACCAATTTTGAATGCCCTAACTGTACTTCTATTTGTTTTTGCCCATAGCCCCCCCCCTTACCGCTCCAACCCCCCTTTCCGCACCTCCTAATAATTTTACAAATTCGAAAATATACGCAATCGATTTGTAAGTATCGAAAACCTCTATACACCAAATTTGAACGATCTAACTCTATTTTTATTTTTTTTGCCCCCCCCCCTCTCCCCTTCTCTCCAATCCTAATAACTTTACACTTTCGAAAATATCCCCATTCGACTTGCAGGCTATTGAAACCTATCTGTACTAATTTTGAAAGGCCTAACTGCTTTTCTAATTGTTTTTGCCCCTGCTGCCCCACCTGGGGGCTGAATTTTTAAAATTCCAGAAATTGGTTTTTAGATATTTGTATTAGCTATATTTTATAGCAAAAATTTCACGTATATATGTTTTTTTTTGTTGTTGTTTGTTTGAGATATATAGGATTATGCGAAATCGCATTTTACGCATGTGAAATCCCGCTTTGCCCCCCCGCCCCCATTGGGGACCGAATTTCGAAAATTCCAGAAATAGGTTTTTAGACATTTATATTAGCTATATTTTAAAGCAAAAATTTTACAGATATCTGTTTTTTTGTTTGAGATATGAAGGATTTTTTGAATTCACGTTTTGCTCTCCTCCCCCCCCCCCCCCTTGGGGGGCGAATTTTTTAAATTTTTTTTTTTCCTAAACCATCCCTGACCTATAAGGAAAAAAACAAAAAAAGAATGATCGAAATCGGTCAAGCCGTTTACGATTTTATAAAGGCCATACAGACAAATATTCATTTATACATATATATAGATACATAGTGGTCAATCAAATTATTAGAATTGTTTTTTTTTTTTTTTTGACATTCTTTCGATTATCTAAAAAACTACTAAACAAAATAACCTGAAACTTCATACCTATAGAGAACATTTAAAAACTCATATTTTCCACTATCGATTTAGTCCATAGTGTAATTAGGGGACCAACCACAAATTGAAGAAAAGAGAAAATAGTTTGGATCACCCTGTATCACAAAAGGCTACAAATGACTTGTAACTTTAATACATTGTTGCACATATTATGTACAATATTTGTATGTTTTGGTGTGGGAATTGCGCAATGAAATAAGATATGCAAGGTAAATAATATGAGATCAAATGATGGCTTAATTTGGGTGTATATTGATCAACAGGTGGTGCAGCTGTTCCTCAACTTTTGTGATTGTCCACATGGTTACATCTCAATATCTGTTGATTAAAATTACACCAAACTCCATATGTAAAATCTTTATTGTGAGAAGCTATGATTAAGTTTCTTCTGTGCATGTTAAACAGTATGTAGCACTGTTATATAGATATTGCAGAAAGTTTTGTGATGGCCATATCATATTAGTTTGAAGCTTTTAATTTCTTATGCTTCTTTCTTTTGTGTTTTCTTATGAATGTCACAAAACCAATTCTAAATAAAACTAAATGTGACTTAAAACTAAACAACATTAAACAATTTAACGAATGTTTAATGTTGTTTAAATAGATGTTTATATAGATCTTGAATATATTTCTTTTCAATATTTCTTTTGTTAAAAAACGTTAATGGGAAAAACGTTTTTTATTTCATGTTAATATTTACGCGTTTGAACTTACACGTCAACGAAGTTATAACGTTAATTAGTCTAAATGAGTTGTCAACCTTGCCCACAGATAGCACTAAACTAATAGTGTGGTTCCGTTGCCATGGTGATCGTTACATACTTTTCAGTGGATCCAAAAGAGCGGCCTGCCACTTAGCTGATAGTATAGGTAGCCGCTTCGTCAATCCACTTGCTAGTATAAAAAGATTAACGAATGTTGCTTCAGTCTCTTATGATTTATGCTCTTACGTTTCAGTCTCTTATGATCTACTCTATCATTATATTTTGAGTTAATTATGATTTAAGTTAAAGAGCTTTTAATCTCTTGTATTTTTAGTTAGTTATGTTTTATCTAAAAGAGTAACTTAAAAGTTTTTTTTAACATGTTTTGAAGCTTTTAAACGAAAGTTGATGTTTGCCAGCGATGTTCAAAGTAAATATTATGTCTGACCATTGACTGTTTTTTCAACTTAGATAATTTTTAAGCTTCATAATGTTTCTTTCCAAGTTTGATTATCTCTGGCAGTAATTATGATTCTTAATAGTTTTAAAACGTCAAGCGCTGCAATGCCAACGATTTATTTATTTATTGTTAATTAATCAAACATTTTTCATGTTAAGTTTGTATTTATATAGCCTTGTTATTTTAATAAAATGTTAAGTTTGAAAATATGACTCAGTTTTATTAAATGCTACCTTAATCCATAACGTTAAACCTAAAGCAATACACTTTCACTGCATTTGAACGCTTATATTAATTTTGACAATGTAGTTAGTCATCACAATCCCACCACACTGAGAGCATAACCTTCCTCTGATGAAATTCTGCTTCTGAAATCGTCGACGGCAAATCATCACCTCTGGACCAAAACCATTTGTGCACCACATTGTTGTAAATAATTCACTTCTCATTAACAGTTATCATTCGTTTAAAAAAAGGATTGCTTTTTTCACATTTTATGAATATATCACAGATGTTTATTTGTGCTGTCAAATGAACTTCTTTGAATTCATGAGAAACCTAAATATCAAGCTTGCTTACGTATCCCAATTTCTTTAGATGGACATGAACATTTTTTTGACTGATCTTCAATGTCTCTGCAATCTATCGTGTTGTGTAACGTGGGTTTGATGGGATCAATGTCTTTATTTTGTCATCATCAATCTCGGTAGGTCTTCCTGATCGAGGAGTATCTATTAAATCAAAATCAAAAGTGTGAAATTTCTTGAACCAGTTTTGGCACTGTCATTCTTGTAGAGCATTGTCACTGTAAACTTTACGCAATTTTTCACAAGTTTGACACACGTTTTTTCCTTTACAGAAGTAAAACAGTGAAATATGGTAAAAATGAACAGTTTTGTCTTCCATGTTCAACGTATTGTCAATCTCCAAAACTCAATGAAATCGCTCAATTTGTGTTTTACAACGAAGATTAAACTGTCAGCTATCAATGACGTAACAACTACTATTGCAAATGCTTCAAGTATTTTAGAAACTGCACTACTGTCATCTGTTGCAAAAAAATGCAATGACTTTTTATTCAACCCAACAGATCGGTTGGATTGCGAGGCAAATTGATAAAGAAATTCATATATTTACTTCTCTTGTTTTAAAATCATTTACATGTTATATATAACACACAAATAAAGAACTATTTCAAATAAGAGAGAACTATTTCAGAATTGTACTTTAGAAAAAGTAATAAAACAGAAATTTACCTGGCATAATACTGCTACCAGGTTCATTTTCTGGTAATGAAAGTTCACCTAGTCCACAACGTGGCCCTGATCCAAGAAATCTGATATCATTTGCAATTTTCATTAAACTACAGGCAATAACATTCAATGCACCAGAAATTTCAACCATAGCATCATGTGCAGCTAGGGCCTCAAATTTATTGGGAGCAGAAACAAAAGGTAAGCCTAAAAAAAAAATAAAAATAAATAAAATGCATTAAAAAAAACTTATTTTGAAAAATTAAAATGTTGATTACAGGAAGATTATCAATCCATTAATTTAATAGTACTGTCTAATAATAATATAATTACAGATTCCTAATAATAATAAAATTAAAAATTTTCACAATGCAATTTGGTTTATGAGATTGTTCTTGAGAAAATGTTTCAAAAACATTAAATATGCTGTGAAAAAATCAAAATCAAACAAACTCTATGGAAGCTTCTGTGTTTGAGCTCCACAGCACATTCAAGGACTGATCTAGGACACACTATAGGTCTGCTGCAGATTGCATGTTTCAATGAACTAGTTGATTTAAACTTCTCTTACAGTAGTGGTCTATAACTCTGTGAAGAATTCCATTGCATGGTTTTAAACTTTTTAATTAACACAAAAACTTTGTAAATTAAATATACAAGAATTTTATTGAGGATATTATTTTTTTTTAATTAAATATACATTTAAAAATATATATTATTTTAAAGAAAATTGTTGTTCTAGTGTCTTCACGAATATTGCTACAGTTTTATGAGAAAATATTAACTAATTCTAATATAACATTTTTTAGATCTATTGATGATGTTATAACATTTAATTGTAGCAATTTTTTAGAGGTTTTGCTGATATTTATAGGAATTAATTTTTAAAACACATTAGTAATGAAGGTATAATTTCCTTTTTAGATTGAAGAATTAAATTAGTTAAAGAGTCTTTATAATAAAAGGTTAGATTTAGATTTTAAAGTTACAAGTTTAAATAATTGGTTGTCATGTATTAGTTTTAAAAGTTTTGAAAAATATTTTGTTTTCACAGATTGTTAGAATTAAAGGAATTTGCAACAATTGCGATAATACCACAGTTGCATTACACAGTTTATTTGAAACCACAAGGTTGAATGGTTAGCCTTCTTATATTTTCACTGCTATCCATAAATGTTAAATATTAAGCAAATGTTTTTTTTTTTATATGTATTGGTGTATATTTTCAATTAATTTTTTCGTTTTTGGCAAGTGTTTTTTATAATCTTTTTATAAGTTTTTACATTTATATCTGTATATATTGTTATCTAATTTTGTTTATTTTTCCTTTGCATTTCATAAATTCTTCATCTGTAGTTTCGTGCTACAGTAGTTAATGATTCTTTTCTTTTGGCGGGATGTGCAGGATCAAGATATTTTTAGCTTTTGCTAGTACCTCTTGAAACGTCTTGTAGCTCTTTCTTCACCGAGCATTTGAGGGGTCTCCCTAACGATACTTTAAAACTTCTTCATACACCATAAAACTGAAGACAGCACAACCAGTTTCGAAAGGACGTGGCCTTTCTTCTTCAGGTGCAAAAATACGTGCTACTGCCTTGGTGGCAAAAGCAAAACTGAAAGCAGGGCGAAATCCAGAGGGGGAGGAGCAACACAACTAACCAATAGAAAGCACCCAGCAAGACCGATCAAAGAGCAATACAACCAAAAAATAGAAAAACAAAAGAAACAAACAAACACACATGGAAAAAAAAAAAAAAAAAAGAGAAGGGATAATTTTTATTTTATATTATTTTATTTCATTTAAATTATATTTTTAATTATATTTATTAATTTTTAATTAATTATTTATCAATTTTGTTTCATTTTTATTTATATGTTTCATTTTCAATATTGTTATTATTAATTTATCAAGGAAATTATTTAATTGAACTAAACAAATTTTTCCAAGCTGTAGACAGCAAAGTGGAATCAGATTTTTCATTGACAATTTTATCACGATTAAGGTAAATAGCTAAATTTTCCAAAAAATCCAGTTCGGTTTTGCGTTTGGCATAAAAAATAATTTTGGCACACTGAAAATTAAAACTATGGTCAAATTCCCAACTATGCTTTGCAATAGAAGATTTAGATATTTCTTGTTTAAAAACATACCGAGTATGTTCTTGTAAACGGCATTCAAGATTTCTTTTTGTTTGACCAATGTAAGATAAATCATAATTATTACAAAGGTCATTATAAATGCCCAGCTCGGGAACAGGGGATTTAGTTGAAAGGAATTGAAATTTATTGACAGGTTTAAAAATAATGTGAAAATTAAAACGCTTCAAAACTTTGGCTAATTTAAAACATAAGGGGGAATAAAAAGGCAAGACAACAAGGTTATCGGGTTTAATTTTATCCTCATTGGAAAGAGAAAATTTATAAGCTGGTCAACAGAAATTTAAAAGCTTTATCAATAATAGAGGGGCTGAAACCTCTTTTGATAGCAACAGACTTTAAATAATTACGTTCTTCTTTAAGAGAAGAAGTATCAGAACAAATTTTAAGGGCACAATACACGTAAGTGTAAAAGGTGCCAATTTTTTGTTTAGATGGATGATTAGAGAGAGCATGGGAAGGGTTAGAAACAGAGAAAGGTTTCCTGCACACAGAGGTTTTAAAAGAGGAATCACACATAGTAACTAAAACATCAAGAAAGGAAAGTTAATTACAATTTTCTAACTCGAAGGTAAACTGAATATGGGGATCAACAGAATTCTGAATTTAAAAGAATGGCAGAAATATCAAAAAGATTCAATAAGAATGAATGTGCCATCTACATAACATAACCAACATTTTAAATTTAACACCTTTAATAATTTTTCCTCAAAATAGTGCATATAGAAATCGACAAGAATAGGAGATAAACCATCACACTGTTTATAAAATTTGTTATTAAATTCAAAAGTAGTTTGGGAAACACAAAGTTTAGTTAGATTAACAAATTCTTTGATTTCAATGTCAGAATAATGAAATTTGAATAACCTTTTTTCTAAACAATTAAGCGCACCTTCAGTAGGGACATTAGTACATAAAGACTTTACATCAAGAGATAACACTGAGCAATTTTCAGGATTCAGATTATTTAACTTATTCACAAAATCATAAGAATTTTTTATAGTATGACTATTAGTGCTACATGAAGGAGAAAAACAGAAGCTAAAAATCTAGCGAGAGGATAAGTACCTTAATTGTGATAAAACTAATGAAAAATCTGATTCCACTTTGCTGTCTACAGCTTGGAAAAATTTGTTTAGTTCAATTAAATAATTTTCTTAATAAATTAATAATAACAATATTAAAAATCAAACATATAAATAAAAATGAAACAAAATAGATAAATAATTATTTAAAAATTAATAAATATAATTAAAAATATAATAAATAAGATAAAAATTATTCCTTCTCTCTCTCTCTCTCTCTCTCTTTTTTTTTTTTCTTTTTTTTGGTGTGTGTGTGTGTGTGTGCTCGTTTCCTGTTTTTTGGTTGTATTCCTGTCTGATTGGTCTTGCTGGATGCTTCCTATTGGTTAGTTGTGTTGCTCCTCCCCCTCTGGATTTCGCTCTGCTTTCAGTCTTGCTTTTTGTCTCCAAGATAGTAGCAAGTGTTTTTCCACCTGAAGAAGAAAGGCCACATCCTTTCGAAACCGATTGTGCTGTCTTCAATTGTATGGTGTGTGAAGATGTTTTAAAGTTTAAATATTGAGTGTACACCAGTTTTGAATTTAGTTTTGTGATAGCCTCAATGCTTTTGAGGTCAATTAATTTTTTTGGTTTTATTATTATTTTTCAGTTCATATGTATAATTATTTAATTTATGTATATATATATTACAACAGCCTTTTGAAACATTGCATAGGATGAAATGATATATCACTATATAAAAGGGTGTAGCCGGAAAAAAAAAATATTGAAGGGGTTCAAGCTTCAGTACATAATGTTGAGTGTTAAAATTAAAAATAGCCTAAAAATTTTTGACAAACTGCAAAGAACAGGTAAACCTTCTAAACCTTCCTTGGCTATGTACTTGATTATACATATGAAAGGGATAAAAATAGGCAAATTTAAATGATTAAAAACCCATTTTAAAATTTAGAAATTGCAAATAATTTGTAATTGTCCCTTTAAGTTTTATTTCATAGCAGATAACATAATGTAAAAATCAAAATAATGTTAAACTTTAAGACAATTTAAGGCAAAAATTAAATTAATCAAGTGCTTTTTGTAACTAACTGCGGTTGGATCTTGCATATTAATTAATTCTGGATATCTGGTTACTTTAGCTAAAGTGACAATCAGCAGTTTATTAACCAATCGGAATTGAGATCTGATGATCAAAAAGTGAAAAACGAATTTAAACAAGTAAGCTTTTTCATCATGTAACGCTTGCTAACTAAACTCGCAGCCCTGCAGGGTCCGCTGCTATGGCAAACCACCGATCATTGGCACTGTCATGTAACAATTCCAGGACTAAGAGCAAATATCTGCTCAGGATGTCTAACTCTCAGCCAATATTGCATCTTTAAACTTGAATTATAGTTAACCTGAAAAGGACTCCTAATCATTTCTAAGATACCTACATCCTGGAATATCAACCTAATCGTATTACAGAAGCCTGTTGGACTTGTGAGTTTCACTAGTGAAAACCTAAAAGCCTAATAGAAATGTTGGGTAAACCATAATATGTTTCATATATGTATGTATGTATATGTGTGTGCTCACTTGAAGTTTTAATAGTTCTTGTAATTGTGTGTGTTCTTAAAGTTTTGGTGTTTCATCTTTAGTATAATAAGATGAATATTTAAGTTTATAATTTACTTAAGGTTGTGAAGTTTGTGTCATAATTAAAGAAATTATAACTAAAATATATTCATAATATAAGAAAAAATACCTATTATCTTCATTATCAAACTGTGCACACCATCATCATTTGAAATTTAAAAGTCTAAGAATACTCCAGTATAAGAGCAAAGGAAAACATTTTAGATGATAAAGTGAACTAAAAATCATTTTTGCAAGAAAATATTTTAACAATTATTAATGTGCAGGATTTATTTTAGCATTCTATCAGAAACATGCACTACTTATATTACTTATAACTTATATAAACATCCTAACCATAAGTTTATAAATTGCTCTTTTTCTTCCAAATCTATAAGCCTTTGATTTTTGATATTTCTACAGAAAGCTTGTTAAGAATATCAAAACTTATTATATATTAAGTAGATATATGATACTGAACTTGTATTTATATACCTGTTATTTCTGCAACTTTTGAAGCTACTTTTTCAGCAAATCCAATTCTTGTGTTAAGACCAGTGCCAACAGCTGTACCACCTAAAGAATATAATTATTAAATAAATGAGATTACTTTTACGTATTTTACAAAAAAAAAAAAAAAAAAAAAAAAAAAGAAAAAAAAAAAGAAAGAAAGAAAAAAGAAACTGTAGTGAGAAATCATCTATCAGCAATCTATTATTAATTAATACATACAACATGAATAAGATTTAACTATGCAATTTATACACAGTACTTTCTAAACATTACAAAAATAATACCTAATTGTGCACATTTTTTTTTTTTTTTTTTTTTGACTAATATTTACAATCCTCAGATCCCACTTGATTTCTAATCTCAAAAATCTTAAGATTTATTTTTTACTAAACCAGAGACTTTCCAGGATTGATAAAAAAAAAAAAAAAAAAAAAGAGAAATTAGCTATAGAAAGTAATTAACACAAATAATTCTATAAATTTTACTACAATTTTAACTGATTAATTTACTACCATAACTGAGGGGGGAGAGGTACCCTCCTTTCCCCAGAAGTGTAAATTTTTAATATGGGTATCTTTAACCCTTGCTTTCCCAAGATCAAGGCGTTACTGCAGAAAAATTGCTTTCAGGTGCCGCTTGACACGTTTGACGAAAATCCCTAGCACCGCGTCTTTTTTGTATCATTTAGAACTTGCAACATTCCGATGGTTACGTTTGCTATCTCTGGCGGATTAGCGCACTTTTTGAATGAGGCGGGCTTAACTAAATTTCAACTACAAAATGGGGTCAAAATGACCCCATCTTGGGAAAGCGAGGGTTAAAAAAACTCGTCAATATCTTTAAAATGAATAATTGAACTACAGATCAGTGATAATAAACAAATTTATAGATTTATTTTTAACAATTAAAAAAAGAAAAAAAAAAGGTTTTCCCTCAAATGTCAGCACAAAATTGACTTTCTTTGAACATGTAGTGTTATGCACGGGCGTGCCTGGCGGGGGGGACAGGGGGGACGTGTCCCCCCCTAAAATTTCATATACACAGGCGGTCCCCTCCAAAAATATTTCTAAACCCTCTAATTTTAAACTTAAAAGAAAGTTAAAATCTCTTTAAAGTGTGAGACTATTCCTCAAACCCCTCTAAATTTTGCGTGTGTGTGTGTGGTGGGGGGGGGGGGGGCGTTTGAAAAAAAGATTCTTGCCATCATCGCACAAGAAAAGGAAATCAGCACTAAGTTTTTTAACCAGATATATGGGTATTGTCAGTCGATCTTATTCCAATTAGAACGTTTCTGGAATACCCCTACCTTTCTTTTAGTGAAAACACAAAAAAACCTTTTGCCTGGTACAAAGAAAGCCTATGACACAATTATCGTTAATTATTAATCGTTCTTGGACCCTTGGAGATAATGGTTGTAATTCTTTATGCTTTTCCTGGATGACATCTGCAAGGAGTGAAGAAGAGAAGAATAAGTGTAGTCAAAGCCAGAGAATTCCAGCATGAGGGTCTTCTCTATCTTTTTCTTTCCCTATAATGAATGTTAGTTACTATCTTTGGATAGCTTAAAAAATAATCAACACAAGTAGCTTGCTTTGTATTGAATGATTGATAGAAAAACGAAAATCTGGGAGGTCACTAATGATTACAAATAGGTTTTTAAATTGTTGGGATATTTTAAAGTAACCTCTTTTGACATGTCTAAGCTATTAACGAATTTAAATCACGGCAACTTTGACAGAAATATGGAAATAAATTGACTTAAATAGATATATTTTTGGTTTGGTTTGGTTTTCACACGCTATGATAATTTTTTCCACATTAATGCTAATTAGACAGGTACTTTCTAAATAGATTTAGGATGTTACACTTGATTATCAGAAAAAAGGGAAACGCTTTAATTTTCGGAAAGCCAGCTTTATGTGTTATCTGTTTAGTTTAAAGAACTTGTTTTTCTAAAACGCCAAAATTGTTGCACATGGTGTATCCCCCCTCCCTCCCCATGAATTTTAGCAGAGTGTGTAGTATGCTCGGTGTGTAGTTTTCCATTTTTTGTTTTGAAGCGAAGGAATTCCTGAATTTTATGGATATGATATATATATATATGTTTTTAATACGTAATGTTAAAATGAAGAGTTTATTGAAATGGATAAATATGTGATAAAATCTAACCAGAAATTTTTTAAAACCCATTGGGAGCTTGACAGTGTTCTGAAAAATGATGAAAAAAAAGAAAAAAAAAAGCATATAAATATGTGTATGAGTGTGTATTCAGTTAATTATCAACAATATGTGCATAGATTTAAAAAAAAAAAAAAAAAAAAGAGGTCACTGGATGAAATTTATATTTGTTTGTATGTAGAAATAATTAATAATATTTAATAAGCCTGTTAATACTGTGATTTAAAGCCCCTGCTATTGTGACACATGCACATCATTATGTCTGCTTAAATTTATTTTGAAAAAGAATATTCTGCCACTTTGCACGTATCTCAGATAGGACCTGATAACATCATGTGAGGCCCGGGACAGATATACTTTCATGGGCCCCTTCGCACTTTGCAATAATCAGCAAAAGTACATACAACTGTACATGGGACTAACATGACAGATTTTTGCATTTTATGTTGCTACTTTTTGTCGTTTTCAGGGGCAAGAAAGGCAAAAGGGAATTTTTCAGGGCCAGTTTTAGGGCCCCTTCTACTCAGGGCCCGGGGCACATGCCCCTACGTTAATTGGGCCCTGACCTCAGATGTCATGTCCCCCCCAATATTTTGAAGCCAGGCACGCCTATGGTGTTATGCTTCTCTAAGAGAAAATTTGTCTGCATTCCTCACGGAAAATAATTTTAATAAATAATTTGTATTGCATGAATTTGGTATAGGAAAATATAGGAGAAAGTTTTGTAGTGGCCACAACACACTAGTTATTTTTATTTTATTTTTTATTTATTTATTTATTTTTTTTTAAGCAATAAAAGTATGCATTAAGGTTTACTAGTACAAAATTTGTACAAAATGTATTCTAAAGAGAAGAAAAAAAAAAAAAAAAAAAAAACTGAGAAAACATTTTGTTATTTAATTTAAAGCTTTGAAACAATTTGAATTAATTAGATTGTATTGTAGAATGTTTAAAACTATAATTATACTATAAAGTTAACCATAAATGGAGATTTTTTAAATGTAATAAGTAAATTTTAGTAGTAAATAAAGGTTAAGAAATAAAGAATAAATAAATAAAATATTTAAAAAAGGAAGTTATGTAATTTACCTAAAATATTGTGGGAAGCAATATAAAATAAAAAATTACATTTGGCTTTTTAAGATCTCTTTATTATCTTGTCATTTATTAAATTGGTTCATATCTTAATTTTATTAAAAACTAAAATAAGTAATATAACTTTAATTTTAAATCAAACTATAATATATAATTTCTACCAATAATATTAAAAAAAGATTTTAACACACTATTATATTGTTTATTTATGATATGCATATTGTGTTTTGAGGAAAATTGGCTGTGGGTCTATTGCAAGTTTTTTGCTATAAATTGTAAGTTTTGATTAGTGCAGTTTTGACTTGTGCAGCAACAATGCAGAATCAATTAATTTTACTAGTTGAGGATGCCTATGGGTAAATTGTGAAATACAAGGAAAACTATTTACCAATAGCAAGATAGTATATTCTGGGAAGAGCTGCTTTTATCCTTTCAATGCCAAATTCTAGTTGACAAGCATAACCACTGAATTCTTGACCAAGTGTTAGAGGAACAGCATCCTAGTAAAAAAAATAAATAAATAAATAAAAGCTAAATAATATATATATACAAAATAATCCCCTTCCATGTTTTTAAAAATTCATGATTGTTATAAAGACAAGAAACATCTTGTTGTTTTATTTCATTTAAGTGCAAATAAATTGTAAATGAATGTGGAAATTTGTTAACTATTGGTCTAACTTCATTCATATATAAAATTTAAAAATTTTCTTAGACAGTGTTGTTACAGAAATTGAAGACACATAATCCATCTTACTGATCTACTAAAAATGTATGCTGCTGAAATTGCTTGTAATTTTAATAGAAACATTTATGTCCACATCCACATGTTTTTGAATAACCGGTATTTCAAAAAATGAATTAAAGTATTATATATGAGGGAAGGCTGGAAAATTCCAGGCATTGCCCCCTTCAAGTTAAAATAGACACATAAATTTGGTTACAAATGAAAAATAAAAGTCTTGATATGTAACTGTACAAATATCAAGTCATTCTGATTTTGATAACATTTTTTTTATTTGTGACAAAATGTTTGAACAATGATCAGAAAAGGGATAGAGCTGGAAATATCCAAAGCTATTTTGACCCATTTTGAAGCTTCATAGGACTTTCTGTCAATGTTAGTGACAGAAGACGAAACATAGCTCTACATTTATGATCTTGGAACAAATCAAAAGAATGGTGTCACAAGGGTTCCCCACAACTAAAGAAGTTCCGCACCCAGAAATCAGCTAAAATGTCATAGCATCCATTTTCTGGGACAAAGATTGGATTCTGCTGGTGGACTTCTTATTTCAGGGCTCCAGTGTAACTAGCATTATGCTAATCTTCTAGATCAATTAAAAGAAGCAATTAAGAAGAAACAGTGGGAAAAGTTGACCAGAGGAATCCTGATTTTGCATGACAATGCACCTGCATACATTTTCAACATTGTTTGAGTTAAATTGAATAATCTGGGTTTCCAATTGATCCACTATCCTCCTTATTCACCTGGTCAAGCCCCTTCTGGTTATTTTCTGTTTCTTAATTTGAACAAACAATGTTTCAAGGATACCAAATGTCCAAAACGGTGTTGAAAACTAGTCTCAAGAACAACTAAATGCATTTTATTTTAATGGTCTACAAATGTTAGAACAAAGCTGCAAAAAGTATATCAGTTTCCAGGAAGACTATGTTGAATAAATATGTAATTTTATAACTCTGACTCTTTTCTTTCTGGGCAAAGCCACGAACTTTTCAGCTTACCTTCATCTCTCTCTATATAAATGGCTAAGAGAGTTTTTTCCTGTAAGCCCGTGGCTGGACGCAAGTTGATTGGCTAAGAGAGATTTTCTTCTGTTTGTCTGTGTGTTGTTGCCACCAGCTTTTCATATTTTAGTTAATTAAAAAAATTGTCACAAAAAATCTAATAGTCCGATCGATAAGTTAATTAAACCGATGGATTCAGAAAAAATGCCCCTTTCATTTGATACCTTATTTGTAACGAAATTTTGATTAGACTTTTTTAAATTAATTAAAATGTGAAAATAATAACCTGGTAAAAAGTTTAAATGGGGACAATTAAAATTTTAATTGTTGCTAAAAAGAAAAAGAAAAAAATTGCGTTTTTTTTTTTTTTTTTTTTTCCCAAACATAAAATGAAATATGCTTTCACACGAAAAATAAAAAATTATAAAATATTTTACTCATGCACATAAAAAAATGAAAATGAAAAATGAAGTAAAAAAACAATTTAGATAAAGTTGCATGAGAGTTCCAAAAATTAATGGAAATATAAATGAAAGTTAAATAAATAAAATAGTCATCTGCTCAATCACGCGATATTGAAAAACAAAGAATCGAATTCAGTAAATATGGAAAGGAAAGGAAAACGAAAAGAAAAGAAACAAAACAACAACAAAAAAAAAAAAATAATAATAATAATAATAATAATAATATCATAAACTAACAGGAAACCAAAGCGGGCTTTAAAGCAATTTCATGATTTCTTTACATTTTATTTTTGTTTGTAAAGCGATATAGAAAAGAGTTTCCAGGGGTCATAGCAAAGGAAGAAAAAAATATAGGAGTTTAAAAGAAAAAATATAGGAGTTGAAAAAATATATAGGAATTTTGAACAAAATAGAGGATAGTAGTTAGATAGGATGTATTTCTGCTAGTAGGAGTGGCTTCCGTTTTCAAGATATACTTTTCTAACCTAATGGCAACATGCTTATGTTTATTTTATTTGTTATTAAAAGTCATAGTTTTTGCATAATTTTTTTTAAACTGAAGAATGACAATTATTTTTATTGTTGTAAAATGTAATCTTTTATATTTTCAGTATATTTATCTTTTACAGAAGCAGCTAATGAATAAAGAACATGGCAATTTATCAATAATTTGCATGTTGATTATGATTTGTACCAGCGGTGAGGATTATCTGATGAAAAATTTTCACCAGGGTTGAAAACAACACCCTATGGATTATAAGCTGCTGTGGACTACATGCATGAAAATACGGTAACATACGGATAACATACATACGGATTATCTGATGAAAATTTTTCACCAGGGCTGAAAACAGCACCCTATGGATTATATGCTGCCGTGGACTACATGCATAAAAATACGGTAACATACAGAAATGTTAATGGCATATTTACTGCAAGTTTTGTAATTAAACAGGATAGTGATTATTGTTAGAAAATATTGGTGAAAGGAGACATATCTCTGAGTGTGACTGACGTTACATTTTTCATGAAATTGTCCCTATGCAGCATGGAATTGTACTGAACTTGAATATTTGAAAAAAAAAAAAAACTTGTTAAAACTATACCACACAGAATGGCTGATTGTATCAGAATAAAAAATGGTTCTACAAAATACTAACATGAGGAGAAGAATAACTTTTAAAAAATGTCGAAATGTCCTAGCATATTGTGATTATTTTTTGGCTGTACTTTCATCTTTTACAGATAGAAAAAAAAATTTATAAGTACTCTCTATTAACATAATTTCAATTGATAAAAATATATTTATTTCAATAATAATTTTCAATGTTTTGCTAAAGTAAAAAATTTGCTATCCATATAATTATAAAAGGATGAGTATATTCTCATAACTAAATAAACACAGCAGCTGAAATTAGCAAGAAACATAAAGTATATACTGAATTATTTTTTTTTTTTTTCCAGATTTTTATGAAATGTTTTAAAATTGTTATATATTTAAAATTGTAAGTATTTTAGTCAGGTAAGTAATCTGGCACAACGCATAAACACACACATACACAAAAAGCTATATCACATAACAAAAAAGTTATATTACATTAAATAATGTTACAATGAAAGTATCTGACAAATACATACATTATGATTACATATACTATATTTTTCCGGCATATAAGTCGACTGGCGTATAAGTCAAAGTGGTTTTTTGGAGTTAAAGTGTGGAATTTCAGCTATATTCGCCATATAAGTCGATCCGATTTTCACGCACAAACTTGAATCATTAAATTCAAGGTGCACATCGAAACTCGTGAATCGTCTAAGCACCCTGCGCAATACGCTTTCTCTTTTCTTCCTTGCGGTTTTTAAAGGATTTTTTTTTGCTTTTTACACTCGACTTATATGCCGGAAAATACGGTATTACAAACATAATATAAATTATCACCAATCACAAACATTTAAAATTTTTGTAGTTATATATAAAACAACTTACTTGAGTATGAGTTCTTCCTATTTTAACAATGTCACTGAATTCTCTTTCTTTGTTTTTTAATTCTTCATGCAACAGTTTTAAGGATGGTAATAATATGAGTTCCACTTCCATAGCTACAGCAATATGCATTGCAGTTGGATACGTATCATTAGAACTCTATTTAAAATAAAAAGAAATAAATATATTTAATAAAATTTTAATATTAACAAAAAAATCATAACAGCAAAACAAAATATTTATAAACATATTTATACCAATATATTGACATTGTCTCCTTCCATGTATACATACTATTATTTAAAATTAAATTTATTTTGATTATTTTATTTTACTTAATATACAAACATATTATGTCCTAACTAAGTTAAAATTTAAACATTTAAAATAGACATTTATTTACTGGACAAGGGGGGCTCTGCCCCCTGCTCGCTCCGCTCACCAACCCCCCAAGGAGGCTTCGCCACCTCCCCAACTCACTTTACTTACACATGCAGAACTCTGCCCGCTTATTCGCTGCTTTCTTTTACTGAAAAGGAATATTAATAGTGCATATTACAAGACAAAAGCAGAAAATTATTATGGAAATCCTCATATTCAATGTCAAATTGAAATATATAATATTTATATATATATATATTTTAATAGAAAGAAAATCATAATATCTAGACCATTTTGCATTACTATGCATTTTGCTTTAGTATATGACCCTTTTTATTTCTTTTTTACAACCTTAAATCTGGACCACCGTAACCCAATCGGTAGAGTGCCGAGCTCGTAATTGGAAGATTGTGTATTCCGTTCTCGAGCCGACCAAAGACTGTTGTGTACGCTAATGATGGCTGGTGCACATAAAATATGTCGTGGCCACAATATCCTCCGTGTTCCCATCAAAATTATACCTCTGGGGACCACCGAAGCTGGGGAGCTATCCCTTTCGTGTAGGACCAAAACTGTGGTGGCATGTCTCCGGAACATCCGTAGGGGTGCGTCGTAGACCGTCGCCAATTATCCATATCGCAGTAATGGTGCGACATCAATCACAACCTACCTAATTATCTACCTACCTACAACAATGGATCATATTTTATTTTTCACGTGTAAGAAGATTAATTTTCTAAAAGTAGAGAAAAAAAAGTTGATATTTATTTTCTTTGTTTTTTACATCCATGGTTTCGGGCCACGGTACCCTAGTCGGTAAAGTGCTGAGCACGTAACTGGAAGATTGCCGATTTGATACTGGAGCCGGAGAAAGGTCGTCGTGTACACTAATGGTGGCTGGTGCACATAAAATCTGTCATGGTCGCAAAATCCTCCATGTTCCTATCCCCACTATACCTCTGAGGATCACCAAAGCGGAGGGGGATAGGGTGCGTCCCAGACTGTCGCCAATTACCCAAAGTGCAGTATTGGTGCGACGTTAAATCCAACCAACCTACCTACCTACGTACAACCATGAATCATATATTTTAATTTTCTCATGTAAAATGACTTCATGACAGAAGAACAACGTCACTGGGAGAAACTTTTTTCAAAATGGCAAATAGAGCATCTTCAGAAACTTGTCGTTTTTATTTAATAACTTCTTTAATTAAAATGATAGAAATTTCTAGGCGGCTGAAATGTCTTCCTTGGAGTACTCAGAACACATTGATACCTCTCATGACACGAAGGACCCTGCCCTCCGTTAGAAGATGCTGTCCCAGACAAAAAAATTTAACGCCAGTGACAGTAACTTGTTTTTAATATATAGATAAAACATTAAAAAACAGGTCAAAAATCACAATCAACAGATGTTTCAGATTAACTTCCTCAGCCCCTCACCAATGTTAAAGTATCATGTGGAAAACGCAATTACCAACATAAGTTCAGTAAACTTTAAAACAAGATGGCATAGTCAGTTGATATAATACATGATTTGTTTAAGGTGTCAGTTGCAATTTCATAAAAACTTCTAGAAAAATTTCACTATTTCCTAGTTATTGATACAATAAGCAAGAACATTTACATTTTCAAAATTGGATACGTAGTCTGTATCTAATGCATGGCTAATTAGTTTAGATTTTAAATTGACCAATTTAAAGGCTTGCCGTTCTTGCTCTTTAAACTTTATAGTGCCAGAAGGGTTTATTTCATCAATATAAACAGAGATACAATTTTTATAAGGGATTTGATGAATTTCTAGAGAAATTTTTTTGAAAAAACATTATACAAGTAATAAGTCAAAGGTCAATAAAAAACAAGTGATACACAATACCTTATTGTAATGATGCTCATTATAACAACCACACAATATAAAAGCCACTCCATTATAAGGACTAGTGATAAAATCTCCAAATGTTTCCCTATGCATTCTATGTTATTTTACTTCTGATATAACAACCATTCTGTATTGCTTAGTCCCAATTCAACGGACAATCTTCCTGGTATTTTCTTAAGTGGAACATGTTTATATCCTTTTAGCACCCAAAGTTATAATATAACAGCATATATAAAATTTCATGGCTTTTAGAAACATATGGTGACATTACACATTGTAGAAAAATGTATTTTTTGAAATTGATATTTTAGGAGTGGTATAAGGTAATGTAAAGTATATGTATGGACTTCAATTCACTAAATTCTAAATTGCTAAACTTTTTCTAAGTGTAGAACAATTTAAAGTTTTACGGCCTTAAATAGATTAAAAATAAAAAATGATACCAGTTTTCACTCTGTAATGCATTTAAGCATTTTCAGGCAGGAGAGTGCAGAAAATTAAAAAAAGAGGAAATACACATGTTCATAAAATTAATTTCAAATGAAAAATAATGCGCGCGGGGAAAACTATACAAATATGTTCATAAAATTTATTTCAAATGAAAAATAATGTACACAGGGAAAAACTATACAAAATATTTTAAAAGTGACAAATTAAACTATAAGATTAATGCACATCAATACAATAAAACATGCGATTTAAAAAAAAAAAAAAAAAACTTTAAAAAGGCTAGGTAAGAGAGAAAATACGTACAAAGGTAAGTTTTTAATACTTCAGATTTATTGCTGTCTTTGCCACAAAAAAGATGCATACTTTATTTGCTTATTTCTCATTACATTGAAAAATTAATTAATGATAATACTTTAAAATAGCAGGAAAAGACAAAATTTGAAAATTAATTCTGCAAAGCTTCATATAAATAATTCTGTTTTAATACACTACAGTGTATACAGACATTTAAAAAAAAGAGAGAGAGAGAGAGAGAGAGAATATTTCAAAATACATTTTGCTGATTTTGAGCATTCAATTTTTAGCATCAAATCAATTTTTAAACTAGTCTTAAATGAAAAAATAGTGAAAAGCCTTGTAAAATAAATTCCATTAAAGTGTAAAAAATTCTAAATTTAATCATTTCCTTGCATTTAAGATGTAAGTTTTGTTTTAGTAACTCATAATAATGCAAAATATGCTTCTAAATAGCAGGTTAAAAATTTTAATATCAATTCCACTAAATTTAAAATGTACAAAAAATTTCTAAAGTTTGGGTGCAATCCATAAGTAACCGCCTGTTTTTGTCTGCATTCACTGGTTCATAAAAGTTACAAAAAAAAAAAAAAAAAAAAAAAGAGGAAAATAAATAACTATTCATACCACTGAAAGTCTGAAGTAATAGGCAAATAATTAGATGGAAGAAGGGGTGGGGCTAAAATTTATAAGTATGTACGAATATTTAATTAATAACTGATATGATTCACTCAATTTATTTATCATAGAATTTCAAATAGAAATGACAATATGAATACTTGCTAACCTCAGATAGACGAAAATAGGAAGATTCCTGCTCAAAAAACAGGAAGATCCATTAAATTGCATAATAAAATAATACATGTTTTTGTGAAATCAAAGTATATAATCAACATACACACATTATGTATTACATTAATTTTTCCTCTTCTAATAATTAAAATACTTATAAATATTTTTACCTCAAGATATGTATTTCTGAATGTTGTTTACTAGTCTAATTAAATGACATGTTAGTGTGAACTTCAGGAGGAAATGTATTATATTAATTTTTCCTCCTCTAATAATTAAAATACTTATAAATATTTTTACCTCAAGATATGTATTTCTGAATGCCGTTTACTAGTCTAATTAAATGACATGTTATTGTGAACTTCAGGAAGAAAAAAGGTAATAATCTACTCCACTCTAAAGCTGCATTGTACAACTGCGATCTTGCATTTTTATTTAGTGGAGTTATGTAACCTGCATAAGAACTAGCATCAGAGTATTTTAAACTTATTGAAAAAAAAATATAGATTTAGCAAGTTTGGTAATTAGGTCTTTAAAAAAAAAAAATACATGTGAGAAATATTGTACATTTCAAGAACTTAGGGGGGGGGGGGGGGGGAGTAGTAGTTCATGAGTGAAAAATATTAAACACAATTCTACTTCTTTATGAGTTCTGATAAAAAAAAAAGGGGGGGGGGAAGGGGGGGGAGCAGGACAAAAAATAAATAATAAAATACATGAGTCAGAAATATTGAATACTTCTGTTCTTTTATATGTTATAGAATCTGATAAAGCATGTTTAAAATGAATACTAACATTTATATTTTGGATGGAGAAAAATTGAGAATCTAAAGCCTTTCGTGAGCATTTGAATACTGATCATTATTAGAGTTTGATTTAAACAAAAAAAAAAAAAAAAAAAAAAAAAAAGCGAAAATAACGAAAAATTACAAAAAAGCGTAAAATCACGGATCTGCGGAAAAATCTCATGCCTGCATTTTAAGCAATTATGAAAACAGCTTATTTTTTTCAGCCACGCTGTTTTAAAACCATTTTGCGATGCAATATTAGATTGATACTTATTTTACGGCTACATCCTTCAGATTTTTAGTATAGTCAAAATAAATAAAAAAATTTTTTTTAATTTTAATTTAAATTTCACAAGAGCATTTTTAATTATTTATTTAAAATTATACCTCATAAAGCTCTTGAAAACTGGTTGAAATATTTTCTGGGCAGATCCGCCCTTTCATCATTAACCATCAGTGTAACTCAGTGTAGTTTCGACGATAGCGGACTACACTGACGGTTGCTGATGAAAGGGCGGATCTGACCAGAAAATATTTCAACCAGTTTTCAAGAGCTTTATGAGGTATAATTTTAAATAAATAAATAAATAAAAAATATTTAATGGTTTTAATTATATAAAGCAATGAAGAACCTATGTGGACTTTAGGATTAAAGTGTCTAAACTTTTAACTTGAAATGACCTAGAATATTGTCTTGCCAAGCTTCGTCAATGTAGAGCCCACTTCCAGTTTAACTGTGACAGACGGGGAGGGGGAGATTTCGATTAACCAGACTGCATTTATTAGGGGGAGTGAGCGTGAAATTTCTCCATTCTTTAGGAGGAGTAATGAATAAAAAATGTTTCAATTGTTATTGAGACTTTATTTATTTATTTGTTTGTTTTTTGAAAGGCAAGAAAATACAGAAAATTATTTATCATCTTTAAAGAAAATGCAAAATTATGTTTGGCAAAAATTACACATACAAAAAAAAAAAAAAAAAAAAAAAAAACACATTTCTGATTTTTTTTCTTTAGAAATTATGTTTTTAATTGATAAATTTTTAATTTTAATACCAATGATAAAAGGTAATTTGAGTATTTAAATGGAATCTCTTTAAAATTCACCTATTTTTACAGAGCTGCTGCACATGCTTATTTATTTATTTATTTTTAAATCATATCCACTATAGAGACCACTTGTTATAAAGACCTTTAGCTGTGGGACACAGAGGGTCGTTATAACGAGTATCGACTGTATACAAATATATGTTAAAAGTTAGCTGAAAGAAATGACTCTGAAGCAATGAAATACTGAAGTAAAGAATTTTATAATTCCATACAAATAAACTTATAAAGCTATTTATAACAACAATTTGAATAAATTTATAAAATATATAAGAGAGCAGTTTTTTTTTTTTTTTTTTTTTTTTTAAATATGAGTGTAAATTTACGTCAAAAATTCAATAAAAAAGTAAATAACAACAAAACATAACTATTTAAATCACAAATACTAAACAACAACTAAATAAATATTTTTGTGCATAAATATTTATAAAAATAACTTTATTCATTAACATATAAATAAATTACACCTTAAGACCCCCTCTCTATCTTTTACAATTCTTCTATTGCTGGCAGCCAAGCCCTTTGTTATTCCATGAGGAAGTTATTAAGAAACTTACTCATTACCTAACAGTGTTTTTTTTTTTTTCTGCTTTTACACCTAAAAAATTTATTAAACTTTTTTTTTTTTTTCCTTTTTAATATTATATTTTTAAGCTGGAAAGTGAGAAAAATGCACTTAGTTCATTCTTTTCTTCTCTTAGTTCATTTTTTATTTTCTTAGTTAGCTCTTTTTAGCTTCAAAAGTAAAATATAAGAATACATATTAGGTGGTAATGAGTAAATCCTATAATACATTTCCCCATATTATAATATGAGGATTGGTTGCTGACAACGAAGAATGTAGGCCCTCTTAAAGCTACACTGCATATCAGTCAGATTCCCCCTTTCTTCCATCCCATGTTATATTATCCTATGGGATTTTTGTTGCTTCGTTTTATAAGAATATCTCATTCAAAAATGAAGTTTTTGGAATTGTATTTTTTAAATATTACTGTTTGAATATGTCGCCTTTTAGCTAAGTGAACACTTTTTTTTTTAAATGTAATTTAAATATTTCATTTCTTAAAGTAAATTTTAGGAGTTTCAATCTCTAAACAAAATATTTAAATTTATTTAAAAAAAAAAAAAAAAAAATTTTCATTAAGCTAAAAGGCAATATATTCAAAGAGTAATATTCAAAAAACAAAATTCAAAAACTTTTTTTTTTTTAAAATCTTATAAAACAAAGCAACGAAAATCCCATTGGATAACATAGGCAGAAAGAAAGTGGGAATTTAATTGACGTACTGCTTTAGTGGAAAATAGCACTGTGAGCAATTTTTATTACTTTCTTCTATATGCATACTTGCCAACCAATTTTAATAAAAAAAGGGAAAATCTTTGATGAAAAACCAGAAGATTTCATAAAAAAAGGGAAGATTTTTTTTTTCTCTCTCTCTCTGACGTAATAAACAATACGGTTTTACAATTTTAATATTTAGAAGCAATCTATAAAACCGTTTTACTATAAATTGATTATACTAAATATATAAAAGTTTTAAATGAAGTTATTCCTCTTCAACATATAAATATCTACAAAACAGAATCTGTAAGAAATTTATTTAACAATAGACAAAAAACTTAGTTAAGTTAAAGTATAACTAATTTTTTAAATAAATAGAATATGATTTTTGTGTATGTACATTAATCATACATATAAAAAAAAAGTAGCAGTAGCTAATTATCAGTTTCAAATGTGCATAAAACCAACTGAGTATTAATTTTCTTAAATTGATTTGGAAAAAATTTTCCTACCTGAAAAAATTATTCTTCATTTTTTTCCCATGTTTAACATTTGGTATAAATATGACATACAAATATTTAATTTAATTGAGGAAAAATACACAGATTCATTAAATTCAGCAATAAAGATCTAAAAATAATTACATACGTGAGAAATATTGAGCACTTCCATTGCTTTATTGTTTCTAGAATTGATCATTGATCACAATCCGGGGAAGGGGGGGGGGGGGGATACAGAAATAATTACAGAGTAAGAAATATTAAACTCTTTCTTCTACTTCTAGAATCTAATGAAAAAAGTTTAAAATTAAAATTATCATTCATGTTGCAGATGGATAAAAATTACGAAACAAAAAACTTCTGCAGAACATTTGATTGCTGATCACTAGTTGTAGATAAATGAAGGGGGGGGGGGCAAAAAATAATTACATCAGCAAGAAATATTTAACAATTCTATTTCTTTACATGTTCTAGAATCTCATAAAGCAAGTTTGAAATGAATATTGACATTTATGTTATGGATGGAAAAAGATTGGGAATCAGGAGTTTTCGTAGAACATTTGGGTTTT
The DNA here is from genome assembly GCA_963930645.1 of Salticus scenicus. Taxonomy (NCBI): domain Eukaryota; kingdom Metazoa; phylum Arthropoda; class Arachnida; order Araneae; family Salticidae; genus Salticus; species Salticus scenicus. The sequence continues at coordinate 310,394,065 of OZ005648.1, forward strand.
CTTTTTAAAACGAACGATGTCCGCGACTTTTTTAAAAACGGAAGATTTCATCATCTGTCCGGAAGACCGGAAGATACGTTAAAAAACCGGAAGTCTTCCGGGAAAACCGGAAAAGTTGGCAAGTATGTATATGTAATATAGAGAAAGTATTGGATTCGTAAAAATTTTCGACCTCGGGTTTTTGATGGATTTACACGTTTTGAGAGCTGTAGAACACGATTTGACCATTTTTAGAAAATGTCTGTCTGTCTGTCTGTGTGTGTGTGTGTGTGTGTGACAAAATTTTGTGGCAACTGTATCTCAAGAACTACTGCACAGAATTTCATACAAATTGGTATGTAGTTTCACCTTGACATAAATTAGTGCCTATCAACTTTTGGTAAAAATTGTCTTACAGGTTGCGTTGCCATCCCGCTTTTTCTGAATTTTTAACATGGTGATATAGGACAAAATTTTGTATAAATGTGCATAAAGAGAATTATTTTTTAGTAATCATTATGAAATTTACAAGAATTATTTATAATAGAGATAGTCAACTGGGAAAAAATTTTTGTATGCGTAGGAGCCTCGCCACACCCCCTGGGGGGGAAGTCCCCCCTCGAGGGGAGTAAATTTTCAAGATGGGTATCTTTCGAAAGGTCTCGTCAATACCTTTAAAACGAATGGTTGAACTATAAATCTGTGATAATTTAAAACAAAGTTATCGATTTTTTTTTTTACTTTTAACACAAAAGAAAAAACTGATTTTTTTTTTTTTTTTTTAACGAAATTTAACCAGACTTGGTATTTAGTTGGCCCCTGACATAAACTGAGGCTGATTAGATTTGGGGATCAATCGTTCAACAGGTGGCGCTGTGATCGTATTTTTTCTAAATTTTTAACATGGCAGTATAGGAAAAAATTTCGTATAAATGTACATAATGAGAGTTATTCTTAACCTGTGATTGTGAAATTAATATGAATTATTGATAATAGTAGTAGTTAATTAGGAAAAAAATTTGGGGCATCGCTTCCCCCCCTAGGGGGAAGTACCCCCCTCCCAGTGGGGGGTGTAAATTTTCAAGATCGGTATCTTTCGAAAGGTCTCGTCAATACCTTTAAAACGAATGGTTGAACTATAAATATGTGGTAATTTAAAACAAAGTTATCGATTTTTTTTACTTTTAACAAAAAAAAAATCTTTGAAAAATATCGTTTTTTTTTTTTTTTTTTTTTTAATATTGTTACTGCGTGAATTTGTATAGGAAAATATAGAAGAAAGTCTTGTGGTGGCCACAACATACTAGTTTTATTTTTAATTTCTTCTTTTACTAAATTAAGAAAATACGTAGGGGTTTCAAAAAGTAAGGTAACAAGAGCTCTGATGGGTGTGCAAATTATCCGTATGAATAAAAATCCCTCTGAAGATAACAAAGACGATCACAGGAATCAAACGGTGCTAGTACATGAAGCTGATTATCCAATAACATGACTAAATCTCAGTTAAAAGATAGCTGCGTTGACGGAAGCATTGTCCATGATTGAAATAAGATATGTGATAATATTTTTTTCAGTTAAAGAAAAATTCTCCAGGTTAAATTAATCAACAATTGGTAGAAGTATACAGAGCAAGTGTTATGTCATGAAAACTGATGTGGTTTTGGTGCACAGAATTTGACAAAGGCAGAACAGATATAAGAGATGAAGAAAGAGAAGGGCGACCAAGCACGCCCACCGCTGATGATAATGTTTGCTGTGCCAAAGCTTTGACTGAAGGTGATCATCGCATTACTCAACTGTGCTATTTTACATTGAGTAAAATTGCACAAGGACTCCACATCTCATTTGGCAGTGCACACAATATTGTGCATGAACAATTGAGCTATCGGAAGACATGTGCTGGTTGGGTTACAGTGTTTTCAGCAGGAGGTATTGGATCCTCCTCTTTATAGTCTCAACCTCGCAGCAAGTGATTTCCATCTCTTCGGACCTTTAAAGAAACACTCGGAAGGTCAGCACTTCAGAACCAATGCTGAGGTTCAGCCAGCTTTCTTGATGTGGTTGCATAACCTTAACGCTGATTTCTTCGATGCCTATTTTGATGGTTTGGTATACCGATAGAATAAATGCCTCGATAAGTGCAGTGATTATGTAGAGAAGTAATATATACCTGTGCCTTCCTATATAGTATACATATTTTTATTTACTGAATAAATGTTTACTCTGAATGGGCTTGTTACCTTACTTTTTGATACCCCCTCGTATAAGGTCTTAATAATAAAGGATGAATCATAAGAAGGTACTTTTCCATTTGAGGATCACTGGTTAGTGATTTGGTGGGTTTATTTCACAACCCTCGTGATAATCTGCCAAATTATGTTTAAAAAAAAAGTAACTTAATTAGAGGCAGCCCTAAAAAAAAAAAAAAAAAAAAACGTAAATTTAAATAAATAATTTTAAGATGTTAATAATCATAAATAATAATAAAGTTGAACTAAATAAATTTACAAATATTTTATTTAGACTTTTATTAGTATTTAAATTTTTATGTACTTTATCAGTTATTAAAAATATGTTGTGTATGAATTGTGCAAGAGAAGATAATCTGAAATGGTTTAGTCTTCGGACAGCACTATCACTAAATCTTGCATTGTGTATGAGTAATCAAATAACAAGATGGTCTTCAAATGCAAAAGGACTAATATGAAGTACTGAAAAACAAACAAAAAACCACAAAAAATGATCATGAACCATCACAATCATTTTCTGTAAAATCTTGTGAAAATTCATAACTATAATAAAATCAAACGCTTACTTGACTTTTATTGACATGGTCATTGGGATGGACAGGGTTTTTGCTGCCTAGTTCACCTCCTAAAATTTCAATTGCCCTATTAGCAATAACTTCATTTACATTCATATTTGTTTGAGTACCAGAGCCTGTCTGCCATATAACTAAAGGAAAGTGATTTTTCAGAGTGCCATCAATTACCTAGGAAATAAATAGATCATTACTATAATAAGAATTTCACATCACTGTAGTATACAGTTGACTCTGTAAAATCTGCAATAGTTGAAACCAAGACTTTTGTGGATAATTGATCACTGGTTAGTTTACGTACATTTCTTCTCTTATTAGAGTATAAATTTGCAATGTTAAAGTTAAAGTTAAAATGCACATTATGTTAAATATATAATTTAATTATTCAAAACATATTTAAAAGAAAATTATACATATAAATTAATAATAAATAGAATAAGGAAAAATACAGATCCTTCAGCAATTATTTTAAATGCAGTCAAAATAAAGATAAATTATAAAAATCAGCAATTAAATATGAAAATTTAACCACTTCACCGGCCACTGTAGTATGTGGAAGTCTACATTTCCCCCGAGTTATCTCGGGATGGCCGGTGAAGTGGTTAAATCTAAAAGAAATTAGTGTAAAAGATAATTTCAATTGAATATAGATATTAATTTACTGGTTATGAATTTGCAAATTTCAAAGGATACATATCCAGAGATTCCTGGTAATTGTAAAAAAATTAATTAATTAATTAAAAATGTGTTTTGCAAAATTTTTGCTAAAAATCGATGTTTTCATACAAATTCAAATAATTTGGTTGAATTATAACCAAAAATTCGTCAGTTACAATTCTTTATTTTATTTTAACTTACTTATTTATTTACTTTTGAGAAAAATAACTGAAATTTGGTTAACTGTTAACTACAATTTTTGTTATTTACATTCGGAAAAGAGCTGTAGATTATAGAAAATTGCAAATTATAGAATTATAGATTTCACACAAGTGACTGTATTTAATTTTAAATTTAATAAACATGATATACAATAAAATACACACATTTTCATCAAACTACTGAAGTAATTCTTGATAAAAACTTATAAATTTATAATAAATAAAATATGTAAAAATAATTTTATTATTTATAAGAAATAGTTATTTTATTAAGAAAGATAAATATATTTTTTAATCATTAGATAAGACTAAATAATTTGAATTTAGAAATCAGTGCACAATCCTTTAAAGAAGTAAGGTAAAATAAGAGTTCTTTAAAATCTATTGGTCATTATTTTGATTTTTCTAAAAGAAAAATTATTATTTCAGCTTCTATTTCTTATTCTCATTTGGGTTTCTATGAAGTATTTCTTCCTTTCTTTCTTTCTTTCTTTTTTTTCTTTTGAAAACCTCTTTCTATAAATCTTTTAAATTTTATTCAACAATTTTATGCTTTTCAAGTCTGCTCTCTGAAAACTGTTCACATATAACCTTGCTTTTTTAAATTATTTATTGCATTTAAAAAAGGTAATATTTAATTATAATATATAGTTATTTTCATGTCCCTAGATATTTTTTTATTTTACGTTCAACCCACAGCAAAATCTAATAAATAAATAAATAAATGAAGTTTTTATTTTTTTTTACTTATTTTGTAATTTTAAAGTTTTCTGTGTTGCTGTTTTTACATTATTCATTTTTACTTTTACCTGAGGAAAGGTCATGCTTTATTATTTTGAACCAAAACAATGTGTGTTTTTTTTTATTTATGGGATTAGCTTACAAGATTCTCATTCTTCATTTTTCAATGCAAATGTTTCTAATGTTTTTTTTTTTTTAATCAGCATGTATATTTAGTCCAAACATCTTTTTATCATAAAGATAAACAAACATTTATAAATAAAAATGTGCTAATAGCAAAAATATACATGTAATATGTATGAATTAATTCTTTAAAAAGTTGATACTGCTGCTCTTCTTTGATATATCATGCTTTTTTCCCCTTTCTTGCATGTACAGCAGAAAATATTTCACATAAAAACATAAAACCCAGTAGCTTTGTACAAAAATACAGTACAACATCTTAAATTTGAACCCTGAATTTTTTTTATTTTACCTTTGTTTTCTAAACTGATGATAGATGGTGCCACCACAGAAACATGGAATTTTTTATTTTATTTTATAAATTCCGAAAGCCAATTTCAATACTTGTTACTTTTCTTTTTTTAAAGTAATATAAAATTGGATTTTAGCTTGAAGAGTAACTAAAAAATTAATGATTTATACATTCAATAGTATAGATCTTGTTTATTCTTCTCTAAATAACAAAATACTTGTTTACTATCTGCCATCTAGAATTTTGATTTTTGGTTATGATTTTTTTGTCCTATGAATGGGGAAGAGAAATAAATAAAACTAGTTAATATCTGTCAAAATTTGATGGATGATGTGCAACTAAAATCTTCTCACGGCATAAAGTTTAAAACACCCTTGCTTTAATATTTCGCATTGCTCTTAACCGGTTTAAAACCACCTGCTTTAATCACTTATCTTTTGGTTGGAGGGAGGAGGGATAAATTTCATGAAATTTCAATATACAAAATTTAAGCATACTCCATATAATACAAATAAAATCCCAAGGTTTTCCTAATTTTACTGAACAAAAGAATATTAGGAGTAATTAAAAGAAAGGCAGAATTTATATAAATTATCGAAAGAATCAGTATTTCTTAATGAGACAGAATCAATATTTGTGATAATACTTATGAAAGCATCAAGCATGTAAATTAATCCCACAACAGAATTCCTCCCTCACACCAAATCAACTAATATTCTATAGAACGGCACTCGTTTTATGTTTACTATGAAATTTATTCGTTGCTTTTCACACAAAAAGAATGAATACAAAGATTTACTACCAGATTATAATTATATTAACTTACTATCAACGATAACAGGTCACAGCTTTTTAATAAAAGACATACATGAAAGACAAAGATTTCATTCACTTGTAAAATATATAATTAATTCTAATTTGCCAAGACAATAAATGAATTTAAGTGTAAAATAATAGTTTTGATTCTGATTTTTCCTTCCCTTATTTGTAAAACCACTTGGATATAATCCAAAATATTATTTCATTGTATTCTAAAAATAAACTGCAAATCGAAATAAAGTTAAAATTTGTTTTTACTGGAATAGTACTATAACACTTTATTCTGTCAAAATAGTATATTTCACCAAAAGTATACTGTTAAAAATAAATAAGAATGAATTTAATACTTTAGTAAATTAATTTGCTCATTAAATTTTCAATAATAAATTATACTATGTAAATTTTTACTTGTATAAAATATCAATAGTTTAATGTTATTCTTTTAAAATTATTTTTACTGCAATATGGTATCTAAATGAAGTATCAGAGATACAGATTATAATAATTAGAGAAAAAAATAAAAATAAATCTTTGATTTTAAATATCTATCTCCATCTTTTCTAAACAAAGTTTTCAACTGATAAAAGTTAACTTTTAAAGAACAATAAACTATGACAATTTATTAATTTTAAAAGATTTTTTATTTTAAGAAGTATAATATATTTATACGGTGACAGATGGCACCACATCTTGTATAAAGAAATTTTCAGTGAAAATGTACACCGATCATAGATAAATGTAACCGATAAGTATTTGCAAATTGCTTTGTTTTTAATATACTTTCTTGGAAAGTACGAATCAATGAATTAATCGTGTGAATTATTTTTATGATTGAGCTTTAATTAGGTGTCTGCCATAGAATAGACATATGAAATATTAATGTCATCTGCTCGATCTTTATCATCGGTATTCATATTGCGCTGCATAAAGAGAAAGGAATATTCCTGTTATAATTGGTTCAAAAAATTTTCGCGCATGCCCAAATCATACGATTTTGGTCTTACAGAAAATGCTTTGTGTTTTAATATTATAGACATTATAATGAGTGGTAAGCAAATTTAAAAAAAAATGCTGTTTTTAAACTACTGATTAACAATTAAATAATAATAATAAAGAACAATGATTTAGTTATCTGTCCACTATATTATATTTGTAGAATAAAACTTAATATATTAATTTTTTTTATTAAAAAAATCAGAATCTTTCAGAAAAGCCATTTTATTACTCTCTTAATACAGTACAAAGCCAAACAAAACAAAAAAACAGACATTTTCAGCTGAAAAAATTATCTCCAACCCCAACAGCAACATTTTTTTTTTAGAGTAGAAATATTAAATCAAGCTTACTAAAAATAATATTTACCATATATTTCCGAATATAAGCTGATCTGTATATAAGTCGAGAGTACGTTTTTCCCTTCAGAAATTTGCCCAAAATGGCAAACCTGTGTATAAGCCGAATTGTAAAAATACTCTTTTAAAGTTCGAGTATATCGCCAAAACGGTGAAAATAATGCCAATCTATAAAACTGTCAGGATAATCTGTCCAATGAAATTGCACTAAATGCATGCTTATCCAATATAATTCCTTACCTTGCTTAGCTATGACGTAAACCAATCACAGTGTGTTCACTAAAGGCAATAGTTTTAACTCTGGCAACCCTATCAGAAGGGAGGCCAGTACAGGCATCGAACAGATGCACTCGAACATGCAGTGAAGGACAAGTGCCGGCAGCTGAAAATGATAGTCACCGTAATACCGGGAGGCCTAACGTTGATGCTGCAGCCGCTGGATATTTGCATAAATAAGCCATTAAAGACCGATTGCGTTGAATTTTTAATGACGTATTTAAATTATTTTGTATATTTCTAATTTTGAGTATTTTTATTAGTGCCTCAAGGCAATCTTCAAAAAAAAAAAAAAAAAAAAAAAACTTCTATATATATATATATATATATATAAAAAAAAAAAAAAAAAAAAAAAAAAAAGATTTGCCACTTTTTTTTGATAGTGTAAGCCTAGAAACATTTTAAACAGAGATGATTTAATTGTATAAATTAAAAATATGATCAGGAATCCTGTTTTTTCAAGTTTCTCTTATACTATTTCTGAATCAGACAGAGAAGTTACTCCGTTCGTGCAATCTGCAGATGATGTCAGCTATCGGCAAGTCAAAAAAAAAAAAGAAAAAAAAAAGAAATGTAAACACACCTGACTGCATCGAGCTGCTCTAAAAATAAATTTAAAATTGCTAATTTAAGAGTTCTATACAAGATAACTATTTAAAAATAAGGTTTAATATCACTATTTTACTTTATATATAGTTTTTAAGCTTAAAATATATGCATTCAATCATTGTTTCTAATGTACGTTTTTTGCTAGAATTTGTGAACTCATATATAAGCCGACCCCCATACTTCAGCTTCCAAAAAATTTCCAAAAATTCTCGGCTTATACATGGAAATATACGGTATCTAATTTTTCAACCATATTTATTTTATTTTATTTATTATTATTATTATTATTATTTTTTTTTTTTTTTTTTTTTCCAGCATTTCCGATTCATTATTTTCAGATTTATTCTTTTCTCTTTCATGTTTAATTATGCTAGCCATAATTAAACGATGATTAAATTAATGATTGCTGCACTGCTACACTATTAGCAGAATAGAGGGGGAAAAAATGATAGCCAATGAAAGAAACAGTAATTAGCTTTCATGCATATATATATTTTGATATACATGTTGTTTTTATTTCTTTTAAAAATATTATATGCAAAAAAAAAAAAAAAAAAACCTACAAAATTTCACAAAATGAAATGTAAAAATGAGCTAAAGATAAGCTAGATAAAAATAAGTTGAATAGGAAACATTCATATAAAAAAAAACATATTAAGATTGACTGGTGCTGCAAACTGTTAGTAGAACACAAAACCAAAACGATTGTTTATCACTAACATTGAACTTATGATGCATTTACAAAATCAAAGATAAACTTTTGGTTGAAAAATCAAAAGTTTATTTTTTGTTTACTAGGCTTTTTGATTTCAACACAGGAGAAAAAAAAAAAACATGCTTTAGAAATATGTTTTCTTTTGCTACAATTTATAATAATTTTAGCATACAAATATTTCAAAAAATAAATATTTATTCTCTAAGTTTATTTTATTTTATTTACTTATTTATTTTGAGAAAGAAAATATAAATAAAGTACCTAGTATAAATAGTTAATTAATAAAGGGATATTACTTAACATTTATTTAATTTAAAATACCTTATTACTTCATCCTTTTCTCATATTGCATATATATTTCGACTGCACACACAGTCCTGCAAAAATGCTGTCACAGCAAAAATGATGACCTCTCTGACTGGCATCTCATCATAAACACTTCTTCCTTCGCCGCCAGTCCTCTTCACTTAGCTTCACAAGATCCATAAGTCGGGCCATTAATTGGGAATTATGCTATGTTCTCGGTCGTTTACAAGCATTGTTAGTTGTTAAAATTTCTATTGCTTCGCATTTCAGGGCAAATTTGTGGTTATTATATGGGGCTATTTTTTGAATGTTAATTGTGTTAAGATTAATAAGATTATCACTGTGGGTGGTTGAAAGGGCAGTAGTAGATTTATTAAATTCAAGGTCTTGTGGATGTTCTTTTTCATGTTCTTTGATGGGTCTTTTTGTCATACCGATGTAGTTAGCTAGAGTTTTATTTTTGAAATCAAAATTAATTCTATAAATTCCAGACGTATTTTTAAAAGGAACGACATCTTTTTCATTTCGAAGGTGTTGAAATATATTTTTGTTAGGTTTTATAGGAATATTGATATTGAGTTTGGCGACTTCGTTTTTTATTTTGATTGCAGCTCCATTGCAAAATGGAATGTCAGTAGTAAATATGGATTTTGTTTACTGAGTATTGTTTATTTTATTAAGAGTTTTAGGTGTTTTTTGTATAGTTTTCGTACAAGGTTTTTACTGTAGTATGCTTTACTCGCAATTTCCTTTATGTAATTGATTTCAGCTTTAGGAAGAGTTTGATTGGAGCAGATTAGTATTGCACGATTTATGTAAGAGCGGATGGCGGCTAATTTATACAAGAGGGGGTTCTTCATTTATTATTGATGATTTCATTATTGTTGGTAGGCTTTCTATATACAGTTGTATCGAGAGTATTATTCAGCTTTTTAGTAATTTTGACATCAAAGAAAGGTAATGAGTTATCAGATTCTCCTTCATTTGTAAATTTTAGGTTATTATCCAGTTTGTCAGAATTTATATGTTCAGGGATAATGATAAAAGTAATGGCAACAGTTCAGGGATAATGGTAACAGTAACTTTAATTATAACGATACCCCTAACAGTTTTGATGTAAAAGATCTCTACCCCTCTATAAACAATCTGGAAATTACTCAAGTTATTAACTCCAAAATCATTGAATTTTACGGCGACAATAAAACTAGTGAAACCCTTATCCATACCAATAATCTATTACTTATCGAGTCCTATATTGCCTTTAATCACACAATCTACAAACAAACTCAAGGTGTCCCCATGGGATCTCCCATTTCGGGACTTATAGCCGAAATAAAAATGTGTTTATTTGAAAACCAACCATCAAATATCATAAGTAATTGTAAATTATGGATTAGCTACGTCAATGATATTTTTACCATTATCCCTGAACATATAAATCCTGACAATCTTCTTAATAACTTAAATAAAGTGGATAATAACCTAAAATTTACAAATGAAAGAGAATCTGATAACTTGTTACCTTTCCTTCATGTCAAAATAACTAAAAAGCCAAATAACACTTTCGATACAACTGTCTATGGAAAACTTACCAACAATAATGAAATCATCAATAATAAATGCAGAGCCCCTCTCTCGTATAAATTAGCCGCCATCCGCTCTTACATAAATCGTGCAATACTAATCTGCTCCAATCAAACTCTTCTTAAAGCTGAAATCAATTACATAAAGGAAATTCGAGTAAAGCACACTACAGTAAAAACCTTGTACAAAAAGTATACAAAAAATGCCTAAAAACTTTTAATGAAATAAACAATGCTCAATAAACAAAACCCATATTTACTACCGCCATTCCATTTTGCAATGGAGCTGCAATGAAAATAAAAAATGAAGCTACAAAATTCAACATCAATATTCCCATAAAACCTAACAAAAATATATTTCAATACCTTTGAAATGAAAAAGATATCATTCCTTTTAAAAATACGTCTGGAATTTATGGAATTAATTTTGATTTCAAAAATAAAACTCAAGCTAATTACATCGGTATGACAAAAAGACTTATCAAAGCACATGAAAAAGAACATCTACCAGACCTTAAATTTAATAAACCTACTACTGCCCTTTCAACCACCCACAGTGATAATCCCATTAACCTTAACACAATTAACATTCAAAACATAGCCCCATATAATAACCACAAATTTGCCCTCAAATGCAAAGCATTAGAAATTTTAACAACTAACAATGCTGTAAGTAACCGAGAACATAGCATAATCCCCGATGAATGGCAACGACTTACGAATCTTGTGAAGCAAAGTGAAGAGGACTAGTGGCGAATGACGAAGTGTTTATGTTGAGATGCCAGACAGAGAGGTCATCATTTTTGTGCAGAGGAGGACTGCGTGTGCAGTCAAAATATATACGCAACATGAAAAAAGGATGAAGTAATAAGGTAATTTAAATTTAAAAAATAATAAAGTAAATATTTAAAAATCACAATATACCATTTTTAACTTGAACTTATCTATTATCTAAGTATTTAGAGAAATACTTTTTTTTTTTTTAAAGAATGACTAAAAATCCAGAATTGCTCTGATCCCAAGCATTCCGGATTTTCGGCATTCTTCTCTAGTAAAAACTTTCTGAACCATTATATTTGTAAATAACTTTAACTTAAAAAAGAAAAAAAAAAGTGTGGCATGAATAGTAGTAGCAAATAAAAAAAAAAAAAAATTAATAAATTCTACTAAAATAATATTTTCAACAGCCAATCCGATCATATTACTAATTTATGTTTGAAGCTTTTAACAATATAAAATTGTATATGCATTTGAATAGGTGTTTTTATTTCTGGCAATTCCAATAGATGGCGTTACTACACATATTGTATTAACCAGAATTTTCTAAACTCCGAAATCGCCGAGGCCCGGATTTTCAATGTTGTACTGTATATGTAGGCTATTCAAATTAAATTGAAAATGAATTAATTTTTAAAAATCTGATGTGGGCACCACATGACTTCCTTATACACTTTTAGAAATATACATAATGTTAAAAAACATTGACATTGGACCCGAAACAGTTGGCTAAAATATTTTTTAAAAAAAATGAATTATAACCGTGTTCTGAGCTTTTCTGAAAGTTAGCTAAAAACCGATTGCAAGATTTATACTGGTAACGCTGACGAAGGCAGAAGGGACCCCAAAAAATTGGCTAAAAGCATTTTCACAGTGTTCTGAACTATTCTGAAAGTTTCAAATGTCTAGCTAGTCGAGAAGTTAGTTATATAAATTTTCTGTTGAATCATATAAACGCTGCCGAAGGCAGTAGGGACCTGAAACAGTTGGCTAAAAGTATTAAAAAGATGCATATTCACCGTGTTCTGAACTATTCTGAAAGTTTCAAATGTCTATCTAGTCGGGAAGTTAGTTAAATTTTCTGTTGAACCATATAAACGCTGCCGAAGGCATCAGTGACCAGAAACAATTAGCTAAAAATATTTAAAAAATGCATTGTCACCGTGTTCTGAGCTTTTCCGGAAGTTTTAAATGTCTAGCTAGTCGGGAGGTTAGTTAAAACTCGATTCCAAGATTTGTACTGGTAACGCTGCCGAAGGCAGCAGGGACCCTACACAGTTGGCTAAAAGTATTTAAAAAATGCATTTTCACCGTGTTCTCATCTAGTCTGAAAGTTTCAAATGTCTAGCTAGTCAGGAAGTTAGTTAAATAAATTTTCTGTTGAATCACATAAACGCTGCTGAAGGCAGCAGGTATCGGAAACAGTTGGCTAAAAATATTTAAAAAATACATTGCCAACGTGTTCTGAGCTTTTCTGAAAGTTTCAAATGTCTAGCTAGTCAGGAAGTCAGTTAAATTGCAAGATTTGTCTAAACCGTTTTTGAGTTATTACCGTTTTTTGATACATTATGGCCAAAACCTATGTATTTTTGTCATTATGATCCTAAATATCTCGAAAACGGAAAATCATACTAAGTCCAAAAAGGGAGGTGCACAACTAGATGTTATAACAAACCTATGTGCCAATTCGCAACTTTCTACGTCCAACCGTTTTTGAGTTATGCAACATACACACACACACACATACAGACGTCATGAAAAATCGTGTAAAATCCCTTATATCTCTGAAACGAGAGCTCGTGTTTAGACGACACTTGCAGGTGTGCAACTAGACATCATGACAGTCACACGTATAAATTGACAACATTCAGCGATCATTCGTTTTCGAGCAATGTGAAATACAAAATCCATTTCGCAAATCGGGATTACTATACTTCCTTATACTTTGTATAAGGAAGTAAAAATGCAGACAATGTACAGCAATGAAATCTCTGAAAAATAGCTTTGAATAGAAATGCATATGGATTGAATAAAATGCAAATACAAGACAATTTTATTTTTCGTCTGCAGAAAATGGAGTGTGGTTGAAGTAAGTATATATACAACTGAGTCATTCCATATAAATTCAAGGAGGTGTGATGCTGAACAATTTTTGTTTCTTTTGAAAGTTATGTCCCTTATAGGCACTTATGAGAGATGTTCAAAACAACTATTATTTTTTTTTTGTACTATTAACATGGGATTTTACACAGGTCATCAAAAGTTGTTGTTCTAGTCAAAAATAGGATTATTAGACCTTTATATTTTGACACAAATCTCTTTGAATTAAACTTATGAGTGCTAATTTTAAAAATTAATATCAAAGTACATAAGTTAAAGGTGTCTCATGCTTAGTTACACTGCTGTACCTTAATAACTAAAATAGTAGGCGTACCGGAAAGTTCTGTCGTTTTGAATTAAAGTACTGACATCAGAAATTTATCCTGGATAAAATTTAAGATATTCTAAGGTAACTTATAAGATGGTTATTTGTAAAGTACCATGTAAACACTGTTAAACAAAAATTTCTGGTTTCATTTTATTAATTCAAAACGACATAACTTTCCGGTACACCTAATAATTACAAGAGGTCAAATTTCAAGGTCAAACATAAAATTTTTGTCGATTTCGAAAGTGAATAACTCTTCTAAGGAATAAAACCACAAAATAAAATATCACGATATCACACAAATTAATCTCTGGAATCACACTAATGAGAAAATGTAATTGTAATTGTGTGCTATTTAACCCTTTAATGTTTACAGTCCCCTGAAATGTCAGAAAAAGGACAAAAATGACATTTTCAGACCCCCATAAACCAAATGGGGATGAAATAAAAATAAAATTTCTTTGCAATTTACTATTCTAGTAAAGTACTACGTGTACCATAAGTATTGTTTCGTGTTTTAGATTCATAAAAAAAAAAAAAAAATAGTTGTTTTAATTTGTGCAATTTGGTTGGTTAACACACACTAAAGTAGAAAATAAAACATTGGAATTAAATATTTGCAGACAATTTTTTTTTTTATTAAAATGAGTTTTATAATAATGCAAAAATACTTTAATGAAATTATAATTAAATTATAAATTTTTTTACTCATATTTTATAAATATTTAAACATTATTCAATAAATATTGAAAATTGATTGTACAAAATAAAGAAAAGTATTGCTCACTTTTAATTTCTAATTATTTATAAATATATAGATTTTAAAACTTTTTTACACACCATAAATTTTAAGCCAGCACAACTGGTTTCGAAATTGCTTTTGCCTCCAAGGCAGTAGCACATGTTCTTTCGCACCTGATGAAGAAAGACTATGTCCTTTCGAAACTGGTTGTGCTGGCTTAAAATTTATGGTGTGTAAAGAAGTTTTAAAATCTATATATTGTTTGTACACCAGTTTTGAATTTAGTTCTGGTATTTATAAATAATTAAACATTTGTAAAAATTTGGTTAGTTAATATATACACCCTAAATCAGAAAAATAAAGAATGAAAAATCATTGCACATTTATACATTATATACTATAATCTATATACTGAAAAAACATAATTATGAAAAATCATTGACAATGATAGACAGATTCAAGCGACTTTTTATTTATTTATTTATTTTATTATTATGCACACTTCTAAATACTTTTTAATGTTAGACAATAATTTTATTTTGAGTGCACTTCACTGGAAATCATTATTGGAATATTAAATTAATAATATTAAATATAATAATATTAAATTATATTTTTTTTTTTTTTTTTTTTTTTTACACATTTTAATGATAGAGTTCTTTAAACTAAAGCATTAGAAGGTAAAATGTGTAAAAAAAACTAATTAAAACTAATTTTGTACAAGTATACAATATAATACTGAATAATTACAAAAAAAAAAAAAAAAAAAAATACTTCATCTGCAGCTTGAGAAATAGCATCAGCAATTCTATTATCTAGGCCAAATTGTCGATTGATTTCAGCAGCTGCTTTTTTCAGTATACCAAAAGCTTTTATTACAGGTTGCTATGACAAATTAAAAAAACAAAAAGAAATATTATTGGATAAACAAAAATTTTAAGAATAAAATAAATAAACTAATAAAGACATAATTGATTATAACCTAATTGATTAGCATATTTTAGATAGAAAAGCAAATTATTTGTTGTTTTTATTGAAAATATAATACAGTATGGTATTATTTATTTAGAAACTAGTCATCCAGAATCATATATTAGATTGCCTAATTTCAGATTTATTTATTTATTTATTTTTTAATATGCAGAAAAAGTGTATTAAAAATAAGTTTTTAACAAAAAATAAAGATAAAAATGATAATATAGTGTTTTCTCATGGCCATTTTTTAAATGGTGTTGCACTCTGCCCTTTATATAATTGGCAAAATATACCCTGCCCTTTTTTAATATGCTGAAATACACCCTTAGTTATGTACAAAAATCTTTTGGTAAAAATATTTACTTAACAACAATATTTCTACGTTCTGAAAATGTTACAGAAATTATAAAGAACTATATTTGATGACTAAAAAAATGTGTAACTGATAGAGGCATTCAAAATTAATGCAACATTATCATGTTTAATTTATATTTTTTTTCTGATAAATATAGTTATGCATTTTCTTTTGTTCTTTTTATGTTTCATCTTCATTGTGCCCTTTTTCTTTTTAGAGTAAACACTAGATAATATATTCAAACAATAAAAGCTTTATTGGCAAAAAGTGGGCTTGTAAAGTGTAATATTTTTTCATAATAAATAAAATCACATTTTTAAATTTTATTTATTTATTTATTTTTTGCCTCTTTATGAATATAAACAAATGACATTAATATTTATAAAGAATCAGCCTAAAGAAAGTCCTAACTTTCTATTCCTTCGCAATCAGTAGTACTTATTTAATGTTTAAAAATCATCGACTAATCAGGATTTGAAGTACTTCAATTATGACAAATTGTGATTTCGATATCGGGTTACTAAGTTTCCCAGAGATTCTTATGCATTTAAAATTCTAAGTAATTTTTTACCTTGACTGAAAATAGTTTAAAATTTTCTATTTAAAAAAATTTTCAGATTAATTAAAAGTTTAAACTTGATTATTTAATTTAAAACAATGATCAAATCAATCAAATAGCAAAATATAGGAATTTTTTCATACAAATATAGGAACATAATTTCAAGAGAACAGGGCCGCCGCTAGACATTAAGCAACTCAGGCAATGCCTGAGGGCGGCAGCTGTCTAAGGGCGGCACTCGAATCATTAAAACGAAGTACGAAAAATAAAAAAATAAGCAAAATTGAAAAAAAAAATATTTTTACAAAAATATATAATGGTAAAAAAGAAATCCCCCCCCCCTCCTCACGAAAGAATCTAAATTGGTTGAGAAAACTGCTGCTAGTAAAATTCGCCAATAAATCGAACAAGATGTGTGAAAAGGACAATATGAGAAAAGTGAAAGCACAAAGCTTTGCGCTTAGAAACTATCTTTGCATGGGTCTGATGTCCGATTCTGGCTAGCCTACTAGACAGACACATTCTGAGAATGCTTTAATTGGGAGACTACAGATGAGTACGTTAGGACTGAGTCCTGTCGGTATGCAACTAAAAAAGCTATTACTGACCAGATATTGTTAATTTAAACAAAAATGAGGGATATATGTAGCATATGGAGTTTTACATGGGTGGCCTTAAGAAAAAGACAAAATTATTTAGAATCCATGAGTGTGAAAGAAAAATAAAACACTGAATTAAGTTTAAATTAAGCGCTTTTTACTTTCCTAACATTTTATGTAAGGAAAGTATTGTAATCATGTCAAAAATCTGACTATGAGATTTTGGTGTTTAGACGCATTTTACTGTTCCCTGAGTTCATTTTTACTATTTTTACGATGATGTGCGTGTGTGTGTGTGTGAGTGAACACAATAGCGCCTAAACGCTTTCTAAATCCCCATAGCACGAACCCCATTGATTTTAGTGAATCTAGGACTTACAGTTTTTTTTTTTTTTTTTTTACAGAGAAACAAATAAAACAATTCTTTATCACTAGGGCATATGGACCACAATTTTTTTAAAGTGCGATAGCGCTCAAACGCCTTATTCGTCTAAGCTAGAAATTTATACACATGTTATAAGTCATTATGCACGAACTGTATAAATTTTCGTGAATCTAGTACTTAAAGACTTTTTATAGGGACACAAGGAAAAATTCCTTATCATTAGGGTCTATGGGCCCAATTTTTTTAAAAGTGCGATAATGTCTAAATACCTTACCCGATAGAGATGAAAATTTATACTCATACTACATGTCACAGTCACACGAACTGCATAGATTTTGGTGAATTTAACACTTATAGATTTTTTAAAGGGAAGGAACACAAAGAAATATTCTTTATCATAATGATCTATGGGCTGAAATGATTGTAAGTACAAATTAAAATATGGAAAAATATATTCATACACCCTATTATAGTTTTCACGTTTGTCTTACTTCAATTTATTTATACAACTGTTAATTATTTAATGCTCGAAAAGTCGAGTGGAGTGACTCCAGATTTTTTTATGCATTATCTAAAAAAATCTAAAATTTTAATCTAAAAAAAAAATGAATAGAAGGGAATTTTACATTAATTTAATTAAAATTATACTTAAAATTTATACAAATTGGATATTAGCCCACCAGCAGTAGAGCAAATCTGCGCTCAAAGTTAGTAGACGTGAGGTGCTGAGTTCAATCGCAGGTCGCTCTTGTCGACCTAGCCATTCGGAGTTTTCCATGGTTTTCTCTGAAACTTGCATACCTACGGGCTAGGACCCCTTAGAAAGACACACAAGGCGGAGGGCACTCCCCTTCAGGCCTACGACCCTAGTGCTTCCAATCGGCCTTAATCCCCACAACGTAACCCAAATTAGATTTAGTTTTAGAGATAAAATGAATTTGAAATTTTTAAATTCATAAAATTTTCAGTTATAATAAAAAATTAAATTTAAAATTGAAGAATGTATACTATTTCAGCATTACATGTTTATATATACGAATGAAATTAGATAATGATTTTATTTGCATAATAATATTTTAATCACAAAATTTCATTCAATTCCCAGGTCTAAAGAACATTTTCAACAATCTAGATACAACACTAAAAGATAAAAAGCATTAATATTTTAGAATTGGTGAAAGGAAAATAATTTATAAAAATACACAAATTGTTGGCAATTCTCGGAAAATGAAGACAGAAAAGTTTAAAATGAGGACAAATGTGGTCCTCATTAAAAATTTTCAAAATTGAGAAGAATGTCAAAAAATGAGGACAATCCTTAAAAATGAGGACGTCTCGTCACCCTGCATTAGATTCGACAATGTATTTTCTATTCGTTTTATGAACCTGTGTAAACTTTCGTATGACTAAATTAATTTAAATTAAATCCATTTTTTATGCAATGTTTGATTAGTCAACTTAAAATTGAGGATTTTAAAAAAGTGACAACACGCGAAAGTGAGAGGGAAATGCTGAAAATTTTAGAATAAAACTAAAAGAAGACTAAATTTTTTTCAACATTTTGTTTTGTTTACGGTCTTACGTACACATAATTTCGCTAAACCAAAGTCTTAGTGACTAAGAAGGGGAAATGGAGTTGCCATTATAAAAACTTTGACTAACGGAAAATCTCAAGTTATAAAAATTCGTCTAAGCAAAATTTCAGCGAATGAAGGGGCGGCAAATTGAAGCTTGCCTGAGGGCGGCAGAGCACCTTGCGACGGCCCTGCAAGAGAAGAATAAAAGATTCAGTAAAAACAAACTTTCTCTAACATATAAAACACCCTAATTTAATCTCATCTAATTTAACAGATACAATAAATGAACAGATCTATTACTGTTTACTTTTCACATATTTAGAAAATAACATATTTCCAAATTTATTAACTCTTGCTTGTTTGTCTTTCATAGCAAAGTTTATATTATTTGAAATCAGTTAATATCTTTAATAATGACACTCATTTTTACATCACAGTGTTTAAAAGGTTCAAAAGACAAAGACAACATAAAAAAAAAAAAAAAAACATAACCATTCAATTTAACAACATATAATTGGTTGAATATGTTTTGAGGCTGCTGTCATTGCCTGTTAAATGAATTGTACCCAATAAATAATTTAAAAAAAAGGTAAAGTAAAAAAAGAAAAGAAAAAAAGTGAAAATATTAAAATGGTAATGGAATTATGAATTCTTTTAATAATTGTATAAATTTTTTTTCTTGTTTCAAAGTTTCAAATGATATTTGTTAAGCTCTAAGTAACAATATGTTTACATTAAGATACATTATTTTAAAATGCCTAGTTTTATTTTATTTGTTTGAAACCAAGGTGTAAAAATTTGCTTTCATTACATTTTCTGTTAAATAAAAAAATTCTTTCATGCCTTCCCTAGCATATAGGGCTTGAAATTTACAGTAATTTATTAGTCCATGACTACAAAAACATTCAACGGACCAGCAAAATATAAATTATAGTAGTCCATTG
Source organism: Salticus scenicus (assembly GCA_963930645.1). Classification (NCBI taxonomy): domain Eukaryota; kingdom Metazoa; phylum Arthropoda; class Arachnida; order Araneae; family Salticidae; genus Salticus; species Salticus scenicus. The sequence continues at coordinate 310,413,960 of OZ005648.1, forward strand.
GATCAGTACGGCTTTTCAGTTTATTTTTCTCTTTTTTCGAAAACTGCCTATGAATCTTTCACAGAATATAGTATGTTATAACATTAGATTAGTAAGTATACTTCTGTGCAATTATGAATATTGCATATATTCTGTAATTTTTCAACTAATTTCACTTTAGTAATTATTATTATTATTTTTTTTTTACTTTTAATACTTAATATACAATTCTTTACACATGGTAAATATGTGATATTTAAACCACTTATTAAAACAAACATTCTTGATTTATATAAGACTTCATTTGAATTAATTATATATTTAATTATCATATTTATCATGTAAATTTATTTTGTTTTACAAATTTGAAAGTATTTTTAAAAATATAATAGAATGGATGAATCAACCTGTAAAAATGTGTGAGGACCAGTAAAATCTTAAAATTCAGGTCCTGTAAATTTCTGGTCCTGTGAACCAGCGACTTAATTTTTTTAATTTCTATACCTGGCATAGATAAGGTTTTCTTTACCAATAAATTGTTCCAGCTATGAAGTCAAAGTCTCAAGTTCAGTGGCTCATACTAGATCGATTTTTATCATGAAAATACTATATTGAATGAAATATTGTAATGAATGCCTACACGCACTGTTTTTATGGGAATATTTAATTTTTCTTTTTTTTTAATTTAAGAAAAATGATTGAAAATGTGTATGTGGGGGTGGGGTATATTATATATTTATATAAAAAAACACACATTTAACCATAAATATCAGATTTAAAAAAATAAAATAAAATAACCTGATATTTGAACATTATAAATACTGCAAAAAACTTTGTTTTATTTAAAAAATAATATCAGAATTTTTCAGTATGATTGTTTTAAAACTTTACTTTTTGTATTTCTAAATTAAACATTGGAAATAAAATTAATTTACGATTGAAGTTTTCTTTATCTTGTTATTATTATTATTTTTTTAAACTATAAAGTGTGTAATATGACAAATTATGCAAAATATGATTTCCAATAACATTAGCAGAGTGGATGTCAAGAAGAAAAAGCAATTGTTTTCGCTATGAATAGCATTTTAGAAAGATACGAGAATTTAAATAGGATGACAAGTAAGAAAAAATTAAAATGAAATAGTAGAATGCAGGAAAAATTTTGTAAAATATAGGGAAAATGTAAAGAATTATAAAATATAGGATATTTTTCATGATTTTTAAAAATATATTGAAAAAATAGGAAATATAGGAACACTTTGAGCCCTGTTTAAAATAATAATTAATTTTTTAAAATGCTTATTTTAAATCAGAACCATATGCACTCTACAAGTTTCATTAATAGGGGTTGCTTTGATGAGGAATCAGTTCAAAAAAAAAAAAAAAAAAAAAAACAGTATCCAGAACAGTCTTATCCTAACTACTCTGGATATCTGGTTCCCTACTGCAGGGTGTTGGCAAGTAATTTTAGGCAGGGTCCAGATAGTTTTGGAATATGATAATATCAATGCCCAACTTTGGTACGACCTGAATCATTCAGAATTTAAAAAGTAATCAAGTTTATAAATTTTCAAGTGGTAGCCTAATTTTAATTTGTTTCGCTTAGTTCATAACATCCGCACTTTGTTAAGAATGGCAGATAAAGTTCATTAATAAGCTTAGTTGGGAGCCTTACATAGTCTATGTAAACATAAAAATTTAAGCAAATCCAGTCTTAAATACGCTTTTTAAAGTGTAAATTTCAAATTTTTAAGTGGACTCCACTTGAAAAAAAAAAAAAAAAAAAATGGTGGAGCAACTCGGTTAACAAACTTATAAAAATATATTTATAAGATAAGTTTACTGTCCAAATTTGGTTCAATTTGGGGTATTATTTTGGAAGTTATCACGTTTTTAAATTTTCAAGTGGTACAGCTTAACTTAAGATATCCACCACTCTGTTAAAAATGGCGGATAAAGTTCATTAAAAAACTTGATTGTGACACTTATATGGTCTATGTTTACATCAAAATTCAAAGAAATTTGGAATATGCTTTTTACAATGTGAATTTGAAATTTTCAGATGGTCTCCACTTGAAAACAAAATGCAGAGCAACTTGGTTAACAAACTCATCCAAGATATTTATAACATAAGTTCACTGTCCAAATTTGGTTTGATTTGGAGTATTATTTTGGAAGTCATGATAAATTTTCAAGTGGTAGCCTGATTTCAAGTGGCCCCGCTTAACTTAAGCTATCTGCCACTTTGTTAAAAATGGTGGATAAGTTTCATTAATAAAGTTCATTGAGACCCTTGTGTGGTCTATATTTACATCAAAATTCAAGCAAATTCGGTGTTAAATATGCTTTTTACAATGTGGATTTGAAATTTTCAAGTGACTGCCCCTTGAAAACAAAAAGTCAGAGCAAATTGGTTAACAAACTCATCCAAAATATTTATGAGATGAGTTTGCTGTCCAAATTTGGAGTATTATTTCAGGAGTTATAATGGTGACAAAATTTTCCTGATAGATAAACAAAGTGATTGCAATAGGTCGATTTCTAAAGAAATCAACCTAATATTAAATATCTTGTGATATATAAACAGTTGTACTAAATAATTTTTAATTATGCATGCACAAGAGTTAAACAAATTTCACTTACATAATTTATTAGCCAAAAGTATTCAGTTATTTATATGAAAACCCGAAATAAATATCATGTATATTAAAAACATTTTCATGAATGGAATGAGCTGATATTTAGTTCATTGCATGTTTGTGATTGCTGAAATACAGAATTTTGAGCATTTTTTAGATTCATGCACAGCAAAGGAGGGTGTTTTGTAATTTTTTTGTTTTTGTTTTACAAATGAAATTTTTATTAAAAAATAATATTTATTTAGTTTGATAAAAAACATGCTCTCTTATGTTATGTTGGAGGTGAAATGTGAAAGGTTACAATTAGTGACATGATGCAGAGTGTCACTGTTTTGCCATCTCTTAGAAAAAACCATCAAGCAGCCCACTAAATGAAATTTTCTCCAAAAATTATTTAAGTACTGAAAAAAAAAAAAAAATGGAAAAGAAAAATGAGATGTATCTTACTGGCATTCGTTCGAATTCTCCACCAATATTAAAATTTATCATTGATCTCATAGTTTGAGCTCCATAATATTTATCAGCAGGAACATTCAATTCTCCAAATGTATCAAATTCTTTTCGAAATTTATCCTGAAAATTCGAAATAGTAATTAAATATTACAAAGTAAAGCAGATGGAAAGGGATTTTATTCTTTTAGTTTTGTTATTATTTAGTACCCAAAAATTTATTACAAGCAAAATGTAAAGAAAAACAGCTGAGAAAAAAATACAGAATAATACTCTTAAGTTTTGATCAATTGCTGACACAAAAAATAAAATGTTATTTATACTTTTCCCCTTTCTTTCCCTCCAGCATATTAATTACATGTTTAAATATATATATATATAGTCAAAAGAAATTATAACAGCTGCAAATTTTATTGATGAGTAAATAAATATTTAAAAAATCGCAAAGACAAAGAGGTAAAAACTATAAAAGCTTCTTAAAGAACAAACATATTGAATTGTAAAATCTGATTTTTTAAGTTTACTTAATAATTCAAAATTAATAATAGTAAAAAATAATAATAATTGATATTTTAAAGAATATTATTATACCGTGGACATTTTAGAGTTACTTATACAAATAGTCCTAACAACGGATTTCTTCACTTGAACACTTTTGAGGACTTTAAAGCGTTGTAATGCTCTTGATAAGGAGCCGCGAGATACCAGCGTTGAAAACATGATGATCATTCAAAGATCAGAGATTTTCTGCTCGGTGTTTGGCTGGTTTTGTTATTGTTGGTTTTGTTTATTATCGACCTTCTTTGATTTTCGTGGTTGGTTTGTTAAAACATGCAAGTTGAAACTTTCTAAAGAATAAAATTTTTATTTCAATGACTTCAATATTATTATTTTAATTGAATTAAAAAAATAATTAAAAACGATAAATTTTTAATCTCGATAAAATTTCAAATTAATGGTATCAAACCCACTGACTGAAAACAACTGAAGGAAATGCTAGACAGCTAGACCGGTTTTCGCGTGCCGTTTTTGGAATATTGGTCTTTCTCCCATAGTTTCGTTTTCTGAGCGGTGCACGGCAAAAAGGATTTGAAAACTTTATATTTCAATGTAAAATTGCGCAAAGGAATGTATTCTTATCGGCTTTATATGAAATATAGTTATGAATTTTTTGGTGGAACATGAAAGACAAAGAAATAATTTCTTGATTTCCAAAGCTACATTACTTTAAAAATTAATTTTATTCCAAAAATTTATATCGTCTTTTGAGTAGTGAGCAGTCAGAATTCCATATTGTTGATCTTTTTTTTTTTTTTTTTTTTTTTTCCTCTCTATTTATCGTTATTATTATTATTATTATTATTATTATTATTTTGTTAACTGGTCCTATTTTTTCGACAAAACAGGTTTCATGAAACTAACTGTTTAACAATTCACAATTAGTGCCTGATTATAAATATTTTCACCGCTAATTAATTAAATATGCAAAAAATTCTGTGATAAATTGATAGAACTAGCAGTTTATTAATTTCATCCTATATTCAATAGTATTGGATGCGTAAAAATTTTCGACTTTGGATTTTCGATAGCTCTATACATTTTCTGATCTATTTAACCCTTTAAATGCCTCTATATGAATCCCACTGAAAATATTTAAATTTTCGTATGTGCTGTGTTTCAATGTGCATTTCTAATTATATGTAGTTTAACTAATAAAAAAAGGTTTATTTTGTTAGAAGATATAATATGGTTCCAAAATAGGAGACTTGGCTTCTAATGAGCGTAAAATAGATATTGATAAACTGAAAAACCCTTTTAAATCAGTTATATTGATCCCAGTTTGTTACCATTTAAAAAAAGGAACTGTTTTATTACAAAATCCATTGTTTTAAATCCCTGCACTCAAATGACTTATTTTCAGTATTTTTTTTTTCTTTCTTTCTTCAGTTAAAACAGACATTTTCGTTTGAATAATAATTAAAAAAAAAAACAGAATTTACATTACAAATTTAAAAATAAAATAAAAAATAAAGTTAGGCACTTCAGTATTCAATGTAAAAAAAATCTGGTGTGAAACAACCACACGACTTCCATTACCCGCTATTACATGTATTACATGCATTTTTGAGAGATAATGTGATCAGAAAACATAAAAGTGACCAAAAAAGAAAATCGTTAGAGCCGTTTTTGAGATACCAACGTTTACAAAAAATCAATTATTGACCGGAAAACAATAATTACATACAAAAGCATATTTAAAAGTGAGTTAAAATGGCGAGTTTGAAAAAAATCCGTACAACCGTTTTTAAAGGAACGCCTTTGCGAGGCCTGAAATTGAGCTATTTATACAGGACGCCTATCAATTTTCATGAACTAACCAACTATATCATTCGAAAGGATATCTGATAGAGTGTTTATATAGCAAATTTGAAGAAAATCGTTAGAGCCGTTTTTGAGATACGGACTTACGGTCCCACTTCCGGTTTCCGATGTCCCATTTCCGGTTAAACTCAATTATTGACAGGAAAACAATAATTACATACAAAATCATATTTAAAATTGAGTTAAAATGGCGAGTTTGAAAAAAATCCGTACAACCGTTTTTAAAGGAACGCCCTTGGGAGGCCTGAAATTGAGCTATTTATACAGGACGCCTATCAATTTTCTTGAACTAACCAACTATATCATTCGAAAGGACATCTAATAGAGTGTTTATATATCAAGTTTGAAGAAAATCGTTAGAGCCGTTTTTGAGATACGGACTTACGGTCCAACTTCCGGTTTCCGATGTCCCACTTCCGGTTTTTCAATTTTCACCAAAATTTGGAAATTTCATCTGTAGGCCAGACGTATTTGAATTCTAAAGTATCGTAGCTCTATGTTTATTAGTTTCTGAGCTATAATAGCCAGAAGATTCTCCACATACATACATACACACACACACACACACACACACACACACACACATACATACACACTGACCAATTGCCAAAAACCACTTTTTTGGACTCAGGGGACCTTAAAACGTGTAAATCAGGTGAAAACCCGATATCGAATTTTCAGACCGAATACAATACTTCCATTACCTACGGTAGTAGGGTAATGGAAGTAAAAAAGTATACATATTTATCTTAATTACGTGTAGAGAAAAAAATCTGGTGTGAAACAACCACACGACTTCCATTATCCGCTATTACATGAATTATATGCATTTTTGAGAGATAATGTGATCAGAAAACACAAAAGTGACCTAAAGAGAAAATCGTTAGAGCCGTTTTTGAGATACCAACTTTTACAAAAATCAATTACTAACCGGAAAAAAAATAATTACATACAAAAGCATATTTAAACGTGAGTTAAAATGGCGAGTTTGAAAAAAATCCGTACAACCGTTTTTAAAGGAACGCCTTGCGAATCCTGAACTTGAACTATTTATACAGGACGCCTATCAATTTTCCTGAACTAACCAACTATATCATTCGAAAGGACATCTAATAGAGTGTTTATATAGCAAGTTTGAAGAAAATCGTTAGAGCCGTTTTTGAGATACGGACTTACGGTCCCACTTCCGGTTTCCGATGTCCTACTTCCGGTTAAACTCAATTACTAACAGGAAAACAATAATTACATACAAAAGCATATTTAAAAGTGAGTTAAAATGGCGAGTTTGAAAAAAATCCGTACAACCGTTTTTAAAGGAACGCCTTTGCGAGGCCTGAAATTGAGCTATTTATACAGGCCGCCTATCAATTTTCCTGAACTAACCAACTATGTCATTCGAAAGGACATCTAATAGAGTGTTTATACAGCAAGTTTGAAGAAAATCGTTAGAGCCGTTTTTGAGATACGGACTTACGGTCCCACTTCCGGTTTCCGATGTCCCACTTCCGGTTTTTCAATTTTCACCAAAATTTGGACATTTCATCTGTACACCAGACGTATTTCAATTCTAAAGTTTCGTAGATCTATCTTTATTAGTTTCTGAGCTATAATAGCCAGAAGATTCTCCACATACATACATACATATATACATACATACATACACACATACATACACACTGACCAATTGCCAAAAACCACTTTTTTGGACTCAGGGGACCTTAAAACGTGTAAATCAGGTGAAAACCCGATATCGAATTTTCAGACCGAATACAATACTTCCATTACCTACGGTAGTAGGGTAATGGAAGTAAAAAATTAATGAAATGTTCCCGCAGCACGAACTTTGGCGCCTAATGGGTTGACAGATTAATCATTTTTAGAAAATGTCTGGATGTGTGTGACAAAAATTTTATTGCAGCTCTCTATCAAGAATCAACAAACAAAATTTCATAAAAAGTTATATTTAAATGCAACTTGAAATAAATTGATATCTATGAGCTTTTTGTGCATATTGCTCAACAGATAATGCCGCTGTCTTTCAGTTTTTATAGTTATCTTTAGTGTGATAGTACGAAACAAAGTTTAGTATGAATGCACAAAATGAGACAAATTAAAAATATATATATACACATACATATAAATGAAAAATAAAAAGTGTTTAGAATAGTAATAGCCTCATTCCTGCACTCCTTACCAATGACCGAGCAGTTCTACTCTCAAAGCTGGTAGACGGGAAGTGCCGGGGGTCGAGCCCAGATCACGCTCTAGACATATCTGTCCGAAGTTCGGTTTCGGAGTTTCGATGATTTTCTTCGAAACTCGCGTACATATGGGCAAAGATTCCTTAGAAAGACCACTATGGAGGGCATATCACCTAAGTCTAGGACACTTGTGTAGACAAACGGCCTTAATTTACACCAACATCAGCCCCTTTCTTTTCTTGGAGGAGTAAATTTTTACTGTGAATATTTTTAAAAATAACTCATGCATATATCTTTAAAAAAAACTGGTTGAACCATGCATGAGTGTAGATGTAAAACTAAGTTATCTTATCTTTTATTTATTTTTTTTCTAAGCAAAAAATTAAAAGTATGATTTTTTCACCATTTTTTTATTTGTTGTAGATGGGGAGTGCTGGGTTCGATCCTAGGTCGCGTTCGTCAGTTTCTCTTTTTGGAGTTTTTCGTGGTTTACTCAAAAACTCGAATAAATACAGGATAGAAACACTTAAAAAGCTTCCGTGTAGGGCGCACCACCTATGCCTAGAGCTCCTTTGTAGTAATTTGGTGTTCACTAGGGCTGGATTATTTATCAATATATCCCCAAGTATCGATATTTTTTTAATATCGCGATAACAGTATTTAAGTTCTTGTTCTATCAATATATCCCTCTAACGATATTTCCTAACGCGCACAGCTAATTTCTCTAACACGCGCACAACTAATTTCTCTAACGCGCACAGCGCGATCAAGTTATATGCGATAAACAGCGTCCAACGCCATATCTTCAAATTCTGCTTCCCCGCCTCACCGTACCCCGTACCACCCCGTAAACACCCAACAAACAGACCGCCGAATATCTTATACAAATACACCTTCTCTTCCTTTCCTCCTATTCACTGACTAAACTCGAAAAAATAACCCCAACCGGCTTCATTTGTGCGAACTGCGCACTCTCAAATCGAAACCACTACTTGAACCACTACCTAAAAAGTATGACCTTGAACGATAACATATAAAATGTTTCATTCCTCATTCATAAAGTTATCGCAGTAGTATATTATTTCCCATTCGATAATATCTCCACACCAATAATATCGAAGTTGCTCATCGCTCGCAGGTGAAAAGTGAAAACACTGCAAACAGTATATCGCGTTTAGTTCATGGCTGTAGTATATTATTTCCCATTAGATAATATTCCTATACCAATAATATCGAAGCTGCTCTTCGCTCGCAGGTGAAAAGTGAAAACACTGGAAACAGTATATTGCGTTTAGTTCTTGTTATCGGTTCGTTGACACATTGTTCGGAATTGCATGGATTGTTCGAAATATCGTCAAGTGGGTTTTTTTTTTTCTTTTTTAAGCAAAGAATTAACTGAAATTGATTACTTATTTTTTTTAAATTGGATTTATTATTCTATCTTCTGCACATATAAGAAGAAAATATAAGATTTGGATAAACGTTTTTCCGGTTTTCGATGAATTTACACGTTTTGAGATTTCCTTGCATTTTAATTAACTGAAATTGTCTACTCATTTTTAAAAAGTGGATTTATTACTAGTTTCTGCGTACATAAGAAGAAAGAAGATACGAAATAAATTTCAATTTCCGTTTTTTGATATATTTACACGTTTTGGGATTTCCTTGCATTTCATTTAAGTGAAACCGATTACTTATTTTTTTTAAAGTTGATTTATTATTATATCTTCTGCATATACAAGAAGAAAGTGTAAGATTTGGATAAATTTTGATTTCCAGTTTTCGATGAATTTACACGTTTTGAGATTTCCTTGCTTTTCAATTAACTGAAACTGACTACTTATTATTTAAAATGTGGATTTATTACTGGCTTCTACATGACGTTCATTTGCAATGGATACCTTCACACGTGAATCTCCACGGGAATGAAATGGCTGATAATCTTGCTAAGGAGGGTTGCAGGATTTCTTCAACTCCCTCCTCCGCACTTACTTTTCAGGAGTTATACTCGCGGGAAAACTTAAAAATCTCGGAGGAGTGGAAAACTCCCCCCACCCATATTTGGTACAAGGGCTCAAAACCGGGTTTGTCCCTTGACCTCCCGTGTGACAGACGTACCCGAACTGTACTGTCAAGACTCGCTAGCGGTCACATCAAGTGCCTCACTTTCATCGAGGGCAGGAAAACCTTCGCCACCTGCACCAAGTGCCAAAATCATCAGGCTTCTCCTGAGCACCTTTTGGATTGCATGGGCAGGGGCGCGCCAGCATTGTCAGGCGCCTGTGTGCAAAGTTTCAGTTGGCGCCCTATATTACATGTTTTTTTTTTTTTAATCATTTTATAAAAAGTTATCATTCAGCAAGTCAATTGAATCTCGAACATTAATAGTAATAAGTTTATTGAGTGGCTAATAAAAAGAAAAACGTATCAAATAAAATGAAATTTAAAAAGAAACAAATAAAAAGTGAATCTTATACGGGGATTTCCAAAAGCACGAGGTACAATTGTGGAGGCAAATAGAGGAAACTAAAATAGCAGGCATGGAACACGGACACAGAATTGATACCACTATCAATACAATAAATTTTTCTACTTCTTAAATCAACGATATTATAGGTAGAAAAATTTCTTCAACAAATACCGGTATGAGTTCTGCGTCCGTGTTCCATCCCGGAAATAGGCAGATTTGGAGTGAATGTGGGTGCATAAATGCCGCGTTGAGGCATTACAATAGATGATTTAGATGAGAGCTGTAAATGTAAATGTTTCTATTTGTTTGGGTCTACTTTTTAAGTAAATATTTAAACACGAAAAATAGTAAACTAAACGTTCCCTCACTTCATTGCACCTTTTGTGAGTATTACGTAGATCATACTGATCCAAAATATCCGTCTCTATTCATATTGTTACCAAAATGTCGATTTTCTTGCATGGAAAATTAATTGTAAAGAAACAGGCAGTTTCTTGTCGACAAATACACTTTATTCAAGGATTCGTCTCGAAAAAAGCCAGTAAATTATCGTACTCAAATTCATACCTCAAAAAGTCATAAAACAACATTAAAAACATCACAGAGTGGAATATCACTCATTTAGGAATAAATATAAACCATTTAAACCGAAACAAACGTTCAGAACAAATGTCCGAATACAACTGATCCCTTTGGGAGTGTCTCTTCTGCTTTTATAATTTTTGTCGCGATTTGGCGAACTTTCAAGGTTTTTCTGCTCCAGAAACCTATTGATGAATCCAGAAAATTCTAGAACTCAGCTCATATTGAAGATAGAGCTTTTAAATTTTGGAAACACTAAATTATTACTTCTCCCCAAGTTTGGTCGCCATGTCGCCAAATTCATCGCTAAGTTGCCAAGTCTGTAGCCAAGTCTGGCAATCACCTCCCACCCCACTCCCGTTAAAATTGAAAGAACTGCTCCTTATTTGCACTTTAATTGTAAATCTGCTTTTGTTGCAACAACACCTTTGATTTAGGAAAGTGGTTTAACTCTTTACAATATTATAATGAAAAATTGTTAAAATTAGTCGTACTATTGTAGTATGTTTGCACATTGAAATGAGTTTAACATTTTGTACTAGTACAGATAAATGGAATTTATAATTATATAAAATTAGAACTAATAATAATAATAATAAATTTCCGTAGTGAGTACTGTTTTGCTGAATTTCATTGTTCAAAACTCTCGAAATACTATTGAGATCAAATTAATGTATGACTATCGATAGTAACAAGATTTGATTTGGTTAATTATAAAAGTTTTTTTTTTTTTTTTTTTTTTTTTTTTTTAAGGAACAAATAAATTTATAAATACATAAAATAGGAGCATGTAATAAATATTACTTAGTAAATATGGATAAAAAATACTTAACAAGGAAAAAAAAATCTAATGAAAGAAATTTTGTCTATTTTATTACAATGTTTTTATTAACTCGCTCTCTTGTTTGTTCGGTACAAATCTTGCAATCAATTTTAAACTAATTTCCCGACTAGTTAGACATTTAAAATTTTAGAATAGCTCAGAACAGGATAACAACGCAATACCTTGAAGCCCGATTTTCAAATTTTTGATTAGTTTCTTTTAATTAATTGAAATAGGAAAATAATAACCTCCTAATAGCTTTAAAATTAACCATTTAAATATTAGCTATAATTTAATTGTTGCCAAAAAAAATAATTATGAGTTCCTTTTCTTTCGACATAAAAATAAATACATTTAATTAAGCATGACCATTAAAAAAACATAAAAAGTTAAATTAGGCATCTCACAAAAATTGACGTCATTATAACTTTAAAAAATTTCTACATATTGATAAAGTGCTAATGTAGTTCATGATGCTAATATATATTGTTCTAAAAGGATTACTCTGGGGATCACCAAAGCGGGAGGGCCATCAATTCCGTGGAGGATCAAAATTGTGATGGCATGTCTCCAGACCACCTCTAGGGGTGAGTCACAGACCGTCGCCAATTGCTCATTCCGCACCACTGGTGCTACGTAAAACCCAACCAATCAATCTAAAAGGATTATTATTTTATTTTTAAAACCAACTTTTTTTATATCACTTTCTCGTTTGTCCAGTACAATTCTTGCAATCAATTTTTAGCGAACTTTCCGACTAGCTAGACATTTGAAACATTTAGAAAATAGCTCAGAACACGATGGCAATGCGTTTGTAATTATTCGTGTAATGTGTCAAGTTTATATGATTCAACAGAAAATTTAAAAACGTGGTATATAAAAAGTTTTTTTTTTTATCTTATAATTATTCATTATCTAAACTTTTTATGTAATTTGTATGTAAATTTACGCGTTTTTCCATATAGTAGTAATATACAAAAATCTTTTAAACTATTTTGCCGCGACGTTTGTACGTTGCACTTTGCACTGTTGCACTATTATAAATAGATAAATTTATAAGTAAAATAAAAATATACAATAAAAATTATTAAGTTTTAAAGTAGATTATATGAACATTTAAACAGATAATATTATTTAGTGAAATGTAATTAATTTACTTGAGTTTTTTTTTTTTTTTTTTTTTTTTAAATTCTGGAATGATACGTATCCATTTGATCCAAAATATCTTATGCTATCATGTATTTGCAAAATTTAAAAATCTGTCTGATACCGTTGTGGAGTGTATGTATTTTTTTATCATTTTAAATTTAGAAAAAGATTGTTCCATTGATGCTACTGGTAATTATGACAAAACAATCTCGAAAACAATCAATCTACACATAAAATTTACTAGCAGGCTTTGCCCGCTTCGCTGGCCACTAAATTTAAAGGAAACTCTTTTCTATATTATAAAAATAAAATAAAATAAATTACTGAAATTGTTCAAACGCTTGCTCCAGGTCCCTGCTGCATTCGGCAGCGATTTGGTCATCCACTGCAACTCGGGCGCTTGTCCCTATTACCTGCGACAATAGTTTCACAATGAGCTTCCATTTAGGTGCTTATTATATAACAGTTTCGAAATAGATAGTATCGAAAAAATTGGAATTTCCCTTTTATTTTTGAATCCCAGTTGCATGTGAACAACACTATACGTGTTGCTCACATGTAACTCGGACTGGACTCAAATGTAACTGGGTTTAGACAATTCAATATTTGCTTTTACGTTATTTCATATGTTTATTTTGTTTATCCAATCAACCATTAAATGACAGCAATTTCACGCCAAATATTACAATATGATGTGACCGGCTACGTCTGTCGCATGAGACAATTAATTTTTTGTGTTTATATATAATTCATGGGTTGTAAACCTGATAGTACAGCCTTAATATAGTTCTCCTTGGCGGCTTTTGAATTTTTGTCACCATTTTAGACTTAATCCATTGTAACAATAAGACTTAATCCCTTGTAACAATATGCTATGACCGCTATTTCTGCCGTATTTTAGACAACTAATCTTTTTATGGTTATATATATTTCCCATTAAACATACTTTTATTTATTTATTTAAATATTAATTTGAATTTTTCAAATATTTCTGTTCGACAGCGTGTAAGTGCAGTAACACACAGAGGCTCATTTGTTTGTATGATAAATTAACATAGTGATTATTATATAAAAAAATAAATAAATAGGTAAACATTATCGTGTTACACAACTTTATTATGTCGCTCCACTGGCGGCTTTTGAATTTTTGTCGCCATATTAGCGATGGATTTTTTTTTTTTTGGGGGGGGGGGGGGGAGGGGAAGATTATTTTGCTAATAATTTTATCAGACTCATTTTTGTTTATACATAAGAATCCTTTATATTCTGCTTATATTTTTAATGGTTTTTAGGTTTAAAATAGTGCTTGTTGAAATAAATTTCCTATCTTTAAAACTGCATTTGTTCTGTAAATTTTGTGTAAAAATAAATCATTTATGTTTTTATATATTTGATGCTCTACTTAGATTAAAATGGCTGTTGCTATATTAAACTTCTTGTCGAAAAACGTTCGGTGTACTTCAACACCAAAATCGCCCAGCAGGATCTATTAATGAAACTGATAAAATAAAAATATGGTTCATAGAGTTTAAATGATCTATTTAAAAAAACTTTTAAAACCCAAATTATTAATGTATCGTATCACATACATAGATATAGTAATAATATATAGATTGATCATTGGGAAGAAAAAAGTGATTCCTTTTCACTCGGGAAAAGGCGGCGATTTCACGCTTTCCCCGAGTGAATACACACGAATGTTTCAGCAAATAAAATTTATGAATAATTTATTTACTAAAGGTGAATGAAAAGCTCCAGATATAGTTTCAAATTCATTCTTCTTTTTTTTTTCCTTTTTTCCTTCAATACCACTTAATGGCTAATTCCAAAGCTTTTTTTTCGGCATCAAAAATATTTGCACGATAATATGGGGATGATAGATTTATATATATTATTATATCTATGATCACATAAATCTTTTCGAAGATAGAATAAAACTTAATTTGAAAAAAAAATAATAACTTTTGTTTATTAACCAAAATAATTGATGAAATTTGAAATGCAAGTTGGTCTTGTGGGGTACAGGCTGTATATTATATTTTTGTGTTCGTGAGAGAAAATTTAAAAGAATTTGAAAACTGCAATTTTTAACCCCACTTAAAAATCATGTGACTTAATGTGAAGCAGATTTTTCATTTTTTATTTATTTTTTTCTTGTAACAGTTTCCATACAATCTTCTGCTGTTACCACCTAAAATTCTAACTTTAGTTAATTTAAAAAAATCTAATTGTCCGATTGATAAGCTGTTTAATGCATCGGATTTACAAAAATTTTCCCTTTCATTTTCTATCTTATTTGCAATGATGCGACTGATATTTCTAATTTATTTTCTAATCTTTCTGATTTATTTTCCTCATTTTAAATAAATGTACTTTTATTATTATTATTATTATTATTATTATTTTGTCGAAAAAAAAATGGCAACAATTAAATTATGGATAAAATTTTAAAATTTAAATGGCTTATTTATCAGAAATTAGAAGGCTATTATTTTCACATATTAATTAATTAAGAAAAAACTAATCATCCGATTGATAAGCTGTTTAATGCATCGGATTTACAAAAATTTTCCCTTTCATTTGGTATCTTATTTGTAACGATGCGACTGATATTTCTAATTTATTTTCTAATCTTTCTGATTTATTTTCCTCATTTTAAATAAATGTACTTTTTTTTTTTTTTTTTTTTTTTTTTAATTATTATTTTGTCGAAAAGAAATTGGGAACAATTAAATTATGGATAAAATGTTAAAATTTAAATGGCTTATTTATCAGAAATTAGAAGGTTATTATTTTCACATTTTAATTAATTAAGAAAAAACTAATCAAAAATTCGAAAATCTGACTTCGATGTGCACAATGACCCTTCCGGGGGCACCTTTGTGTTAAATCTCGTGACTGTCCGAGCTACCGTTTTCGAGAACAGTGAAATATACAAATATTGCTCACTTTATAGTATAAGATTCTTGCTGATATAATTTGGAGTAAGATGACGCTTGGAAACGTGTTTGTGGCCTCAAGGAAGGAAAGGGGGGATTTCGTAAAATCCCGTTACAATAGGTATCGGATACATAGAAACAATTTACGCACCAAAATAGGTGCTCGCAGTTCCCTTAGATTTTAGACGACAAATTTAGCACTAAAAGAAGGTGGGGGAGGGGGAGTGTTTCAAATTTACCTCCTCTTTACGCCTCCTCTCCCAAATCGAAATTTACAAAAAAAACAAAAATGAGTTTTTGGAAATATCCTAAAGAAGACGTACCTATTTTTAACATCTTTGTACAATTTTCAGTAGAATTCTTTTGGTAGAATCCGGAGTTGACGAAAGTTTCCCCAAAATCGAAAATTCCAAAGTTGCAGAGTTTTATTTTATTTTATTTATTTATTTATTATTATTATTATTATTATTATTATTATTGGTACTCAAGTCTAGTCTTCCCAAATGCAATTTCCTCACCGTGAAGTAACTAGGAGCCGAGTTATGCTCAGTAAAGCGTTTTTTGCTTCCTTTCTCCCTTGAAAAGGGTGAGGGGGAATTTCGTAAAATCCCGTCAGTATAGACATCGGATGCATCTAAACAATATAAGCACCAAAATTCGTGACAGGCGCGCTCCCATAAATTTCCCAGGACTAATTTAGCACTAAAAGAGCGATCACGAATTTGATCCCTCGTAAACCCCCAAGACCGAAAATTACAAACACGAAAAATGGGCTTTTGGAAATACCCTAAAGAAGATGCATGGCTGTTTTCAACATTTTTGTACCATTGTTGGGAAATTTCTTCTCAAAAATCCGGAATTTACGAAATATCCCCCGAAAATCAATTTTCTCCCCCCCCCCTTAAAAATAAAAAAACCTAAAATTGTAGGCAATGATTATTTATTTATTTATTTTTGTACTCAAATCTAGACTCCTCATATGCAGTTCTTCACTGTGAAGTGATTTTAAGCCAGTTATGCATACAAACGTGTTTTTGTTTACTGCCCCCCCTCTAAGGGGGGAATTTACAAAAGTTGATAGATATGATTTTCGTTGGGTAATTCCTGCCCAGTGTCGTTGAATGCTGTCTAGCTGTTCTCATGTGATGCCCAGAGAAAAATGTTATAGACATGCAGACACAGCGACCGCACACGCACAACAGAAATTTTTCTGAAATCAGATTTGGCTTTCACGATGTGCGAAATGTGAAGATTTTACAGACAAAAGTCTGATTTTAATAATATTGGATGTTACATCAATAATGCAAAGGGGAAAAACTACTCTAAAAAAAAATTCTCCGGTTCTATTAAATCTTTATTTTTGCAATTGAATTATATTGTCTTTTTATTAACCTAGGTGGCCTTTTTCTGGCAAAAAAAAGGAGGGGGGGGAGATTAAGGCGTCCTTTTGAATTTCAATAGAATGCTTTGATATGTAAAAAAAGTCAAAGAAAATTTTGCTGAAGGTAGGCACATCTTTATAAAGTTATTCCACTTTTATCGTACCCTTTCACAAAAAAACCCCTAAACTATTTGAACACAAGTTTTGCCAGTATATTTTTCAAGGTGCCTCATTTAGCAACACTAGTCGCAGGACTTCAGACCGGCATTATGAAAACAGTTTTTTTTTTTTTTCAAATAATTTATCCTCGGCTTGCGCCTTTCTTTAGCTGGCGCCTGTGTGCGCCGCACACTTCGCACACCGGGTCGGCGCGCCCCTGTGCATGGGACTCTCTAAGGAGGATCTTTTCATCAATCCTCTTCTGGTCTTTGACTTTCTAACTGTCAACGAACTCGTGGATCTTGTCTGACTCCGTCAGACAAAGAGGATAAGCAACAACAACAACAACAACAACAACATGCATAAGAAGAAAGTAGAAGACACGGGGAAAATTTCGATTTCAGGTTTTCGATGAATTTACACGTTTTGAGATTTCCTTGCATTCCAATTAACTGAAATTTACTACTTATTCTTAAAAAAGTGGAGAAAGTATAAGATTCAGAAAAAATTTAGATTTCCAGTTTTCGATGATGTTACAAGTTTTGAGATTCCTTGAACTCTAATTGACCATTTTTAAGATTTCCTTTCTTTCTTTCTTTTCTTTTTTCTTTTTTTCTTTTTTTTTTTTTTAGTTCGAACGCTCTATTTCATGGACGACTCGTGCCTATCGGCCAACAGGGGTCGCTGCTGTGCTGCAATTTAATTCCGTTTATGAGAAGGCAGTTGCTTTGCTTTGCAAAAAGTGATTGATCTTCAACCACTGGGCGGTACTAGTATATAAATATAATACAATTTCCAAATGTTATAAAAACATTACAAAATATGAATTCAATATATATATCTTAAAAAAAAAAAAAAAAAAAAAAAAAAAAAAGAAACATGATATGGTAAGTAGATAAAAAATAAAATAAAAATGGCAGGAAATTGACCTTTAGAATACCTATGAGTTATAGGGTCTCAAATTAATATTACTCTACAACCGAGAAAGTTTATTCGGTGGCAATTCTAAAGAAAGTTTATAAACAGTATTTCTACTGTGCATTTCTTATTCACTGAAATTAATTTAATTACAACCATATCGCTATCAATGACTGGCAGGAATATTAGTAAATGAACTTTCTTTATACTCAGGAATGGGAATTAGGCGCAAAACTCATACTAATATTTATTTTTAAAATTTCCGTATATAAATGAATCATTGATATATATATAGAGAGAGATAGATAGATAGATAGTTAAGTTACGACTTCTGCGCAAAATTTTATTAATCATCTACATTCTAAGTACAACTTCATTTTTCTTAAGCTTATATTTTTATTATAATTATGTATCTAGATGATATACTTTGTGTAAATAAAACACATATCACCCATTAGCTCTCTTAAAATGTGATTTTGAAATAATTAAATCTTAAAATAGAAAGAATGGAGGACAAACTATTCAGAAATATACTTAAAAGTAATGGTATAAATTAAAAGAAACACAAAACATTGTGTTGCTATTTATGCATTTTCTTTCTTTCTTTTTTCTTTTTTTTTTTTTCTTTTTAATAAAAAAGATTTGGAAGTAATATACCAGAAAATATAAATATACATATAGAAAACACTCCCCACTTGTATACATTAAAATTGGTGTTCATTTGTCTTTAAAAAGTAGCAAATATCTATTTTCCTTCTCTTGAAATAAATATCGCAATATATCACCAATATCGATATTAACTTGATGATATATCGCGATATTTAATTTCTGATATCGTCCAGCTCTAGTGTAGTGTTCACCCTTACATCAGCACCTTCAAATCTACCAGGCTTGATTTAAGTTTAATATATTCAATATATCATTAATAATTATTATCATTATTACTACCATTACATAATTAAGTTTAATATATTCAATATACATTTAACATATTCAACATGAAATATATAATTTGAATAAGTTTAATATATTTTTTTTTGTACTTTTCTGAATTCATCTTATTCAATGTTTCTTGGTTTCATCTATTCAATGTTTGAAAAGGTTTTCAATATATATATGTATATATATATATTTATTTATATATACATATGTCTTATTTTATTTTTATATAGATTTCTTTTTTGTTATTTTTAGATAAATGAAAAACATGCTTTTACATTAAAAAAAAAAAAAAAAAAAAAAAAAAAAATGCATCATTTGTACTTTGGAGAACCTATCGCATAATTACAGATTACAGTGCGTGTCGAAATGATAGGTCCACCCGCATTTTTCAAAATTTCGACTCTTAATTGAGAATAAGAATCACATTTTTGGTAGAGATAATTAATCAGTAATTGTTATAACTATTTATGAAGAAATTTCTTAAAAATAAATAATTCCTTTTTATTTTATGCAAATTTTCATTTTCAGACCGTTTCGAAAAGATAGGTCCGCCTTCAGAAATTTTGCACCAATAACGTTTATTTCCAAAAAATTTGCATAAATGTCGTTGCTTAGTCTTACTGCGGGATTATGCTGGCTGCTGTGGAGGTATTTAAACAGATTTGAACATCACGTTGTAATCAAACGAAATGGGTCGTCGTTGCAGTCTTTCGCTGGTTGAGCAGGGTAAAATTGATGCATTTAAAACGTGTGGAAAATCGAATAGAGAAATAGGAAAACTTTTAAACAGATCACATAATGTTGTAAACAATTATTTGCGACTTAGAAATGCTTATGGCAGTAAAAAATCATCTGGCCGCCCATAAAAAGTGACACCCCGACAGAGAAGGACTATCGTAAAGGAGTTAAAATCTGGAAATATGAGCTTATCCACTGTGGCCAGACAATAAAACCCTCCAATATCAAAATCTACAGTCCATAGAGTGGTAAAGAAGTTCGGCAATATAGTTTACGTGAAGAGGAAAGCGGCTCCGAAATTGACTAAAAAGCACAAAGAAAAGAGATTGAAATTCGCACATGAAGTGATGTCCTGGAAACAAGATTGGCATCGAGTGATATTCAGTGATGAAAAGAAATTCAACCTGGATGGTCCAGATGGCTGGCAGTACTACTGGCACGATCTGCGTATCGATAGACAGATATTCTCGAAGAGGCAAGCTGGTGGTAGTTCCGTTATGGTATGGGCCGGATTCGGAGGTGCCAGAAAAACTGATATAGCATTTGTAGACAATCGTTTGAATGCTGCAGGCTATCAACAGCTGCTTGAATAATATTTTCTTCCACAAGCAGAGCACATTGGGGGGCCATTCTTCATGTTCCAACAGTACAATGCTCCTGTGCACACTGCAAAGTCCACTTTCAAATGGTTTCTGGATAATGGTGTACATGTTATTGATTGGCCACCTTGCAGCCCCGACCTGAATCCGGTAGAAAACATGTGGGGTATACTCGCAAGAGCGTTGTATGTAGGCGGAAGACAGTACAACAGTACTGCAGACTTGAAAAAGGCTATTTCCTCCGAATGGACAAAAATCGAGAAAAAGTGTTTGCAAAAACTTGTAGAAACCATGCCGAATAGGATTTATGAGCTTATTCTGAAACAAGGTGGAAAAATTTCTTATTAATTCAACATTAATTTGATGCTTGGTTCAGTGGACCTATCTTTTTGAAACAGCTTTTTCATGTAATTTTTGTTTTCCTTACTATTCCTATTATTTGTATATTATTCATGTATTATTTTACATTGAAAGAAATAATGTAGTTTATAAAATAGTACTTTGTACACAATGAAACCTTTTTTACCAACATAACTTTCGTTTTTACTGGTGGACCTATCATTTCGACACGCACTGTAGATAAACAATGTTATAGGGACACATACATACATTATATAGCAAGATTTGAACATGTAGTTAAAATGGAAGTGTAATGTATTGAAATCTTTTCAATGAATCTATTAATATAAAGTATTCACATGATAATCAAACAATTTGTATGCATTTACTATTTGAGCATATATGGCCATGTATCATTTTCAACATTGTATTCTAAATGGCCCTTCTTTGACATTTACATTTATCTACATTTATATTATTTATTTTCATAATCTATTATGTATAATGTTCATTTATTCATTGTATTTTTATCAAGTTAACGAAAAAAAGAAATGGATATATATGTCTGCAAAACGTTATGATACTTACCCTAACAGCACATCTTCTCCACATCACATGACATCCTTAGGATATCCTATGGATGAAAGGACATCCTAGGGACATTCACAGGATGCACTATGGATAATTGTGCTGTTAGGGTACATAAACTGACAGCTAAATTAAATTAAAATTTACCTGTGAAATGTTATCTTTCTCTTTTCTGAAGAGTTATTCGTGATTTGTCTGTTCGTACAACCATATGCAGAACATGATATAACCATTTTTAATTCATTAATCTATTCATTCGACGCGACAAATGCTTCTTGCCGTGCAAGGATTGACCTTGGTTCTAACGTTAGCAGACGAATTATTAAAAAACCGGCATGCACAAATATCAAGTGAAGTTACTGCGGAACCATATGCTCCAGTTGGTCTTCAGCTCAGTGATCAAACCGAACAGTTTTTATTAAATACATGAAAGTAGGGTTGTGATCCGCGTTTGTAATGATCGACAGATGGCGCTTTTTCAGCTTTTGTTGTTAGTAAATATAATAGCCATGTGTATTTATTATTGTTCTATTTGTGTTACTACTTAATATTCGTGCTATAATTTCTCCGCCATTACATCATGGAAAATCGATTGCTTTTGGAAAAAATATTTCAGTTTATTCAAAGTTCGATCGGAAGTAGTTGTTTAAGTGAATCTGAACAAATATTAGTGTCAAATCATCTGATTAATTCTTTACTTTCATTAGCCGCAGCAACTGAAATTTGAAATTTGTCATTTTGAAATAAATGGAAGCTTTATTCTGGATTTCTTGATCCTTTGGAGTTACACTGTGACACACAACAGTATGCGTTATCTTTTTTACCGGATTTATTCATTTTTATTCAATAAATATATGTGAAACTAAACTACAGCAAGCAATAGCGTCTTGAAGAAAGCCGAAAGCTATTCATGTTAATTGTAATTTTATCTTAGCCCACCAGAGGGCGAGCATTTCATTACAATCGCGGATAGAGCATCAATCCGACGTCTGACTTGTTATGAATTTGATAAAATTATTCATATATGTATAATTCATTATACATTTAAGAAATTATCACCCAACTTATTGGTATTTTAAAGAATTACATTTTATAATTTTAATCATCGAGCAGATATACAGATGCAAGGCTTTCAAAACACCCGGTTTTTTCCGGGAAAAAAACCGGGAATATTTTTATAACTTTTATTAATTCTTTAGCCTCCTAGCTTTAAATAAACTTCAACTTTAATTCCTACATAGATTTCCTTTTCGTTTCCCTTTCCAGCTAATTCGAGCATCTTCGATGTTTCTTCCGTAAACGAAGAAAATAATTAATTATAATTAATGCAGTGCTAACACTAACAGTAAATTTCTGTCATTATTCATTAATATTATTTTGTTATGTTCTTGATATATCCTTTCCATTCTTAATGAGAATTAATAACATTTAATTTTTTTTTATTCATAATTGGTTTATGAATGTACTATGAAACAATTAGAGAATTTGACTTAAGATTTTAGGGGAAAAAAAATCAACTAAATTCAAGTTTCATTAAACTTAAGTGAAGTATTTAAGAAATTAGTTTGTTACCTAATAGTTTTTAAATTGTTCTTTTTTTTAAAATTACAACAAAGAAAAACAGAAAAAGAAGAATTCTTAAATTTAATATGTTTTAGGGAAATATATAAGTAATGCGAAAAATTTCTCCATTTGTTGTGTTAGAAATGCAGGAACTTTTTTTTTTTTTTTTTTTTTTTTTTTTAATACATGTATATATTAAAAAAAAAAAAAAAAAAAAAAAATCAGGAAAACAATATGTATATAAATTTTTATCAAATATTTTCATTGTAGGAAATTTAATATCAATTTTTCACAAACTCTAATAAGAAATATTTATGAAAATAACTTGTAAAAGAACTATACCACTGCAGTAATTGCTATTTAATAAAGAAAGCTTAAGTTTCTTTTCAAATTTTGATTTGGCTGCAGTTCTGAAAAATTGAAAATAAAATGATAAATTAATGTTATAAGCTTATCAGTATATCAAAGTCTTTAAAGTTGCCATTTATATTAAGTAAACAACTTATTATATGCTTTAGAGATTTCTAATTTGTTTTTTCCCCACAAAGTTCCCATATTTTCCAGTTTTTTTCCCAAAACTCCCAAGTTTTTTCCCTTGGTTTTAAATTCCCGGGTTTTTTGCATACTTTTTTTTCGCTATTTATCGCTTTCTTGGCGATATTTTGTTTCCCATAAAAATATTTTTTCGGTTGAAAATACCAAAGAATATTTATCTCATTAGATATTCTTTGACAAATATATTATAAGAGTTATGTATTTATTATTATTTCTTTTTCCAATGAAAACTCTGCTAAGCGATTTTTATTCAAATAAATTACAATTTAAAAAAAAAGATAGATTAAAAAAAATCTTTTGAATAAAATATAGAAATAAAAATCTTTCAAATATATAGTATGTTGTGGCCATCACAAAACCTTCTTCTATATTATTCCTATGCAAATACACACAATGTAAATTAGATATTAACTAAAATAATTTTTTATTAAAATTTCTTTTCATGATGAATGCAAATGATTTTCATTTCAGATATATATATATATAATAATGGCTAAAGAAAGTTTATTATGTGTCCTATAGACCACATTCATATTTTAAAAACTGCATTTCCCCCCCTAAGATTTTTATTTATTTATTTAAAAAAAAAAAAAAAAAAAAACTGATAAATTTGTTTTTAATTATTCTATATTTATGGTTCCACCATTCGTTTTAAAGGTATTGACGGGTTCTTTTCAGAAACACTAATATTAAAAATTTACATAGACCCCCCCCCTCCCAAGTGAAAAGTAATGCATTTACATTTACAACCTTTTATTTTATTATTATTATTATTATTATTATTATTTCATAATTGATTATTACTATTTTAAACAATTCTTTTTAATTCAGAAAGATTCGTTAAAAAATAATTCTCACTGTGCATATTTATGCGAAATTTCGTTCTATGTTGAAACAAATAAATAAATACAATAAAATAAATATATACGGGATGGCAGCGCCACCTATTGGGCGCAGTGGCGCACCCACAGAGGGGGCTCAAGCCCCCTCCAGAACCAGCTGACATTTAAAAAAAAATTAGATATGATTGAAAAAATATTATTGAAACACAGATATTGTAAGCAAAAATAAAGTTTTTAAATTATATATTAAATATTTGGAATATTTTAAATCCTTACATTCAAATACAAAAACAATGAACCTGTTCTGTTTTTTAGTTGAAAGATACCCTAGACATTCTATTGCAGTTTTTAGGAATGAGCTTCTAAGGTCCAAAAGCATATACTGTTATGAAATCGAGGGAGTATCTAAAAAATCAGGCAGAAGAAGCAATCTGATATGGAAGTAAGCATGGATATATTTGTCAGAAAACTGGGATACTCATACAATTTTATATTTTAATCCATGAGTATTTACAGCATTTTTGTGAAAGCTTGTTTTGTCCTTAGGCAAAATTAGCACATTCGCATCGGCAAATGAAAATTTTCGTTTGATATAAAATAAAAATTAGCCTTGCTCCTCTTAGACATGCCTTTAAAACAATATTTTAAATTAAAAATGGACTTTAAATATTCGTGTTAAATTCTTTAAATGCCGCTATAGCAAATACATGCTAGCGAAATTTCGCATCAATTGCTGAAGATAAAATTCAATTGATGTAATCACAAAATTATTTTTCTAAAGATATACCGATTTAGAGGAATGCCAAAAGGCGTAGTTTACTGATCAAAATAGGAAAATATCCCGATAACAATATGTTAAGATATTTTACAGATGAGATGCTTGGGAGGGTGAGGTCAGTTTTTTTTTTTTTTTTTTTTTTTTTTTTTTGTCACTGTACGTAGAACATATAGTGGGGTAGATGCATAGTTTTCCTTTTTGCCTCTGATGTCATTGAGGATCAAAGCTCCATTTTTAGATAATGCAATTTTTTCCTGTTATAAAAATTCAAATTTCATATATATATATTATACTGGAATAAAATATCCTGTAATGAACTCAGAAAGGTAACGCTTGAAATATTTGCTAACTGAACAAATTACAATTCTAAGCAATATATTATATATTAGAATAATTTTTTAAGATACACTGCTCTGCAAAAAAAAAAAAAAAAAAAAAAAAAAAAAAAAAATTCGAGATCTGATACTATTCTTGCAGATTCTTATGTAAAATGACCTCCTGAATCCGAATATGACCACCATTTCGCCCGATCACCCACCGTTCCGTTTTCTAGATACACATCTCCCTCATTTTTATCATTGTTTGGTAATTGTATACCCATCAGTTTGATTTTTAGAGGAACGATGATTATTTTAACCGTTAAATGTCTTTTGACTTGAGGAGCTACAGAGTTAGAAAGTTCTAAAACACGAACATTTGTAGTAAGGAGGAAATTTGAGAGGATTTGTGGCCAGAAAACAAAAGAAAATCAATAAAAACAATCAGTTTCTCTTCCTTTTTTTTTCCCGCAATATTTTTCTTTCTTTTTACATATTCCAGTTTGCCATTTTCTTACCAAAACACCCCAAATAATAAAAATTATAGTGAAAATTTTTTCAAAGTGTCGGTGAGTGTAGTAAAGTCTCAATGCCCTCGCAAGAAAGTTTGACTGATTCACTGTATGACGCTTGCTTTCAATAACTCCCACATAAAATGTTTTGGGCAGTAAAATATCCTACTGTGACACGCGTTAAAGATCATCACAGAGAACACCATAAAGTTCACTCTCTTATCACAAAACGTGTACTAAATGTAGATAACGACTGACGACTACAATGATAAGAGTAATGAAGGCGAGCAGGAGATTTTACTGCCCAAAACATTTAATGTGTGAATTATTGAAAACAAACGTCATACAGTGAATCAGTCAAACTTTCTTGCAAGGGCTTTGAGACTTTACTTCACTCACCAACATTTTGGAAAAAATTTCATTGTATAATTTTTATTATTTGGGGTGTTTTGATAAGAAAATGGCAAACTGGAAGCTGGAATAAGTAAAAAATAAAAGAAATATTGCGAACAAAAAAAAAAAAAAAAAAAAAAGAAAGAAACAGAAACTGATTGTTTTTATTGATATTCTTTTATTTTCTGAGCACAAATCCCATCAAATTTCCTCCTTAATACAAATGTTCGTGTTTTAGAACTTTCTACCTCTGTAGCTCCTCAGCTCAGAAGACATTTAACGGTTAAAATGATCATGGTTCCTCTCCAAATCAAACTGATGGGTATAAAATAACCAAACAATGATAAAAATGAGGGAGGGGGTGTATCTAGAAAATGGTGGGTGACTTGGGCAAAATGGTGGTCATATTCGGATTCAGGAGGTCATTTTACATAAGAATCTGCAAAAATGGTATCAGATCTTGAAATTTTATTTAGTTATTTATTTTTCCAGAGCAGTGTAGTCATAAAATATATTGAAAAATTTCTCATATTATTGTAATTCATAGGAGTAAAAAAAAAAAAAAAAAACACTTTAAATGCATAGAATTTTATATTAGGAAATAGAAAAATATGAAATATAAATAAAATAAGAAGTAAATATCAAATTTAAACGAATTTGTAGCGACGCCATTAATGTCATTCTAATGTAGATAATCCTAGTTTACCGATGGACAACGGGTTAACCTTTTGTCCAGAGGTACGTCTCTGGATTACTATCTAGACATCCTCGCTCGGTTCGAATCACGGATTAAGAGAGTCTATAGGATGTATTACTAATGTTACGGAAAGGTAGTAATTTTCATCTTGCAGATAGAGGGCGACCAATCTCGAAAATACACCAATCAGCGCGTTTTTGCATTTCTGGCTGTTCCTTCGTTGGATGACTGAAGCCGAAGGGGCGGGCTTTCCCTTTCTTCCGATGAGTTTCAAAGATACTTCACCAGGCGGCGATCGGATCGCTTACTCTGTTCGGCTGAATTAATGCGGAAAATAAAGCTCCGTTCCCCACGCTGACCGCCCTATCTCAGGGCCGGCTCTAACGTTTTTGCCGCCGTAGGCAAACCACAAAAGTGCCGCCCCCCCACCCCTTCAAGCTTTAAAACTTTCAAATTAAAAAAAAATTCATTTATATATATATATATATTATTATTTAAAAAAAATCGTAAAAACGGTCTAATAGAATTGAGCTAAGTAAATAATACTCATATAATATTTACTACTATTTTTTTTTTTTTTTTTTTTTTTTTTTAAGTTAAAAACACAAAATCTTTGGAACTAATACTAGTATATGCAATATTTTCAAAACAGCAAAGAATAAAGTATGCTAGTACAATATACAAAATTTAAACCTTAATAAAATAATCTCTTTCGAACCTTTTTTTCTACAAATCTCGAATAACTTCTTGCATATCTAATTTGTTACTCGATTCATGTTCAGTGGCCAACATTGCTTACCCATTCAGTCGATTTTGACTAGACGTGGTTTTGAAGTTTTTTTTTTTTTTTTTTTTTTTTCTTTTTTTATCATTTTTAGTTTAGAAAAAGTCTTTCTCCGTTAGCAAAAGTTATGGGCAAGGTTAACAAAATTTTTAAAGCAATGCTTAAATTCGGCCCAATGTTAACAAAGTTAATGAATTTAAGGACGTCAAATGGACATTCTTTTTTTTTTCAAAAGGGAAGAAAATAAAGTATATTTTACCAGCCAATTTTAAAATGTTAAGATCAGAGGAATCACCATCTGTTAAGTCGTTTCCCAGATCTTTACAGTGTGATAGTAATTCATTTTTGCACGTGTCTTTAAGTTTGTGGATATTGCATAAAAATTCAAAAGAATGATTATGATTATTCAATAAATTTAATCTCAGCTTCAGTGGCACTGATCGCCTGATCGCTGAAAAGAAAAAGAAAAAATCTATTTTATATTTCTCTTTTGAATTTTCTATAGATTCATCTACACTTTCATAAGAAAAATTTCATTTTTAAGATTGAAAATGATGGCGTGATTTAGTGAATTCAAAGTTTTTCTTTCTTTTTTTTTTTTCTATGTCTTTACATTAACTAATTTTTCAGCTTTTAAGATAAAGTTTTCAAAGGATTCAACTGATCTTAATTCTTAAAAATAATAATAATAATAATAACAATGAGCTGTTTAATAAATCAGTGGTTTGCTATAAATCAAAAACTTTTGTTTCACGTAGCTTACTTCGGATTAATATGATTCAAAATTTTGTATCAAATGACGATCAATCATAAAACTTTAAGGAGGCATACTATTGTAACAATCGCAGCTATCGTAGATCACAAGTCGGATCGTACACTCCGCAGCAAAAGTATCCGAGCACTAGCAGTAATCCCCGTTTTAAAAAAGTACACTTAGTACTACTTTGTTAAATAAATCCTTGTTGAGTCATGTTCTTAATCTGTCTAAGAACATGATTCGACAAGGATTTATCTAAGAAAGCAGTATTAAAAGTGTACTTTTTTTGAAAAGGGATTATTGCTAATGCTCGGATACTTTTGCTGCGGAGTGTACGATCCGACTTGTGATCTACGATAGTTGCGATTGTTACAATAGTATGCCTCTTTTAATTGTTTTATTATACAGTCGACAGCAAAGTTATTGAAGCACACATCCGTATTTTTCATGTATTATATATATTTTTTTCTTAGTTTGATCGCTTATTTTTATCATCAACTTACTTTTTCATAAACAGTATAAGACTAAGATCATCACTCGACATGTGCACATCTTTTAAGTAGGAATTACAGTCGGTAACAAAAGTGTCCGAACACTAGCAAAAATTCCTATGTATAAAAAGTACACTTCATACGGTTTTGTTAAATAAATACTTTTCGAATCATGTTCTTACACTGACTAAGAAGAGGATTCGACAAGGATTTATTTAACAAAACCATATGAAGTGTACTTTTTTTACATAGGAATTTTTGCTAGTGTTCGGACACTTTTGTTACCGACTGTACTACCAGAGCCTCCTTAAGTAGATGCCTTCCACGCGCTGCGAATCCCAATGTTAAATTAGGCAACATTTAAAAAACAAAACTAACGCTAGGTGGCAGCACCTACGCAGAACAACAATTTTCTTCTCTTTCATAGATAAGTTATATTTTTCATCTAAAAATCTAGCTATTAATTTTAATTTAAAGTCCAAAATTGTATTTTTTTTTTCTTTTAATTTGAAAAAATGATGTGAAAGTGCTTTATCGTAAATATTAAAAAAAAAATATTCAAATATTTATATTTAAAAAAGTATAGGGTTTAATTTTCTTCGGAAGTGGACAAGACCTATTTTAGCTTTTCAACTAATTGAATTACAGCGTATCTAATAAATAACACCTTTTTTAAAAAATATATTATTAATTAAAAAACGAAATTTAAAATTAAATAAGCAAAAACATGGCATGTCTATTACGCGATTAAATTATTTTTTATATATTCATTCAATAAAAATTTCAAAATTTTTTTTAATTTAGATATCAGATGAAAGTTTCGTTTATATAAATTAAAATCTCTGAACTTTAAATGAGTTTCAGTTTAGAATGAATAATTTATAATGATAAATTATTAAAATCATGTCTTTTTTCTTTCTTTTTTTGGTCATGTCCTTTACGTTACATTTTTACCTTATTAGGTGTGAATTATTTTTCTTAAATCGAGAATTTTATATTATTTATAAGAAAAATAGACCAGCACATTAACGAGATAAGTTAACATTCAGTAATAAAAATTGGAGAAGAAAACAATCTGTTGTCTAGTCCGTCACAAAAAATAAATAAATAACCATTAAGATTTAAATTTTTAAAATTAAGGATTTCTTGAGTATAAGTTGTCTCTCGCACGAATTTTTTTTTTTTTTTTTTCAAGATTTTATTAGCTCCACCAGTTCCGAGAGGGTATGCTTTCGAAACTGATAGACAGTTTCGAAATAAAGTTGTGTTATGTTTACATGTTTTGAGGTCTCCTGAAACGAGAAATAATGTTTTTAGCGGTTGGTCTGTGCGCGTCGGTTTGTCTATCTCGGATATACTTGGAAAATGCTGAAAGTGTATTTCATTTTGTGTTAGGTGTTTTTCATATAAGACTAAATTTAAATGCACAATCTGATGTGCACATAGTTTATTGAAAATATACAGGGCTATCCAAAATTAAGCTAAACGTTCTTTTCTGTAGAATGTAATTGACGGAAGTGCTTTGCAACACTTTTTTTTATGTCGACTATTGAAGTAGGAAAATTAATTTTTTGAACCTATAATGTAAACAAAGTATTTTTTTGAAGTTCTATTTTCAACTCACGTTTTTGAATAAAGTCACGTTTTGGGGTTCCCTGAATACAAAAAACATTTTTTTTTTTTTTTTTTTTTTTTAGTAATTTATTTATATGCATATTTATTATCAGAATAACTCAAAAACTAACAAATGCAGGAAATTCACAATTGTATTTTAAAACTCGTATTAGGTTTCAATTTGAAAAATTTGATAAAGATTGGCAAATTTAAGGACAAATTAATAACATCCTTGAAATATTTTTACTTCCATTACCCTACTACCGTACGTAATGAAAGTATTGTGTTCGGTCCAAAAATTCGATATCGAGTTTTCCCCTGATTTATATTTTTAAGGTCTCATGAGTCCAAAAAAAAAGTAGTTTTTGGCAATTAGCCAGTATATGTGTGTGTGTGTATATGTGAGTGTATGGATGTGGAGAATTTCTATTTCAAAAAATCAAGTCATATTTCTGTCATATCTGATAATTTTTCAAATCAGTAATCATGATATTTAATTTTTACATGAATTTTTAATTCTATATTCCATTTGTGTGGTAAAAGGTTAATAAAAGTAATGTTATGAATCTTAAAACTTAATATTTTTAAAAAGAACAAAAGTAGAAATAAAAAATTTCTATTTTTTCTTTTCAAGATTCCCAACACTTTTGTTTCGATTTAACTGAAATAATCAAATTTTTATACGCATTTACACAAGTCTTTAAAAAACAGTGGTATTAAAAAATATAAATCAATCTTGTTCCTTATATTGGAGTATTTTATAGTTTTATTCATAAGTTACTAATGTAATTTATGAATAAAACTATAAAATACTCCAATATAGAGTTACTTTAAAG
This sequence comes from Salticus scenicus, assembly GCA_963930645.1. Lineage (NCBI taxonomy): Eukaryota > Metazoa > Arthropoda > Arachnida > Araneae > Salticidae > Salticus > Salticus scenicus. The sequence continues at coordinate 310,445,377 of OZ005648.1, forward strand.
TAACTAAGAACAAGTTCTTTTTCTGTATTCCTACATCAATAAATAAAAATTTCATTTCATTTTGTAATAAGCATAACTATTTTATTTGTTAAATCTAACTTACTAACAGAGGTGTCAACCCTTCGAATTTTTATATCATAATTTCTTTTAAATTTATCTTCGTCTTAATCGTAGAATTTACGATAATAAATAAAAATAATGTTTTTTGTGAAAAATATTATTGATATTCAAAAATCCGGAGGGTTGGTAATTTTGCATTAATTACTTATGCAGTTTACATACCTTGTCTTGAAATATTTGCAGGTCATTTGAAAACTTATATTTTCACGGCGACTGTACGATTTACAAAATGGAACGATATCATAAAAACCATATTATAACACCATATTATAAAAAAAAAACCCTCTCACATTTATTAAATTAATAAAAATAAACCATGAAGAACTCAATTGAAAGTCAATTGAATCGCGGGAAATAAACATAACTTTACGACACGGTATCAAGCGCCATCTACTGGCTATGTTCTTCTTGTACTGTTGCCAAGATTTCGAGCGACTCGCTAGGCATCTACTTAAGGAGGCTCTGGTACTACTAAGTGCTTCAACAATTTTGCTGCCGACTGTAGTCAATAAACAACTGCCTCATTTTTAATCATATTATCTAACTCTACATTTTTATAAAAGGCTTAATAAAGCATCATGAATATTTTCTATATTAAGAAATAAAGATATTGGGGAATCTATACAACTTTTCCAACTTCGCAGTCATTCATTAACTACTAAGTTTAATAAATGGCTGCTGCAATGTACGTGAAATGCTCTTTAATTTAAAGTTTTAATCCTTGATTGTACTCTGAGTTTGTCGCCTCTCATATCTGAGCAATTTTCATAACCTGGACTCTCATATTTTATAATTTTAACCTAATTTTTGTCCCATCTCTTTTAATAAAACTTTAGGCAGTTCCTTACCAGTAGATCTTTCAACAGGAAGAAAACCTTAAAAATGTTCATTGAATTTGCATTAAAATTCTGATTGGCCAATGGAAGCATACCTTAACCAAAATTTATCCCCCCCCCCCACCCTATCCAATGAATCTGATAGACGTTATTGCATAAATAAAGAATTGTTTTAAATCTGACATCACTGTTGCCAATTCCAATTCAAATTTTGCCGTGTTTTTACGGACAACTCAAAATGTCCCTACCTTATGGCTGAGGATGTGTTAGGACGTCCTTTCATACTTAGGATATACTGATAAAGTCCTGGGGAGAAAGGGTACCTCCAAATAGTTCCTACATGCTGAAGTACACTGCTAAAAGTGCCTACAACTGGCAAACTCTTGACTTTCTTTAATTAGAGAACAAAAAGAGCTTGTTAAATCAGCGAGTGTGCATTTCTCCCTTCGCGTCGCGGCTGCATAAATAATAACTGTATATACTGTATACAGAACGTAGAAATTTGTTTATTCTTATCTGCATTTCAAATTATAGGAATGGGCAGAGAAGCCTGTAAATTCTTGTTGTATTTATTTACTTCTTTTTTTTTCTATTTATTTATTTTCTTCATTCAATAATCGAAGTATTTTATTTATTTATTTTTTGCAGTTCAGCTGGTTTTGCCGCCCCTAAATTTTGCCGCCGTAGGCAGTTGCTTACCTTGCCTACCGCCTAGAGCCGGCCCTGCCTATCTAGTTTGCCATCCTGTATCCTAAGACTACTATATAACAGGCTGAATCATTCGCCGCCATTTGTCCGTCAAGTCCGTCATTGCTAAAACTAAGACTATTGTATATGACTATTATATGAGATTATATAAGACTATTATATAATAGTCTTAGGTTTGGCAGTGACGAACTACCATATAACATTATTATATGAGACTATATAAGACTATTTTATAGTAATCTTAAGTTTAGCAATGACGGACTTGACGTACAAATGGCGGCGAATGATTCAGCCTGTTATATAGCAGTCTTACTGTATCCTAATCCGTGGTTCGAATACAAACTACCGCAACACGCACTTTCCTTTATTAGTGACCGCGGACGAAGCAACAAGCTATTAACTCTGCTCTATGGCAATAGATGGCAGCACCACAAAAACACTCCTAGCATCAAATCCTGTGAATCGCTGTTCTCACAGCACAAAGTCTGTCACGCCCATAGAATAATAATAAAGGAAGAAGGAGCATACGTGTTTTGGTTTCGGTTTGTAAAATCCAGGAATGCCGGGTATACGGTTGTAACAGTGCTTCCATCTGATTCGTTGGCGAGATTTTTGAATCGTCTCGTCTCTCTCTCAATCAGTCTGCGAGGCAGCACCCACGACAAACAGCGATAAATTCTCGGAGAATGGGTGCCCTACTTCAAAGTTGAGAGGAGCAAAAGTAGCTTTCGCTGGTATTTCACTGGAAGGGGGTTGTAAGCATTAGAGTATTGGCATGCTCCTTCTTCCTTTATTATTATTCTATGGTCACGCCCCTCGCCTTCAACTCGCCGCTGCTCCTTCAACTTGGCAAAACGTGGAGGGAGGACCATATGCACGAATGGCAACGGCTGCGAGTATTTACCTATCTCAGCGACTGGTATTGGCTAATAAAGTAGTAAACAAAAATTTCAAGCTCAACGATTGGCGTAAAGACTTTTATATACCCGCAGTGACGTGGAATGCATAAAGTCCAAGAAATCTTAAAGTTATTGTCACGTGACAAAGTTGCCATTTTGCTCTCTACTGAAATTAAATCTGGATGATTTTAACTCCTTGATACCCAACATTTTTCTTTTCGTCGCTTTAAAAGTTCACTGGATTGTTAACTGAAACAAATTTTTGTCTAGTAATTTTGTCTTTGTTGTCGGCTTGTTATGGTAAGTTGTTTGATAGATAATTGTTTGATTAAAATTAAAATTATTTCTTTATTAATATTTAAAATCTCATACTGAATGTAACTGCCGTTTTTTATTTTATTTTAAAACTTACTTGTATAGGACTTGCCTTAACTGCATTTGAAATAAAGGATATATTAATGTGTCATCTTTGCTTTCTATAAATAAATACACTTCGATGAAAGACCTAATTTACAACATTTCAATATATATTTTATCATGTGCTTAATGAATGCGATTTTTTTTATTTACTTCTCTAGAATGTCGTGTAGTTTAAGAAACAATTTTTTCTGCCAATTTGATTTTTCAGAATATTGGTGGTCTATTTCTGCTGAGACTTTCCTATTTAATTTACTAATTTGTTTTCGGTTTCACACAGTGGCTGATCCAGAACTTGACTTTTTTTTGGGGGGGGGGGGGGCTAAGTTTTTTCAAAGTGTTATTCTAAACCAATGAAAAATGTACAATTGCAATATTCAATTGTGAATGTCAGTGTTTTGATGGGGGGGGACTTCAGCCCCCTAGCCCCCCCCCCTTGAATCCGCCACTGGTTTCACACATAAACTTTTTATATAACTTTGTTGTAAATTGCGTTTATTATGATTTTTGTAAAATTTTCATTTTAGGGCTCCATGAATTTGAATAAAAACTGATTGCCAGCAAAAATTTCTGGCAGCCAGTTAAGTATATACCCTCCCCCGCTTTTTATTCAAATTTTGAATTGTACTTGAATGTAGAAATTAAAATTTATGCAGAAAAGATGATCCTGTTACAATTTAACATTAACAAACATGTTTCGGCTAAGCTTTACTATACGGCACCCATTGCTTATTGCCGTTGCTGATGTTTTGATCGCGTGATATGATGGTAATTAGAGACCCGAATCAGAGTATCGATACTTTTTTCTGTTGTATCGAAACGTAACAAAACGTAACATTTACTGATTCATGCATCGCTAATTAGGGGTATCCAGTGATGTTTTTTTTTTTTGGTTTTAATGCTCGTAAAGCGAGCACACAGCAGAAAACATAGTGACCGCGGCTCCATGAATTTTCGTGCTTTTACTGATTCATGCTCCACGAATTAGGGGCGTCCAGTGATGTTTTCTTTTTGTTTTAATGCTCGCGAAGCGAGCTAACAGCAGAAAACATAGTGACCGCTGCTCTATGAATTTTCACGCTTTTACTGATTCATGCTCCACGAATTAGGGGCTTCCAGTGATGTTTTTTTTGGTTTTAATGCTCGCGAAGCGAGCAAACAGCAGAAAACCTTGTGACCGCTGCTCTATGAATTTTCATGCTTTTACTGATTCATGCTCCACGAATTAGGGGCGTCCAGTGATGTTTTTTTTTTGTTTTAATGCTTGCAAAGCGAGCAAACAGCAGAAAACCTAGTGACCACTGCTCTATGAATTTTCATGCTTTTACTGATTCATGCTCCACGAATTAGGGGCGTCCAGTGATGTTTTTGTTTGGTTTTAATGCTCGCGAAGCGAGCAAACAGGAGAAAACATAGTGAAACATAAAAAAAATGTTTCATAATAATGAAAAGTATTGTTTCATAACATTTTGATTAATTTCAGGACATTGTGAAATGATTCACAGTACCGACTCACAAAACGAATCAAAACACCATCATACCCCGTGATCAAAACATCGGCAACGTCAATAAGCAATGGGTGCCATATAGCAAAGCTGTTCCCATGTTTCATTATTTTCTCTCAACGGTACACCTATATAATAATCTGACACGCTTGCGTATTTCAAAATAGCGATTTTGTATTTTTTCATTTTCAAAAAAACCACCATGAGCTTGCGTCATGTTCGAATCGTCAGTCTTTTGAAGGGTGCTTCTTTCAGGTTCACTTAACATCTCCTCTGAATATCTGACGCGCTCGAATATATATCAGAGGTCGATCCAGGTTTTAATTTTTGGGTCCCTTTTTTGTGAAAAACAAAATATTTTTGTGAAATTTTTATTTATTTTTGTGAAATATAAAATATTTTTGTGAAAAAGTAAAATACTGTGCAAAATTTTTCGTTTTTACGATCATTTTATGTAATGTTTAATATCAGGTTAATAGTTTCGTGAGCCAAATTAAGGCATTAATTAAAAATAATACTGAAAACATGAAAACATTTAATAAAAGGATCATTTTTATTAAAAAAAAAATCTTGTGAAGGGACTCATTTTATGAATTTGAATTTTGTGAAGGGTCCCTTTTCATGGATTTGAATTTTGTGAAGGGTCCCTTTTTATGAATTTAAATTTTGTGAAGGGTCCCTTTTTATGGATTTGAATTTTGTGAAGGGTCCCTTTTTACTATGGGGAATTTTGTGAAGGGGCCGCAAAAGGGACCCAAATTTTTTTGCCTGGATCGACCCCTGTATATATATATATTTTTCACCCGTTTTCTACCCTTCTGTACAGCCAACAACCCCCCCCCCCCATGCAAATCAGCAGATTAACATATCTCCAATATCAGAGATGTGGGACATATACACACACTATCAATGTCTGACGCGCTCGAGTATTTTCAAGTGACTTTTTTTTTTTTTTTTTACATTTTTGAAAACCTGTGAACCCTCTCCCCACCGGTGAAAGGATCTACATCGTATAGCCTTTTTTTTTTCTACCATGTAATCTTCAAAATCCAATAGGTCCCTATAGCACTCAAGTAAATCACCATTTAGCATTGTGGGCTCCGCTACTGCATGTTTTACGAGGTCCAGAACAAGATTTAATTAAATAAAACCTTAAAACACTTGCCTAATTATTGGCCATAAATTTTTCAGGTGGGTACCCAACCGTCCTCAGCGGCAATCCTCTGTCTTGAAGTTCTTGAATGAGTTCACTTTGTGGTTCTTTTCGTAAGGTGGTGCCACGCACCATCCGGTGCCCAGCGCCGGCTCGAGCAAATTCGCCGCCCTAGGCGAGAATTTTAAATGGCACCCCTTTTTCATTTTCTTAAAAATGATATATGTTATTCAAATCCACTATGGAATGTTCCCTATTTTGAATAGCAGTAGCAGGTCCTGTTATAAATGGTTTGTGTACAGGGCAGGGATGCCCCCCCCCCTTCCCAAAGAAAAACTAGTATGTTGTGGCCACCACAAGACTTTCTTCTATATTTTCCTATATACATACTCAATCGGTAACAATATTTAAAAAAAAATTACGATTTTTTTCTAAGAATTTTTTTTACGATTTTTTTCTACGATTTTTTTGTTAAAAGTAAAAGAAATTGATAACTTTGTTTTAAATTATCACAGATTTATAGTTCGACCATTCGTTTTAAAGGTATTGACGAGATCTTTCAAAAGATACCCATCTTGAAAATTTACCCCTCCCCCGGGGGGGGGGGGGGTACTTCCCCCCCAGCAATGCCCCCACATGCACAGAAATTTTTTCCTAGTTAACTATTACTATTATCAATAACTCATATTAATTTTACAATCACAAGTTAAAAATGACTCTCATTATGTACATTTATACGAAATTTTTTCCTATACTTCCATGTTAAAAATTTAGAAAAAATGCGATCACAGCGCCACCTGTTGAGCTATTGATCCCCAAATGTAATTAGCACCACTTTATGTCCGGGACCAACTGAATACCAAGTTTGGTTAAATTTCGTTAAAAAAAAAAAAAAAAAAAGATTTTTTTTTGTTAAAAGTAAAAAAATTGATGACTTTGTTTCAAATTGTCACAGATTTATAGTTCAATCATTCGTTTTAAAGGTATTGACGAGATCTTTCGAAAGATACCCATCTTGAAATTTTACCCCCCTGGGGGGGGGGAACCGGTGCCCTCACATGCACAAAATTTTTTTCATAGTTAACTACTACTATTATCAATAATTCATATTAATTTTACAATCACAAGTTTAAAATAAGGCTCATTATGTACATTTATACGAAATTTTGTCCTATACTGCCATGTTAAAAGTTTACATAAAATGCGATCACAGCGCCATCTGCTGGGCGATTGATCCCAAAATCTAATCAGACCCTTTCCATGTCAGGGTCCAACTATACACCAAGTTTGGTTCAATGTCATTCATCAGTTCGTGAGATACGGTGAAAAATATGAAATTTTGAGATCACAGCGCCACCTGCTGGACGATTGATCCCCAAATCTAATCAGCACCATGCCTCGTTAGGTTCCAACTATATACCAAGTTTGGTTGAATTTCATTCATTGGTTCGTGAGATACGGTTAAAAATACGAAAATTTGCCCTATACTGCCATGTTAAAAATTTACATAAAATGTGATCACAGCGCCACCTGCTGGGCTATTGATCCCCAAATCTAATCAGCACAATGCCCCACCAGGGTCCAACTATATACCAAGTTTGGTTGAAGTTCATTCATTGGTTCGTGAGATACGGTGAAAAAACGAAACCACAGACAGACAGACACTTTTTAAAAACTATCAATTCGTGTTCAGGACATCCCAAAACGTGTAGATCCGTCAAAAAACGAAGGTCGAAAATTTTCGCGAATCCAATACTTTCTCTATATTACATATAGAAGAAAGTAAAAAAAAAAAAAAAAAAAAAAAAGTGCAAATATTATGGCTAATTCCGTAATTATCACTTGTACTGTTTGAAGGTATAGTAAAATGAGAAAGAATCTCTGCAAGAAATTCTAAAAATATTAGCATTGAAAAGTAAAAACCCATCACCTGTATATATTTAGTGTTTGTTATCAAATAACTTATTTTTCTAAAAATATTTTTAATATTAATTAGATTATAGTTTAGATTTGACATTATATTTATGCTTTCAGTGTATATAGTTCATAAATTTTAATTTTGAACATCTGTTTTGTCTTCTGGATGGTTTCATCTATTTCTTCCAGTTTCTTCCGTTTTTTTCCAGTTTCTTCCACTGTCCTGGAAGAAACTGGTTTCTTTCGGAGGAAACCCAACCCTGATAAGAATAGTATAATACAGTATAATAATAACACACAATAGAAGCAAAAATTAGTTAAATCTTACCGAAAATTAAGATTATCTTCTTTAATAAGAAATGAAGAGTTTTTGGCAGGAGGTCATAGAAAAATAGTGTAGACAAAAAACAAAAAAAGTTTTGAAAATAATTAAAATGACTGTAGTTTCCAGAGAGTCTAGAACAATCAAGTACAATTACAATCCAAACATCGAAAGAGATTGCATCATCTGGTGGAGACAGTTGTCTGCAGTGAGAACGATGCAGAGAACTTTATTTTTTTAACTGTTCTTTATTTTTCTACGTGAAAAAGAAATATCTTTGTGGAATGAGTTATGGTTTCGCTTGGTTAGCGATAACATCTTATGCCTGTGTGGCTTGGCTTTTTTGTTATTATTAATCTGAAATGGGTCCTAAGTGGACTTATGTTTTGTTTAGACCTACGTGGTCATACCTTATTGTAAATATTTGTACATGTTCATTTTTTAATTAAACTTTAATTAATTAGTAAAGCTCTTTCTAAGCCTCTCTTTACATATATACACACAAAGAGAGAGAAACGTCTAGTCAATTATAATCGAACAGAAGAGATTGCATTATCTGGAGCCAGACTTCTAAATTAATGTGAGCTAACTTTTTTTTTTTGTTGTTGTTGTTCTTTCTTTCTACATGTTAAGAAGATATGTTTTGTACAGTTAGTTATTATTTTGCTTTGCTAGCTGTTAGCTGTATCAGCTAAAACAAACCTTTGTGGCTTTTTGTTCTTATAGTTTTTAAAATTATAAACTAGCTAGTAGTATAAAAGTATAGCATTCCCTTTCCCTCTCCCAAAAAGAAAAATATCAAGGTTCAAATTTCACACACTGCTAATTGCATATGCAATATTGAAAGCCACGTGTTTGTGCATGCATGATAGTCCACAGTAGGCGGCTGATTGTGGATATTTTTGGTGCAGCCACACAGTCGGAATTCACAAGGGGATGAACTTAAACATCAACGGAAAGAGTCAGTTGTACTATGTTTATACGAATTATGAAAATAAATAAAGGATACTTAGGCCTTATATTTTCTTTTTTTTTTTTTTTTTTAGTAAGCGAGCTTATTTACACCAGAAAAAGAAAAAAAAAAAAAATGCTGTTTTATCGCCGCCCCACAGATTCCAACGCCCTAGGCGGTCGCCTAGTTCGCCTAGATGGTTGAGCCGGGCCGGGGCCTGCCGGTGCCATTGCGCACATGTAAATTAGTATTGATTTCAATAGATTCACAAAACATTGCGTAATTATAATTGTTGTAATCTGCTAATTTCCTAGTTTCGTTGAAATTTGTTTGAATTTTGGTTATTATAGGCCCCATAGCAGAAAATGCGAGAATTACGTTATAGATTTTTTTTTTTTTTTAGTCTGCAGATTATTTTCAAAGCAGTATTGTGTAAAAATTTCAAATCTCCCAATTTTGATTGGAAAAATTACAATTTCTAATCTTTCTCCATCCACAGCATAAATGCCAATGTTTATTTTAATACACTTTATTAGATTCTAGAACTTACAAAAAGATAGAATTATTCAATATTTTTCACTTATGTAATTATTCCCCCCCCCCCCTCTTCGCTAACAATCAGTGATTAGACATCTCTCAGAATCATTGTGATTTCCAATCTTTATTCATACACAACATAAATGTCAATATTTTTTAAAAATCTTATTTAATTAGATTCCAAAAATATATAAAGAAGTAAAATTGTCCAATCTCTCTCTTTTTTTTTTTTTTTGCTGCTCCTAATAAACAGCAAACAATTGCTCTGCAGAAGTATTGTAATTTCTAACTTTCCTCCGTCCACAACTTTTTCAATTTACTAAACTAGATTCTAGAACCTGTATTGAAGAAGAATTGTTCAATATCTCTCACTTATATATATTTTTGTGATCCCCCCCTCCCCCAATTTCCCCACGCTAATAATCGGCGATCAAACAAGTAATCGTTTAAAGGATTACCCAAAGTACTATTTGGATAGGTTGAGGCTATATTTGGAAATGTATTTCATTTTGTGTTAAAGATTTTTCATATAAAAGTAAATTTAAGTACACTATGTGATGTGCATGTAGTTTATAGACAATATACAGGGGCACTCAAAATTAAGCTAAATGTTCTTTTCTATTGAATGTAATTGATGGAAGTGCTTTGCTACACTTTACTATGTCAACAAACACTGCTCTGGAAGGATAATTATTTTTTTATACTAACTATAAACAAAGTATTTTTTTAGTTCTATTTTAAATTCTGTTTTTTATAATATCACATTATCAAACAAATGATTACAGGAAATTAAAATTTGGTGTTTGGAGATTCGTATTAGGTTGCCATTTGAAAAATTTAGTTAAGATTGGCAAGTTTGGATGCAAATTAATTACAGCCTTGATTTTTTTTTTTTTTTTTTTTTTTTTTTAAATAAGTGTAGGCATTATAATTAAACGGGGGATGTGTGAACGAGAGATTCAGAATTATATGTGAAATCAGTTCCTAAACCTATTTTACATTATTTTTAAAATAGATTGATCTTTATTACCTTACTGATCTTATAACTTAATCTGTCTTTTTAGTATTGAAATGCAGGGTAAAAGAAAGGCGTGTGAGTGGAACACCAGATTATTTTTCATGTAATTAGTTCATTCATTTGAAAAGGAAATCTTTATATTTTTTTAAAATGTATTTATTGAATAAACTGGTAATATAGTAGAAAGGATTAAACTGATTAAAATTTAAGTTTAATTAAAATTCATTTTATTATTATTATCATTTTGCTCATATAATTAATTTATTTGAAAGTAACATTTTATTATTATTATTTTTTAATATTAATCAGAATCAAATCGTAATATAGTAGAAAGAACGTGAGCTATAAAATACATGGTGCTAAAACTGAAATCTATGTATATAAATGGCTAAAAGTTTCCTTTGGACTCTTTGTCTGTGTGTGGATGCAAGTTGCCACTTAATTTTCATACTTTAGTTAATTTAAAAAAAAAATCTAATTGTCCGATCGATAAGCTGTTTAATCCGACGGATTCAGAAAAATCGCCTCTTTCATTTGGTACTACATCATTTGTAACCAATTTCTGATTAGATTTTTTAAGATTAATTAAAATATGAAAATACTCTGGTAATAGCTTTAAAATTGGACATTTAAAAATTTAACTGCTGCCAAAAAAAGTTTTTTTTTTTTTTTTTTTTAAGCATAGAATGAAATATGCTTTCACTCGAAAAATAAAAAATTATAAAATATTAAATTTTCTCATGCATATACAAAAATGAAAATTTAAAAATTGAGTAAAAAACAACCATAACATAACCTTTTTTAATATGTAGGGTCAGATGGGGTAAAATATGTCAAAAAAGGCATATTTTATGTTTGCACTTAAACAGCAGAAAATGTATTGGTTTCATTTGTTAAAAAATTGCGCAAAATATGCAAATGAATATTCCTTATGACATTTTAAGGGAAATATCTCTGAAAAAACAAAAAATTTGTACTGAAAAATAACTTTTAAAATATGCTGTTTGTGACCTATTTTACCACATGGGGTGGGGTAAAATAAGTCATACAGGGGGTAAAATAGGTCATGCTTTAAAGCTGTTTTAAATTGTTATACAATTTACTTCATGCAAGTAAAATTACAAATACACATTCCTTTTTCTGATAAAAACTTGATTTCGTGTTCTTTCAAGAAAAAAAAAATGTCTCTATAGTCCATCATTAGTTCGGGAAGAACATTTAGAATTTACAATGCATCTACATCAGAAATATCTTTCTCTGGAAAATCCAATAGGAACTTATATTTCCATTTTTTTTTTTTTTTTTTTTATCGCTTCAAAATATTCATGATTGTGTGAAAGATGGATGCCATGAAATGTTTTCTTTGATCTTTTCCCAGGGAATTCTACTACACATTTTCCAACTTTTATGAATTGTTTAGTATTAATGCTGTCCAAATTTTCTTTTTGAGAAAGACTTGGTTTTTTGTTGCTTTTAAAGTTGATGTTTCTGTAATTTTAGCATGTCTGTTGATTTTTTTCGTCATACAATCAATTTAAAAATAAGTTGGTTGTTAAAATTACTCCTGTTTTCTGTTGTGTATGGGTTCTTTTTCTGTGTGCATTTTTCAAAGCTTCTTTAGAAGGCAATGTTTGATTGGGTGATAAAGTGTTTATAATAGCAGATTTTATGTACTTAAAAAGAGACTGTATAAATAGTATCCTGTTCCATGACTGTTGAAGTCGCACTAGAATTAATTTGTCAAATTGTTGATTGATGATCTAGATTCATCCACTCTTGCATTTTAAATTGATGCTAAACTGCAGAGTTTCACTCAGAGTGTTTCAGGAGAATGTTGTGTCCTGCCTGCCTTTTGTATAAAAAATTAGCACCCGTCTTAAATAAGATGGAATGAAACAACTTTTTGAATTACACCTACAAACTGAAGGTTTTTAATTCAGCTTCAATATGTATTGTCTTTTTTTTTTTTCCTCTTAACATTAAATTATTTTATATCTATGTGTATGAAATAGCTCTAGAACAACATTATAGTTTTAATTAAAACTCGAATAAACGGCTACGTCAGAAACACCAAAGAAGCCAAAGTAGTCTTCAGTGCAAAAAGGATCCTTTTTGCACTGAAGATGGCACGCTTAAAGCTGCCGAAACAGCTGTATGCATTTCCAATATTTTTCTTTGGCGTTTCTGACATAGTCGTTTATTCGAGTTTTAATATTCCAACGCCAAGTCTCCTGTTATTAACATTATATTTTAATTTTAAACTAATAATTAAAATAATACGTATGGAGTTATTTAAAACACAAAAAATGCAATTAGTTACTTTATGTTTGCTAAGCCTAACATGATTCAACACCTGACCTATTTTACCCCACATGTGTTTTTTTACTCCAAAATATTAATATTTTATTTTTTTCTCACAAAAATTTAGGAAATTCATCTTAAGAATGTTCTTTTTGGAATATCATAAGAAAATACTGTAAAATTTGTTTTTGAATTAGTTAAAAACCAAAGTTTTTCGTAGCAACACATTCAAGTTTCTAATACGAAACACACAAATAATTACTGGCTGTAACTAAAAAGTATCAGTTACAGTTAATTTTGCATGCAAAATGAAGACTAATATAAATAATATATAAAACCAGCAAAATTGGAATTTAAATACTGTTTGGATGTTTTTTTTAAGAGTTTTTTTTTTTTTTTTTTTTTTTTTTTTAACTGACCTATTTTACCCCCTGACTTATTTTACCCCACCTCACCCTATCTCAATTCTGGATTTTTTTGTTTTGTGTAAATATTATGTTTTTGTCTCGGATGAATCGTGTTTGGCATGAAGGCTAATTCAGCATTATATGTTTAATATGAGACTGTGTTAAAATAAATTAGTTGATTGCTACATTGGCTCTAAAGTCTGAAATCTCCAAATGCCACTTATTCAAAATTAATAAACTGTGCATTACTAATAGTATTCATTTATTCCATTTATTCAAGAATTTATAAAACAAATTTTTTATAGAATTTATGAAATCTCAGTTATTTTACTAGTTATAAGCTATTTAATTGTATCTTTTTTTTTTTTAAATAATTCTTTTACAAAAATAATTTTAAAACATTCCCTGTGTTTTATTTGAAAGGGTCAAAATCAATCTTCTGGGGGACCAGGTGGTAGTGGAGCTGGTGGTGACAAGAAGGATGATAAGGTATGTAATACATTTCTAATGCTTTATTCAGTAGCTTTTTTCAGTGCTTTTTCATATTAATTCTTTAATACCCAAGAAATTTATTGTGATAGCACATTCTCCTTTAGCGTAATTTACTGTGTGCAGGGCTCCAGGAATTAAAAAAAAACTGGTTGCCAGCAAAAATTTTTGTTAACGAGGGGAAAAAAATCCCCTCTCTCTTCCCCCCACCCCTCCCAAATTTTGAAATTTACTTGAATATAGAAATTAAAATTCTATGCATAAAAACCAAATATTTATTTGGACTGGATGATACACGAGAAGACAACTGTTTAAATCTAACATTATAAAGTTGGTTTTATTATTTCCTCAAAACTGATACAATGTCAGTATTGATAAATCATTACATTGCATACGATTTATGTCCATACAGATAGTTATTTAATAACTTTAAAAATCTTTAATATTCGTCTGATTAGTTGCTTGTCTATGAGTATTAAAAATTCTACTGTGAATTAAATTGATTCTTTGATCAGTATTCTTCGATCATTCCTATGTTCCTCCATTTACCATGCTTTCTGGGAAAAAAAAAGTCTTATTTATAATGGAAAATAATGACAGGTCGAGAAATTTTGAAAATTTTAGTAAAGTTGAAAAGATGTATAACCAATATTAGCGCCGTATAAACAAAGAACTTTTGCATTAAAATGAGTAGGAATGAATCGGGACTTCACTAAAAGGATATATAAATGGTCAGGGATGGCGCCAGCTAGGGGGCCAGAGGGGCACAGCCCCCCCCCCCCCCCCCCCATCAGGGCATACTCCTAAAATCTCTTGCGGAAATAAATGCAAAATTTTTGGTTTTTCTACTTTTAGCAGCATTTTTCTTTCCTTTTACAAATTTGGAGCAATCCAGTTTTTCCATTCTGTATTCAATAGAAGAAAGTATTGGATTCATAAAAATTTTCAGCTTCCAGTTTTCCATGAATATGCATGTTTTGAGAGGTCCAGAACAAGTTTTGACCACAATATTTTTAGAAAATGTCTGTCTGTGACACGATGATCTCCAAAACCACGAGGAGTATTAACAAATGGAATGTACAAATATTAACAGTTGTAGCGCGCCTATGCTACGTAACCTCAGCGCCCCCTAGCGACCCGTTTGGCAACACTGCCAAGAAGAGAACATTCAGAGACCCCTAGGTTTCCAGAGAAGGAAGTGCTTGAAACGTGTGGTCGCTGTTAGCCGAAATGGCCCACGATCACAAAGTAACAGATATTGTAGGGTGTCGGACTCATTATTTCTACAATTTCAACTTACCCCTTTAACTTACCCCTGTAAATAGTAACTTTATGTGTTGTATATTTAGTGTGTAACTTTAGTTGTAAATAATAAATAATGTTACCCTAATTTAGCTTCATTTTTGAGTTCCGCACGCTACACTAATATTATTAACAGTATTGCAGTTTTTGATAAATACTCATATAATAAACTATCTTTATGTAGTGCCCCCCTGTCGGGGAGGTGGTGTCTCCTGTCAGGGAATTTCTGGTGCCACTATTGTAAATGGTGCTTTACTGTATGTATATTTGAATATATGCGACAAGAAATTCTATGTGTTCAAGTAACATTTTCTAACATTTTCCTACATTTAAATAAACCACTGTTTCTGATTTATTTATTTTTTTTTTTACAATTTTTCATAATTAAAAATTAAAATATTATTAAATGTCAGTGGTACAACTGATAAAGTTTAACAATAAATAAATAAATAAAATAGTGTGATTGACACCTGAATGAAAATATAATCAGCCAGCTGAATAGTTATTCAGTTTGAAAAACTTGTATTTGGCCTAATAGTTAGTATTCAGTTGACCAAATATTCGGTATTCGGTCAAAACTGCTATTCAGTGCATCCCTAATGTTTATTATTTATTATATTTAAGATTTTTAATGAATCAGTAATTTCATGGTGTGTGCATGAAAATTAATTTGTTAAAAAAAAAAAAACTCTGAATCATTCTTCATCATCAATATTACTTACTTTGTATAAACTCAACTGTTTTTGTTTTTTTATTTGGCTTTTAATTTAATATTGTCTACATACTTCAATTTGCCATTTTTTTCTACCAACACACTATTTCTTTTTAATTTGTAAAACAATGCCATATGTTTGCCATATGTTGTCGGATAAATTAATTTTTATTTCATACGGATAAGTATAAAATATTTTAAAGCAAAAATATAAATAATTAGAAATATATATATATATTTTAAATGCCACCTTGTAAAAATAATTATCTTTAATGAAATTAAAAAAAAAGTCATTTAATGCTTTGTTGCTTAATTACTTGGATTATCACTAGATTTCATGTTCAATAATTTAAAAGATTTTATCTTTTAGCCCTGAAAAATTCATTTTATTGTAATACCTACAACTAAATAAATTTAATTATTTCATTAATCAATCTCATTTTATTAAAAGCAGAATTTCAAAAAATTCTAAATTTGCACATAAATTAATACTTATACAGAGCACATATTTCGAAACTGCTTGTTATTATAGCTTCTATAAGAATATTCTCGATTATTTTCTTCGAGGAGAATATTCTCAGAAAGATTATTCTTGGGAATTTTACAACTCTGTGTGACAATTAAAATTTACTTTATTTCAGAACTTAAATATGTTTTGTATGATTTTTAGGTGAATTATTAATTTTCATTTGGTTTCGGTTCGGGTGTGGGTTGTCAAAATTTTTTATTGTGGATTCAGGGTGATTAAATTTTTTTTTGTTGAATTTGAGTCGGGTAACATTACTCTAATTTTACTATATACATTGATGTTGCAATCATTTTATTTATTAATAAGTCATCTGATTTAATCACTTTAGACTATCCTTCTAATTTAAATTTAACTCTGACTACGCATAAAAATAAAATCATTAACTTTCTGGATCTTAAAATTCTTTTTAACGATCATTCAATATATAAGACAAGATTTCAATTTTAAAGAAAATTTGATTACTCATTTTAAATCTTGCGTGCATCTCTCTGTATTCAGAATATCATTTTTAATCACTTATATCGAATAAATAATTTATGTTGTTATAAATTTAAAAATAAAAACATTAATAAACTTATTAAGGAAACTTTACATATGGGCTTCCCAAAAAATTTCGTTTATTCATTAATCTATCAATAAGTATATGCCAAATATATGTATATGTGTGTATATATATATGAGGTTGGTTGAGATGTTGAATGAAATATAAATTAAATATTAAAAAAAAAAAAAAAAATGCAAAAGATTACATGGAAAATACCCGTTTGAAATCAGTTGATAGGATTCTCAAAAAAAAAAAAAAAATTGTAAAACATAAAATTAATGTTAAACTAAGATAAAGATATTAAATGAATCTAATAAACAGAAAATTAATTGAGGGGGGGGGAATCTTTCATTTAGAAAAATAGCTTAGCACATAGTAATTGTTCTCTATGGTTTATTAATATTATTTTTATTTTATCTAAATTTCCCAAACTAATAAACTCTTAAAATTTTGTTTTAAAATTAACCATCTTGGTAATACTAAAGGCAAATTGATTTTTGAATTCATGGCTAAGCATTTCATTATGTTTTTTCGGTTTGAAACAAGTTGGTTTCACTAAATGTAAAATAGTTAAGTTCTAATTAAGTTACTTTTATTTTTGATATAAAATATAGATGGCAGCAGGCAGCAGTATGCAATCCTTAAGCATTTAGAACGATTAACAGTTAAAAATATAATATGAAACTTAAAATTTATTATTATGAATAAATCTCCTTGTACTAAAAAATTAATCATTTCAGTCATTAGCAATTAATTATGATTTCTTTAATTGGATAGATAATTTATTTACTTATATATGTAATTTTTAATTAATTTTAACTATCAACCTAGTACACTACAACTTAACTTCGTAACTGCTAGATTTTACACTATGACATTTCATTACTCGTGTTATGATTTCCATTTTCAATACCTTATTCTGGTGACAATCTCAATGATAAAGTTTCAGGATTCATTCTGTCTTTATATCTTTCAGCTCATTTCAAGGTAATATTTTGCTGTGGGTTTGATCTATCTGTTGGTATTTTGCTCAATATTGCTTACCAAAAACAGAAAACCTGCATTTATCTGCTCAATGCTTTTAGAGATAGCTCCTGATGAAGTCCTATAGCATTTTGAGCTTTTTATTTAATACTAGCCGCCTTCGGCGACCAGCTGGTTCGCGATCCTTGAAAAATCTGACTTTATGAAACTCCCGATCGGTGGCACCTGCGGCACCTTTTTCCCGTTTTACATCTTACAACAGCTTATTGACATATAGTGAAAATAGCTTTATTGAAAAATTTAATCGCAGTAAATTCCCGCTCGGTAGCCTGCAGCGCCCTCTTCCACTTTCAATATCTGAAACAGCCTGTTCGCTCACCATGTTATGATCTTTCAAATTTCTGACTTCAGCAAAGTCCCGCTCGGCGGCGCCTTATCCCCATTTTAGAACATACAACACCTTCCTCTCTCATTAGAATTTAAAATATTAAAAATTTAAAATATTACAGCACCATGTGGCGGTAGAAATTTCTGTAATCTACTGTTCAATTCTAAATCAACAAACCTTTCAAATGATGTATTACTTATGAAAATATTTTAATTAGTAGCTGAGGTACAAAAGAAAACCTAAACAAGAGACCTTAAAACGTGTAAATCAGGTAAAATCACGAATCCCACTTTCGATATAAAAGAACTTTAAAATATCTTTCGAATGATGTATTAAAAATAATTTAATCATAATTAGAATTGGAAATATTTAAATTTTAAAATATTACAGCGCCATCTGGCGGTAGAAATTTCTGTAATCTACTGTTCAATTCCAAATCAACAAAGCTTTCAAATGACGTATTACTTATGAAATTATTTTAAATAGTAGCTGAGATACAAAAGAAAACCGAATCAGGAGACCTCAAAACTGATATCTATCAATTGTCCTCGTATATAAAAAGTTGTTAAAGTTTCATAAATATAAGTGTTTATTTTTCAAAATAACTTTTGGCTTACCTTTTTCTTTAAGCTTTTAATATTTCTATTTGTTTTCCTTACTTAAAAGCCGGCCTGCCATCTTTTCCTGCACCACGCCTCAACAATCGATGTTTGTTTACATTCTTGCCGTTGCCAATCTCGATCTGCATAACTTTTTCTGTTTTGACTGTTGCCACTTCTGTTGAAATAGCATACTTGCCAACTTTTCCGTTTTTTCCGGAAGACTTCCGGTTTTTTAACGTATCTTCCAGTCTTCCGGACAAATGATGAAATCTTCCGTTTTTAAAAAAGTCGCGGATATTGTTCATTTTAAAAAGAAACCCAAATGTCCTACAAAAACTCCTGATTCCCAATCTTTTTCCATCCATAACATAAATGTCAATATTCATTTCAAACTTGCTTTATGAGATTCTAGAACATTTTAAAGAAATAGAATTGTTAAATATTTCTAGCTGATGTAATTATTTTTGCCCCCCCCCCCCCCTATTTATTTATCTACAACTAGTGATTAGCAATCAAATGTTCTGCAGAAGTCTTTTGTTTCCTAAAATCTTAATCCATCTGCAACACAAATGATAATATTACTTTTAAACTTCTTACATTAAATTCTAGAAGTAGAGTTGAAAGAGTTTAAATATTTCTTACTCTGTAATTATTTTTGTATCCCCCCCCCCCCCTTCCCCGGATTATGATCAATTCTAGAAACAATAAAGCAATGGAAGTGCTCAATATTTCTCACATATGTAATTATTTTTAGATCTTTATTGCTGAATTTAATGAATCTGTTTATTTTTCCTCAATTAAATCAAATATTTGTATGTTATATTTATACCAAATGTGTAAACATGGGGAAAAAATGAAGAATAATTTTTTCATGTAGGAAAAATTTTCCCAAATCAATTTAAGAATATTAATATTCAGTTGGTTTTATGCACGTTTGAAACTGATAATTAGCTACTTCTACTTTTTCTTATATGTATGATTAATGTACATACACAAAAAACATATTCTATATTTATTTAAAAAATTAGTTATACTTTAACTTAACTAAGTTTTTTTTGTCTATTGTTAAATAAATTTCTTACAGATTCTGTTTTGTAGATATTTATATGTTGAAGAGGAATAACTTCATTTAAAACTTTTATATATTTAGTATAATCAGTCTATAGTAAAATGTTTTTATAGATTGCTTCTAAATATTAAAATTGTAAAACTGTATTGTTTAATACATCAAAGAGAAAAAAAAAAAAAACTTCCCTTTTTTTATTAAAATTGATTGGCAAGTATGAAATAGTTATAGTAAATTATATTTCGGTTACGATCGTTGAGTGGCAATAGCAATATGTTGTTTATATGCAGATTCTTGGCTTTCAGTTAGTATAAATAGATCGCGGCGTGTGTGTTAGTGGCAGTCGTCAGCAGTGATTAGCCTGTCTTCAATTAGACATGAAATAGTGACAGCTTTAGATAAGTAAACAGCTTTAAGCTGTTGGCGAGCTAAGTACCGGCAGGTGTGCTTTTAGCATGCTACGGCATAGCTTACGTTTTGTTTGGCTGTTGCGTTTTATATTTTTGATAGCTGCCGTTGTTAAAGTTATTTACAAATGTTGAAATTCTTCTTTGTTAAGTTTTTGTTTAAAAGTTTGTTCCTTGTTAAAAAGGATAAAGTCTTTCGTCGTTCGAGAATGTTCGAAAGCTAAAACAAAATTGATAATCGACGTTTTGAGATGAGACTGTTAAATTTGCTAGTTTGTTTAATATTAAATTTGTTTAGTGGCCTTTTAGGTCACACTTGTTCAAGTTTTGAAAATTGTTTTTGAGTCAAAATTTTTACTTAAAGCTGCTGATATGCAATAATGATTTAACTGAGTTAGAGAGTTAGTTGAATATAATAGTGTTTTTTTTATGTGCAAGTCATGATATGCAAATCTTCAATTGTGTACTCTTGTGTCTGTGATCAGCTTAGTAATAGTGGAAGTGAAGTTCACCATCCTTTTTCCCGCTGATCAACTGGGCGATCGCGGATGCTTTGTTAAACAACAAATTGTGATTGTGCCTCATGTGTGGTTTGTTCTTCAACTTTATAAATAAGATAATATAAAATCTGTTATACTTTAAAAATGTTCTTGATATATTTTTTGTTTTATTAAATAAAATTTGTTCTTGTTTAAAACTTTTGTATTTGATGAGTCATCTAGTTTTAACACACTGGTCAGGTCATTACAATTGAAACCCTTAAAAACCTAATTAAGTTTCTACTGCATATTATCTGCATAATAAAAATTGATTAGAAGATAGACCTTTAGTCTATGTCAATTGGTTATGGGCGTGTTTTTTTGAGGGTGTCTTTTTTAAACTTGACCAGTTTTTTCCGTATAATTAATAATTAGTAATTATTTAAAATGGCTTATAATATTGTACCTCAAATTACCAAGTTAAATGCAACTAACTACTCTGGTTGGAAGTGCGACATTAAATTTTTACTTATGGAAAAAAATGCCTATGATATCGTCACTGGTGACGAAATTAAACCCAAAGTCAGTGAAACCGTGACTGAGGAGGCAGTGCAAGACTTTAAAAGAAGGCAGAATGCTGCCATGTCAATTTTATATCTAAATATTGATAGTGAATTTAGAAGTCTAATAAGTGAATGTACTGACCCCTCAGAAGCGTGGAAAATCTTAAAAGTTAACTTCCAGCCAGATAGTAGAAGTCACCATATGAAACTATTTTCTGAAATTATGACGTGTTTTTTAGAACCTGGCGAATCGATTGGTGTTTTTGCAGCTAGAATATCAAAAATTGCTGATCAATTGAAATCAATTAATAAAGCTATTGAGGATGAGTATCTCTGTTTTCAATTGTTGAGATACTTACCTGACAAGTTTGATCAGGTTGTTCAGCAAATTCTTCGTTGGTCTGATAAGGACTTTAACTTTAAAAATATTATTGTTGATCTTTGTGCTGAGGAGACGCGTCTCCAGCTTAGAAATTTTGATAAAAATCGAATAGATTGTTCTATTGAGGCCCAAAATGTAAAATTTAAAAGTAGGCCTGTTTTTACGTGCTGGAGATGTGGAAAAAAGGGCCATGTAATTAAAAATTGTAAAGTTAAGTTAAATGTTGATCTAGCTGCTAAAGAAAAAGAAAAACCACTCAGAAGTAATTTTTCTAAGAGGGGTGGCTCCGGTCAGCAGTCAAAACGTGATAAAGCTCCTAAAGCTCAAAATTTCATTGCAGAAGCTAATTTAAGTAGTTTTGATAGAGAGGGAAGCTGGGCTTATGATACAGCGGCCTCTCATCATTTCTGCAAAGATGAATCTTTTTTCTGTAATTTTTCTGAAATTTATGGTGATGAGTTACACGTGGCTGTTGATGGTGTCACTTTTCCCATTACTGGCAAAGGCGAAGTGGAGTTGAGTTTTAATGGGACTGTTATTAAACTCTGGAATGTTTTGTACTCACCGAACTTGAGGAAAAATCTTTTGAGTGGTTCTAGATTCGACCAGGGTGGTGCAAAATTTATTGGTGAGGCTGGCAAAATAAACGTGGTCGACAAGTATGGTGATTTTCTTTTCTCAGCTAAACTTCATGACGGGATTTATTATACTTTTCCTAAAATAATTAAAAACAAGCATAATGTTAAATCGAATGGGGGCAGAATTCTAATGATAATATAAATGATAATGCTGAAATTTCAGCTTCTCCTGTTGTAAAGCCTGTTAATATAAAAAACTTTGATACCTGGCATCTACGTTTCGATCATTTAAGCCCTGATTTAATTTTCAATACCATTCGTAATTCTGCTGTTAAAGGTCTGCCTAATTTAAAATCAGTTGACAAATTTTTTTGTGATCCCTGTCATGTGAGTAAGCAAAATCGCATTTCTTTCAAACCTTTAGGTCATTCTTCTTCCAAAAAACCTTTAGATCGACTTTTTATAGATACTTGGGGTCCAATTAAAATTCCTGGAAAAAAAGGTGAACGTTTCTTTTGGTCAATAATAGATGATTTTTCTGGTAGATCATCCGTTTACCCTATCCAGGAAAAATCTATGTGTTTTGAGGTCTTTAGGAGACATGTTTTAAGGGCCGAAAGGTTTTTGGGAACCAAGTTAAAGTCGATCAGAACAGTTAATGGTAAAGAGTTTGATAATGACGCTTTTAAGGTTTTTTGTAGAGAGAATGGAATAAATCATGAGCTGACCAATTTTTACACGCCAGAAGAAAATGGAGTTTGTGAGCGGTTCAACCAAACAATCATGAACTGTGTTCGTGCTATGTTAAAATCCAGTGGCTTATCTGATGATTTCTGGCCTGAAGCTTGTTTACACTTTAATTATACGTGGAACCGGATTTGTCACGGTGGGAACTCTAAAACTCCATTTGAACTGTACTCTGGAAATAAACCTTCTGTCCGGCACTTGAGGCCTTTTGGTACTACATATGTCGGTGTCCCGAAGGTCAGGCGCAAACATAAGTTAGACTCCAAATCTAAACATGGAATCCTTGTGGGTTATGCCTTGCGTACCCGTGGTTACAGGGTTTGGTTAGAAGATGAGAAGAAGGTTGTGGAAACCATTAATGTTTCTTTTGTTGAAAGCGGTGATGTTTTACGCAGTGGAGCGGTGATGGGCGACTCTTCTTTTGAGTTGGTGCTTGTCCCAGAGGAACAACCACGGCCCGTTGACCGGTACCATCTTCCTGGTCCGGAGCCTGGTACCTCTGGTGCCTTGCCCAGCGAGATTGAGGGTGTCGTCCCAGCCGTCTCTCCTGTTACTCCTGCTCCTCAAGTTACTCCGCAGACTGCTTTTCCTAACTGGATGACCAATCCCGTTTGGTACAGGAAGGTTGTGCCTCGACCTCAGGGGAAAAAGGTCGATATTTATTATTATCCTGATGGAGAAGGTAAAAAGTGTTGTCAAAGGTCACCTAACGATGTGAGAAATTTTGTAGTTCAAATAATATTGTTTTTAACCCTGCTGATTTTGATTTTTCTAAGTTTAATAAGTTTTCTGGTGTTGTCAACCCTGGTGTTATACCTTCCGCGTCCAGCACGGCTAGTTGACTAGATGTGGTGGTCCCGAGAACGTATAAACAGGCTTTAAAAACTGCTCAGTCTGAAAAGTGGCATGGGGCTATGCTGGAGGAATTGGAATGCATGTCCACGAGAGGGGTCTGGCATCTTGTGAAACTCCCTGAGAACAAAACTGCGTTGGGAAACCGCTGGGTCAACACAGTAAAGCGTGATGAGTCTGGCAACATTGTCAGATACAAGGCCAGGTTAGTCGCGCAAGGTTTCAACCAGGTCCAGGGTGAATCCTATGATGAGACCTTCTCGCCAGTGATAAATTTTTCTGTTGTTCGATTTTTTTTCTCCCTTTTAGTCTCATACTGCGGCTGGTTTAATGTACAGTGCGATGTTAAGTGTGCCTATCTGTATGCTCCCTTGAAGGATGAGATCTACATGAGGCAACCAGTTGGCTTTGCTGAAAAAGGTAAAGAAGACTGGGTCTGTAAACTGGATAGAGCACTGTACGGTTTACATCAATCAGGCAGATTGTGGTTTTATGAATTAAATAAAGTATTGTTGGAACTTGGTTTTAATAAGTTTGAAAATTGTAACTGTGCATATTCGTATTATGATTTTTCTGTTTTATTGGTTTATGTTGATGACATCGTTGTTTTTGCTAGGACTGAATCTCAAGCTAATGATATTTTAAGTTTATTGAAATCAAAGTTTGATTTGAAAATTTTGGGCATCACTCGCAAGTTGTTAGGTGTGGAGTTTGAGTATGCTGATACAGGGGTTTTGATCCATCAAAATCAATACATTGATGAGGTTAATAAAAGGTTTCAAAATCATCGTGTACCTATCTCCTCCTTGCCTATTGTGAAAGGTATCCAGTTTTCGAAAAGTGATTGTCCTATTATTCAAGCAGACATCGATGAGGCTTCTCATTTTCCTTACAGAAATCTTTTAGGTTGTATCTCTTTTATTTCAAATCGCACAAGACCTGATATAGCATATGCCACTAACATTTTCTCACAGTTCCAACAAAATCCAGGCATTAAACATTGGCAGGGTCTACTTAAACTTCTTGGATACATAAAATCTACCAGTCAATATAAGCTCCATCTTAAATGCACACAAATTAAGCTAATTTCTTATTCTGATGCTGATTTCGCTGCTAATAGGGACGATTATGTTTCTATGGGTGGCCAGTTGATTCTCTTGGATAGTGCTGCTGTTTCGTGGCGTACTAATAAGCAAAAGGGGATTACCATTTCAACAATGGAATCAGAATTTGTGTCCATGTGTGATTGTGTTCGTGAGCAGGACTGGTTTTATAATATTTTGTGTGAATGTTCTGGCTTAAATCTTATAGAAAATAATTTTGATATACCCACTTTATATGCTGACAATCAGGCTGCCATACGTTTTACAAAGTCCAGAATTGAGAACTTCCACACACGTCATGTTAATATTAAACTATTTTTTATAAGGGATTGGTTTGATGAGGGCAAATTTCATATTGAGTATATTTCCTCTAAATTAAATCTTGCCGACCCGTTTACGAAGCCATTGACAAAAAATGATTTATTGAAATTTATAAAAGTAATCTTTATAAAATTCTTGTGTTTGATTCAATTTTTCACTTTGCAGATGTTTTTCATGATTTTGTCTTCATGGTGTGAATGTGCGTATGAAATCACGAGGCGCCTTGTGTACTTGTTCATTTGTATATATATTCATGTTTCATAATTTTCTTTCATATTGTATATATATTCATCATACTTATTCTTGTATATAAATTGAATTGAATAATCTATATTGTATATAATGTATGTTTCATATCATCTTTTCCTTTAGTATATCTGCATGGTGGAGAATTATATTTCATTACTTGAAAAACTAAAATTTGTCAATGATGTTCTTCGTATTAACTAGTTTATGGTATCATTTGGTGATACTTCTTTTTATGGACTATGGAGATCTCATGATGGTATCTTGTTAATTAAATTATATATATTGTTTTTTTTATATGCTGCGGTGGGGGGCATTGATATCTATCAATTGTCCTCGTATATAAAAAGTTGTTAAAGTTTCATAAATATAAGAGTTTATTTTTCAAAATAACTTTTGGCTTACCTTTTTCTTTAAGCTTTTAATTTTTTTATTTGTTTTCCTTACTTAAAAGCCGGTCTGCCATCTTTTCCTGCACCATGCCTCAACGATCGATGTTTGTTTACATCCTTGCCGTTGCCAATCTCGATCTGCATAACTTTTTCTGTTTTGACTGTTGCCACTTCTGTTGAAATAGTTATAGTAAATTATGATTCGGTTACGATCGTTGAGTGGCAATAGCAATATGTTGTTTATTTGCAGATTCTTGGCTTTCAGTTAGTATAAATAGATCGCGGCGTGTGTGTTAGTGGCAGTCGTCAGCAGTGATTAGCCTGTCTTCAATTAAACATGAAATAGTGACAGCTTTAGATAAGTAAACAGCTTTAAGCTGTTGGCGAGCTAAGTACCGGCAGGTGTGCTTTTAGCATGCTACGGCAAAGCTTACGTTTTGTTTGGCTGTTGCGTTTTATATTTTTGATAGCTGCCGTTGTTAAAGTTATTTACAAATATTGAAATTCTTCTTTGTTAAGTTTTTGTTTAAAAGTTTGTTCCTTGTTAAAAAGGATAAAGTCTTTCGTCGTTCGAGAATGTTCGAAAGCTAAAACAAAATTGATAATCGACGTTTTGAGATGAGACTGTTAAATTTGCTAGTTTGTTTAATATTAAATTTGTTTAGTGGCCTTTTAGGTCACACTTGTTCAAGTTTTGAAAATTGTTTTTGAGTCAAAATTTTTACTTAAAGCTGCTGATATGCAATAATGATTTAACTGAGTTAGAGAGTTAGTTGAATATAATAGTGTTTTTTTTATGTGCAAGAAATGATATGCAAATCTTCAATTGTGTATTCTTGTGTCTGTGATCAGCTTAGTAATAGTGGAAGTGAAGTTCACCATCCTTTTTCCCGCTGATCAACTGGGCGATCACGGATGCTTTGTTAAACAACGAATTGTGATTGTGCCTCATGTGTGGTTTGTTCTTCAACTTTATAAATAAGGTAATATAAAATCTGTTATACTTTAAAAATGTTCTTGATATATTTTTTGTTTTATTGAATAAAATTTGTTCTTGTTTAAAACTTTTGTATTTGATGAGTCATCTAGTTTTAACACACTGGTCAGGTCATTACAATTGAAACCCTTAAAAACCTAATTAAGTTTCTACTGCATATTATCTGAATAATAAAAATTGATTAGAAGATAGACCTTTAGTCTATGTTATTCTCCGAAATTTCTCTCAGTAATCCGACTTATTCCTGGTTTTCTCCCAAACTTGCATAATTCCAGATAACGTTAAAAATCCTTAGTACGATATGTGAGCAGAAATTCAAATTCGAAACTCTGCAAAAGAATAAAGGTGTATTCCGTTGTTTTCTCCGAAACTCCCGTTTCTTTTCTACATCTTTGCCCCTTCGTTTCCCCCCCTTTCCGCCGATAATAATAATTTTACACTCTAAAATATTCGCATTCGATTTACCCTGCCTTAAAATCTGAATATACCAACCAATTTCAAACGCAGTAACTCTTTTTTTTTTTTTTTTTGCCCCTTTCCCCCCTCCCTCAAGCCCTTCCTAATAATCGTACTCTTTCAAAAATATTCACAATCGAATTATCGGACATTAAAACCAAATACTAAGAAATTTCAGCGGCATATCTCAATTTAAAATACTGCAAAGTATAAAAGAAAACTTTGAACAGTAGCTTTATAATATGCTGTCTAGGCCAAATATTAATTTAAATGTAACGTGAATGAAAATTTGAAAAAGTTTGAAAATTGCAATTTTTATCCCCACTACAAAACATGTGATATCTTAATTGGTTACATTCATTTCCTTTTTTATCTCAGATATTTGTCTCGCATATGTTTTGTTTCAGATTGAGACAGCTGAGAAATAGAATGTTTCTTTTTCGGTCATTTTTCGATCGACATGGGTCTACATTTTAATTGATATCTCCGGAACTAATAAATATTTTTAAATTCTGTTTTCACTATCAACTCGGGAAGGCTTCTTTCTTAGCACCTGTATGTCAAATTTTATACTTCTGCGTTCAGTAGTGGCTGAACGTATAGATGCTCAGACAGACAGACATCTTCTTTTATTATTATAGATTCAGTATTCTTATTGTGCTATGGTTCGAAAATCTTTTGCTAATCTCAACTTTAATGGTTCATTTCATTATTGTAAGCTCGATTTTTTTCTCTTATAATACTATACTAGATTCTTCTTTTCTACAGCATTACCTTGCAAGATCCTTCTTTTATATGTTATCTGCAGGTATTGTAATCTGAATGTTCTTAAAATCAAATTAAGTAAATATTAATATTCTAAAAAATAATTTCACAGTTCGAATACAACAAATAATTAAATCAATTCAAGTTAACTAGTAACCTAATTGGCATTTGTGGATTTTTGTGGTGATTTATTCGTCTGTCTATTTTTCGTTCTCATTTTTTTCATTTTAATCATAAAAATTATATATATATAAATTAATTTTTATTTTGATGCTACATGAAGTGTAAAAAAAAATAGTTTTAGCTTTTTTTTTTTTTTTTTTTTTGCATTTTACAGCTTTAAAAGGAAACATTAAAATTATATAAATTTTTAAAAAATAGGAACATATTTGCTTGTTACGAATTTCTTGAATGGAAAAACAGAATTTTGAAAAAGTTAGGTAATTATTCTTTTAACAAATTTCGTTGTAGGATGACAACATGCTTTGACTACTGGGCATGATAGTCCCCTTTTTTATACTGAAAAGTTGCCCCTTTTTTATAATGAAATTTTATATAACATTACAGCATTTTCTGTTAATGTTGTGAATCTAATTTATTTCTTTGCTTTTTTTTCTTTAGAAGAAAAAGAAGTATGAACCTCCTGTTCCAACAAGAGTTGGCAAGAAAAAAAGACGGCAAAAAGGACCTGAAGCTGCCAGCAAACTACCGTTAGGTAAACATAAAAAAAACCTCTAATTATTTAATATTTACATATTTCTTTCATCATAAAATAATGTAAACCCGTGTGAAATATTGTAGAAACAACAATAATATTGAGGTTTCTGAAAACAGATTTAGCTTGATGCAAATTTCTTAACCACAAAACTGTAAAAGAATTAATTTGTGAATTTTAAAATTAAGTATAATTTTTCACCAATTTATGCAGTTGACTCATAAACTGAATTAAAAATCTAAATTATGTACAATATAATTTTTAAAATTAAAGTTTTGGTTAATATTTTGTTATTTATCAGGATTTTATATAACCTTTTCAAAGAAATGGTTTTAGTTGAACATAAGTTGTAGTCTTGTATTAAAAAATGTTTTTATTAACAAATATTTTATAAAATTTTAATTTACTTTATTCTCTGCAAAAATCTTTCTTTCAAAGTTTCTTGTGGAATTTTGCCATTTTTTTCTTCAGTTTATATTTATATTTAATACTAACTTTATTTATTTGAAATTTGTGAATGGGCTAGTTTGGAGAACATAATGTAATTATTTAGGAGTTCGTAGCAATACAAATTTGAAATTTGTTGCCAGTAACAATTGAAATGTGTATCCCTTCCTAAATTTTGATTGTCTATACCCCTTCCCTCCCCAATAATTTGTAATGCTTTTTTAAATTATTTTAATAAAGATAAGTGCACAATTTTAAATGAAATTTTTTATGTAAAAAAACATACATAATTAATTTTAAAACCTTTTCTTATTTCCAAACAAGTGTATGAGCTGTTATTATAATATAATACAGGGCCTGAAATTTCAACTCGGGTTACACTCACCGAAAAAAAAAAAAGTTTTACTCGCCACAAAATCGAGTTGTCATTTTTTTTTCTCTTTTGTGCATTTTGGGTTTTTTTTTTCCCGAACTATTTGAAATGACAAATATGCTTAAAATTATATATATTAAAAGTGTGTCGTTTATCATCATGTCTCATAATCATCTATAATTAAAAATCGTTATGTATTTGAGATTTGAAAAAGATTAAAATGTCTAATAACATAAATGCAAAGAGTCATAAAAGAAGAAGAAGAAAAAAAAAAAAACTATTTGCTAAACAATATCCTGTGAAAATCTATTTATTAAGAAAGATTAAGCTTCCTTATTTACCTATTTTTTTATTTAACTTTTTACATCAGAATTGTTTTTTTCGTCCATTTTATTTTTGTAATCAGACGGAATGCTGATGTGTATAATTTGTTCATTGTTGTCATTTGAATTAGCCATTTCGGAATAACTTTTTCGGTAAAATCGTCACTTACATACCTACAAATCATTACAAGCGCAAGTCCTTGGAGTTTCAGTAAAAAACTGGAAAATGTGAACTGTTTTTTGATCACTATTCAACAAAATAAACATAAGCAGTATCTTTAAAAGCGCTCAGGTTCATTTTCATGTGCCAATATCACATAGGCAAACTTTCACATTTTTCTTCTCTCGGATAGTGGGCAATGGGCAAAGAGGCTCTCTGCTCGTCTATTCTCAGTCTGCTTGGAGAAATCACAGTGGGAGAAACGAAACTGCCGAAGAGATAAGAAACTGCCGTCCACTAAGCATTTTTCCTTTCCCATGCTAGGATTAAATATGAGGTTATAAGATGGCAAGATTTTGCCACATTTAAATCTATAAAGGAATGTTTTCTGTCACCGTATCGTGTGATAATTCTATCTATAACTAGATCAAATTTTTACTTGGCACAGTAAAAATTCCACTCGCCAGTGGTGAGCTGGCGAGCAGAAATTTTGCGCCCTGTATGATAAAACATAAAAATAAATGTAAAGTTTGAGTTTGAAAAACTCAATTAAATCAGTGTTTTTGATGGAAAATCCAGAGCATGGGTGCCATTGATTGCTCAAAAAAGTGGGTCCCCAAGGACTCAATTGGTTTTAAAAATTGGTTCCTTTTTTAAAATTATAGGTCCCCTAAAAATACCTTATTCTGGAAGCATTATTAAAGAATTATCATTTTAGATATCTAAAGCAATAGTAAATATGATTGAGTAATATAATATAATGTAGCTTAGTATAAGCCAATTTACAGTTTATCAAAAATGTAAATATAAAAATAATAAATTGAAATTTTGTAGCAAATGTGAGACATTAGTAAATTTAATAAAAATGTAAATATTTTTTGTTAGAAATTCAATGTCTTTAGTCAGTATCAAAAAAATGTTTATTCTCTATTTCAAATTTAGATCAGTAAAAATGAACAATTTAATGTTGTACTATGCTGAAAATGAACAAATGTGTTAATAAAAGTTATTATTCTTCATATGGTACATAAAAAAAATTTTGTCAATAGAATAATGAAATTGGCTGAAAAATGAGTTTCTAAATGGAATATCTGAAGTTGTAAAATTGTCATATGATTGATTATGTAGTGAAAAGCAGGCTTTTTCATAACTTCTTTTAGTATTTAAATTAAACATACTTTAAAGAAAAAGAAAAAAAAAAAAAACTTTTTAAATATTGATAATATAACTTAATTAGTATTTAGCTTGATTATTTTATTTTTAATCATTTAAGAAACTGGAAACAAAATATAAATAAGACTGCTCAAGAAATAGGACTGCTCATATTTTAAAAAAATTTCTAAAGAAAAATCGAGAAAAGAACACGTTGTTTAGGATTCTCTGTTTTGAAAATTCTTTGGGATACTCGGTGTGAAATTTTAAATATCGGGTTTTTTTGTGTATTGCACATCTTTTATGCACTATATAGCTTGCTAGCAGCACTTCTGCAGAGTTTTTTTCTTTTTTTTTAAGAAATAAATAACCAAGTTCTTTTAAACTTATGATTCTTATTTTATCTAGGCCTATTAGATTTTTATTTTATTAGAATGAAGACCCTTTTCTTTAAGACAAAATAGACCCCATAAAAATCCTCCTCTCCCTTTTAGCATCAAATTAAAAATAATGTATAACTAATTACAAAAAGAACTAGTATGTTGTGGCCACCACAAGACTTTCTTCTATATTTTCCTATATACATATTCAATCAGTAACAATATTAAAAAAAAAAAAAAAAAAAAAATTACGATTTTTTTCTATATTTTTTTTTTTTTGTTAAAAGTAATACATATTCAACCAGTAACAATATTAAAAAAAAAAAAAAAAACGATTTTTTTTTCTAAGTTTTTTTTTCTTGTTAAAAGTAAAAAAAATCGATAACTTTGTTTTTAAATTATCACAGATTTATAGTTCAACCATTCGTTTTAAAGGTATTGACGAGATCTTTCGAAAGATACCCATCTTGAAAATTTACCCCCCCCCCCCCCCCCCCCCCCGGGGATGCCCCCACATGCAAAAAATTTTTTTCGTAGTTAACTACTACTATTATCAATAATTCATATTAATTTTACAATCACAAGTTTAAAATAACACTTATGTACATTTATACGAAATTTTGTCCTATGCTGCCATGTTAAAAGTTTACATAAAATGCGATCACAGCGCCATCTGCTGGGCGATTGATCCCAAAATCTAATCAGGTGATTTTGTTTGTGGCTATGTCGTGGCTGTGTTCTTTAATTCAGGTTTTTATTTTTCTTTTAGATTTGTCTATATAACATTTGCTATTGCCTTGGGTATCAGTGTAGGGGATTTTATATATACCGGCAGTTTTTAAAGGATGGATGGGATCTTTGTCATTTCTTATGATTTGATATATATATATATTAGGGTTAGGTTTTATAGGGATTTTAATATTATTTTTAGCTGCAATATTTTTAATTTTACATGAAGCACCTTGGTCGTAAAGAATCGAAGTTGTGAATTTTACGGGGGGGGGGGGGGGGCTTTAATAGACGGGAATATTGTTAAGAGTTTTAATTCTTTTATGGTACATTTTATCTGCAAGATTTTCAGGATAACCGGCTTTTTTAGTGTGTTGTTTAAATATGCTTAGTTCATTTTTACTTTCCGAACACTATAGTGAGGAAAGTATTGTAATCATGTCAAAAATCCGAATTCGAGATTTTGATGTTTCTATACGTTTCGAGGTCTAACGAGTCCATTTTCACTATTTTTACGATGATGTGTGTATGTATGTATGTGTGTATGTCTGTGAGTGAACACGCTAGCGTCTAAACGCTTTGTTCGAATAAGCTGAAAGTTGGTACGTATATTGTAAGTCACCATAGTACGAACCCTATAGATTTTGGTGAATCTAGCACTTATAGTTTTTTTACAGGGACACAAAGAAAAATTCTTTATCATTATGGCCAAGGGACCAAAATCTTAAAAGTGCGATAGCATCCAAACACCTTATTCAATTGAGCAAAAACTTTATACACATATTATAGGTCACAGATACTCAATCTGTATAGATTTTGGAGAATCTAGCACTTATAGTTTTTTTACAGGGACACAAAGAAAAATTCTTTGCCAAATTTTTAAAAGTGTGATAGCGTTTAAACGCCTTATTAATCTGAGCAAAGAATTTGTACACATGTTATAGGTCACATTTGAACCAACTGTATAGATTTTGGTGAATCTAGCACTTACAGTTTTTTTACAGGGACACAAAGAAAAATTCTTTATCATTATGGCCAAGGGACCAAAATCTTAAAAGTGCGATAGCATCTACACGCCTTATTCAATTGAGCAAAAACTTTATACACATGTTATAGGTCACAGATACTCAATCTGTATAGATTTTGGAGAATCTAGCACTTATAGTTTTTTACAGGGACACAAAGAAAAATTCTTTGCCAAATTTTTAAAAGTGTGATAGCGTCTAAACGCCTCATTCAATTGAGCTGAAAATTTGTATGAATATTATAAATCACTGTTGCACTAACTATAAGCATTTTGGTGAATTGTGGCCACCACGAGACTTTCTTCTATGTTTTCCTATACAAATTCACTCAGTAACAATAATTAAAAAAAAAAAAAAAAAAAAAAAAGGTGGGACTTTGACAAAATTGTGGGTAAAATGTGAAAATTTGTTTAAGTTTGTCAGAATTTATAGATTTTTACAGGGACACAACGAAAAATTCTTTATCATTATGATCTAAGGGCACAAAGTTCAGTAGCGTTAAATAAAACCTCGTGTGATATATGGAGAAAAATACTCAAACACTCTGTTATGGTTTTCTCTCTTTTGTTTGTTTAGCAACTCCTCTTTCTTTATTTTATCTACAAAACTGTTAGTTACTCAATGTTCGGAAAGTCGAGTGGAGTCACTCCAGATTTTTTAAATCTTTTGATTCATTACAAACTGTAACTGTTATTGCTCTATTGATATAAGATTGAATAGCATTTATTTATTATAAAGTATATGAAAATTTTAAAACAAACCACTATTACATGAATGTTTAACAAAATTATTAAAAATAATCAGTGCTGAATATTATTTCCGTACTTTCAAAAATATTTTATTTCATATTTTTAATACGCTTTTATTAGCTTCACCTGTATGTATGTATGTTTGCATGTTTGTAACCGCTCTGGGAGCGAAGAAAAAATCTATATTGTAAAAAAAAGACTTTCCCTACGTGAACACCGTGGCATTGAGGTATAGCTCTGCGCTACGAACCTAAAGGTTCGAACCTAAACACCAAGTTTTTAATAACGACATTTAAAAAATATATGATCAAGACTTTTATATAAATTTAAATAAAATAAAACATTATATATTAAAACACAAAGCTTTTTTTTTTTTTTTTTACTAAAATGAAAGCATTTCGTATCCGAACACATTTTTTTCTTATAAGTCAGATCATTTTATTGGGCAGTACCAACCTTCGACGAATAAGCAACTCAACAGACTATGAGTTATGTGGATCCAGTATCTCATTAGTGCTATGCAATGAGCAATTGGGGATGATTTATGATTCTACCCTAAATTTCGACCTGTTTGTTGATTGGGTTTAACGTTGCACTAGTACTGCACTATGGGCAATTCGCGACGGTTTGCAATGAGCTTTTGAGGATGATCCGGTGACATCTGCAGGTGATAAATGATTGCATTCTGCGTACAGTCGGTAACAAAAGTGTCCGAACACTAGCAAAAATTCCTATGCAAAAAAAGTGCACTCATACGGTTTTGTTAAATAAATAAATCCTTATCGAATCATGTTCTTACACTAAGGATAGGATTCAACAAGAATTTAATTAATAAAACTGTACGAAGTGTACTTTTTTTACATAGGAATTTTTGCTAGTGTTCGAACACTTTTGTTACCGATTTATTTTTAATATAGTCATCCGATTTGTATGTTTGACTCGACATCCCCCGTCCCATACCCCTGTAAATTTCGTCAAGATGAAGACAGATATAACATAACCGGATTAAAATACAAAATATAAAAAAAACACCCTGGGTCAGCTGGGGAATCGAACCCATTCTTTTACACTTGAAGGTGATTATCAAGGGTGACATACTCATTCGGCCACAGAGGGTCTGCATTCAGCATAACAATTATTTTTAAAACAATAAGATTTCGCAGTTAATAATTCTATAAAATTCATTGCGTAGAACTAGTGTGACGTAAAGCCCAACCAACCTTATGAAATTCTAATGCATATTTTTACAAAATTCTTTATATTATTATTCGTAAACATATATAAAATAAATTGCCAGAAATGTAAGAAGCCATGAAATAGTAGTTATGCACATATTTTTCCAATTTTAAATAAACCCTCCGTAAAAGATCAAAATTGTAATAGCACGTCTAAGGGCCATCTCTAGGAATATGTCCCAGACTGTCGCCTTTGCATAGCTGCAGTGCGAATTAAAACTTAAAACCTACTCAACCTCAAATATCTTAAATATTTTAATTTTGATTTATTTATTTGAGTATTAATTTCAATCAACTATTCAAATAATTAAATATTCAATCAAATATTATAATTCATATTGGTCGCCAATTGCCCATTACACAACACTAGTGCGACATAAAACGTAGCCAACCAACCTATAAATCAGATTATTTTTTTAATCGTCTGCAAATTTATATAAATGCACATGCCGAGAGCTTCAAACATTAATTTACTCCAGATTATATGTAAGCTGGAGTAACGTAAAAGTAACTCTGAAATTGAAATTGCATTATTTTAAATAAATGCAATTTTGAAACATTACATAAAATAATTGAAAATATTGGATCAAACATAAAACATAACGTCACTTTTTATAAATAGAAATTTCTAGATTTCAGAAAATATCTTGTGTTGGTGGGCTTAAACGTCGCACTATCACTACGCAGTGGGAAATTAAAGACTGCCTTATATTCACACTTAGAGATGTTCCGGAGACATGACATCTTAATTTTTATCCTCCGCAGAGGGGATGGCTTCCTTGCTTCAGTAACCCCTAGAGTGATAGAAAATACTACCTTCCTATACTTAAGCTATTTGGCATCATTTAAGGAAGGTTAATGTGATTTGGCGATGACTTTTTTCGTATTTGGCGTTCAAAACGTAAAGTTTAATAATTTTTTGCAGCTTTCCTGTTGCGATCCAGCAGCTAATTTTTTTACCAGTGAATTAAGTGCAACTTAAACTATATTCTGTAATTTTTTGAAGGAAATTGGTGATTATCACTTGAAAGAGTTCCCTTGTAAGATAGATATTTTGTGTTTTTTAGTTCACATTTCTTTAAAAGCGTGTTCTTTAATTTTTTAAAACTATAATATTATTTAAATGTTAGTTTACATTTTATTGGTACCTATTATTTGAATATGCTTAAATTATTTACCATCATATATGAATGTGATATATTAGTTTTATTAATATTGAAGAAATATTTTATTCTAAAATTTATTAGAAATCGTCTTTCCATTTTGATGCTTATTTATGAATTAATAACTGACTTTGTATCTTCAAAATAAAACTGTAAACAAAGGCAGTGATCTCTAATCTGTAAATTCCTATAATCCACACCTGGACAAAACTTTTGCGAGTCAGAGGGAGTTGACTGTAAAACAAATGAAAAGTTT
Source organism: Salticus scenicus (assembly GCA_963930645.1). Classification (NCBI taxonomy): domain Eukaryota; kingdom Metazoa; phylum Arthropoda; class Arachnida; order Araneae; family Salticidae; genus Salticus; species Salticus scenicus. The sequence goes on from OZ005648.1 coordinate 310,482,080, forward strand.
TTTAGCAGTTCAATACTGCAATTTATTTTTTTACTTAAAATATAATTACAATTTATTGATTTTTTTTTTTTTTTTAATTCTAAAGAACTTGCAAGAGAGTTTAACAGTAGGTATCTTACTTATTGATACAGTTCATTGGGTACCAGCTTTAAGTTTATACAAAAAATTGTATCCTTGAAAAGAAAAAGAAAAAAAAAAAAGTGCAAATATTATGGTTAAAAATTCTGTTATAATTATCACTTGTGTTTGAACGTATAATAATATGAGATAGTATCTATGCAAAAAGTTCTAAAAATATTTGCATTAAAAAGTAAAACCCATGACCTGTATATATTTAGAGTTTGTTATCAAATAACTTATTTTTCTAAAAATATTTTTAATATTAATTTGGTTATAGTTTAGGTTTGACATTTGAGTTTATATAGTTCATAAATTTTAATTTTGAACATCTGTTTCGTCTTTTGGTTGGTTTCTTCCATTTCTTCTGGATTTTTTCAGTTTCTTCCATGGTCCTGGAAAAACCCCAACCCTGATTTTAAGGTAGAAATGCTCCCAAAATGTAATTTATGTATACCATAGCGGATAGAATTTATAATTAATTGGTAATAATGCTGGTAGTAAATTTTTGTTTTACAGTCAATTCCTTTTAACCCTATAAGCGTTAAGCCTGTCTTTTTCCGTAATGCAGTCAAAACAAAAGGCTTGTATGGCTAAATTTTGAAATATATGTTGCTTTTTACGAGAAAATAATATTAATAAACCTGTATAGAGTATTGTATTAAATTTTCGTATTTATACTGTGCATAGTGTTAATTTTATGAATCATTAAACAGATATACTGAAAAATGGCTAACGCTGAAAGGGTTAGTCTGCAAATCCTTCTAATCTGTAATTGATTTTGTAATATAAATAAATAAATAAATTTGCAGCTGAGATTTCGAAAAAATCAGCAACTTTTCTCACTTTTTTTTTTTTTAACAGAATTTTTTGCTTAATCCTTGCTTTTAAACACAATTGGGGGAAGAAAACAGATTTTAATATTTTTTATATTGCAATTCATACATACTAGCGCCAGGTCAAGCAAAAGAACATCAAGAAAGTTTATAAAACAAACCACTATTGCATCAATATTTAATAAAATTAAAAGTAATCAATGATAAAAATTTATTTCTGCACTTAAAAAAAATTTCTTTTATATTTTTAAAATAAATATGTAATTTTATATTTTATTGCTATGCATTCTTTGAATATGCTTACATTATTTATCTTCATATATGAATACAATTGATTAGTTTTATTTATTAATATTGAAGTATTTTATTCTGAAATTTACTACAAATCGTCTTTCTGTTTTAATGTTTATTTAGGAATTAAGAATAATTTATATGTATGTATAAGTATAAACCAATAAGATGACCTATAATCTACAAAATCCTATAATCTGCACAACTTTTGGACAGAACTTTGACAGATTAGAGAGAGTTGACTATTTCATTGATCAAGGATTCTTGTTAAAAAAATATGTTATAGCTTGAAAGAATTTAAATTGCTTACACTTTTTGTTATATTTATATGAACAAAATTTAGTATTATATTGGTTTTATTTTTTATTATATTATATAAAAAACTATGTAATATCTAAAATTTTTCTTTTTTAGTTACACCTCATACCAGATGTCGTTTGAAGCTATTAAAACTTGAAAGAATTAAAGATTATCTTTTAATGGAAGAAGAGTTTCTCCGAAATCAAGAAAGGCTTAAACCCCAAGAAGAAAAACATGAGGTTTTATTTATTTTTTATTATATATATATATATATATATATATCTTTTTTTTTTCCGAATTTCTTCAAATTTAATTTAAATATTAGGGAATAAAATAAACATTAATGAAGTATGGTAAAAATAGTAGACAAGCGAGATTCCTAGAATTTTTTTTGTAGCCTTCTGTATATAGGCTAGTTTATTTAGAAAATAACTAAAGTCTCTAAATGCATTAGTTAACAAAGGCGAAAAAATAGAAAAAGATTACATTAAAACTTCTTAAAATTAAAGATTAAAGGCCTACTTGGAAGCTTCATGAGAGGTCTTTCGTCACAGATCAGCAATGAAAAATCTCTCATTAGGCTTCCAAAGGCCTTTAATCTTCTACCTTAATTTAATAGAATAATAATGGCTTTTTTTTTAATGCTATCAAAACTACAGAGTCGTTACGGAAAGTAACCAACTCAAACCCCTAAAATTTTAGAAAATCTGATTCAGATTCTTTCATACATGTATACACACTTTACAATTTATTTCTTTAAATACATAAATAAAAAAAAAGTTAAGGGTTGAATGTTTGGGTAATAGATTTATATTTTTTAGATTACAAATTTAAAGTGCAACAACCAGGGGTGAAACTTTTCAGGGGCTAACCCTAAATTCAGGGTTTTTGAAATATTTGCTGTCTCCAAATTTCATAATTTTATCATTTTGGGCTTTAATTTGCTTATAACATATTAAGAACTCTTGAAATATCACTTATTTTAAGTGTAAATAAATACTTTTTGTAGTAAATAGTTATATATAATTAGTATGTCTCCCCTTGCCATTTATTCTGCATGCAAGCAGCAGTTTTCAGGATTTTTGCATGCTAGATAGTTTTACTTCAACCCCACCCCAACAAACTCAAAAATACAGTGTTTTTAAAAGGAATTTAAAACCTGAGGTGATAAATAATGTTCTTTCAAAGTTTTGAATCAGGAAAACAATGATCATACACATTATTGCAAGTTATTTTTTTCTGATTTCAAAGCTTTGTTTTAAACAAACAATGTCAGCTTACGGCAAAATACCGGATAGTATCAGTTTGCAAAGAAAGCAAACCTCACCAATATTAACTATTTCAATCTTTAGTAAATGTTAGGAAAATATTCAATGCAAGAAATGCTTCATGATATAATCTCCATGACAATTACCCTCTGTTAGTTAGGAGGAGAGAGAAAAAAAAAAAAGAAAAAAATCTTTATAAATCTTTTTTCTCTCTTTTGATTGAGTTGAAAGAAAGTTTTACTTATTGTGGTTAGGACTTGTGTTTGAAGGGTAAAGAATGAATATAGAAAAATTTTAGAAATTTATAGTTGTTTTAATGAGAGTGTTGAGTTAGAATAAAATGAACAAAAATATATACAGATTGAACACTGTCCTTCCTGGCCCTGAATCATTTTAATCATTTATGATTAAGGTATGATAAATAATGCATCCATCCTCCTTCCCTATATTTATTATTAAAATGTCAACAAACTCAAAATATAACATATTTATTAATGTATATAGTTTTAAAAAAAGTTTTATAAATTTTTAAAATGCCAATTTTAAAAACTTCAAAGTTACCTATTATAATTTTAATCACAAACATTTTCGCCATTGTTTTTCGAGGCTTCTTTAGGTAATTTCCTTGGTCAGCTAAAATTCTGAAATCTTCTGCCTCTTTGTAGCGTCTCACACCATCTGGCGTCGACAAATGATGGATTGTATTGATTGCAGACATCTACATTAGTAATTACCTCTATTGTTTCACGTCACAATGCATACAATACTGTTAGATTACATAATTCACAAGTTTTATTAGGCCAATTAAATTAACTTTTAGGTTTTGTTTTCGATTTTCTTTGGTTAATGCTATAATTACTTTTTCCTCACATATTTTATATTGCCTTGATGCTCCTTCATACATTTATTGATCTTTCCTTTTTAGTCACCACTCACCAGATTAGTTTTTATCATTTGTATAATTAATTTTATATAGGGTGGTGCCGAGCCAAGCTAACTGACTATTTATGTTGATTTCTATAGAAATTGACCTATTGAAATCACTTCATTTACATACAGTAGGAAGCCGAAAATTCGGACTTGCCAAAAATCCGGACAATTTCGTCTGCATTAATCATCATCACCAACAGCTTTTTTAAAAAAAATATAAATCAGAGTTCCCATGGTCCTTGAAAGTCCTTAAGAAGTCTTCAATTTCATTTTCTTTTTCAAGGGCCCTTTAAAATCCTTAAATTTTCCGCTCTAGCAAATGCTCGATCAAGGCTTAACTATCTCCATCTTCACATGCACACGCCTTTGTCTAATATAATGCATTTTGTCGTAAAATTCTCATTTCATTATCTTGCTTTTGCATATAGTTTCAGTTTGTCTTTTTCACCAATCTTGTACCTGTTTGGTAGACTAGTCATTAATTTTGGGCAGAAAGTGACCAGACCAGAACTCAAACCTAAGAACTTTCGAATAATCATAATGATCCCAATTCCAAATCCTAAACTAATCATTTTTTGACTTTTGTAAAAGTTAATTTGGTCAATCCATCAAAAATGTATTATGAAAACAGGCAAAGTTATTCTAATTATAAAAAAAATAATACTAATAAAAGTAGTTACTAAAGTTTTGTGAACACTAATATGCCTAGTGTTCTGTGATTTACTAAAGTTTTGTGTATATGCCTAGCATTCTGCGATTTTCCCCTATAGTCCTTGAAAAATTTCAAATGGGCCTTAAAAAGTACTTGAAAAGTCCTTGAATTTTTTTCCTTTTTAAGAGTGGGAATCCTGTAAATATATCTGAAAAAAGAATCGTAAAAGTATTTTCTTATTAATCTTCAAAACTGGTATTTGCAAAATCTGAAAGAGGAGGGGAGGAAAATTATAATAATAGTAACAATTCTTAAACATTTATCTAATTGAGAGCTAAATTCTAAATTCTATTTCAATTATGCCCAAATTTTCAACTGAAAAAAAAAAAAAAAAAAAAAAAAAAAACACAAATGTTTTAAAAATGGCATGTTTTATTTATTTTCTTTTATTGTAACTTGTACTAATTTCTGTATGCAAATATTTCAATAAATCTGTTTTTCAAGTTTAATTTTTAATTTTTGCTATTTATTGTTAAAGTTGATTTAAAAAAAAAAATACAGAAAATATTTAAACATTGTAATATAGTATTTACTTGAATTTGCATACTATCCAAGTACTTTACTTAACCCAAAACATATTTTTTAGGCATGACAAAAAATCCAGATAGTCTGAAATTGTCGCGGTCCCGACAATTCCGGATTTTCGGCTTTGTACTGTACATATCTATATACAATGAAATATTTATCATCACGATATCTTCCAAAATAATACTCCAAATGAAACCAAATTTGGACAGTAAACATATAAATATTGCGGATGAGTTCGTTAACTAAGTTACACCGTCATTTTGTTTTCAAGTGGCGGCCACTTGAAAATTTCAAATCCGCATTAAAAAGCATATTTAAGGCTGGATTTGCTTAAATTTTTATTATCGCCATTTTGTTTCAAAATGGTAGCTACATGATAAGAAAAAAAAAATCAACCTACTCTTCCAAATGAGCCGGAAGGACTTATTTCAATTTGTCATATATGCAGAAGCAGGGAAAAATAAGTGAAAGTGTCTATAAATACGACCAAGTACCATTTATATTCCATGTATTACAAGGTTAATTAAAAAAATTAAACATAAATGGAAGTCATCTGCCTGATATAGTTTTTAAAAGATAATCTTGTAATTGATGGTAAATAAATGGCATACTTGGTCATATTTATAGACACTTTTACTTACACGTTTTGGGATGTCCTGAACACGAATTGATGGTTTTTAGAAAATGTCTGTGTGTGTGTATCACGTTTTTTGTGGACGCTGTATCTCACGAACCAATGAATGAAATTTAACCAAACATGGTATTTAGTTGCACCCTGACATGAACTAGTGCTGATTAGATTTGGGGATCAATCGCTCAACAGGTGGCGCTGTGGTCACATTTTTTGTAAACTTTTAACATGGCAGTATAGGACAAAATTTTGTATAAATGTACATAATGAGAGTTATTTTTAACTTGTGATTGTAAAATTAATATGAATTATGGATAATAGTAGTAGTTAACTAGGAAAAAAATTCTGTGCATGTGGGGCATCGCTTCCTCCCTGGGAAGGAAGGGGGGGGGGTCAATTTTCAAAATGGGTATCTTTCGAAAGGTCTGGTCAAAACCTTTAAAATGAATGGTTGAACTATAAATCTGTGATAATTTAAAACAAAGTTATCAGTTTTTTTTTACATTTAACGTAAAAAAAAAAAAGCTTAGAAAAAAAAAAAAATCCCTTTTTTTTTTTTTTTTTTTTTTTTTTTTAAATATTGTTACTGAATGAATTTGTATAGGAAAATATAGAAGAAAGTCTTGTGGTGGCCACAACATACTGTTTTTTTCCCTGCTTCCATATATACAACAAGTTGAAAAATGTCAATTGGCTCCACACTACCCTGTATTTGCTGGCAGTTTCTAGGTGATAGATCCTATCTTTATCTTTGTGAATAGGATCCCATTTTTATTGTTTGAATAAATCCAGAAATTACAGAATTGTTATGGAAATGATGTTCAAATGACAGAACCTCAGAAATCAATGCCAGACTCTCTCACGTGACTTTCAAGTGCTGTACATAAAGTGCATTTTAAGTTAAAACTTCATACTTGTACATTATTTAACAAAATCAACAAACTTAAAATGGACCCTTTCTAAAAATTGGAGAGTTTAAGAAAATTGTTTTGGAATATTTAGGCAAGAAAATTGCATATATTTCAGTAATTAGTTGCAAATATGTTGTATACTGGTTAAATTTTTTGAATAGTATTATGAGATTAAACATAAATTTTATCATGATCATTATCATCAATGTAATAATTCTGAAGTTTGATAGATGGCCATATTGTATACTTTGGTAATTAGCTTTAATAGCAATTAAATGAAAATTGTAACTATTAGTGTAAAATGATCACATATTCCAGAAATTTGTTGACAATTTTTGCATATTGTGAGAATCAGTTTTATAAAAGTATGAATTTCATCCATTAATAGCAAGTTGCCTAATTCAGTAATTAATTGTGATTAAATATAAATTTTGTTAATTAGCAGTGAAATAATTGCATATTTCTACAATCAGTTGCAAAAATATTGTGAATTTCAAAAGTCAACTTTAAAAAGTATACATTTTCTTGAGTAGTGATAAAATGATAGCATACTTTAACAATGCTGTATGATTAAATATTTATTATGACTTATGGTTAAATATAAATTTTTGACAGTTAACATTGAAGTGATCTTGTATTTCAAAATTTGACTTTAAAATTACTACATGTTTTCGGAATCAGCTTTGAAAAAATATGCACATTTTATCGATTAATGGTGAAATGATGACCTGTTTCATAAATTAATTGTGCTTGCTTAAAAAGTATTCTTTTCATTTTGAAAAATATAAACCAATATTAATTCTGTTTTTTTGTATATGTAACTGTATATATATATATATATATACTATACATAAGACTACTTTATTAAATCACAATTTTAATTTCTTAATATTGCAGTTTTATATCTATAAAATAACTTTTTTTTTGTTTGTTATGGTTTATGAAATTTTTGAAGTATGATTGAAAATAATTCCAGGAGGAACGATCTAAAGTAGATGATCTTCGAGGTACTCCTATGTCTGTTGGGACTTTAGAAGAAATAATTGATGATAATCATGCTATAGTTTCTACTTCTGTTGGAAGTGAGCACTACGTTAGTATTTTGTCGTTTGTTGATAAAGATCAGTTAGAGCCAGGATGCTCTGTTCTTCTGAATCATAAGGTAATTTTTTCTTCTTCAAGAGTTTGTTATATACAAAATATTATTTATTGTATTGTTTGCAAATTTAACTTATCTTTGAATTCCCAAATATAAAGTTTTGACGTTATGCTTTATAAACCAGTTTTTATTTGTTAATTTGTATAATAATTTTATCCCATACTGAAAATTCAAGTATTTTTTATTTTGAATGTTTAAAATTCATGTCATTAAAAAAAAAAAAAAAAAAAAAAAAAAAAACCTAATGTGCGAGATATTATTTAAGAACATATTTAAGAATTTTTTTTTAAATTGTCTAATAGAACGTACTTAAAAGAATAAGGGATGAATTTTGTAATAGCTTTGAAAGAAAAAACAAAAAAATGTAACAAAAATCATGCTTTTTGCAAATTTTACATTTACATGCACTTTTTAATTTTTTCCCCAAATCTAATTAATAAATTTCAGAATCTATGCCTAATTCTTTTAAGTAGGTTCTATTAAATATATCTATATAATCTTTTCTTAAATATCTATAGAAGTTTTAACATTTTGAAGATTATAAATTAATGAAAAAAAATGCAGACTTAGAAAATGTGATTTAAAGATTTCAAATTTGTAAAAAGAAATATATGAAAATAATATAACGATAATAGGTATGCAATTCATTTTCAAATTTGTTATATTTTCAAAATGACATTTATTAGTTTAATCCACTGATATGATTTTTCTTAAAACTGTGATTTAGTCATTTATAAAGTCAGTTTTAAATTTTTCAAAACTGCTTAAAAAAAATGCAGATCTTTTTTATTATTATTATTTTTTTTATTTACTTATCACTATCAGTTTGTACCCAGTGGCAGAAAGTTTTGAAGCTGTTTGCAGCAGGCTTTTAAAATTTCATAATCTGTCTGCAAAATTTGTGTGTAATCAGGGGTGAAAATGGCTTACATTCAAAAAGCCTGAAAGCTGATTGGGATGGGGAGGGTTAACGTCAGTGATGATCTTGTGCAACAATACACGAATACAATTTTACTACAAAACAATATAGAAAAAAAAAACAATTGTATTCATTCAATTCATCTCATTCAATTAAATATTTTATAGCATTTGTTTGACGCAACGCAATATAAATAATTATAAATAATAAAAGTATTAGTTTTAATTTTGATACAGAAATTTTAAAGTGAATTGTTATCCGAAAGTTGCAGACAAAAACTGTCTGCAAGCCGCTTTTCTGTGTCCACGACTGTGTTGCAGTGTTTCTGCCACTGGGAGTTTGTATATGATCCTATTTTTGTCAAACAAATCTAATAAGGAAAAATGACAAGTCATTTTTTTCTTTTTCTTTATCATAATTCAATTTATTTTAGGGATATAGTTATGCAGTTTTTTTCTAATGGTGTTATTAAATGAGATTTTTATTTTCCCCCTTTGTTAAAATTTTTTCTACCTTTTTTTAAAATAATTTTTCAGTTTCCAGTGTTCACTTATCTAACGTACAAAGATTTGAAGCACATTTCAAGCTTTTTTGGGACATGCAACATAATATTGATATGAATTAAAATTTACAGCAAATAATGGCTATTTAAATTAAAGTGCTTGTTGCATAAATACGAAACATGTTTCTGTTAGTATATTTTTAATTTTTATATATAATAAAATTGTTATAAAATAAATAAGCACTAGCGAAAAAATTGTATGATTTTCCTTTGTCAATTTTCCTTTTAAAATTATTCTGCTTATTCCAGGTTCATGCTGTAGTTGGTGTATTGTCTGATGATACTGATCCTATGGTTACTGTTATGAAATTGGAAAAAGCTCCACAAGAGACATATGCTGATATTGGAGGACTAGATCAGCAAATACAAGAAATTAAAGTGAGTTTTTTTTTCTCTCTCTTACTGTGTGAGAGTGTGTATGTGTGTATGGCAGTTTATCTGTCTATGGTTTCCGTGCACCTGGCAAATCATGTAATCTTATTTATTAATTTATGATGATTCAAATTTGTTATTCATTGTTTTTATGGAAAATCATATATCAGGGTTTAATCCAGCTTTTTTAAAATGGTACCCCACTTGTGAATTTATAAAATAATTTTTGAAAAAATCAAGTATGTTTGTAAAAATTAATAATGCTTCAGAATAATTGCCAGAAATATGCAAATGTGCAAATTAATGCTTCCGAACAATTCCCAGAAGTGTGCAAAGTAGCTTATTTAATTTTAAAATACATTTTAAAAATAGAATGGAATAGTTGTAAAATATATATGTGGGCAAGTTATTTCTTATGTGTAAGGTTAGAGGGTGTTTACTTAGATAGTTACCATTGTCTCCACTAAATATTCAAATTAAAGATATTTATTATGTGTTTGATGCAGTGAAGCTTATAAAAATTTTTAGTGTGCAGCTACATTACTGAGAATTGACTTTGTGAAGGTGCTTCTTTGCTGAAATTTGATTTTGTGAAGATGCCTCTTTGACAAAGATTGACTTTGAGAAAGTGCCTCAAGGCGGCACTAAATTTCTTCTGGATTAACTGCTGTATAATCTTTCATTATTGGCAAATTTTGGCAAAGTCATGAATTTGGACAATAGTTAGTTCCCCATCATACTATAGGTATGGGGAACTTAGGTAATTATGAAAATTTTCAACTTAGTTTTTTTTACTTTTTACACGTTTTCAGATGTGAGGAATCCGAAAATGGCAAAATTTGTATGGTGTCCGTCTGTAGGGTGTCTGTTAGTTTGTTAGTCCATTAATGTGTTAGTATGTTAGTCTGTGTACACGATATCTCAAGAACAAATTGTCGCAGCGAAGTCAGATCAGTTTTAAAATACTTTCAACACTGGCAAGAACCCTATTCATTTGCAACATTCAAATTTAAAAGTTAAGTTATTAGAAATTTATGATTGTCTTAACATGGGAGAATAGGGCAAAATTTCACTTATATGTGCATTAAATGAAAAATTTTTACTGAAAAAATATGAGACCAGTTTTAAAATATGAGTTTTGATGTCGGAATGAACATAATAAACATGCTAATTTGAAAATTTTGCAAGTTATTGGAAATTTATGAATTTCTTAACATGCAGAATAGGGCAAAATTTCACATAAACGTCAATTTTGAGGGATATTTTCATCGTAAAGATGTCAGACCATTTTTGAAAATATTTAGGATACTGGCATGAATATCATAGAGTATGAATTTTCCAATTTAAAAAATTCATAAAAAATTCAACTTAAAATGGCAGAATAGGGCAAAATTGAGCATAAACATCCATTTTGAGGATCATAAATATATCAGACAGCTTCAAAATAACATTTATGATACTTGTTTGAACATGATTGACAACAAATATTCTAATAGGAAAATTTCGTAAGTTATTTGTAATTTAAGATTTTATCAACGTAGCAAAATGGGGGCGATATCCCATATAAATATGCATTTTGAGGAATGTTGCATTTGAAATAGTAGCATGAAAATAAAACTACGAAATTGATCCTAATAAAATAAATAGATTAGAATCAAATTTATTGAAGTGAACGGTGCATAACCTATTAGGCGGGGATTTCATTCTATCACTGTGTCAAACATTTGGTCAAATTAATTTCTCTTAACATGATAATCTTATTACGAGAATGTCCTGTACTAGAAATATATGAGAACATATATATGATGGGGACCTGAGCAGAGTCCACCTATGCCAACTAGTTTAATTTTGTAATGGAAAGTCGTGATTTTTGGTAAAAAGTAAGTAAAAATCATGAAAAAATGTAGGCTGTCACAAATTTGGAAGGCTGTCAACTTTTTTTTTTTTTTTTTTTTTTTTAAGCCCTTTTTTCTCTTCTGATCAAGTGACTGAAAAAAAAAATCTCTGCTTCTTGTTTATAAATCTTATTTTAAACCTTTTATTTTATTTTTTAAGTACAATTTTTGGACAATTAGTGACGAAATAATTCCCTCTTCAGTAAACGTTGTTGGAAAAAAAAAAAAAAAAAAAAAAAGAGCAATTATATACCTATACAATTACTGAATCACTGTGCTTTCTGTGAGGAGCGATAGTAATTTATGGAATTATGTCAATGTGTAAAAAACTGCAGAATCAGGCTTCTTTTCCTGTTTTTTTTTTTTGTTTTTTTTTCTGTCCTGACTTAGGAAGCAATCTCTATTTCAGAAGATTTCAGTGAAGAATAGAGAAGATAATCTAGAGCTGAAAAAAGTCATCTTATTTTCAACACGTATCACTACGAATATTTATAAGAATACTGATGGTGCTTTTATAAGTATACTAAAACAGCACAGATTTAATTATTTAACAGCAAAATTATACTTTATTTTTGCAATTAATTGCAGTTAAAGTATTAAACATAATTTATTTTCAGTTATGTGTAAAATGATTTTTTATTTTAATAACAGGCTGTTAAATTGTGTATTTGAGGAAATAGCTTTGAAATAAGTGTGAATTTATTAATTATTGGTAAAATAATCACCTGTTTCAGCAATTATTTTCATTATTAAAAACAAATTTAAGTTAGTACCAAAATAATTTGGTATTTCGATAATCTATATCTATAAAAATGTTAAGTGGTTTGTGTACGCTTCAAAAACTCAAAATGTTCTGCACCGATTGAGCTCAAATTTTGACATGATATACAACCCGCTTCAAAGATTTTTATATATTTTCCGCATCAGTAACATACCCGCGACTGCAAGAAATCAGCTTTTTTTTCACGGTCAGCAGTGTACCAGCAAAAACACCCATATTGACAATGCAAATTTGCTTTATATTTACCATTTATTTTATACTGTGCGTGCTCAGTGAAAAGTAAAAAGAAAAATAATGTCCATGTTTCAATTTTTTATATTTGTGAATGCATGAGCACGCAATAGTTAAAAATGTTTGATTTTCGATGAATGACATCTGTATAAAATTTTTAGTTTTTTAAAAAAGGAAATAACTTTCCCATTTTTGCTCTGAAATGTCCTCTTGCGATTAATGTTTATGTAGTCGGATTCTTCGCCTGTTACCCTTTGTGATTTCGTGTTGCAATTATTTTTTTTTCTCAAAATTCCGTATCTCAGACTATACCAATCTTTCAATATAAATACTTCTCAACTGTTTCTCTTTCCGTCAGTAATGTTAACTTCGTAAGAAACAAAAATGTGTATGCTCTATTAACAAAATAAATGCTTGCCTGAAATGCCATGAATTTTTTTGCCTATTCAGAATGAAAATTTTTCATTATTAAACTTTTTGTCCTATCGCTCATTTTTTTCGACCCAGAGCTGTGAGAGCCATAAGAGGTTATAATCTTATCCCTTCCTTCTGTTCCTGTGAAAACCAAAACAATGCCTCGTAGAAAAACAAATTTGGGTCATCACACTCGCCACACAGAAGGACTGCTTTCGAATATGACTGAGGAAGACTATATTTATGACCACACATATTAAAATTGAAAATAGGTGTGCAATTATCATGTTGCGGAATATTAACCCCTTCCGCTCCAGGCTAGCTGTAGTGTAAATGTCTGAAATACCAGATTATAATTTTGAAATAGTATCGTATACTTTCTTTGGACGTATGCACGTACGTCCATGGTATTAATGGCCATTAACACTAGGACGTACGCACGTACGTCCCTGGAGTGGAAGGGGTTAATGGACCAAAACTCTGCAGTGGTACGCGACTCCCAGTTAAGAAATTAATGAACAACATAGTGGAAGCAACCATTTTAACGGGGCCTTTCTAAACAGGGTTGTTATTTTGTCCACTTTTTGTCAAAAGTCCGGGACGCTGGACAAAAGTGGATAAAACTGGAAAAACCACATGGAAATGGACAAAATAAAATCCATTCAACTGTACATGTTCAGTGTATAAAAGTATTCTGTTAAAACAATAAATTGCAATTTTAACTTTAAATTAGCAATTTTAGCAATAGAAATATTTTATTAAGAATTAATAATTTAATTAATAAAAAGTGTAATTTCGTTTTAATCATGATTTAAAAAAAAAAAAAAAAAAAAAAAAAAAAAAAAAAAAGAAAATGCTAATTACATTGGTTATGTACAGTTTGTAGATGTAACTAAGTAAATCTGTTGTGGTGGACTATTATATTATCACCATAATTAATAATAATGACCCTCATCTGTCATGAACGATTCCGGTTAGACCGCTTCAAAACAAAAAACTTTTGGCAGCCATTTTTTTTTTTACGTTTGTTCAACTTATTGAGCTGGTTCAACTTACAGAAACATACATATAATATGTTTTGTATCGCACATATTCTTATTTATTTCCACTAAAACCTGGAAAAACTATTCAATTGTAAGGTTTAAAGGTCTAAATTAAATATAACGGATCACTGGCTATTATAAACATGAACCTATAAATAGAATTATGTAACTTCATGATTATAAGCAACACAATACCAAATAAAAACAAACCAAAACTGTTGTCATTCAGAAAATACAAATTCTGAATGAACGACTCTTTGACTGTTACTTAAAAAAAAACGCTTAAAGTATTTCTAAAACATATTAAAGCCTTAAAATAATAACAGGAGACTTGGCGTTGGAATATTAAAACCCGAATAAACCACTACATCAGAAATGCCAAAGAAAAATATTGGAAATATTGGAAAAAAATATTGCATTTCCAATATTTTTCTTTGGTGTTTCTGACGTAGTAGTTTATTCGGGTTTTAATAAAAGCCTTAAAACTCTTAAAATATTTGTAAAAACATATTAAAGTCTTTAATTATTTTTATCAAGCTTCATTGTTTGTTTACATTGTAAGGTATGGGCTGCCAACCTCTGGGAGCGCTAAAGTGTAGTTAACAAACAAGAAAAAGTGTAGTTTTAAGGTACAAAGTGTAGCCGCTAAAAAATAAGAAAATGCTTAAAATAAATAAGCATAAAATCTTTTGTTTACACTAAGACTTACTTTCTGAAATTTATTGATTTTTAACAATCAAACATACAAAATATCACTGCATTCTTTTAAAAATAACATTGCACACAAAATTTTTTCTGGCAATTATCGAAATACCTAACAACAATTAGATACAGTTTAACAGCATTTTGATCAGTGCTTTCATCAGTTGCCATCGAAAACGGCAAATGTTTCAAATCGCCAACGATATCAGAACAGGTTATTTTTGCCATGCATTTCATTAGGGCTGCCATCTTTGTTCTACCGCTAGGACACTGTCTGGCGATTTTTGAATACGGGAACATAACTCTAAATAAATTTCCAGCATGATTTGCTGTAGAAATTGGAACATTATGTCACTTAGAAATGATGTAAAGAGCATTTCTGTTTTGGTAGTCTTTGATGCTGCATCACTTTTCACATAAAAACTGGATGGCAAAGGCTTTATCGTTGCTTTTTTTTTACTTAAACGCTTGTGTCAGCTTGTTGCAATATGACGCGAACAATCATAAAGTCCATGATGGTTTACGCGAAAATTGCTATTACATATTGCACAATATGCCTCATGGGGTGAATAAACATGGGATGAATCTACAGATACACGGCCACAGAATCTACAGAATTTGCAATCTACAGATTGTAGCAGAATACTCCAATAGAGATTTTTGATCAGGAACTTTTTCTTCTTCTTTGTATTATCATCATCGCACGTTTTAACTTAAAATACTATTAGATAGAAAACTAAATAAATTTGTACACTCTTAAGCAAAAAATAAGAATAAATAAATGCAGAAAAGCAAGTCTAGCCAACAACAAACGCACAACACCGAAAATCGAAAGTAAACAGATTAGACTAGCTCTAGCGATAGAAAAGGAATTCTCCAAACATCCAATCACCATGCGTACACAGTCACGCTATCGTCACAGTTTATGAGGAGGAAATGAAACAACCTATCAACCTCTGGAGTTTTCAAGCTACTTCATTCATAACAGCGATTTGGAAATACGGTGTGAAATCGTAGTTCACTCGTTGTAAACAAGATGATGGTGGGGAAAGGAAAAGTGTAGCTTTAAGTATACGATGTGTAGAGTGTAGTAGAAGCAGGCTAAAGTGTAGTTACTACACCAAATGTGTAGTTGTTGGCATCGAGTTCAGTACGTAAATGTCGCCAGTTGATTTTAGTTTTGAAATTAGTGTAAAGTTATATTTGGGATAGAATGTTTGGTTGGGCAAGTAAAGGTCACCAGTTTAAATGAGTATTGAAAGTAGAGTAGTCTAAGGTGATAATGTCAAGTCAAGATGAAATGTTCGATTGAGAATGAGAAAATCCCTAGCTGGATCCTGGATATTTTGGCGATGTTGTGGGTGAGATAGCTGGTTGGAAGTATCGAGTACAGGTGAATTTGGGTTAGCATGGAGTGTCTGTAATTATTGGATATATAGAAAATACGCAAGCAAAGTGATGACGTCACTGGCCGTCAGTGGATGCAAGAAAAAGATTTCCTATGTTAATCGCCCATTGGATTTTTTGTAAAAAATTATAAAAAATAGAGAAAAATTATTTCCTGAGTTTAATCCCCATATTTCGGTATAGATATGCATTAGTTATCGTGTGCATGCGTTAGATTAAGTTGATTTTGCTGTAAAATTGATAAAATGTAAATTTCAAATTTCAAAACTCTAGAAAAAAAATAATGGCAAACTTCCATATTCGATTCAAAACATAAACAATTCATTTCAAAGGATGATATTTACACAATAAATATCCAACTAATATACTAATGAAAATGATAAATATTCTATTATAATTTGAAGTCAAATTTGTTTTCAAATGTCTAAATAAAGTGTCTAATATAAGATACTCATATGTTGCAGCAGAATAGATTTAATATATCTGTCATCCTTGGCGGAAAAAAAAAATATCGCCAAATTATTTGGAGAACATATTTAATTCCTTTCAAAAATCATGGTTATTTTAACAACTTATATTAAGAGAGCGATGAATTATAAGAAACAATATTTCGTACAGTACATATTACGAAAATAAACATCTGGCATGTATATTTTCATATTATGTTTTTAATCGCCAAATACAAAAATCGCCAAAGATGACACCGTTTTGAAATTTAAAATTTTGTCAATTTGACAGCAAAATAACTCAATCTAACACAGGGATACAATAGCATACCTATACCATACCCAAATACTGGTATTAAAATCGGGAAATAATTTTCCTCGATTTTTAATAATTTTTTACAAAAGATCCAATGGACGATTAACATAAAGAATCTTTTTCTTGCATCCACGGATGGTCAGTGACATCACACTTCGCTTGCGTATTTGAAAACAGGATCTTCGATAGTCTTAAAAAAAAGTATTTTGGTAAAATGAAGTGAATCGTTTACTTTCTCTTACCCATAGGGTCGAGAAAGTATTGCTTTAGGGTCAAATTTTCAAACGTAAGTTTTTGTTATACTTACATGTTCTGAGGTCCCCTGAATACGAAAATCATGTTTTTAGCGAATGGTCTTTGTGTGTGGATGTCTGTGTATCCACAGACATTTAGTCTTATCTGTTATTTAGACATTTAGTCTTATCTGTTATCAGCATATCTCAAAAACAAATAGTAGCAGAAATTCCAAACTCGGTATTCTAAGTGTGTATCGTATAGGGATGCTACAGTAAGCTTTTTGTTAAGATGAAGCAAATGGTTCGTGTACAGGGGCATTCAAAAGTATTCAAATACATTACGTCTATGGGGGAAATTGCAGGTAAGTAGAATTTAACATCTATAGACTGCACTAAACCAAATGAAAGGAATATATCTGTACTGATAAGTATAAATGATTTAAGTCCAAAAATGTCGATTTTGAGTTATGTACATAGTCAGAATCAGAAAAAAATTCTCTATTGATTGGTATAAAGGATTTAAATCCATGTCATTTAGTCTTTGAGAAAATCCATTGGTAAAAAAAGATTCAAGTTAGAAATTTAGCATTAATCTTTGGTATAAAATATTTAATTCAATTTTTTCCCTTTGTTAAATGAAGATTCACAACCACTGAATGGTATAAAGGGTATAAATTAACATAATCCCTTTTTCCGAATTGATTCTTCTGATTAGGTTTTAGTTAGTTTAACTTTATTTTTCGTCTCCTGGAAAATCAAGAATATGGACTTAAATCCTTTATACATATCAGTACAGATATATTTTTCGTAATAGAGATAGTCAACTGGCAAAATTTCTTTTGTGTATGTAGGAGCCTTGCCCCCCCCTCCCCTCGAGGGGAGTAAATTTTCATGATGGGTATCTTTCAAAATAGCTTGCCAATACCTTTAAAACGAATGGTTGAACCATCGATCTGAGATAATTTAAAATAAAGTTATCGATTTTTTTCATTTTTAACAAAAAAAAAAAAAAAAAAAAAAAAAAAAAAATTTTTTTTTTTTTTTTTTTTTTTTTTAAATATTGAGAATAAATTCAACTTTGTTTTGGATATTTAGTGTTATACTACTTCTCTAATATGGAAATCGTCTGTATTATCATACAAGATAACTTTTTTAACAGACTTCAAAAAAGAAGGAAGGTTCTCAATTCAAACTGTATGTTTTTTTTAATGTTTGTTAGCTCATAACTTCTGAACGGATGCTCCGATTTTGATTCTTTTTATTTTGTTGAAAAGGTCCTGGTCTGAAATAGGTCCCATTGTAATATTTTTACAATCTAAAGAAAATACAGGGTGCCCAAAAAAATCAGTCCGAACTCTTTTAACAGCTAAACGGCTGCAACTATAGTGATAGAAATATTATGTAAGTATAGCAAAGTGGCCATGCAGTACAAGGTTAAACCGCTTGCAGCGCCTCCTGGTGGAAAATAGCAGAGTTAGTGTTCCTATCTCGAAAACGGTTCTAGAGAAAAAAGTGAATTACAAAGTTGAAGAGTATCCGAATTAGTACAAAATGATCGTTTAGACATTCATGCTAGCGTTCCTATCTCGGAAACGGTTCAAGACAGGGGAAAAAAGTGAATTATAAAATTGCAGAGCATCATCGATTTAGTATGAAAAGATAGTTTAGACATTGATGCTAAAAATACAATGCTAAAAACGTGCATTTGTTTGTTCGCAAATTCTTACACTGTGCACATTTAATCTACATAGCACACGTTGCAGCGTAGCTGGTGAGACATACGCTATATAGTTCAAAATACGGTTACTTGATACTTTTTGTTCTGCTGTAAAGATCTTGGTCTGAAGTAGGTCCCATTGTAATATCTTTACAATCTAAAGAAAGTAAGGCGCCATCTGGTGAAAAACAGCGGAATTAGCGCTCCTATTTCAAAAGCGGTTCAAGATGGGAGAAAAGTTAATTATGAAGTTGTAGAGCATTATCGATTTACTACGAAAAGACAGTTTTTAGACATTATTGCTAAAAATAGAATGCTTAAAATGTGCAGTTGTTTGTTCGCAATTTCCTACACTGTGCACATTTGAACTACGTTGCACACTTTGCAGCGTAGCGGATGACACGTATACTCTGTGGTTCAAAGTACTATTACTGTAAGCGGTCACATCGATTAGTACAAAGTCGTTTTCAACCAACTTCAGAAAGGAGGGTGTTCTTAATTCGAGCTATGTGTTGTTGGTGTTTGTAAGCTTATAACTTCGTAAGAGATGCTCTAATTAACCGACTTCAAAAAGGAGAAGGTTCTCAATTTAAAGCGTATGTTTTTTTTGTTTTTATTTTTTGTTTGTTAGCTCATAACTTCTGAACGGATGACCCAATTTTGATACTTTTTGTGTTATTGTAAAGGTCTTGGTCTGAAATAGGTCCCATTGTAATATCTTTACGATCTAGAGAAAATACAGGGTGCCCAAAAAAGTCAGTCCCGACTCTTTTAACTGCTGAATAGCTGCGGCTATAGTCATAAGAGTGGTATGTAATGTAGGCATAGTAAAGTGGACATGTGCTACGCGATTCAATCGCCTACAGCGCCACCTGGTAGAAAACAGTGGAGTTAACGTTCCTATACCGGAAATGGTTCAAGACAGGGGAAAAAAGTTAATTATAAAATTGCAGAGCATCATCGATTCAGTACGAAAAGATAATTTAGATATTAATACTAAAAACAGAACGCTTAAAACGTGCATTTGTTTGTTCACAATTTCCTATTTTGTGCACACTTGAACGATATTGCATATGTTGCAGCATAGCGGGTGACATTTATGCTATGTAAAATTCAAAGTATGTTTATTGTAAGCGGTCACGTCAATTAATGCATAGACGTTTTAAACAGGCTTCATAAAGGAAGAGGTTCTCAATACAAACCATGTTTCTCATTGTTGTTTCTGTTGAAATTTGTTAGCTTATAACTTCGTAAGTCATGATTTAATTTTAATACTTTTTTTGTTGTCGTAATGATCCTGGCCTGAAATAGGTCTCATTATCATTTCATTAAGGTATAAACAAGTTACAAACAGGATACTCACAAAAGTCTGTTCTCACTCTAACTGCTGAACACATGCAGCTACACCGGTAAAAGCAGTATGTAAGTATCGATGTTGAAACTTCTGTCCGTCAGCTGCAATGTATAGTTTGCTCTTAGTTTGAACTTTACGCTGCGCATTTTCCAGCGCAGCGGGTGACACGTATTCACTGTAAAGTTCAATATAGATGCCTAACAGAATTTTTTGTTACGAATACAGCGAATCAGTTCTTTACATTTCTAAAGACTTTTTAATTAAACATACGTTCATTCAATAGATAGTTTTTTGTTCATATCCGATAAAGGCAAGAAAAGTGTCACAACTTAAAAATGCAGAATTTGAGAAAAATCAACTTAAAAATAATTTAACTGCCACAACTGTCTCTCGAGTGGATAACTTTCTAGATGGAGATGTAACTTTTTTCTTCACATTGGGTGCTTTTCATGTATTTTTTAGTGACATAAACCATTTTTTGAGTTATGTGACTTTTCTTGGAAGTTGTGGTTTGTGAAACTGCCGTCGAACGTCTTCTGATGTTCTGCTATATGAATAAGTTTTCACTGTAAAGAGAAAAATAAAATCTTTTTGTAAAAAAATAGAACCGACTCCAAAAAGCAACTAATATTCAAACAACTAAAAAAAATTGGTATGAAATGAAAATGTAAATTGCGCCTAAAAGTATAAAATAATTTCCTTCGCCAAACAACCTATAACACTACAATTAATCATAACTTTTGAAGTCGGCGCAAAATTAAATAAAAATTGATACCTTTATTCAATACAAAAATCAAATCCTCTTCAAAATACACATCTCACATTGTCACCTGCAAAATGCAGCTGAAAACTACTTTGATTCAAGAAAACAAATAAGATTTCGTAAGCAGCAAAAGTTGGCGAAGATGCTGGTATCTGACGTCCTTGGTGAAAGAAAAATCGCAAAATTATCTGGAAAACATATTTGCCAACAGTTATTGTGTGAGAAATGCCTAGCTGGTAATCAGCCAGGGTAGCTCAATGGTTTGAGCATCCGCACGTAAAGCGGAAGGCCCGGGTTCGATTCCCGGCTCTGGTATTTTTCACATAGTTGGTATAAAATATCAGCCTTCCACTCCAAAATTTTCTGAAATGATATTTAATATCTTTGGGATATCATGATTATTTTGATAAGGTATATTAAGAGAGTAATCAAGAATATGAAGCAATACTTCGTACAATATATATTATGAAAATATACATCTTGCGGGTATATTTTTGCCTTACATTTTGATCGCCAAGTCCAAAAGCCACCAAGGATGATAGTTATCAAAGTTATACCAAATTTGCAAAGGAAACTCTAACTTCTTAGAATCATAAATACGGCATTGTGAAGAATGTTCACAGTTCTATGTAGATGCTACTAATGGACCAATTGTATACAGTGATAAAATAATAAACGAAACATGAAAATGGATCATTCGAGGCAACATCATTTGTTGCTACCGATCTAAAAACAAACCTTTAAAAACTTATTTAATTTTATTTAATTTTGCGCCGACTTCAAAAGTTCTGATTAATTGTAGTGTTATAGGTTGTTTGGTGAAGGAAATTATTTTATACTTTCAGGCGCAATTTACATTTTCATTTCATACCAATTTTTTTTTTAGTTGTTTGAATATTAGTTGCTTTTTGGAGTCGGTTCTATTTTTTTTACAAAAAGATTTTATTAAATAATAATTTTAATAAATTATTTTTAAAAGACAGAATTATTTTTTAATAACCGAATTAAATTCTATATAAATGTAGGTGCATTAATGAAATGGGGGGGTTGAGGGGGACCAGAACTAATTATCATATAAAACTCTTCCGACGCCTATAATTTGAATTGTTTAACATAGGTTTACATAACAGTATTCGTTATCTTACCTCTTAATCTCCAACCTGTACTTATAGTATTAAATTTCAGGGTAAGAGAAAGTCGTGTGAGTGACACACCAGATTATTCTTATTATGAGGACTTTAAATAGAGCACTTAACGGAACACTGGGACATGGAAAACTTGTTGCTGTTGAGTTGTCGGGCCTATATGTTTTGTCAACCAGCAGTTTCTTCATTGTCATTCATATTTATTGATCGGGCAGAATTTTTTTAATTTCAGAACGAAAATTATAAAACATTGAAACCCATTTGATTTATAAACAAAAATTGAAAATACTTTTAAATGATTACGTGGTAATCTTCATGATTTAAACATTGTTTTCAAGATTTATTGTTCACATTCTGTCATTTTTGACGGGGTTATATACTAGTATTGGATATTAAGATAAAAAAAAAGTTTTTTAATGCTATATCTAAATCTTTAAAGCAAAAGAAATAGACACGGCTGTTTATCCAGAAAAAGATTTCATGCATAATGCTACCTTCAGTACATAATGTTGACAATAAAAAAAAAAAAAAAAAAAAAAAATAATCCTCCCCCCCAACATCCCTACCTTCTCCCCCCCCACCCTTCCCCTCGAAAGAGACTATTTTCAATATTAAAGTTTTTCACAAGCAACTTGATTGATTAATACATAGAGGATTATAATCTTAAAAATAATTTAAGTTGTTTCTTTGTTATTTTGTACTTAACATAGAAATATGTGAATTAGCATTTCTATACTAGGTTAAAAATAAAATAAATAAATAAAAAATCTCATAAATGTAGATAGAATGTTTTTATCAATTTATGTCCGCAAGTCCTTTCAAAACAAAGCTTTCATTTCTATATAACATTTTATTTGCAATACCGACATGAGATTTTTTTTATCCAAGAATTTAAAAGATCAAATTTACATACTTAATCATTTGATAATTTTATATTCTTATGTTAACTTTGTAAATATATATATATATATATATATATGAAAGGATAAAGAGAGGTAAGTTTTTAAATTTATTATTTTAAATTAATAGTGAGTAATAACTTAAAGAAAATCCCATTAGAAAGTCTTAACTTAAAATTAATTCTAAAGTTTCCCCTGTAAAGTAAGTTTTAGTACAAGGCACGAGCATAATGCAAAAGTCATAAAAGTGAACAAATTTTAGGATAATAAAGTGCTGAGTAAACGCAACTTGCAGTTTCTTGTGGTTAGATGATGCATAATAATTAATCCCGGCAATCTGGACCTCAGCTAAGTTGTCGATCATTAAGTTAATAGCCAATAATGAGACGAAGGAGTGGTGTGATTTCTCGCCAAAAATGCTGGTATTTAAGAGAAAACGCGAGTAGAGGAGCTCGCTTCTTCTTGTGTGCTCTTGCTTAGTAAAACCACGTCAAAATAAAGGCCCTGAGAGGTCACGGCGATGTGTCATCCTTGGTCGCGGCTTCACTGCACTGCTTTCCACTTGCTCAGCCTTCAATCATGAATTGTACTCTGTAAGATTTTCCAGATAGCCCAATAAATGCCTGTCTATCATCTTTGTATTCATTACTGACTGAAAGCCTCTCTTCTTTATAGCTATTATGTGACCCAAAGTAAGAGGATATGTCACATATATATATATATATATTACTTGGTAATAGGAATTCCAGATGAGAGGAGAGGGGGGGGGGGGCTTTTTTTTCCGACTCTACGTCAGAAGCTAATTCAAAAAAAATTATTTGCCACATTAATGGAAAGTCATGGATTTGTAAAGTTTTATTTTGGCAGATACCCTTTCTGTCCGTAGACTTCTGTAAACTAAATCTAAAATTAAATAATAAACAAAAGAATATTTATATTAAACTATTGCTCGCTTTAATCTAATTTTAAACTTTTAGACATTCTTTTCATGTAAAAGAATAATTAATCAAATGGCGATACATTGCTTCTTTATAAAATAACAGTGGTCGATCCAGGCAAAAATTGGGACCCTTTTGCTGCCCCTTCACAAAATTCTAATCTCTAAAATGGGCCCCTTCACAAAATTCAAATCCTTAAAATGGGACCCTTCACAAAATTCAAATCCTTGAAATAGGTCCCTTCATAAATTTCGGATTTATAAAAATAATACTTTTGTAAAATTTTTCCACGTTTACAGCATTATTTTTCATGAGTGTCTATACTTGTTTAACAAAATGCTATTAACTTGATATTAAACATTAGATAGAGTAATTGTTAAAATGAAAGGTTTCTAGCGACAATTCTTTTTTTCACAAAAATATTTTGATTTTCACAAAAATAATTTGTTTTTACAAAAATGGGACCCAAAAATTAAAACCTGGATCAACCCCTGAATAAGAAAGTCACTTCTCATAGTCATTTACTTAAGTTGTAAATTTTAGTACACTTTTATGAATAATTTTATATTTTTTCAGTCCTTAGCTATTTCTAATAATGTTTTAGGCAAAAAATATTAATTATAAAGAAATATTTAATATCATTCATTCTGTTAAAAGGAATCTGTTGAACTACCTTTAACACATCCTGAATATTATGAGGAGATGGGAATAAAGCCACCTAAGGGAGTTATCTTGTATGGTCCTCCTGGCACAGGTATGTATTTGTATGGTATAAAAACTAGCAAAATATTTACAATAGCAATCTGATAACCATGTTTCTCAATTTAGGTAAAACTTTACTGGCTAAAGCTGTTGCAAATCAAACATCTGCTACCTTCTTAAGAGTTGTTGGTTCAGAATTAATTCAAAAATATTTGGTAAGTTCTTCAGTAATATTTTATCAATATTTTTAACAAATTATTTTGAGAAGATTAATTGAATGTCTGTTTGCTTTATTAAGCTTTTCAAACTACACCAAAAACCATATTTCATCTGGTATGATTTGGCCCAAGAGATGATTTAATGAGCAAAAGAGTTATTTTGGTTAACCACACTATCTTTCTATTTTTCACATTAATCCTAGGAACTGAATCGAATAAAAGAGATTAATTCTATTTACATTTCAGGTGCAACATATTCATTTGTGTGTCTTCTCTCTCTCTCTCTCTCTTTTTTTTTTCTCTAAAAATATATTTATTATTATATTAAAATATTAAAGTAATGATTTTCTCTAGGGAGATGGTCCAAAGCTTGTCAGAGAACTTTTTCGGGTTGCTGAGGAACATGCCCCCTCGATTGTATTTATTGATGAAATTGATGCTGTTGGTACAAAAAGGTAAATTATTTTATATATTTATGAATGTATGCTGAAGACTCTATCAAAATCTACTCATCCAGTTTTGAGTATTAATGTATGTACACACTACTTTATGATTAAGTCATTATAAAATTCAAAATTAGTAATGTACCGAATAGTGGTTTTGATTGAATACCAAATACTGAATATTTTGCTGATCAAATAATAACTATTTAGTTGACTAATTACACTTATTTTCAAATGACAATGTGTTAAGTTCTTTTTCTACATTTTTAATCCCACCATTTACATTTAGTAGTATTTTCTTTTTTAATCATACAAAAATATTATAAAAAAGTACTATTCAGAAATGATGGTTATTTAAATGCAGAAAATTATTAGAAAATATTTCTATACTTGTGTAGTGGTATGATAGTTCACGGTAAAGAATATAACCAATTGTTAGGCTTTTTCATAACACTTAAAATTTTGTAGGTTATCCTATCATGTGATCTTAGATTTCTTAAAATTTCTCAGATGACAATGTCATGTGAATTATGCATATGCTACTTGTGAACTTGACCTTAAAAACAAACAATATTCTTCTTGTCAAATAGTTTTCACTAAACCAATTATCTGGCAAGACCGATAGAAATAATGTTATTTCTTAAAGTAAAGGTCCAATTAATTTAAAATTGAAAAATTTTCACAATAAGCCAATCCAAACTGATGCTTGTATGAAATTTTAATAAAAATATTCAAAGTTTGATTAATAAAAACAAATTTTCTGATTCTGCTTTAGAGAAATATAGAAAAATAATAAAAGATATTACTCTTATTATTTTAACTATATTATTCCCTTTTTATATCTTCACCCCTGGCAAAAAAATTTTGTAGCATTTTGGCTAAAATGCTGAAGCAGTATTTTAGCATTTTTGAAAATTCTTTAGCTTATTCTTTCTGGAGGAAGGGATATTTTATTGTGGTGATTGTGATTCAAATGTAAAAACCCACAAAATTAGTTTCAAATAAATAAACAGGTTTGCTACGATACCTGGAAAACTCAGGGAATTCCAAAATCTGTTAAAAAACAGGGATAACTCAGGGAATTTCAAAATTTATTTCAAAAATAGGGAAAATTCAGGGAATTAAAAAATTTTTTAGAAAAACATTGGAAAATTTTTTCATAATCAAATATTTTTTTTATTTCAGTGCTCTATAATGAATCAATTATGTTTTATTTTCTCCAACTATAGTAAGTTAATAAAATTAACAAACCCTAAATATGTTCAATTGACTTGTAAACATGTTAGATTCTAATGCTGCATAATTGCGTGTCATCTATTTTACTTCTAAAAGAGACAGGGAAAACTCAGGGAATGTTTTCTCCTGATTTGTGTAGCAACTCTTATAAATGTCAAACGATATTCAAATTATTTAGACCAGAAATTCTTGATATTTTTTTTTTATCTTGTATCAGCCAACCAATAAAAATATGTACTTAGTTCATATATCACCTGGATGACAAACAAAGAAAATAAAAGATAACTTTGTAGAATATATGGAAATATGGATGGATTGGATTAAAACCTCTGAATACAATTACCCCTGGATTTATATTATGAAAATTCTTAAATTCTTTGAGAAAAACTTGAATCTAAAATTATGAATTATTGTTAATTTTATTTTGACATATCACAAATGTTATTCGTATGTTAATATTTATAGTTTCCATTTTAACAATTGAAAGAGGCAGCTATGTCACATGCCTAAAATGAAAAAGTAGTTTAGAAAAGGGTTAGGTGGTAACAGATACAGATAGATTGTTGTGCAATATTAATGCTTAGAGCTTAAACTGCTTCTATGAAGCATATTCTAAATTATATCATATGTTATACATTTTTGCATTTAAATCCACCTATCAAAATTAAATCCAAATGTACTAACAGGGTTGCCACTCTACCTTGAGAATCTGGAATATTGTCAGAGAATTTGAAAATTGACCTTAAAAATCAGGGAATTTGAATATTTTAGCCAGAATCTGGAAAAGTCAGGGAATTTCCTACGATGATTGCCAAAAATCAATTTTTCTGACAACATAGGGCCAATTTTCCTGTTTTTTTTCTCACCTTCTGCCTTTTTTTTAAAGCATGGCCTCTTAGAAAGACTCTGTGAAGGGTAATCTCTCCTTAGGTAAAAGTAACACGTAACTTTTGTGTTTTAAAATGGTACCACAACTATCTTGCTCTCAATACAGCCAATTCTCTATATATGGTTAGACTGGAATTTTCTTAGAACATACCTGGGAAAAGTCAGGGAATTTCATTCTCCTATTTGAGTGGCAACCCTGGGTAGATTCCTTTACGTTAATGTTACAAAAGTCAAGAAATATTACATATGCATTAACACATATTTAGCCAGTGGCTTTGTTCCCACACATTGCATTATTTATATCGCTATCCTGTTTTAAAAAAATTTAATTTTCAACTACAAAAGGGTTTTATTCATTCTACTTAAAATTTTAGGCTAGATTTATTGATCAGTAAATGTTTCAATTTTTTAAAATCAAAGCTCATAATCATTCAGCATATAGAAACCATAAAGATATAAAATCCCAGCAATGGTGAATCCAGGAGGAGGCTATTGAACTACAGCCCCCTCCCCACCCAAGCTCAATTAAAATTATAAATTTTATTTAAAAATTTTTTTGATTGTATGATTAATTAAAAAAAATTCTTTATAATAAATTGTATAATTAGGCGAGACTTTGGTGACAAAACTTGCAACTTAACAAAGAAATTTGCATACTTGCCAATTCTCTGTTACTTCAATTGAGACTCCCTTATTTTGGGACTGTCTTCTACTCTTCGTTATTCTTACACATTTCTCCCATATTCTGAACATTTTAAAGTTATACCTATAATTTATTGAAAACTTCAATTTTTAAGCAAGATTTTTGCTTTTACTGAAAAAAATTCTCATGCATCTCAATAAATTTTTTCATAAAAGAAATTTTCCAGAATTCGTGTCATGAGGACCATTGCAATAGGTTGATTTTCTATAAGGAATCTACCTTAAGAAAAAAAAAAATATATATATTTATATATTGTGGCTAGATGGTAGGGTGGGATTGTGAAATTAAAAAGAAAAAAAAGCAGTAAGCTTGTTGCATTTACTTTGTATTAATATGCAATCTTTTTTTTCCCCCATTAAATTTTCAGTTTCTTCATTGTTGAGTTGTCAAATTATTCTTAAAATTCTAATCATACTATTAAACACATAGTAATCAATAATTTTCATTGTTGCTTCATAGTTTCATTGTTCTTTATCTGCTATGAAATTTTACTTTTATTAATCCATATGACTCCTATTCTGGTCTGAGCAGGCTGGGGGAGTGGTTTCAGTGATCTTGTACCTGTTGCTTGGCTTTTACTATGCTTAATAAATCATAATTATACACTGGTTCTCATAATTATACGGACACTCGTTTTTCTATATTAACTAAACACTGAACACTATTATTTAAACAAATATATTTTTTATTAATTTGAATTTCATTAATATACTATATTTAAAAAGTTTTATCGTTTTTCTATCTTAAACTTTAAATATGATCAAAAAGGTGATTTTTGAGGTGTTCACAAATATAAGGACAGCTCGAATCTGAAAATTTTTTTTTCAGTTATTCTTTAAATTAATATTTTATGGGGTCACTGTTTAGGGTGAAACAGTCAGAGATTCTCTGTGGTAAATATATATATATATATGCATTTTTTTTATTTTTTTTAAATATTCAGTTTCAATACCATTTCATACATCATAGATGATATTCTGAATACATTTAAACTATATAAAATTGCCTTCCACTTCCATGCACTTTTCTAATATGATAGGTTAAGGTTCTTTTTAACTTTTAAGCCGCAGGAAATGCAATAATACAGAAGTTTTTCTTCAAAGTATTTCCTATTGCTCTAGAAGTAGAGCAAAAATGTAAGTCTTGTTGAAAAAAATATTATTACCCCCCAAAATCTAACAAAAATCTGAGAATTCCACATTTAAAATTTGCGGATATTCTCTTGATGTTCATAATAATAGAAAATAATTACTAAATTCCTTCTGCCCTCAGTAGAAACAGCTCCCCAGAGCACCATAGATCCACCTTTAAAATGCCCGTTTCATATCTGCATTTAAAAAATCTGCTCTGTCTTTCGCTATCTTCAGATCGTGCCAGTAACTGTTAAAACCATTTGGTTAATCATGTTTTTCATCTGAAAATGCAACATTTTACCATTTAATATTGTCGTTATTCAACTTTAACACAGACGTGCTTTCCCCATTAAATGCTTATTGATTATTACAGGTTTTTTATTCATTTTAACATATTATTAATTATTTTAAACATGCATAAATGTGGACCCCAATCTTTCGTTAAAAATTACGAGCAAATTCAGCAGCAGTCATGAGTAGAACAATAAGAGGAATTATGAGTCTTCGATCTCTGTAAAACAACTCTGATTTTGCATCAAATCTCTCTCCTATCGAACCAACAGTTCAACGTTTGATCACATTTCTTTCAGCAATTTTAGATCTTCGAATTTCATTAGAAATTCGGCAGATTTAAATTATCCTTCCACTTAAAAAACACATTTATCATACTTCACTACATGAAAGTTCTGTGTTTTTCGAAGAATTATCAGTAATGTCCGTCCAAGAAAAATTGAAGGCTTATATATGAATTAATCTAGCCCAGTAGTTAACAAATTCGCATGTCAATTGTAATTTATCCGCTTGTAAGTTAAATGAAACGAAAAAATCTTGATGTCGTTATAATTATGAACATCTAAAAACGTGGAGAAAAAAACATTTTGCATTCTATTTTATTAATTTTGTATCATAAAAAAGTATATATAGCAGTTTTGGTTTTTAGAATACTAGATATATTAAGTGCACTTAGTATAATCTTGTTCACAATTATTTTTACATAAGTTTTTTCAAAACATAAAGTGTCCTTATGAATATGAGAAGGAGTGTATGTATATATTATATATATATGGGTTTTTTCTAGAAAACTCAGGGTTTGGCCAACCCTGTTGTAATCATGTTTAAAAGGCCTTAAAATTTATATCAAAAGAGCATTTTAGTGACCAAGATTTAAATTACAGTTTGAGTTTCGGGCATATTTCAGGCTTCTGAATGGGTTTTGCAGATTGATACAAATCTGCTACTGGGTATATGAGATGCTATTACCTCACCACATAATACTGTACACTTTGAAGGCTCTTTGTTAGTCTGTGCCTTCCCCCCCCCCCCTAAAAAAATGTCTCCTTCATGCATCTTTAAGTTTAATAATTTCAAATAACATATGATTGCTTTTTGATACTTAAAACTAATTTAACTTATTGATTTTTTTTTTTATTTTTTTTTTACTTCTTATTCATTCATTCATTTATTTTTTAAGATATGATTCAAACTCTGGTGGTGAAAGAGAAATTCAGAGAACTATGCTTGAATTATTAAATCAGTTGGATGGTTTTGATTCTAGAGGTGATGTAAAGGTATGTATTTTTTATTTTTATTTTTTTTTATCCGAATATGTAATATTACATTGTTTTCTTTCCAATTAACTTTTTGTATCTACATTCTTTACTTTCTTCTTTAAAAAAAAAAAAAAAAAAAAAAAAACTAAATATATAGCTGCATAATAATTTTTCTTTAATTCTGTAAAATTCGACAAATTTAACCAATGAATTTGGTTTTGAAATTTCAATTACAAATTAAGAATAGATTTTTTTTTTCTTTCAATACAAAATGTATAATATATATATTAAATTATTCAAAAGGACTAAATTTACATTACTTATAAAACTATACTTTAAAAATATCATCCTTTTTAAATTATGCACTTAACAGCAAATATATTTCGGATGTGTCTCACACCCATCCTCAGTGCATTAATGTGGCACTGTCCTTCTTTCTGGATTGTTTTCATTCTCAGAGATGCCATTTTCTACGGTTTACCCGTAGTTTCTACGGAAAATAAAAAAAATATTTGAATAATTACGGACTACGGAAAAAACCTGTATTACTACGATTTTTAAAATTTCTTCTTAATTCAATTTCTTTATTACGCCAAAAGAGCGCTTAACTGATAAAACTGAGGTTTCTTTACCTATCAAACTCGCCAAGCAGAAAGCGATCACTACGTCATGCAGTGACGCAAACGAAAACAGCCTCCCTTAGAGAAGCGCAAGCGTGATAGGGCTCCGTACGAAGTACGAATGCTCTTTTTGGATCGTTACGGGAAGAACGGGGAAAAGAAAGAACGAAGTGCGTTTGAACTTTGGCGGATTGAAGAAGAGTACAGGTACAGGAGAAAAATTGCAGTAACCCTATCAACTGCACGTGCGGCGCCGGCGTGCATGCGACGCTACGCGATCGCGGGAAATACCCGGTTGTTGTTTGGATGTTACATTTCCTTTACTTCAGTTTCATATTAATTTGTTCAGTTGTATATCGGAAAACATTTACGTGTTTATTTTTCTTGTGAATCGTCTATTAAATTGAAAGATCAAGAAATGTTACTTTTATAGTGTTATACCAATTATATTAGAATGAGTTCAGAAAAGCGATCGTTGTCTCCCGAACCTGAAAATGGGATATCGTCTGTTAAGAAAAAGAGCTGTCAGAGATTTAGAGAGTCATATGCATCCGAATTCCCATGTTTACGGGCTTCTAAGAAATCTGAGAATATGGCATTCTGTTCATATTGCTACAAAGATTTTAATATCGCACATGGCGGTCGCGATGACTGTCGGCGACACATGCTTGCTAAATCGCATATAGAAAATGCCAAAGCTGTACGGAACACAAGAGAGGTCTCAAGCTTCTTCAAGAAATTTCTAAGCTGGAGGATTATAATGGAGCTATTAAATATAAATTACTTCCAAAAATTATGCACTGTATTTTGACAGTACCTCGTTCAAACGCGTCGTGCGAAAGAATTTTCAGTTTGGTAAGAAAGAATCAGACTGACTTCAGGCCTAATTTAAGCAGAGAGACATTAGAAGCACTATTAATTGAAAAGGTCAATATATTTTCATCAAATGAAGAATGCTTCAAAAAACAATTTTCGAAAAAAGAACTGTCAGGTGCTAAGAATAGTACAGTTGTTTATTCTAAAAAGAATATAGATGAATGAGTAGCTTCTAATCTTTTGTCTTGTATTCAAAAATGTGAAATTTAAAGTATTACAAATTAAAAATTGATGTTTCAACTTAAGGAAAATTCCCTTTATTTTTAAATGTGTACATTTACTTAAATTAAAACTGTTAACTATTTAATTTTCAGCAGTACTAAAGGTAAGTTAAAAATTTATATTTTTAATATTCTTTAATCAATTTACCTTGCAGAAACTTATACTTAATAGTTTGTCTTATTACTTAATATATTACAATATTTCTCATTTTATGTATATAAACATAGATATTACATGTATAAGATATTATACAAATTTGTTTTTAGAGCATATCAATGAATTATGACTTATGAGTAATTCTAGCAATTTTGCTATTCTGATCCTTTATGCAGAAGTTAATAACAAATTGTTAGGTTGTGCAGCATAAAATTCATTGCTTAGATAATTCATAATTAATTTCATCATTTATTAAAACAAATTGTCAGACTCTTATTTATTATTTTAAAGGTGTATAACAAACTAACTTATTAGGGTTTCATGTATAAATCATTTTTGAGTGAATAACTTATAAAATATTTTAAAATATGAATTTGAATTTCCGTATATAAGACCAACCTACCAGACTACTGACAAGTACTCAAAACTACTGAAAAATTTCTCGTCTACTACTGAAAACTGTCCTACAAGGTTGGCATCTCTGCATTCTTCATCTTGATTGCTGACTCTCTTCTCTTTATAAAACTTTTTCATCAGGTGTTGCCATACTGTTTGTACAATGCTATGCTCGCGGTCATTAATAGATAGATTGTTAGTCATTATTGCTTCTCGTTTGAGAACATAATGGTGGTTATTATAGGGTGTGATTTTTTGAGCATTTATTGTATTAAGATTAATAGGGTTAGTCTTATGGGTGGTTGATAGAGCAGTAGAGAATCTGTTAATTTTTAGATCGGAGAGGTGTTCTTTTTCACATTCATTAGTCATGCTTATGTAGCAGGCTGTTTTATTATTTTCATGTTTAAAGTTAATTTTATAGACACCTGAAGTAAATTTAGGGTTGATTTGACCTCTATACCCTTTTATAACCAAGCATTATAAAGATTTAGCTTTTTGGTCACCCCAGTTTAGGTGACCTCTATACCCTTCTGTAATGGTGCTGCCTTAAAAATTAAAAATGAAGCTAAACAACTCAATATTAACATACCTATTAAACCAAACAAAAACATATTTCAACGCCTCTGTAATGAAAAAGACCCAATCAACCCTAAATTTACTTCAGGTAATAAAATTAAGTTTAAACATGAAAATAATAAGAGCCTGCTACATAGGCATGACAAAACGTTATATTAATGAACGCAAAAAATTACACCTCTCCAATCAAAAATTTAATATCTTCACAAAAATTGACCTAGCAAAAAAGGTACCTTCACAAAAATCATACAGCTAAAATGGGTACTTTCACAAAAATCTTAGTTATCCCAGCAAAATCTGACATTAAAATGAAATGAACACATTATCGAAGAAAAGTAACTTATTTGTGTGTTTCTGTTGATGCAATTCACGAAACAAGAATCATACAGAATATTGGTTTTAATCTGCACACAAGCGTTTGCAAGATGGCAAGAAACGGCATAGCATAAGTAAACAAAATTATCCTTGCATGTATCGGTACAGACACACTCTGGAGTTGTGGCCACAGTGTATTGTTTGCTGATTCGTCAGGTGGTTTGATATTTTAATCACTGTATGGTGATGTGTTTATCTCCTTGGTACAATTCATGTATAGTGCAGTGACACTAGCACAAATAAAAACAACTTCTACTTACACTCTTTCTACTGAACTGTTTACTTCAGAAAGAAGCGAGTTTTGGTTCCTAAAAGCATCACATTAACTGCTGAGCATTATTTTTATTATTTTACTTAGCTTGAACTCCCCCCCCCCCCCCAACTATTTTTCATGTATAGTTTTACAAGTAATATGTATTATATATATATTTAAAATTCTTTTAACATACAAAGCAGGATTGGCATGATTTAAACCAATTATTTTAAGCATGGTTTAAACCACACTTCAAACCAAATGTTTTTTCCTTTCAGAAACCAGTTGTTTTTCTATATTTCTTTTTCTTGTTTCTATTTCTCCCCCACCCCTAAATAAATAAATAAATAAATATATATATATCCAAATTCCTTTTAACTCAAAAGATAACTTCAAAAATATTTTTTGGTGCCTTTTTCACCTTGGTTAAATGAAGAAAAATTTGGGGATAGGTTATTTTGTTCATTTGTCCATCCAAAATGTCAGGATGTATATCTGATATACATGCATGTATATCTCTCACCCCAAATTTCTTCTCAAGTTTAAGTTATTTTGTTCATCTAATATCAAATAGCTAGACATTCTGGCACACACACACGCACACATATACCTGTATATAAGTTCAGTGCTTGCCTTTCTGTCCTGTAATGAAAGAATGTGATAGTCTCAAAATATTTTTTCTTGTTTTTTATACAACTTTTTTCAT
This sequence comes from Salticus scenicus, assembly GCA_963930645.1. NCBI lineage: Eukaryota > Metazoa > Arthropoda > Arachnida > Araneae > Salticidae > Salticus > Salticus scenicus. Next base: position 310,516,959 of record OZ005648.1, read on the forward strand.
TTTCTATTGGTATTTTTGCAAAACATGCAGTTAACAATCCTTTTAGTCAGAGAGCATCAGTTAGCAGTTTAGTAAACAGATACACTGAATTAAACTATTCTGAGGATAGCCACAATAATAATATTACATGTCTTTATGCTGCTTTCATTATTAAAACTAGTTGGCATAGGTGGACTGTGCTCAGTTCCCCATCATATGTATGTTCTCATAAATTTCTTGTGCAGGACTTATTATATACATGTTAAGAAAAATGAATTTGACCAAACGCTTGACACAGTGACAGAACGAAATCCTCGCCTAATAGGCTACCCACCATTCATTTCAATATCTTATTCTAATCTATTAATTCATTTTATTGGGATCAATTTCGTAGTTTATTTTCATGCTCCTGTTTCCAATGCAACTTTCCCCAAAATGCGTATTTTTATGAAATATCTCCCCATTTTGCTATGTTGATAAAATCTTAAATTTCGAATAACTTACAAAATTTTCCTATTAGAATATTTGTAGTCAATCATGTTCATACAAGTATCATAAATGTTATTTTGAAATTGTCTGATATATTTATGATCCTTAAAATGGACGTTTATGCTCGATTTTGCCTTATTCTGCCATTTTAAGTAAATCGTAAATTCCAAATAACTTACGAATTTTTTAAATTGGAAAAATCATACTCTATGGTATTCATGTCAGTACCCTAAATAATATTTCGAAATATATTTACATTGTGTTTGTCATTCTCTAGTTAAAAAAAGGAGTCTAGCAAGAATTACTATTTTATATTAATACTTCTTATGTTTAACTGTGTGTACATTTAGAGTTTTCTTCTTTTCTTAATATATTTAGATACTGAAATGAAAAAAAGAAAAAAAAAAAAAAAAAATCACAATCTTGCTACCAAGTGACTGAAGAATTTATTTAGCCTTTTAATTATTCATGAAATCAATAACATTTTTAAAAAAAAGTTAGCTAGGTATGATTGTACTGTCTAATTTTCTTTCCAGTTTTATTTGTGTACATTGTATTATTTTCATAGTAATAATTTTCTATTGATTAGTGTTTGAGTTTTTTATAACTTACAGTGAGATTAATACAATTTATGTATTTCAGGTTGTTATGGCAACTAATCGAATTGAAACATTGGATCCTGCCTTGATTCGACCTGGGCGTATAGATAGGAAGATAGAATTCCCACTTCCTGATGAAAAGACTAAAAGAAGAATATTTTTAATCCACACTGCTCGAATGACACTTGCAGAAGATGTAAATATAGATGATTTAGTCATGGCAAAAGATGATCTATCTGGTGCAGATATTAAGGTAATTAACTGATTGAAGACATTTTGAGAAGTTGAAATTTTATATTTTAATAACATTCTGATTTAAATTTTTTTAACAAAAATTATCAATGTAGTCCACTTTCTTACTATTTATGTGCATGTAGAGTTTTGTTATAGCTGTTTCATATAGTATCAAAAAATGTCTAAACTTGAATTTGTGCAAGAAATAGAGCAATCATCATAAAGTTTCAATATATATATACCATGAATAAGTGAAAAAAAAAAAAAAATTGCTATAAAAAAAAATATCTAAAAAAATTCTTTCTAAAAAAAAAAAAAATTGCTACTGCTGCGTTTTTTTTATTTATTGTGCCTTTTTTTGTTTCTTAGCTTCGTAAAAACTGTTTCACATACAAGCATAAAATTTGACAATTTTGCACAGAAATGTGTGATAAATATGATGAAACAAACCATATATATATATATATATATATATATATATATATATATCAAAGCATTGTTTAGGTGTTATTTAATATTAAAGTAGGGCAAAATATTTCAGTTATAAAAGTTTTAGAGTCAAAAACTACTCATGGAAACCTTATCACATTTTGCTAAGATATACATCAGCTAATGAGGGTGTGTAATATGTATCCATTTTTAGATTTTCACATTTTTTAATATTTATTTTTATTTTTATGTTTTATATAATTTTTCCGTCCCACCATTTTTCACCCACTTTTTTTTTTTTTAAGTTGTAATTTTAAGAAGATGCCACCAAAAATAAAACATACTACATTTTATTTTATTTTAACACAAAACGAAACCTTTTGTTACTCATGGAAGGGGGAGGGGGGTGAAAAGTTAAACATGTATCTTTAAAAATTCCAAAAACTGACGTTATAATAGCTTTAAAATTTTGATTTATTTATTATTTAAATATTAATTTCAATTAATCAAATAATCTTATCTGTTTTATTTTTCTTGATTTTATCATCTGCAAACTAATGGGAATGCATATTTAGTTTATTTATAGCATTTACATTTCATTAACGGCTGTATATAGTGGGATTTGGCCATGGTTTTGAATGGCTGAAAATAGTTCTCAATCAAAATATGTTTATTCAAACGTTTAACTTATTCAACATGTATATATAATATAATTCATTAAAATAGCAAAGTGGGCAAAGCTTCCTAGGTAAGTTGCTGTGAGTGGTCAGTGAGTGAAGCAAGTAGGGGACAGAGCCCCCTAGTGTTTTACAAGGGAAAAAAAAAAACTTTTACAGGGATTTGTTAGTTTTGCTGCTATAGTATATTTCATACACTGCTCGACATTGAAAATGCAACACCAAGAAGGAATGATAATGATGGAATGAAATTTGTTGGACAGATACATTATAGTAGGAAGAACAATTCATTAAAATTTCAGGAAATTTGGAGTAATATGTACTGAGGAAACAGTACATAAAGCAGCGACCTCTGTGAGCAATAACAACACATGTCTGTCTAGGCATTGAATTGAACAGCGATTGGATGACATGTACGGGTAGAGCACTTCATGAAGCTTCAACACGATGCCACAATTCATCGATCAAAGTTACTGGTGAGTGGTGGGGGAGCCAGTGGCTTTTCAATGATTAAACAGTCATTTTCATTAGTGCAAGATCAGGAGACCGCACTGACCAGAGCAACAGTCGAACACATTCTGTATCAAAGAAGGTCTGGACAATACAAACAACTTGCGGTCGTGCATTATCTTGCTTAAATTTTGTGCTATGGAGGCCTCGAATACAGGGCAGAGGGAAAGGCCTTAACTCATCAGAAATTTAATGGCCGTTGTTCAGAGTGCCAGGAATACGAACATGAAGTAATCGAAACATTATCCAATGGGAACCCATAACATCATTGCAAATTATGGACAGTATGATGATGTCGAATCCCAGCTGGCAATGTGCATTATTCATAATGCCATTAAATACGGATAAGTCAATCTTGATGCTGTAAACAGGATTGTGATTTGTCTGAAAGTGACTTCACACCATTCCTGCATCCAGGTTCATCGTTGATTACACATTAATGGTGCCCATATCAGTGATGCAGTTTTGAGGGAAATCAGAATTTTGGTAGCTGCATACTGAGTCACCACCTGGATTGATGGTATGTTGTACCATTGGATACACGTCCCGGTCACCTCTTGTTTTCATTCCCGCCACTCTGAATACCAGCCATTACATTTCTAATGAGTTAAGGCCCATAGCTCTGCCCTATGTTCAAGGCCTCCGAAGTGCAACATTTAAGCAGGACAATGCACGACCGCAAGTTGTCCATATTGTCTGGACCTTCATTGATGCCGAATGTGTTCGACTGTTGCTTTGGTCAGCACGTTCTCCTGATCTCGCATCAATGAAAATTACTGTTTAATCGTTGAAAAGTGACTGGCCCCCCACCACTCACCAGTAACTTCGATCTATGAATTGTGGCATCGTTTTAAAACTTCAAGAAGTGCTCTACCCGTACATGTCATCCAATCGCTGTTCGATTCAATGCCTAGGCAGATATGTGCTGTTATTGCTCACAGAGGTTGCTTCTTTATGTATTGTATTCTCAGTACATATTACTCCAAATTTCCTGAAATTTTAATCAATTGTTCTTCCTACTATAATGTATGTGTCCAACAAATTTCATTCCGTTATTATCATTCCTTCTTGGTGTTGCATTTTCAATGTCGAGCAGTGTACATATATTGTATGGCAAACAATAATGCAGATAACATTAATATATATATATATTTTTTTAATCATTGTATTAAACTATGTTAACAGATATGGTATGACCAAATTATAAGAAGAAAAAATGTATTATGGATGTTGGTGTATTTAAAAAGTATATATGATAGCTGTAAGAATAAATAAAAATACTATGAAACTTTAACAGAGACTACTCCCTTTCCATACAAACACACAAAGTAGTAGTTCTATAAGGTGTTATATAACGTGTTCTTATTTTAAGTTGTCATCATGTATTCCTCTTGAAAATAATGTTAATAGAGTTTTCTTTTTTAACTATTAGTTATTGTCAAAAATATCTATTTTTATTTATTTATTTGTTTTATTTCTCTAGGCTATTTGTACTGAAGCTGGACTTATGGCTTTGAGAGAAAGGCGAATGAAAGTCACTAATGAAGATTTCAGAAAGTCTAAAGAAAATGTTCTCTATCGTAAAAAAGAGGGTACTCCTGAGGGACTATATTTATAGATATTATATTGTGTATATCTTTCTAAATTTTTCAGGTTATTAAATAAACTTTTTTTTTTTGATTATAGAGTGCTTCATTATTATCATTGGTATAAGTGCTTTAGTGTTTTCTTTTGATACAACAGAGTTTGTGCATGTGAAAATACACTATATGCAGGGGGGGGGGGGGGAATGGTCAGTAAAAGTCAGTATTTTTTGCCTAATTATATTTAAACTTCAATTTTTTTTATAAACTTAAAATTGTGTTAATATACATCATACAACAAATTGATAATAAAAAATCTCCTGGACCTGACAGCATTCATGGTCAGTTTTTGGAAAATGTACCATATGGTAGAGAGTGCTTTTTGTACATTTTTAATTTGTCATGGAAGACAGGCGTACTTCCAAAATAGTGGAAAACTGCAATAATTATCCCACTCTGAAAACCAAATAAAGAAGCCAGCTCTGTGGGAAGTTATAGGCCTGTTGCTCTCATGTGTATTCCTTGGAAGCTGATGGAGCGGATTATTTTGAGAAGAATCACACACCATCTTATGGAACTAAATTTGATTCCAGATGAACAGTGTGGCTTCCGTAGGGGACACAGTACTACGATCAAATCCTTTATTTTGCCCAGAGTGTGAGGGATGCCCACAACATGAAGCCCACTAAGCATACCATTTCTGTGTTCCTAGACCTTACCAAAGCCTTTGATAAGGTTTGGAAAAATAAGCTCTTGGTAAAATGCCATAAAGAGTTCAACATCAGAGATAGAGCTCTCCCATGGATTTCAAACTTCCTGAACAACAGATCTTTTCGAGTCAAGTATCAGAGTAGTATCTCCAACATTTACAGTTTCTACCAGGGTATACCACAGGGCTCTGTTCCAAGTCCTACTTTGTTCTCATTATTTGTGGCTGGGATAGAAAAAAATGGTCACTTCATGTAATATTGGCCTATTTGCTGATGATGATGTAGTTTGGAAAAATTATGAGGACACAATGATTGAGAATTCTTTAAATGAGAACTTGGCTGCTATTCAGAGTTTTGCAGAAGAGCATAAACTAAATTTTAACTCTGCAAGGTCTTTCACTTACATTTTTACTACCAACAGACATATGTTCAACTTGCAACCAAAAATGTATCAAAAAGGGAACCTACTTGAAATAACAAAATTTCCAACATGTTTGGGCTTTACTTTGGACACAGAGATTAATTGTGGCACGCATATTGCCAAGCTCTTTGAAAAGGGAAGGAAGCGTCTTCAACTATTAAAGTTCATTTCTGGCAGAGATTGGAGTGCCAATTCTGGAACTCTTAGAATGACGTACACTATGCTTATTCGACTTGTTCTGGAGTATGGCTATCAAATCAATCAAGTGGCCTCTCAAATGAATCTTAACAAATTGGAAAGAGTGCATCTTAGTGCAGCTTGAATAATTACAGGTCTCCATAGCTGTTGTCCCAAAGCTATTGTACTGTTTAAGGCCAACCTACAGCCTTTGTCATTGAGCAGCCAAACTAATTCTGCAAAATATATTGCCAAACTAAAGTCTTGAGTCATTTAATAGAACTTCAAAATTTATTCTGCAATGGACAAGCAACTAGAGACTGAAGGACAGCCCAGTTGATGTTATGTGGAAGCGAGGTTTTTTGGATTTTAACATTGTACCATGTATTCCTTTTAGCTGCTTGGTGTCAACTACTTCTTTGAGTAATGTTAGTTTTAATGACCATTTATCGACAAGTGCCTCTAAGCACACTCAACACCCAGAAACGATGAGACAATTATCACTGGAAGTAATCAACAACATCCCTTCCCTGGCCCAGGTACTCTATACTGATGGGAGTAAATCGGACTCTGGCAGGACTAGCAGTGACGTCTATGCAAAGGCTGAGGATGGTTTGGTTTTTCGCTGCAGATTTCACACCCAGATAACTGTTCGACTTTCCATTCGGAACTTCTTGCAATCAGAGAGGTCTTAAATTTCATCCTCCGTTTTGAAAATAGCAACATTTATATTTTGACGGACAGAAAAAGTTCAATCCAGTACTTGAGAGTCCCCAGTAGTAGATACCTTCCTTTATCCTTCCCTGTGTAAACCAATGGGATTTTTTTTTGCTTTGTATTTTTCAGATATATCTCGCTCAAAAATAAAGTTTTTTGAATTCCATTCTTTGAACATGTCACTTTTTTTCTTACTAAGCAATTTTTTTAAAAAATAAATTTAAATACTTATTTTATTAAGCAAACTTAAGGATATAATTTTCAATCTCAAAAAGAAATATTTAAATTGTATTTTTAAAAAAATTGCTTAGTAAGAAAAAAAGTGGCATGTTTACAGAGTGGAATTTGAAGAACTTTATTTTTGAAAGAGATATCTGAAAAATACAAAGCAACAAAAATCTCATTGGATTACATGAGGAAGGAGAAAGGAAGGTATCTCATTACTGGGGACTCTTAAGAAATTGGCCGAAAATTCTAGAAAAATCCGGTTAAGAGGTTATTTCCAAAATTGCTACACTTTCACAGAAAAGTAGAGTTTGCATCCAATGGATTCCATCTCATCTTGGAGTCTTTGGCAATGAGGTGGCGGACTTGCTTACGAAAGAGGGAAGTGATCTTCCTTCTGCTGCCTCTAGTGAACTTTTCACATCTGAAATTTTTTCTGTTCACAAGGCTAAAGCAAATTCTTGGAGAATCCCTCCTGCTCACGATATGGTATGCTGGTAATTGTCCTGGTCTGTCTCTTCAGTCCGGAGGCACAAGATCTGCACAGACTGCATTGGCCAGACTGCATAGTGGCCACATCAAAAGCTTGAAATTCATCGATAAAGTAAAGACTTATTCTTCTTGCCCTTGTTCCTGTCCTGCTTCTGTCATTGATTGTATTGGTGCCTCTGCGAGGCAGCTATGGAGTGAGGGGGGGGGAGGGAGTAATGGACTTGTGGTTCTGTTAGAGCGACATGGTATCATTGACCTGATCTAGGATTTTTGGTCCAGGGGGACATGAGACAACCCTTAAAGTTGTAACGCTCCAACCCAAGCGTCCCCTAGTGGCCCTGTTGCCAACTTTTGCCAAGAGACAAAACATCTTAGAGGAGAGACTGTGGATCTACCGAGAAGTGTAGTCGAAGTTTTGTCGCAATAGAGTACGGCCATAAATCAAACTTTGTAGGTGGGGAACTGATTTGAACTTTAACCAACAATTTCAGCTTATTGCCCATGTATATAATTAATTGTATGTTATGTGTGTAACGTAGAATCTATAATAAAATTTGTTGCAGGAGTTGTTGGAGGAGGAAGGGGAAATCTTTCTTTGGTCCAAATACTGAGGGAGATTTTTTTATGCTACTATATTACATTTTTTTTCCCCTAACTATATCGAAATTTAATGTTGCTATTAATGTTCACCAGATGAAAAATTAAAAAGTTTAAGGTAATTAGATTTATTAACTAACATAATTGTTAAAGCTATAATTCTTATATAATAGTGTGGTTTCCTCCGAAACTCGCGTAAATACGGGCTAGGACCCCTTAGAAAGACCCCCACGGAGGGCATTCCCCCTATAGGCCTAGGACACATAAGGAGTCAATCGGCCTTAATCCTCCAACCAACCAACCTTATATAATAGTACATAATTATACATAAATTAATGTTGCTTTGTTTTGTTGCACTTTGCTGTCTATGAAAATTTAAAATACCTTTTTATTACAGAATTACGGGAGGGGGGGGGGCATGGGTGAAAGTTTTCCGTCTATTGACGGAATTCCGTCTTTTTTTATGTGTTAAAATACGGAACAGGACGGAAAAATTAGTTTTCTTTTATATTTTCCATTTTTAATTCATTTTACTGCCGTTTCTCCGAACCGTCGGCGATCAAAGCTAAACTAGATCCGTAGCCGATCGAGGCTAAACTAGATCCGTCGCTCTCCACCGCGTCGCAGATAATCGTCATGAGCGAGCAAGCGTCGGATATAGTTTAGCTTTGGAAATACGCAGGAGTGGAGGGTGAAGATTACATGTTTGTTTTCGGCAACGGCAACATTCTCGCTCGTGCTCGTATTTATTAATGTGTAGTGCGTTTTCGCTGTTGATTATAATTGTTTCTTCGCCGCTTGAAATAAATATTTTAATGTCGATGCTTTCTCTCAACAGAATCGTAATATGCAAGGAATAGAATTTATAGAAGAAGTTGATGCACTTAAAATATGCGACGACGGAATAAAGAATAAATGGTGATTTGAGTGGCTTAAAGAATCAGACTCTGAAGGAATTAATGTCGGCACGTGGTGTCGAAAAATTAACCAAGTGGGTTGTTGTTTTTGTGTTGTATGCAACACAATCCTCAATTACGGTAGTAATGGGAAAACAGTGTTGTTTAAACAGAGCAAGCAAATAAATCACCTAAAGCTAATGCGTGCACAAAAGTGCACACAAACATTTCCAGGTGCAAAGCCACTGACTGCTAATGTTTCAATAGCAGATCGGATTGCAGATCAGAAAGCTGCAATAACAGCATTTTTGTGTGAAAAAACTTTGCCATTCGCATTAGCTCCTGACATAGTTGATTTAGCTAAATTTTTAGCCAAAGATAAATCGGCGTTATCAAAATTATCACTTTCACGGACCAGTGCAATGTATATAAATACTCATGGCATAGCTAAATGCTTAAAAGAAGATCTGGCTAGTAAGTTGAAAGACAATTTTTTTTCTTTAAATATCGATGAAGGAACAACAAATGCAATGGACAAAATAATTAATATTTTTGTTCGTTTTTATGATGAATCACAAAATAAGGTGGTTACTGACCATTTAGGGTAAAAAAAAGCAAATATTAGCACTTCAAAAAGAATTTTTGATCATGTCAGTGATGTGCTGCAGGAAAATGGACTTGAATATAATCAAGTTATTAGTTGTTTATTGGACAATTGCAATACAATGAGAGGATCCAATGCAGGAGTAGAAAAGTTAATGAGAATATGAATCCCAAACTCTTACACATTCATGGCGACACTGTACATATAATACATAACTCTGCAAAAACATTCTTTAATCATTTTGATGGATATATGGAAGAAATTTCCAGTGACTTGTATTATGACATACAAGATTCTCCTAAAGCCAAAGAACTTTTCAGTGAAATTCAAACCCTGTTAAATTATGATAAAGTTCTTCATATTATTAGATTTATAGACAACAGGTTTGTACAACTATTTACTGTTTGTGAAAGACTTTATAAACTAAATGATGCATTGAAAACATTTTATTTTGCTTTTTTGTCTCCTGAAAGGAAAGAAACTGAACAACATATTCTGAATAGGATATTTATACAAAGAAAAATATCCCCTGAAACACAAAATCTCATTAGAGAAACACAAGATTTTTTGTTGAAGCAGAACTTATCAAACACGAATGCAGAAAGAATCGTAAACATTTTATTTAGCAATGAGAATAGATATTTCTTTCTCTTGCAGTTTTATAGAGGAATATTGATGCAGTTCAATGCTTATATTAAACAATTTCAGCATGAAAAACCTATGACTCACTTAATTCACACAGAAATGTTCTCTTTTTGCAGAAAATTTTTGTCATTTTTTATCAAGCCAGAATTTCTTCCAAAATCTGTAACAGATATGTTACAGATGGAATATAAAAATTCTAAGTTTCACTACGAAGATAGATATTTAAATTTTGGAAAATTTGTTGCCCGGGATATGATTGATTCACAGAATAGTGCATGGAGTAAGAAATTCTATAGTAACTTACGACAAGCATATATAGCTACATCAAAATATTTGTTAAGTAAGTTACCATTACAAAATAAAGTTCTTACATGGTTTTCTGCATTAGATCCATCACTGAGAAAAAAAAGCACGACTTTAATAGCATTTGAAAAGCTTGCTGAGTCTTTACCCCAAGTTGTTCCTGAGGAGAAGGCGTTGTTGCTAGAAGAAATAAGAGAATACACAGTTGATACAAAAATAGATGAATTAGAAGAGGCTGGGGTTTTTTCTGAAGCTATGAAAAATTCCCGAATAGATTTGAACTGCTGGTCACACATTTTCCAAATTAAGCACCAAGGAGATTTTAAATACCAGCACCTACCTATATTCATCAAGGCTCTTTTGACACCTTTTTCTGGTCCTCTAATTGAAGGTAGTTTTAACATTATGGATGATATAATTACTGAAGATAGGAGTGTCTTGACCGTTGAAAATTATGAAGCAATCTCAACAGTAAAATACCATTTACGCCAACAAAATATAAAAGCAGTTCAATTAGAACCATCACCAAAGATGCGAAAAGCCATACATACAGCATATGCCACCTACAAACAACATCTATCAGAGAAAAAGAAAAAAAGCCAGTAAACAGTCTGTGCAGAATTCAACTGATATCCCTGTTCCTTCATCTTCGAGTTCTACTTATTCTCACCTTTCCACAGCTGGAAGAAAAGAAACTAAGGAAAAGGATTATGCAAAAAATCCAAATAAAGTAAAATTGTGCCGACGCCCATGTTCAGTCCAGCAATTTTTTTTTTACTTTCACCCATGGGGGGGGGATTATCTAGTTTAAATGAATCAACAAATATTTATCATCAAACTTCAAATACTTAATACTTTTTTTTTTTTTTTTTTTTTTTTTTTTGGGGGGGGGGGGGGGGGCTGTATCGGGTATTTAATGGGAATATACTTGTAACAGAAGAATACAGCTGTTAATTTGTAGTTTAATATTACAAAGTTTGTTTTTTCAGTAATTTTTTTTAAACTTCCGTTTTTATTTTTTTTTTATTCTAAGATAATAAATATTCAAAATTTCCCCAGGCAGCCAGAATTTCCCCCGAACATCATTTGGTTATATTCTGCACCCCTGTGTTAAAGTACAAAACGGCTTTAAATGCCGCACAGAAGGCTTATTACCTGAATAGAGCTCTAGTGGGGTTTTGCATTTTTACCATGACAGATCCTGTTTCATGTATAATTAAAATGCATACAAGCTTCAGGCCAGAAATCGTCAGACAATCCGCTAGACAGCATTGCCCGAACACAATTCATGATAGTCTGGTTAAACATCTCACATACCCCATTTTCTCTACAATAAGCCCAAAAAAATCATTCTCAAATTCCTTACCATTATCAGTACGTAAAGCTTTCAACTTCGTTCTCAAAAATCTCTCAGCCCTCAACACATGCCTTTTGAAGACTTCGAAACACATGGACTTTTCTGGATAGGATAAACTGAAGATTTGCCAGTGTCTAAAACAAACTTTTTTTTTTCCCATTAAAAGCGTTTTACTGACAAAATTTTTATGGCGCATGCGCAGGTGTTTTCTACCCACAATTCAAAAACTAATCAAAATTTAGAAAATTTCTATTGATATAATTTTAAATTGAGTGAAGACCTAAATTCCTGCCAAGTGCCACTGAATTCCGTCCAGCCGTTCTTGAGTGATACCCGGACAAAAATAGCGACATACAGACATGACACACATACAAGCAAAAATTTCTGAAATCATTTTTGGCTTTCATGGTGTGTGAAACGTGAAGATATCACAAAAATTTTTGATTCTGACAAATTTACAGACAAGTGATTTTATTAAATAGATTGAACAAACCTAATGTAGTTAATTTTATAAATATTAAATGAAAATAATAAGCTTTTATATTAAACCTTTAGTAATGCCATGTCAAAGGTGCCAAGTCCTTTTGAAATAAATTATATTTGTTTTACATTCTATTGCTTCTCAAATGAAGTGCAGACATGAAATCTTATTTTTATGCATATATAGCATGTTTTAAATGACAAAAAAGTAATTTTTAAGATAAAAATTCCTCTTTTAACGACCCTCTTCACTTACTGTCGCTGGAAGCCCGAGCCAATGTTATTCTATGGGAAATTTTCTTTACTTATAACTCATTAACTAAGACATATTTTTTAATTCTGTTTTCACATTCAGAGAGTTCCCAATTTTTAAACTGACGCTTAAGCGGGCCCTTAAGGGAGAAAAACTACAAAATAATGCACAATTTGAAAATGCTCCATGGTAATTTAAGTTATTTTAAAGCTCTATTTTTATTTTATTTTTAACTATGTGTCTTCTGTATGTAACTGAAAACATCTGCTCGAAAAAATTTTTAAACTTCATGAATTTCTGTTGTGCGACTGAATTTAAGAGTTCTTAATAAATTCTTGATTTTAAAATGAATGCCTACTTTTGTGACAAATACATTGATTAACATTCACACAATGTTTTTAGGGGATTGAATGATAAATTATCAAGAAGCATTATAAGCAACTAATTATTTCCAAAATTTGGAACCCAAGAAAAATAAATTTAAAGTTAAAAATTTTGTTAAAAAAATTTTAAATAATGTTTAAGAAACTGTAGAATGATATTATTTAAAAAGTACTAAACAGAATTACATTACATTCTATAATAACTATCTAGATATTTTTAATTGCATGAATTTTGAAGATGATTTCCCCTAAAAAATGAAATTTAATTGAAGACATTTCATATTTAAATGTTTATTTACTTTTACTATCTTCACAAGACATCTTTCACCGGCAGACCCATACCTTCATCAGGTGGAGTGCTTGCCCTGAATTTTCCGCCTCCCTTTTGGCTCAGCATGCTGCACCATCTGGCACCAATAAGTGCAGGATTGCAATTATTACAGACCATCTGATTGGCCAATACCTCTGCGGCTTTTCTGTTTAACATGTTAATGTTATAGAGTTTGCTAGTTTTTTAGTGCGGTTAAAGTCTATTTTCAGATTTTCTTTTTGATTAGCTTAATATGGAACTCAAAGTAATAACTAAAATTTGCGAGTGCAGAATATAAAAGAAATTTGGTTCATAAATCATCTTAATAAACTTAACCATATCAATGATGTACAAAAAATTAAAGACATAACTTCCATACTATATAACAAAGGCGTTACTAACAAAATTAAAAATGAAGCAACTAAATTAAATATTAATGTACCTATCAAGCCTACTAAAAATATTTTTCAGAGAATTTGCAATGAAAAAGACATCATTGATCTATTAGAAACAAGCATTTATTAAATTAATTATACTAATTCAGACAATAATCAGGGCGATTACATAGGAATGACTAAAAGGAAAATTTAAAAAAAAATGAATAAAAGAATATCAAAACAATACAGTACGACGCAAAAGTTTAGACAATGAGTTATTCATCTTTAAAATTTAGAATTATGACGTCAGAATTACTAAAACCAGTATATATATTTAAAATATGATTTAAAATGCTATAATCAAAAGACAGTCGTTTGATTTGCAATAATTTTAATTTTTTTTTGATAAAAATGAAAATTTGCCTGTCGCAAAAGTTTAGACACTATTATGAATTTCTGTGAATATTTGCTGGCATATGCAAATTTAAAATCGATGATGTCACAGATTTTGAGTACTTAAGTTCTGTAAATGATAACACTTCATAGTCGACATGCTGCGAGCTAAAAAAAATCTGGAGTGACTCCACTTGACTTTCCGAACATTGAGTAACAGTTTTGTTAAATAAATCCTTGTCGAATCCCGTTCTTAGACTGACTAAGAACAAGATTCGGCAAGGATTTATTTAGCAAAACTGTATTAAGCGTACTTTTTTTATATAGGAATTTTTGCTAGTGTTCAGCGACTTTTGTTACCGACTGTATGTGGGTATGTATGTGTGTATGTCTGTGAGTGAACACGCTAGCGTCTAAGCGCTTCGTTCGAATAAGCTGAAAGTTGGTGCTTATATTGTAAGTCACTATAGTACGAACCGTATTGATTTAGGTGAATCTAGCACTTATAGTTTTTTTACAGGGACACCAGGAAAATATCTTTATCATTATGGCCTATGCAGCCAAATTTTTAAAAGTGTGATAGCGTCTAAACGACTTATTAATCTGAGAAAAATAATTGTACACATGTTAAAGGTCACAGTTGCACCAACTGTATAGATTTTGGTGAATTTAGCACTTCAGTGTGTTTTACAAGGACACAAAGAAAAATTCTTCATCATTATGGCCTATGGTACCAAATTTTTAAAAGTGCGGTAGCATCTAAACACCTTATTCAATTGAACTGAAAATTTATATGAATATTATAAATCACTTTTGCACTAACTATAAGCATTTTGGTGAATCTAGCATTTATAGGTTTTTACAGGGACACAACGAAAAATTCTTTATCATTATGATCTATGGGCTCAAAGTTCAGTAGCGTTAAAAAAAACATAGTGTAATATATGGAAAAAAATACTCAAACACTCTATTATGGTTTTATCTCTCTTTTTTTTTTTTTTGTTTAACAACTTCTCTTTCTTTACTTTATCTACAAAGCTGTTAATTACTCAATGTTCGGAAAGTCAAGTGGAGTCACTCCAGATATTTTTAGCTCGCACCATGTCGACTATACAGCATTATCATTTGCAGAACTTAAGTACTCAAAATCTGTGATATCATCGATTTTAAATTTGCATATGCCAGCAAATATTCACAGAAACTCATAATTGTGTCTAAACTTTTGCGATAAGCAAATTTTCATTTTTATCAAAAAAATTTAAATTATTGCAAATGAAACGACTGTCTTTTGATTATAGCATTTTAAAACATATTTTAAATATATATACAGGTTTTTGTAATTCTGAAGTCATAATTCTAAATTTTAAAGATGAATAACGTCATTGTCTAAACTTTTGCGTTGCACTGTATTAAATTTAACAAAATAACTGCACAAAATAACCAAAAAGAAAATTCAAAAATAGACTTTAAGCATACTAAAAAACTAGCAAACTATAATAATAGCAATTACATGCTAAAAAGAGAAGCCTGTAGAGGTACTGGCCAATCAAATGGCCTGTAACGACCATGATCCTGCATTTATTAATGGAGAATGGCACAGCATGCTCAAACTAAGCCAAAAGAGGGGGGGGGGGACTCAGAACAGGTCCTCCACCTGATGAAGCGGTGAGCTCGCCAGTATAAGATGTCTCGTGAAGATATTAAAGGTAAGTGAATGTTTAAATTTGATATGAGTATTTGTAGTAAATAAGCTTTTACTGCACATGCACACTTTTTTATTACATAGGTTGAAAGTTAAGTATAGAACATAATGTATTTAACCCGTTAACGCCCAAATTAATTTTGCAAAATATTATTAGCTGATTATTTCTTTTCTAAATAAATATAAACAACTGACAGTAAAATATATTAACTTAAACAATTCTTCTGATAGTTTTAAATTTAAAGCCTATCCTCATTTATTGACGTTTAGTGTTCTAGCGAGAAAAACTTTGAGATAACAGATTAATTTCCTATTATATTTTGACAAAGATCTCAAAAGTAAAGTATTATAATATATATTATTATTCAACTTGATTTAAGTTAGTATAGCTGCGACGAATGAAAAATCATAAAATGACTATCCGAATAATGAAATAATTAATACTAGGCACATAAAACTTTCAGGGATCATTTAGAGTGATGCTATAAACTGTCACTAAAAAGCAGAAATCATTCCAAGAAACTGCAAAAAATATATGTGCCATTTTATAAGCTGTCCTCAAATGAGGACACTGGGCACTAACGGGTTAACATAAGTCAAAATTTCAAAAGAATAAAATTTAAATAAAAAAAATTAATTGAATCTTATTTATTTCCTAAGACTGCGAGTTTATGAGGGCTTTTCGTAGAAATGTTTATATCTTATTGAAATAATTGGATCTTTAAATTAATTATGTGAGATAAGGAAAACTGTTTATAAGCTTGTATCTCAAATGTAATTTTATTTATATTCTCAAAATGAAAGCTCGCAAGAGATTTTCACAATATGGCTGAAATAATTGAATCTTCAAATTAAATACATAATATGTGGAAAACTATATATGGGCTTGTATTATTTCAAAATCCATAGATATACCAAAATATTATAAAAGTTCTGGTGTATTTTGTAGATCTTGAAATAATTAGTTACAAAGTTCCAAATGTCATTAACAAACAAATGTTTTCACAAAATTTATTGAAGTAATAAGAATATAAATTTGCTCAAAATATATCACAGTTTACATACTGCATAAATGAAGAATAAATGCAAAATGAATTATACAAAATATTACAAAGTTTACTTGGTAAGTTATTGATATATCCATCCAGTTTGAAACAAATGTCCTCTAAAATTTTTCTTCAGTAATTATTCCATTTACAGTGATGTACTTAAAAGATTGCATATATTTCAAAATAAGACAGTGTTGCCTTATTCTATAATATCTTCAAAGATTCCAGAAGTAAAGACAAAGTTCTCTAATCCAGCAAGAATTTTTAACCTTTACTAGTAATAAGTACATTTTACATTTTGCTGGTGGCTTTAGTTTGCATATTCTTTTCCAAGATATAAACAACAAATTTTATATAACTTCTGTGCACTTTGACAGTAAATGCCAGGGAGATTTTTCTGAAAGTAAATTACAATTACTTATCAAAAACAAATATGAATAGCACAGATTCGAAATAAAAATAAAGATAGTATTTCAATAAATAAATAGCGTAGTAAATAGTATTTCAATAAAGATAGTATTTCAATATTAAAAATGTGACTTTTCATTAAAAAAAAAATGAATAAGATACAATGAATAAGACTTACATAAACAAAAATAATATATTTTCTTCCATTAAAGCAGTATTTTCTCCATTTTATTTAATCGCTGTCACTTCTCAATTCACTGGAAACATCTGTTGAGATTTAAAAAACAAAAATAAAGAAAGGATAAAAGATTATTTATTGTGATTCTTGCAATTTATTTATTCTAAACAATTGATTAGAAGTTTGCAGAGTATTTGAAATTGTATTTGGACCAAAATAATTTCAGGTCCAACCCACATGGTAGCAATAAAGACCTGGTCCAGCCAGACATATAGTAAAAAAAAGAAAAATTCTGTCTTTGACAGAATTTAATTTAGTATGACAGGACTAATTTATATATTGCAATCTTGTAACTAAAAAAAAAAAAAATGTTATTAGCTACCTTGGCTAATAACAAGCTTGACATTTCTCACATAATAACCATTGGCAAGGTCATCGTATCTGCAGGCACAGATGTAATGGTTATGTGAGAAATGCCGAGCTGGTCATCAGTCAGGGTGGCTTAGTGGAGAAGCATCCACACATTAAGCAGAGGGTCAGGGTTCAATTCCCGGCTCTGGCATTTCCCACATAGTTGGTATAAAACAAATCAATCTTATACTCTAACTACTTAAAATGAATTTTCACTTTATCAGATAAACTGGAGGGGTTTTTACTCCAATTTATCTGAAAAAGAATTTTCAAGGTTGATGAATAAAAATTTCTAAATGAATTTTCACTGTTGATGAGTTTTATCAATAAAATTTCTAAATAGTTTAAGAAATTAAATGGTAAAATTGGATATTGGCAAGCATTCTGGCATATTGAAATTATGATAATACAAAATCGCTGTCTGAAAGAAATAGTCCTGCTGTACTAATAAATAAAGCAATTGGAAAACAAATTTTAAATCTGTCTCCTACAAATTTTAGCAACTTAACTCCACAATAGCTATTTCTTTTACAATATTTTATAATTTAGAAGTGATACAAAATTTTATTGTGTTTATGTGCAAGTATAACATCTTGTAATATGGAGAAGTATTTTAACCTATTTTGTTCCATGTTGTGAGTGACAATGTTTATATTACAGATTGAAAGTAATAGCTTTTATGAACTATATATAGAGCATGGTTGGCTCACTCTGAAATAAAAACAAAATTTAGGCATGGTGTATGGACTGCTCAGATGTAAGCAATTTTATCAAGACACGCATTCTGCTCCATTCTATCATTTGCACAAGACAAACAAAATTTTTTTTAACATTACTTCAACATAAAATTACAAATATGAAAGCTTAACTTTTAGTAGATTGGAAAAATCTGGAGTGACTCCACTCGACTTTCCGAACATTGAGTAATTAACAGTTTTGTAGAAAAAGTAAAGAAAGAGGAGTTGTTAAACAAACAAAAGAGAGAAAACCATAATAGAGTGTTTGAGTATTTTTCTCCATCTAATACACGATGTTTTATTTAACGCTACTGAACTTTGAGCCCATAGATCATAATGATAAAGAATTTTTCGTTGTGTCCCTGTAAAAACCTATAAATGCTAAATTCACCAAAATGCTTATAGTTAGTGCAACAGTGATTTATAATACTCATATAAATTTTCAGCTCAATTCAATAAGGCGTTTAGATGCTATCGTACTTTTTAAAAATTTAGTCCCATAGGCCATAATGATAAAGAATTTTTCTTTGTGTCCCTGTAAAAAAACTAAGTGCTAGATTCACCAAAGTCTATACAGTTAGTTCAACTGTGATCTATAACATGTGTACAAATTTTTTGTCAGATTAATAAGGCGTTTTGACGCTATCACACTTTTAAAAATTTGGCCCCATAGGCATAATGATAAAGAATTTTTCTTTGTGTCCCTGTAAAAAAACTATAAGTGCTAGATTCTCCAAAATCTATACAGATTGAGTATTTGTGACCTATAATATGTGTATAAATTTTTTGCTCAATTGAATAAGGCATTTAGATGCTATCGCACTTTTAAGATTTTGCTTCCATAGGCCATAATGATAAAGAATTTTTCTTTGTGTCCCTGTAAAAAAACTAAGTGCTAGATTCACCAAAATCTATAGGGTTCGTACTATGGTGACTTACAATATGTGTACCAACTTTCAGGTTAATTGAACAAAGCG
Source organism: Salticus scenicus (assembly GCA_963930645.1). Taxonomy (NCBI): domain Eukaryota; kingdom Metazoa; phylum Arthropoda; class Arachnida; order Araneae; family Salticidae; genus Salticus; species Salticus scenicus. The sequence continues at coordinate 310,536,261 of OZ005648.1, forward strand.
TTTAGACGCTAGCGTGTTCACTCACAGACATACACACATACACACACACATACATACATCATCGTAAAAATAGTGAAAACGGACTCAGGGGACCTCAAAACGTATAGAAACATCAAAATCTCGAATTCGGATTTTTGACATGATTACAATACTTTCCTCACTATAGTGTTCGGAAAGTAAAAAACAAAGTATGATATTTATATAAAATATGATGTTACACTCATTGCAAATAAGCTTTCGGTGGATGTGGTCGCATTCATTTGCGAGAGGAGGAGGAAGAAAGCTGACAAATACCACCACATCAAAAGCTTATGAAGAGTGGAGTCAAACCGAAAATGCTCAAGTTAAAGAATTAAATATGTGCTTTTGATAATTACTATAGTTTTTTGTTTTCTATTTTTACCTATTATATATATATACACATTAAATAAATACAATAAAGAAATAAATATATTTCATATAAAGTCCTTTGTGATAATTTTTAATATTCTGTATTGTTGATGTCCATTTTGACTATTTATCAGTTAACTCTCAGTTAATATTCAAAATTCTACTGAATTGCTATTTATGGAATGATACTGAAGATTAAAATAATAATAATGAGCAGCAGGGCTTGAAAAATCTCAATTTTTTTACATGCCCAAATTAAATTTTTATATGCCCAAATATCTTATTCAAATGCATATTAATGAAAACATTCACATATCTAGTGAAAAGAATTTAACATTATACCTACCTTGACATTGTTTATTTCAGTTTAATTTTAAAAAAAGTCTTAGGCAAGATGCTATATTTTAAAAGTATTTTTGATTAAATATTTGCATGCTCATGCCCATGCCCAGCCGGGCATGTAAGGGGAAAAAAAGTACATGCCCAATCTGAAGTTTTACATGTCCCAGGCATATCGGGCAATATAATTTTCGAGCCCTGATGAGCAGTTTTCTTGCTCTTTTTTAAATTAAATGTTTGTGCAAGTGGCTTTTTTTTTTTTTGGTTCTTCAGTATTTTACGTTTTTATTAACTTCAATTCTTGTTTGTTTGTCCAGTATGATTCTTGCAATCGATTTTTAACTAACTTCCCGACTAGCTAGACATTTAAAACTTTCAGAATAGCTCAGAACACAGTGACAATGCATTTTTTTAATACTTTTAGCCAATTGTTTCGGGACCTCACTGCCTTTGGTACCATTTATATGATTCAACAGAAAATTTATTTAACTAACTTCCTGACTAGCTAGAAATTTGAAACTTTTAGAAAAGCTCAGAACACGATGACAATGAATTTTTTTAATACTTTTAACCAATTGTTTCATGCCCCCACTACATTTGGTAATGTTTATATGATTCAACAATCATATAACTTCCTGACTAGCTAGACATTTGAAACTTTCAGAATAGTTCAGGACATAGTGACAATGCATTATTTAAATACTTTTAGCCAATTATTTAGCCAATTATTAGCCAATTACTGAAGGCAGCGGGTCCCCGCTGCCTTCAGTAGCGTTTAAATGATTTAACAGCGAATTTAAAAACATGGTATATAAAAAGTTTTTTTTATGTTGTAATTATTTGGTTTCATTTTCAGGATGATGCAGCTTTCTTATGGATAATTTCTCATGTAATTGACACGTTTTACTTATTTATTTAGAAATAACCTATTGCTAAGATTATAAGAAGCTCTATAAACATGTACTGAAATGTGTTAAATTTTTGCATATACTTTTTAGATGAGATTTTGAATACAATCCACTTATAAAGCCACTCCAAGTGCATAGCAATTCAAAAATCATGAGAGGGATTCAAACAATTCCATTTCAAAACGGTTCAAAATTATTTTCAAGAAAATCAGTTAATAATTAAATGATAATTAATATTTATTCATTATTAATAGTACAGAAATTCAACATTGAACATTGTTAACCCTTTAATTGCCCCCCCCTCCAATATTGCCTGCCATCTGTTGTCTGTTTTTATAACTAATCACTAGCTAAGGGGGTGGCTTAGTTGCCACACAGCTGGTGACATCATGAGTGAGAATTGAGCAAAAACTGGAAACGAGTTATCTCGTCAGTGGCGAGTTACAGCAAGCAGACAACTGACCAGATCGTCAGTGGCAGGGAAAGGGTTAAAAGGCTACTTCTTTCATTTGACATTTAAAGGGAATTTTGGGATATCCAGTGGGAAGGTCATGAGCTCCCTGAACTTTCCTCTGCCACTGAGCTAATCTAATGTGGCGATGACTCAATGCAATAAAATGACCTGATTTTTAAATGTGTGTGTATATTGTTATATGCACTTATTTTATTTATTATAATTATTTTTTTAATTAAATATCATACAATATAACCCAAACTCCTTAATACAACTTCTATAAAATAACAGTTTCATACATAAACATTAGGAATAGAAAAACATTCAGACAAAAATTGCTGAGGAAAAAAAAAAAAAAATTCATTTCTTTGCTAAAAGACACATCTACATGACACCATATAAACTTATATCAGCAATTACTTACTGAATAATTTGTAATTCCTCATTCTGGTGCTGTTTGACCAATGAAAAATGACAATTTTATTAAGTATCAAATTTTCATGTACAACAATACCTTTGACTATACTGTTTTTTATCAACAGCGGTGGATGAATGACTATCATGTCCTCACATCTAATAAAAAAACATTTATTTTCTTAAATAACAGGGTTCGCGCTAGAGCGTGGGATCGCGGGAATCGCGCAATATTAAAAAAAATCCCACTTAAAAAAATTTTATATGCGCGCTTTTCCCGCACTTACTTTCCCGCGATTTTCCGCTATTTTTTTTTTTTTTTTATTATTATTATTATTAAATTTAATTCATTGAACTCCGCGAATTTATTTTTTCCGTTTAAAAAAAAATCGCGGATATCGTCCGTTAAAAAATAAATAAAAATGGAACAATCGGTGATCAAATGTTCTACAAAAGCTTCCTATTCCTAATCTTTCTCCATCCACAACATAAATGTCAATATCCATTTCAAACTTGCTTTATGAGATTCTAGAACATGTAAAGAAATAAAATTGTTAAATATTTCTTGCTCATGTAATTATTTTTTGCCCACCTCCCCCTTTATTTATCTCCATCTAGCGATCAGCAATCAAATGTTCTGCAGAAGTCTTGTTTCCCAATCTTTACCCATATGCAATATAAATTATATTTATAATATTCATTTTAAACTTGCTTAATTAGATTCTAGAAGTAGAATTGAAAGAGTTTAATATTTCTTACTCCGTAATTAGTTTTTTAATCCCCCCCCCCTCTTTCTCCATTTCCGGAATCCAGATTGTGATCGATGATCAATTCTAGAAACAATAAAGCAATAGAAGTACTCAATATTTCTGACATATGTAATTATTCTTAGACCTTTAGTGCTGAACTTAATGAATCTTTTTATTTTTTCACAATTAAATTAAATCTTTACGGGGTGTCATATCTATACCAAATTTGCAAACATGGGGGAAATGAAGAATAGATTTTTCAGAAAAGAAAATTTTTTCCAAATCAATTTAAGAAAATTACATACTTGCCAACCATCTCATTATGAACCGTGCAATTTTAAGTATCTGCCTTTTTTTTTCACACCAATAACTTTTTAGAGTAATTTTAGTCTTATTTAATCGTAACAACATTTGGTGAGAATTACTCTAAAAATATAGTGGTATGAGAAAATGGGCTTTTTTTCAGGGGGCGTTAACAATTGTACAGTTATTAATGAGATGATTGGCAAGTATAAAATTAATACTGAGTTGGTTTTATGCACGTTTGAAACTAATAGTTAGCTACTGCTACTTTTATATGAATGATTAATGTACATACATAAAAATAATATTCTATATTTGTTTGAAAAATTTGCCTTTTTTTTTAGGTGTGAAATGTTAATAAGATTTTATGTGGATATAAAAGTTATTGCAGGTATATTAAAGAATTTTTTTTTTACGCAAATGAAAAAATCCTGAAAATGCTTAATGTTGATAAAAACTATATATATAAATGTTTATGTCATCAGTTTATTAAAATTAACGTTATCAATATTCAACTAATCATTCATTCAATCATATTAGCGAAAAATTTTCAGCTAATTTCTAATTTCTCAGCAATCACATGTCTCAGCAATCACATGTATATTTCTTGAAAATACTTTTTTCTGTAAAATGTAATTACTAACTTAAATTTCAAAAAGCTCACTTAAATTTTGAAAATCCCACTTAATATTTTTGTTAGAGTGGGAGAATCCCACTCATTTTTTTTCCTTAGTGCGAACCCTGTAAATATATTTATTTTTCAAAAGCTTTAACTTACCTATTTTGAAGTTGTTAAACTTTTACTTGGTTTTTCTTTCTAGTAAAGTTCATCTTGTTGCTAAAATATATAATGTATCGAAACAGCGATGTTTGTTCATTTCAGCTTTCATAATTTTTGCTGTTGCCACTGCCTTAGAAATAATCATTATAAGTTGTATTTTGGCTTTGGCCACTAGGTAGCATGGTTATCGATATGCAGATTTATTATCTCTGTGAAGTATAAAAGAGCGCAACGCAGTTGAACAGCTGAAGCAGCTGTCTTTAACAGTAGTAGCAAGATGCTAGTTTTGGTAGTTGTGGTGAGCTTAGTCTCACTGATAGTTTTTCATCTTGCGATGTTGAAGTTTATAGTTTAAATGATGTTAGAATATGTTTAAGTTTTTTTTGAGATTGTTAAGTTTAAGTTTCATGATATTAAAATTGTTTATGGCGTTAATGTCATGTTAAGTTTTTAATAAATTAAATAATTTTAAAGTTATTGAATAGCGGCAAATCTAATTATTCAACTTTTGAGCAGAGTATGATATTCGTGATAATCTTCATAATATAAATGAACTTATATTTTTTTCTTCAAGTCATCGTTCATCTTACTCGCTGGTCAACCTGACGAATAATACTTCAAACCGAACCAAATTTGGACAGCGAACTATCTTATAAATATCTTGGAAGAGTTCGTTAACCAAGTTGCTCTGCTTTTTTGGTTTCAAGTAGTGGCCACTTGATAATTTCAAATCCACATTGCAAAAAGCATATTTAAGATCAGATTCGCTTGAATTTTGATGTAAATATAGACCACATAAGGGTATCAACAAAGTGGCAGATATCTTAAATTAAGCGGGGCCACTTGAAGGATACCACTAGAAAATTTAACATCACGATAACTTCCAAAATAATAGTCCAAATAAAAAAAAATTTATACAGTGAACTTATCTTATGAATATCTTGGATGAGTTTGTTAACCAAGTTGTTCCACCATTTTGTTTTCAAGTGGAGACCACTTGCAATTTTCTAATTCGCATTGTAAAAAGTGTTTTCCGAATCTGTTTGAATTTTGATGTATACATGGATTATATAAAGGTTTCAACCAAGTTTATTAATAAACTTTAATCTGAAATTTTTAACAAAGTGGTGGATATCGGAAATTAAGCGGAGCCATTTGAAATCAGGCTATTTTTTTAAAATTTATAATCATGTTAACTTCCGAAACAATACTCCAAACTGAGCCAAATTCGGACAGTGAATTTATCTTATAGATATCTTGAATGAGTTTGTTAACCAAGTTGCTCAATCATTTTGTTTTCAAGTGCAGGCCACTTGAAAATTTCAAATTCCCATTGTAAAAAGCATATTTAAGACTGGATTTGCTTGATTTTTTATATATACATAGACCATATAAGGGTCTTATGTGAGAGTGTATCACACATGTTTTTTAAACTGTTAATTTAATTTTACAAAAAAAAAAAAAAAAAAAAAAAATGAATAGAAATAACTATAATTGAAAGAATTACAGTCATAGAAGTGTTGAAGAAAAATCATTAAAATGAGCGAATTTAGCCAGATAAGTGACCCATAGAGGCAACTGAAGCCATTGACCCACATCAATAAAAAATTGCACATGCTCTAAGGATACCATATGGCAATTTTTCAGCCCTATTGGAACTAAGGATTCCGATTTCTTATTTTTAAAAAAATATTGAAAAAACGATAAAATTACAAATTTTGTATAATGAATGATCTCAGGGGCAACTGAAGATATTAACTCAGATCAACAAAATTTTGCACACATACAATAGCATAAGGCAACTTTTCCGCACTACTGGAAATTTTATTTATTTATTTATTTTTTTTTTTTCGATACACCCTAATGTACATAGTCCACATATCACATCAATATTTCTACCAAGTCCATTAATAATTCGTAGCTGCCATTTTGGTTCAAAATGGCGGCTACTTGATAAAGAAAAAAAAATCAACCTACCCTTCCAAATGAGCTTGTTTTTCGTGTGTTAGTGAAGGACTTGTTTTTCCTTCACTTCCATTTGTTATCATGGTTATGAAAAATGCAACTACTCTTACCTCTTTTTTTCTGCACTGTATTTTCATCTGCTATAGTCGACAGTTTAAAACAGAGAATAAACAAAGAATGTATTCTTTCATTCCCATAAGTCTAAAGTAAAAAAAAAAGTGGTAAGAAAACTGGACAATTCGTGATAACAGTATACATCTCTGATCATCACTAATCTATGGAAAACAACTATAACTCAATTTATGTAGCCAAAGTAACTGACTGTCATCATCCTAATCATGCTTTTAAGGCTGCTCACCCCTTTCTTACGATTTCCCCATCTCAAGTCACTAAATCCCATGTAAGCCTATGACGAAATTTGTTTATAGAAATACTAATTACCTAATTGGTATTTTTAAATTCCGTTTTCTTATTCAGAAAATTCACAACTGTTAAATTAGTACCTGTTTTTCCAAAAATTGAATTTTTTAAATTTTAATATTTCATTTTACAGCTAAAATTGAGAAAACTGCATTTAGTGAAAATTCGCATTTTTAAACTCAAAAATCGCATTAAAAATTTTTTGGAAAACAAGTACTAATGTAACGGTTGCATATTTTCAGAATATGAAAACGGAATTTGAAAATAACAATTAAGTAATGTGTAATTCTATAAGCAAATTTATTAAGTTGGAGCTGCCCTTAGTGAAATATTTAGTAATGAATGTTTCTTTTTTGTACTTAAAATGTCTCTGATTGATTGAACTTAAGCTATGATTTTGGAATATGGATTGAATTGGATTTAGAGTTCATTCTTTTTTAAATAAGCTTTCAAAAGCTGTTTTGGTTAATTAATTGTATTAAATATATATATACAGTCGACTCATGTTCTTGTGTTATAATAACTCAGCATGACATAACAACTTTTAAAAAAGTCTTGATTGACTTTCTTTTAAGATAATGTTATTTCTCATTCGATATAACAACAAGGAAATTGCTAAAATGACCCGTACTTCAACCTATAAATTAAGATGTAATCTAAAAAAAAAATAAGTTTTCAAATAAACCACCAGAACAGTTTTAAGCAAGCAAGTTTTCTGAAATTCAGTAAGCATGAAAAATATCCCTTGGATGTTCCTTATAAAAAATATAACTGCAAAGAATGATGAAAACATCAGTGATATTTCAAAAATTATTATACACACCGCCAACAAATCAAAAAGAAAGCTGCAGAATCCTATAACTAACTTTGGGATGTTATGAAAAGCAAGATATTGAAAATTAGTTCAATATGTCAATTGTTTAAAAAATACTTTTCCTAATGATTAAAATTACATCAAAACTCAATAATTGATTTTCTAACAAAAAGTTAAATAATTATGCATAATATTAAATACATAGGATGCTTGATTTTTGTACACTATGTATACTATTCTTTTTTTCTCATTTTTAAATTAAAGTAAAATTGTTTTTCCATTTAAAATTTCTTATTGCATCATTTGCACTTTATAATACTCATACATTGCACAATTAATTCAAATGATCATCTGAAAACATTATTTTTATCAAATTGCTGTTTTGTCATTAGTTAATATTTTTAATTGGTTTTAATTTAAAACTTCTTTTTCACTTAGAAATTCTAATATAATTCATTTTTTACTCATATTGTTATTGCAACCATTATCAAACCAATTTTAATAAAAAGCACATCATTTGAAAGATTATTTTTGATCTATTTGATACAGTGACTATTTGATATAACAGCCCAAATGAAGTAGCCCTGATGGGGTCTTGTAAAATGAGTTGACTATATACGAGGTAACCAAAACAGTTCTTGCCGTTTTGGACAGTCAGAAAGAAAAAGTCATAAAACAAATAATAATCATCTCTAATCCTCAAAGTAATCACCATCGGCATCCAGTGCCTTTTTGCCAACGAGTGGCTAGCTGTGCGATGCTATTGCGGTAAAACTCAGAAGCCTTAGACACAAAGAAGTCCGTGAGAGCCTTTTCGAGGTCTGGCCGGTTGGTGAAGAATTTCCGACGAAGATGGTAGTCCAGGGAATGAAAAAGGTGGTAGTCTGTTGGCACGAGGTCTGGGGAGTATGGTGGATGGGGTAGTGTCTCCCAGCCCAGTCGCTGGATGGTGTCCCTGGCCTCCTGAGCCACATGCGGCCTCGCATTGTCATGGAGGAGTAGTACACTCTTGAGATTGATCAATGCTGGCTCTTTATGCATCAGTGTCTGATGCACACGTTCCAAATGCTCCGAGTACAGGCCTGCCATGATGGTTTAGCCCACTGGCAGAAGCTCATAGTGCACCACTTGGCAACTAGTCCACCAGATACAGAACATGATCTTGTGTGGGTGGAGAGAAGGTCTCTAAGTGTGAGGCACAGGGTCCCGTGGTGACAACTAATGTATGGAACGCTTGGGTGTGCCATATGGGACCCACTTTTCATTGCTGGTGAGTACTCAATCAAAATATGGATGCATTGTAGTGCCGAGTAAGCAATGACAAACATGCAGTGATACGCTGTTGCTTGCTCAGCTTTTATGCCTTTCCTATGCGGTGCAAATCGAGTCTGATTGTTTCCTCAGATACCTGGAAGTGTGCAGCAAGCTTACCACATGTTTGGCTACTGTCACTCTATGGCTGCTCCTGAGAGCCTCATCGTCCAGCGCTTGTGTCCAACCGCTGCATGGTGCATCACTAATAGACATATCCTCTGACCTGAACTTCTGGAACCAGTGCCTAGCGGTTTGTTCGTTATCGGCATCATCCCCAAAGGCCTAGCAAATTCAGAGACTTGATTCTGCTGCTGACAGGCCCACTTTAAAATCATATGGCAAACAACTCCGAACGAACGCCTTTGACATGCCCATTTTAATCAGTCACTGTGTGAGTTATGTTTGAAACACCGATGCAACGCGCTTTTATAATCTTGATCAATATCTGGACTCCCATCCTAACCATTTCATCTCCAGGTTTGGCGACTATTTTTATGTTGGGGTTCACTCTTCCAATGTCATATCAGAAATGGCAAGAACATTTTTGGTCACCTTATCTATATATATAAAAGAACACTTCCTGAGTGAGTGAGTGAGTGAGGGGGTGATCTATCAACGCCCAGACCAAACCCCTGGACCTAGAAGCATGAAATTTTGTGACAATGTTCTTTCTATGATGTAGGCATCCACTAAGAAGCGATTTTACAAAATTCGCCAACCAAGGGGGGGAGGGGGGGGGGCAAAACGTGATTTCACAAAATCTTTCATATCTCAAACAAAAAAACAGATATCCGTAAAATTTTTGCTTTAAAATATAGCTAATACAAATGTCAAAAAACCAATTTCTGGAATTTTCAAAATTCGGTCCCCCAGGGAGGCGGGGGGGGGCAAAACGTGATTTCACATGCGTAAAACGTGATTTCGCATAAACCTATATATCTCAAACAAAAAAATAGATATGCGTGAAATTTTTGCTCTAAAATACAGCTAATGCAAATATCTAAAAATGAATTTCTGGAATTTTAGAAATTCAGCCCCCAGGTGGGGCAGCAGGGGGGGGGGGGGGGGCTAAGGGGCAAAAACAAATAGAAATACAGTTAGGGCGTTCAAAATTGATACAGATAGGTTTTAGAGGCCTGCAAGTCGAATGAGGATATTTTCGATTGTGTAAAATTATTAGGAGGGGCAGGAAGGGGGGGGAGGGAGAGGGGGGACAAAAAATAAAAATAGAGTTAGATCGTTCAAAATTGGTATATAGAGGTTTTAGATACCTACAAATCGATTTCGGATATTTTCGAATTTGTAAAATTTCTAGGAGGGGCAGGAAGGGGGGTGGGGTTGCAAGGGGGGGGCTATGGGGCAAAAACAAATAGAAATACAGTTAGGCCGTTCAAAATTGGTACAGATAGGTTTTAGGTGCCTGCAAGTCGAGTGGGGATATTTTCGAAAGTGTAAAGTTATTAGGAGGGCCGGGAAAGGGGGAGGGGAGAGGGGGGGCAAAAAAATAAAAATAGAGTTAGATCGTTCAAAATTGGTATATAGATGTTTTCGATACTTACAAATCGATTGCGGATATTTTCGAATTTTTAAAATTATTAGGTGGGGCGGTAAGGGGGGGGGGTATAGTAAAAAACAAATAGAAATACAGTTAGGCCGTTCAAAATTGGTACAGGTAGGTTTTAGAGGCCTGCAAGTCGAATGGGGATATTTTCGAAAGTGTAAAGTTATTAGGAGGGCCGGGAAGGGGGGCAGAGGGGCAAAAAAAAAAAAAGAAAATAGAGTTAGATCATTCAAAATTGGTACATAGAGGTTTCCAATACCTACAAATCGATTGCGGATATTTTCGAATTTTTTAAATTATTGGGAGGGCGGGAAGGGGGGGGGAGTAGAGCGGCAAAAAAAATAAAAATAGAGATATATCGTTCAAAACTGGTGCATAGAGGTTTTTGATACTTACAAATCGATTGCAGATATTTTCAAATTTGTAAAATTATTAGGATAGACAGGAGGGGGGGGGGCGAAGTGGGAAAATAATAGAAATAAGGGTTAGAGCATTTTCGGAATTTTTACCGAAGGCAGTGAGAACCCGGTGCGACATTTTTCCTACTCAGATTTTGTTTCTCTTTTTTTTCACGTGATAAAAATTAATGCAATTTTGAGAGTTCATTATAGTGATTCATTTAAAAATAGAGACCAGCGAAGCGGGCGTTGCCTGCTTGTATATACATAAAGCTAATTGTTTGTCTGTCCTGATTTTTAGTTTGCTATACAAAGCTATGCCATTCAACTGACAGCTACAAAAAGTAGTACACTCATTAATTAGGACAAATCTAGCTAATGCTGTATTTTTAAGTTCAATTGATTGAAAAGATATTAAATAAAAACCCCATTTTAACTTTCAAATGATTAGGAGAAAGAAATATTTGAAGCCAAAATAAACAAATTAAATACATGTTTGTTTACTTTTTTATTATTTTTTTTTCCGACAAAAAATATTTTTAATTTTGCATGAATAATAATAAAAATTAGAAAAAAAACTTAATTACGCTACGAAAACTGGTAACTCTTTAATCAGGAATTCACATGTAAATAAATATTTTCATATAGATATTTAGCATTAACTTGAATCTTTTATTTAATTAATTACTTTTCTTTTCAACGGTAAAACGTAAAACAAAATTTTTGGTTTTTATTGATACTTTATATGTAATTTACAAGGTTCTTTTATGTTCTCACCTTAATTTTAAATAGTTATAATTTGAATTTTATTGAGATTTTTTATTTTTATTTTGTAAATATTATAAAACTGTACTTTTTTTGTATGGAATAGCTTTAGTATTGGGCCCCAACAGCAAAATTTGAAATTTGGCACCGAAATAGCTCAGACGTTTCTCGCCAAGGTTTTTAGCTATGCAATTGCGATAGCCATTTCAATTCATCACCAAAATGACCAAAAATATTTGAAGTCACCAAAGATATCCCATACTAAAGCTGTGCCTTTTGTATATATATACTATATATTTATTTATTTGCATTATTTTCTGTTAAAGACTTCGGGAAATGTTTCATGCATTTCTCTTTCCCTTTTACACTTTTGCTCAGTTCTTTCATTGATGTCAGAATTCTAGAAACACAACTTTAACCAGGGCATTGCCGAGTTCACCTATTAGTATATATATACATATATATAAATTAGCTTAAACTTTTGCATTTCCATTCATTTGGTTTTAACAAATGCTAATTCAATATTATTATTATTATTTTTTTTTTTTAAATGATTGATAAACATAAAAACTTTAAACAATATGAATATATAAATAAAAACTTTAAACACATATAAATAATTCTGATAGATTGAAGTGGAAGGCTGATTTTTAAACGAACCATGTGAAAAATTCCAGAGCCGGGAATCGAACCCGGGCCTTCCGCTTAACACGCGGATGCTCTAACCGCTGAGCTATCCTGGCTGATACCAGCTCGACATTTCTCACATAATATATGTTGGCAAGGTCACCAAATCTACAAACGCAGCTATATCAAGTGACAATATTGATCATGGCTATCAATATTGATCAATAAATTAGTTTAAAATTTTACATATTCACTCATTTCTTTTTTTACAAATGCCAATTCAATATTTGTATTTTCAATTTGTATTTTTTATTTATTTTATGAATGGTAAACATAAAAACTTTAAACAATATACATAAAACACACACTTACAGCAAAATTTGAAATTTGGCACCGAAATAGCTCAGACGTTTCTCGCCAAGGTTTTTAGCTATGCAATTGCGATAGCCATTTCAATTCATCACCAAAATGACCAAAAATATTTGAAGTCACCAAAGATATCCCATACTAAAGCTGTGCCTTTTGTATATATATACTATATATTTATTTATTTGCATTATTTTCTGTTAAAGACTTCGGGAAATGTTTCATGCATTTCTCTTTCCCTTTTACACTTTTGCTCAGTTCTTTCATTGATGTCAGAATTCTAGAAACACAACTTTAACCAGGGCATTGCCGAGTTCACCTATTAGTATATATATACATATATATAAATTAGCTTAAACTTTTGCATTTCCATTCATTTGGTTTTAACAAATGCTAATTCAATATTATTATTATTATTTTTTTTTTAAATGATTGATAAACATAAAAACTTTAAACAATATGAATATATAAATAAAAACTTTAAACACATATAAATAATTCTGATAGATTGAAGTGGAAGGCTGATTTTTAAACCAACCATGTGAAAAATTCCAGAGCCGGGAATCGAACCCGGGCCTTCCGCTTAACACGCGGATGCTCTAACCGCTGAGCTATCCTGGCTGATACCAGCTCGACATTTCTCACATAATATATGTTGGCAAGGTCACCAAATCTGCAAACGCAGCTATATCAAGTGACAATATTGATCATGGCTATCAATATTGATCAATAAATTAGTTTAAAATTTTACATATTCACTCATTTCTTTTTTTACAAATGCCAATTCAATATTTGTATTTTCAATTTGTATTTTTTATTTATTTTATGAATGGTAAACATAAAAACTTTAAACAATATACATAAAACACACACTTACTCCTGTGTCTAGGTATATTTTCAACATCTATGTTCTCCCTTTGAATTCCAATTGTTTCTCCTCCTATTAATGAATCTTCACCACTAGGTATTTCTAAAAACAAGTTTTTGCATCATAAATGTTTAAGATCTAGAAAAAACTTAGCTTACTGTGGAATACCAATATCCACAATAAAATTTACTATTAGTTTAGCAGGAATTTTGAGATCAGAAAGTTTAAATTTTAATAGTTTGGGAAAATATCTATGTGAAGTAATATGATCTACACTCACTTCAATGGATATTTCTTAAATTTTCGAAACTAACAAAATTTTTTACATTATGCAGAAAATTTTAAATTTTCATTTTGAGAATTATCCAATTTCTTTTTGCAGACCTAAAAATTCAATTGCCGTTTGTGTTTTGCAAGGCCAATCTCAGGCCCATGCAAACCTTTTATAATGTGACACCAAGAGATTAATAAGGTTTTACTTAGCATAACACTGGGAATATTAGAAGCATTTCTCTGTTAAAAAGGTCATTCCAAAAGCATTTGCCTGCTGCAATAAATCAATTTTTTTTTTTTTTTTTTTTTTTTTTTTTTTTTTATATACTAGAAGCAAAAATATTCATTTAATATATCAAATGAAATTCATTATTTCTATACTGCAATACATTCTCTAATTTAAAATGTAAAATTGTACTTCTCTAATTAATAACACTGCTTGGCATAAAAATTGTTTCTGACACCATTTCAGCATATTCTTATGTAAAATGACCTCCTGAATCCGAATATGACCACAATTTTGCCCAATCACCCACCGATACACCCCTTCCCTCATTTTTATCATTGTTTGGTAATTTTATACCCATCAGTTTGGTTTGGAGAGGAACGATGATTATTTTAACCATTAAATGTCTTCTGACCTGAGGAGCTACAGAGGTAGAATGTTCTAAAACATGAAAATTTGTAGTAAGGAGGACATTTGAGGGGATTTGTGCCCAGAAAACAAAAGAAAAACAATAAAAACAATCAGTTTCTGTTTCTTTCTTTTTTTTTTTTTTTCGCAATATTTCTCTTATTTTTTACATATTCCAGCTTCTAGTTTGCCATTTTCTTACCAAAACACCCCAAATAATAAAAATTATACAATGAAAATTTTTTTTAAATGTTGGTAAAGTCTCAAAGCCCTCGCAAGAAAGTTTGACTGATTCACTGTACGCTGTATGCTTTTAATACCTTCCATGTTAAATGTTTTGGGCAGTAAAACATGAACAGTGAAATAACCTCCTTTGACACGTGTTAAAGATCACCACCATCAAAAACACCATAAAGTTCACTCTCTTATCGCAAAACGTATACTAAAGGTAGACAACGACTGACAACTATAATGATAAGAACAAAAACCTTTAACATGTGTCAAAGCACAATATTTTACTGCTCATGTTTTACTGCCCAAAACATTTAACATGGAAGTTATTGAAAGCAAACATTGTACAGTGAATCAGTCAAACTTTCTTGCGAGGGCTTTGAGACTTTACCATTTTGAAAAAATTTTCACTGTATAATTTTTATTATTTGGGGTGTTTTGGTAAAAAAATGGCAAACTGGAAGCTGGAATATGTAAAAAATAAGAGAAATATTGAAAAAAAAAAAAAAAGAAAGAAAGAGAAACTGATTGTTTTTATTGATTTTCTTTTGTTTTCTGGGCACAAATCCCCTCAAATTTCCTCTATACTACAAATGTTCGTGATTTAGAACTTTCTACCTCTGTAGCTCCTCAGGTCAGAACACATTTAATGGTTAAAATAATCATTGTTCTTCTCAAATTCAAACTGATGGGTATAAAATTACCAAACAATGATAAAAATGAGGGAGGGGGTGTATCTAGAAAACGGTGGGTGATTGGGCAAAATGATGGTCATATTCGGATTAAGGAGGTCATTTTACATAAGAATCTGCAAAAATGGTATCAGATCTTGAAATTTTATTTATTTATTTATTTATATTTTTTGCAGAGCAGTGTAATCGTAAAATATTGAAAATTTTCTCATATTATTTTAATTCATAGGAGGAAAAAAAAAAAAAAAAAAAAGACTTTTAATGCATAGAATTTTATATTAGGAAAGAGAAAAATATCAAATATAAATAAAATAAGAAGTAAATATCAAATTTAAATGAATTGTTATATAGTCATCTATACACAGAATGATTCCACTATACGCAAGATTTTTAAAAAATGCAACATTTATTTAAAGTTATATTCTTATGAAAATTTTAAATAATTAAAAACTAATCTTTTTAAAATATAGAGTTAACAGAATTAATGGATAAGTGTATTTGACATGCAAATGAAGAAGTAAGGGAGAAATTCAATGATATAAATTGCTTTTCCCTGTAAAAATATAGTGTAAACTACATTCTCCCAAAGAACTTAGAAGAAACATTGATAGTCCAGGTGATGTCATTCCTCATAAGGGACCTGCACATGATCTCTAGTGTTTATTTTAATTATCAAGAATGGGACTTATTTGTTGCCAGAATTTTTTACTGGCATATTTTATCATTATTTCCTGAAAAAAAAAAAAAAAAAAAAAAAAAAACTATAGTTTCTTATAAGCTACTCTAGTTTGCTGTAAACCCACTACATAGAGAAATATGTAGTTTATTCATGAAACCGAAAATCAGCACACCACACTTTACTATTTCAGTACATTGTGGATCGATCTATGACTTGTCTTTTATGTTCACTGGACTTAAGTTGCATTGGACTTTTTCTGAGAGCATATAAAGTCACAGGTGTATGAGATCTCTGTCGATTCCATGGAAGTGGCAAAAGTTGTTGTTCAGAAGACGAAATAAATACAACTCCAAAATTTTCAAGAAATACCAGTTCTTTATTCACTATGGTAAATTGTGCAATATCACTTTTGAATGACACTCTGAGCATCTACTTTGAAATTTTCTTTAAATAATCTAATTGTGATTATGAAACTTATGTATTCAATTAATCCCTTCTTCTTCCATTGTTGAAATTAAATTTGGACATACTTTCTGCTATTATGATACTTAGAATAGAGTGAAGAACAATACTAGGTTTTATTGTAAATATTTGTCTAGATGGGCATTATCACCTTTCATATTTTAATAAAATATTTTTATAATAATTCACTTTTAATTTTAATAATATGACAATGTGTTTAACAATTAACCTATTTATTTATTACCTATTTATTCTCTAATTTAAAATGTAAAATTGTATTTATTTCACTTAACAATTATAAAGTATATGGAAAAATTTTTCATATTACAGAATTTTTTTTAAAAAAATACAGCATTGAATTTTATGTAATGAAAAATACAATAAATCTGGAGATAGTAAAAGAATAAAAACTGTAACTAAATCTAAAAATCTAAATTAATTGTTATAAATTCCTTTATACAAAAATAATTCCACTATCTACTTAAAATTCAAAAATAAGACATTCATTTAAACTTATATTCTTCTGAATATTTTAAGTATAAAAAATCAACCCATATTTCAGCATAACTTATTTATTTATTACTTTCCGAACATGCATATTGTTGCATACTTGCAGGTTCATAAGTTGTCCGAGAATGAGAGATGAAACTTGCAAAACTTCAGGCGTTTTATTTACAGAAAGTTCCAGAAAAATAAAGGCTAATAAACTAGGTATCAGCTTCAATTCCACCAATAAACACAGCTTAAATAACAAATAGCAATGCAACATTGGCGGAAGCTAATCCCAGACTGACCCCCTTAACGTAAAACAGCTCCTTATATACCCACGTAGAAAACTGTAGAAAAATCCAGAAAGTGGTCAACCAATCCTGTTAGAGCGTCCATCTGTGGTATATTAATAATAAGGATTTTCTTGCCAAAAAAGTCACCAAATTTAGCACCAAATCCATTAACTGCCTTAATGGAGCTTTTTAATGTGTTTTTAAGCTATTTTAATGCAAAAAAGAGCTGGAAATGAAGAAAATTGACATTTTATCAACTTAGTAAGCCTCTTTGAAAGAATTTCCACAAAACTAAACAGAATTATCTACAAACTCTTAACAATATGTAAGGAAAGCACTGTAGTCATGTCAAAAATTTGACTTTGAGATTTTGGTGTTTCTATAAGTTTTGAGGTCCCCTGAGTTCATTTTTACGATGATGTGTATGTATGTGAGTTAACATGATATTTTCTAAATGCTTTGTTAGAATGAGCTGAAAATTGGTATGTAGGATATAAGTCACCATAGCACAAACCTTATTGATTTTGGTGAATCTAGAACTTATAGTTTTTTTACAGGGAAACAAAGAAAAATTCTTTATCTTTATGAGCTATGGGCCCAAATATCTAAAGTGTGATAGTGTTTAAACGCCTCATTTGACTGAGCTCAAAATTTATACACATATTATTACCTACTTACTGCAAAAATTTATATACACTAAGGGACAAAAAAAAAAAAAAAAAAAACACTTTGGCATTTTCCTTTTCTCTTTCTGTAACTGCCAATTTTATCATTTAAAAAGCAAATTTTTGAACAGATGTTATTATGTCCTCCACCATGTACATGTTAGGATTGAGTCCAGTGTTAAAAATAAAATGCAATTGTCAGGAAAATTGTAATTTTTGAAAGAATTTCAAAAATGGTACGTATAAGGCAATTAACGATGCCACAAAAAGTATTAATTTTTAAATGAAAATCAAAAAATATTTTAATATGCAAGATAGCAAAATAATTAAATGTTAACGAATCATTGGTAAGATGGTTTTTAGCAAGATATAAATTGTTTTGGCTGTTTAAACTGGAAGTTTGGCTTTAGGCATCCACGTTGCTCATCCAAGCAAGATGACTGCAAGTTAAAAAGCAAATTAAAAAAAAAAACGATTTGCATCATGTTCGAAACTTAAAAAAGATTCAAAAAAAGTATTTAGCAAAATAATTTCTTTAAAAACAGTGTGCAATTAAACAAAGCAGGTTAAAAAACAGATGATCTGCAGAAAAAGCTATTATTAAGGAGAAGAATTAAAAGAAACAAGTTTTTGGATGACCAAAAAATTATGAGTTAATTATTGGGCTGAACTAGTTTTCCCTTATGAGTCAAGTTTAATTTATTTCGAGCTGATGAAAAGAGCTAATAAGACGGTGAAAATGTTGCCGATTTATCGAAAATTGCTCTTTTAAAACAGTGACACATTCTCCGTACATTATGGTATGGAGGCGCATAACTTTTCAAGGAGTCGGGCAAATTTTCATGCTCAAGGGATCAATGAACTCAAAATAAAACACAGCCATTATAAAAGTGGCATTGGACTGACAATTTTGAAGGTATCTCAGCAGGGGCGCAGGAAAGGGAGTGGCTTAGGGGGTCAGCCCCCCCCCCCTATTGATTATTACAAAATTTTCTTTTAATGCCAAATAAAAGAATCTCCAAATAAAAATTAAAATTAATGTGTTATAAATGCTCACAATTGGTAATATTTTATAATTAATACTAATAATTAGTGAATATTAATTAACATCTAATTATTGATTTTGTTAAGATTAATTTTGAGTCATTTTTAAAATGAAATTTTTTGAGCCCTCCCATGATTTTTAAATTGCTATGCCCTTGTTTCTCAGACTTTTCTGCAGACAGCATTTCAAGATGATAATGCACCTTCCTACAGGGTGCCAGTGGTACGTTTATTTAATTCAAAAATTGTTAAAATTACCTATCCATTCCCATGACCACCTATAATTATGTAAGTAATCATATCTTTTTTTCATCTTAATTTAAATCCTACAAAGAATATCATAGAATTTCTTCTTTATCAGACCTGGAAATAGCCCTAATCTTAATCCGATCAAAAAGTTTTGTCTACAAAAAGGCAGGGGAAGAGGGAAAGGATTCGAAATTTGCAACCTACAACTCTGCAAGAACTAGAAAAAATTATTTACGATATTTGGTTCAGTGAAATTTTTGAGATATTAAAACACTGATTAATACTATGTCATTGCACATTAAACAATAATTCCATATAATGGTGGAATGAACCCAATGTAGAATATATATTTTTATTAATTAATTGTTTAGCTATAACTAATAAGTAGTTTTATTTTATATATTAAAATATAACTTGTTTATTTCATATAATAAATCATAATAGAATACAAAGTATAGGTTTATTATATTATGTTTAAAAAGAAAGTTTTATGTAGATTTTTATTAAGTAGTTCATAGAGTGTAATAGAGCAAATTACTTAGTCGAAAATGTACATAGTAATCATTTCATCTAGTTGGTATTATGCAAACATGACAATTTTATTTCTTTCAACCATTAGTTTTGAAGTTATTACAAATAAAAAGGCAAAATTCAATTTTTCTGCAGAGCAGTCTTTTTTTTTTTTTTTTTTTGTCCCTTAGTGTATGTTAAACTTTAGCAATATCATTTAGTTAGTTTAACACTTTTAAATTAAATAAGTACAATAAAATCTGATTTAATGATTTTCTTTTCCAGATTCAGAAATTTTTTTTTCTCCCCTGCAAAATACTAATTTCCTAATTATAATGCATACTGTCAGGTCAAATGCTTTTTAACTAGACATTTTATGCTACTAATATATATGATACAGTGCCACATCTAGCAAAAGTTTTAGTGATAATTATTTTTGTATTAATATTATAAAATTGTTTGATCTATTAACATTTTGGTAAATTATCTATAATAGAGTCATCTGATAAAATAATACATGTATGATGCTGATAGCAGACAATATGGTTTAATGTGAAAATGCATAGTATTAAAAGACTGCCACAGAAATAGGCTGTTGTGCCAAATCACACTCATTAAAATTTCACCAAATTACCTAATGTATAGATATAAAAAGAAACAAAAGGGAAAAGAAGCTGGATTTAAAAGATAGGTAACTTAAAAAACTTGCCAAATTGGCAAGCAAATGGCTTTCTCTGACTTCAGTATCTGCCAAGGACATACTTACTGTGATGCCATACTCAAAGTGCAATTGATTCATCAACCTTTATTAGCCTTTTGTTATAACAAATTTATAATATTAGTTGAATGTACAACATTTTGTATGATTATCATATCGCATATTATTATAAAAATATTATTTTTTTTTTTTAATTTCCCCACTTTTTTCAACATGCAAACATTTCAATATAGGGGCATTTCACAGTATTTGGTTGTTGCGGACTCTACATTCAGAGAAGTTTAACTCAATATATCTAAGCAATAAATATATTTAATTAGATCACCTCTTTTATTATAAGATAGCCCTCCCCTAACAATATACAGCATGCTAAGAAAAATATTAATATAAATATTTATGAATGAGTTGTGCCATAAAATGTGCCATGTTGCGGACTCTACACACTTTTTCCCTTAAAAATTTATGGTAATTTTAAACATAATTCTGTCTGAATCTGTTGAACTAAAAATAGATGAAACATGTTTTCTAAAAAGCTGATACAGTCAAACTAACAAAAATAAAAATTTTTATTAGTTATCTCTTACACAAAATTTTCTAGGTTATGAAAAAGAGAAGGGTCCAGCAAAAAAGCTGACGTTGCAGACTCTACAATTTTGTCCATTTTGGCTTTTAGTGAAGAGTGCACAGAATTTAAAGGTGCAAATGCTAATGTTATAAAAATTTGTTGCCAAAAATACTTCTAAATATTGTCTATTACCAAAGAAACCTTGTTTGCCGTTTCTGGATCATATGCACAGAATCTTGTCGAGGAATCAGTCGGTGAAGGATCACCGAGAAGTTTTATCAAATAAGAAGAACTCTGAATTGTTTCAAATTCTGTTTTTTCCATTGCCTTAAATTTTTTTTTCAGCAAAAGGTTGAAACACAAATTTAATATCTATTGTGTCATTTTCTAGATTAATGTTAGACACCTCACCAGCCCACCACCTATTATTAAACACAGCAATCCATTGGCCCTTTGACAATGACTGATCACCAGAAATGGAACTGGCTTCAAGTTCTTTATTTAATTATACAATGTTGACATGCTTTGTATGAACACATGGTGAATTAATTGTGCAAAATATTTCATTTTGAAACATTCTGAAATGGTGCATCTTTTGTGTTTCTGATATTTTTGAGCATCGATTCCACCGAGATTCCAAATTCACAGACTGCACTCTTTCTTCAATGGATTGAGAATCAACATAAAAGACATTAATTGATTTTGACTCTCTCTTTGCTATCTCATAAAAACTTTTAGCATCAGTGGGAACATCTTTGTCCTGCAAGGTACATTGCCACACACTCTGTTTTTTTTTGTTTTTTTCCACCGACACTGTCTACAAGCCCTTTGCCATGTGACTTTAATTTCATGGGGTATTGAAATTGGATTATTCTATTAGCATAAGTAAAAAATCATTTCTATAAAATTGCTTTCATCTAAAGCAATTTATAAAAAGAAAATACTTACCTTTGTTTTGAATGAACTTTAATAAACTCCAAGAACATATTTCTCCATGTGTTTGTATTCTATGGGGGTATTAAAACTGGATTATTCTACTGTGTTGCCAAACATAAAATCTAAAAAACTTATGTGGATGATGGCTGTTCTGTTGCCAAATGAAAGCAGTCAAATATTGTGTAAATGATAGTTAGTTCTGTTATTAGATGTAGAGTCCAGAACATTTTTGTAGAGTCCAGAACACATTTTTGAACTCATATAATTCCAGTTTTTATTAACCAATAGACTTTTACACTTCATAATTATAAGAAGCCATGTTTAAAGTTAGAGGATATAACTTTTTATAGTTCCATGAAATTTTAAAAAGAAATAAACAAAACTTTATCATGTTTTTTTGTTGCGGACTCTACATGCATATTTTTGTATTAGAATAAAAAAAATACATGTACATATTTTATCAAAAGAATTGTGCATATAAATGCCTATGACTCTAATATATGTGTCCCAAACAAGAATAGTCTCAAAAAGATAACACAAATTTATACAATAAATAAAACTGTTAATTTTTGCATGTAGAGTCCGCAACACATCCTACTGCTTTTTCTTAATTTAAAATCCAATAACTTAAAAAAATTTCAAAATTTTCACTTGAATACATTAAATTCAGATGATTTAAATATCAACTTTTCAATATAAACAAATATTTTCCCCAATATATGACTTTTGTTGCGGACACTGTTTGGGAAAAATACTGTGAAATGCCCCTATACAAATAAATATATTTTAATGTTTACCTTCTTGTTCTGATTCATTTTCACAAATTTCTCTTTCAGAACAAGGCACATTAGAATCTACTGCAATTCCTATGTCTGATAATTCTAAATTATAAAAAATATTATTTAAATTAGCAGCACTTGCAATATTATAAAAAAATTAAATTCTAATCAATTGTATATTGCTAATTATCATAGATTAAATAAAAGATACCATTTTTTCTTCTGTTTCTTGACAGATATTTCATCAATCCTCGGGACTGCCCTGTATCCATCTCATTATTAGGTGTTTTTGTAGATTCATAAAACCAAATAAGCCCAACTGTAGTAACTAAAAATAAGAAATTCACTCCCACGCCGATAACTGCAGAGAAAACTGGCCAATAATACATTAAATATCTAACAAAAATGAAAAATTTTAAATGTTACTTAACTATAAATCATTTTCTTTACTTTTACAACACATTATTTGTAAATTTATCAATAAATATTTTAATTCTACAAAAAAATTACTCGAGGGGTAAATTAAGATAGATCATACATTTCAATATAAAGACTATTTAAATTAAATAAGCAATTATTTGATATCAATATACTTTTATTAAGAGTCAATAGTTTGAAAAATAAATTAATTTTAATGTCATAAAAATGCATGTACCTCCTTCAAAAATCACATTGCACCAATCTTTTAGAATTAAAGAAAATTGCTACAACAGATATTGTCGTGTGTTTGAAAATATTTTTTGACACTAAAAAAATTTTCAAGTAACTTTTCAGAGCAGACTCCTAGAAATCTGCATTTCTAAAATCTATTCACAACTAATGTAAAGAATAAAACTTATAATAAAATTTTCAGGGAAAAAAAATAAATAAAAAATATGGTGCTAATATTAACAGTGGTTCATCAGAAACTGAATCTAATGAAATATGAGGAGAATTTCAATTTTCTCTATTTCTTTCATCATATTCAGATTTTGAGTAAAAACCTGCTTTAAGATATAAATGCCCAATTTTTTAAATAATAAATGCCCAATGCAATAAACATTTTTGTTTGAACAACAAATAAATAAAATATTAATCAAACAATTTTGTCTATGTTTCAAATACAAAAATTAAAAACGCTGAATACACTTGCTAGGCCACCCAAAATGCAACACTAAGAAGGAATGCAAATTTCAGAATAATATTTATTGGACACATACATTATAGTTAGGAAGAATAATTGATTAAATTTTCAGGAAATTTGGAGTAATATAACCTGAGAAAACAGTACATAAAGCAGTGACCTCTGGGAGCAATAACTGCATTTATCTGCCTAGGCATTGAATCGAACTGTGATTGAATGACATATTCGGGTACCCCTACTTCATGAAGCTTTAACACAATACCACAGTTTATCGACCATAGTTACTGGTGAGTGGTGGTGGGCCAGTCACTTTTCAACAATTAAACAGTCATTTTCATTATTGCGAGATCAGGGGAACGTGCTGGCCAAAGCAAAAGTTGAACACATTCTGTATCAAGGAAGGTCTGGACAATACAGACAACTGGGTCATCACTTGGAGTGATGGTTTGTAGTACCTTTGGATACACGTCTCAATCACCTCTTGTTTTCATTCCTAGCACTCTGAATAGCATCCATTACATTTTTGACGAGTTAAGGCCCATTGCTCTGCCCTATATTTAAAGCCTCCATAGTACAACATTTAAGCAAGACAATGCATGACCGCAAGTTGTCCGTATTGTCCGGACCTTCTACGATACAGAATGTGTTCAATTGTTGCTCAGGCAAGTGCTTTCTCCTGATCGCGCACCAATGAAAATGACTTAAATTGTTAAAAAGTGATTGGTATGCCATTACTCACCAGAAACTATGATTGATGAACTGTGGCATCGTGTTGAAGCTTCATGAAGTACTCAGCCTGCTGTTATAGCTCACAGAGGTCACTGCTTATGTACTGTTTTCTCAGTATATTACTCCAAATTTCCTGAAATTTTAATCAATTGTTCTTCCAACTATAATCAGGGTTAGAAATAAGCGGTCGTTAGTTGCATTTTGCGACCAGTTTTTTCATTTTGACGCCTAGAATTTCAATCATAGGTGCCATATTTGACGCCTGGATTTTTTCCGCATCATACCTAATAATTTTCCCAATCCCATCAGACTGTAAACAAGTCTATTTCAGTCAATTAAACCTAATAAAAACTGATTTAAGAAATCATATCTCTATGAAAGCAGTTGACAATTTGTTAATGATTAAATTAAACCGCCCTAAATTGGAAGATTTCTGCCCAGAAAATGCTATTAAGATGTGGTGGAATGATGTAACTTCTGGGCGAAGAATAAATTTGTGATTTTAAATATGTACATTCACTACATAAATATTTTTTATATAATCTTGCATATATTATTTACAAGTTGATGCTTTATCATTATTTTTATATATATATATACATATTTAATTATAGATGGCACCTAGATTTTTCATTTTGACGCCCAAAAAATTTAATCCAGGTGTCATTTTGACGCCTAGCTTCAAAAATCTTATTTCTAACACTGACTATAATGTATGTGCTCAATAAATACCATTCTGATAGTTGCATTTCGTCTTGGTGTTGCATTTTGGATGGCCAGCAGTGTATTACGGTTTTATGTTGTACCAGATGTTTGTATAGTTAAAATTTGTATTTTGCTTTGTGGAGTAAATTTTAATCCATTTATTTAAGAAAAATTATGAAACTTTATTTTATTATTATGATACTAGTATATAACCCCGTCAAAAATGACGGAATGTGAACAATAAATCTCGAAAACAATGTTTAGAACATGAAGTGATCATTTAAATGAAGTTTCAATTTTTGTTTATAAATCAAATGTGCTTCGATATTTTACAATTTTCGTTCTGAAATTAAAAAAAATCTATCCGATCAATAAATATGAATGACAATAAAAAAACTGCTCGCTGACAAAAAATATAGGCCCGACAACCACAACAGCAACAACACATCCCAGTGTTCCGTTAAGTGCTCTATTTAAAGTCCTCATAATAAGAATAATCTGGTGTGTCATTCACACGACTTTCTCTTACCCTGAAATTTAATACTATAAGTACAGGTTGGAGATTAAAAGGTAAGATAACGAGTACTGTTATGTAAACCTATGTTGAACAATTCAAATTAGGCTTCGGAAGAGTTTTATATGATAATTAGTTCTGTCCCTCCTCAACCCCTCGTTTCATTAATGCACCTACATTTATACAGAATTTAATTCGGTTATTAAAAAATAATTCTGTTTTTAAAAAATTATTTATTAAAATTATTATTTAAAAAACTTATCTTGTATGATAATACAGACGATTTTCATATTAGAGAAGTAGTATAACACTAAATATCGGAAAAAAAAAAAAAAAAATGAATTTATTCTCAATATTAAAGTAAAAAAAAAAAAAAAGTTTTTTTTTTTTTTTTTTTGTTAAAATTGAAAAGAATCAATAACTTTATTTTAATTATCGCAGATCGATGGTTCAACCATTCGTTTTAAACGTATTGTCGAGCTCTTTTGAAAGATACCCATCATGAAAATTTACTCCTCTCGAGGGGGGGGGGGGGCGGCGAGGCTCCTACATACACAAAAAAAAAAAATTCCCAGTTGACTATCTCTATTACAAAAAATATTTATTCGTTTTATTTGGTCTAGCGCAGTCTATAGATGTTAAATTCTACTTACCTGCAATTTTCCCCATAGACGTAATGTATTTAAATACTTTTGAATGTCCCTGTACACGAACCATTTGCTTCATCTCAACGAAATCTTACTGTAGCCGAGAATACTGAGAATACCGAGTTTGGAATTTCTGCTACTATTTGTTCTTGAGATATGCTGATGACAGACACACAGACAGACAGACACACACACTCAGAGACCATTCGCTAAAAACATGATTTTCGTATTCAGGGGACCTCAGAACATGTAAGTATAACAAAAACCCACGTTTGAAAATTTGACCCTAAAACAATACTTTCTTGACCCTATGGGTAAGAGAAAGTAAAAAACTATTCACTTCATTTTACCAAAATACATTTTTTTAAGACTATCGAAGATCCTGTAAATACGCAAGCGAAGTATGACGTCACTGACCTTCCGTAGATGCAAGAAAAAGATTCCCTATGTTAATCGTCCATTGGATTTTTTGTAAAAAATTATTAAAAATCGAGAAAAATTATTTCCCAATTTTAATACCTGTATTTGGGTATAGATATGCTATCGTATCCATGAGTTAGATTGAGTTATTTTGATGTTAAATTGACAAAATTTTAAGTTTCAAAACTGTGTATCTTTGGCGTTTTTTGTATTTGGCGATTAAAAACATAATACGAAAATATACATGACAGATGTTTATTTTCGTAATATGTATTGTACGAAATATTGTTTCATATAATTCATCGCTCTCTTAATATAAGTTGTTAAAATAACCATGATTTTTGAAAGGAATTAAATATGTTCGCCAAAATAATTTTGCGATATTTTTTTTTCTGCCAAGGATGACAGATATATTAAATCTATTCTGCTGCAACATATGAGTATCTTATATCAGACACTTTATTTAGACATTTGAAAACAAATTTGACTTCAAATTATGATAGAATATTTATCATTTTCCTTTTAATTAGTATATTAGTTGGATATTTATTGTGTAACTATCATCCTTTGAAATGAAATGTTTATGTTTTGAATCGAATATGGAAGTTTGCCATTTTTTTATCTAGAGTTTTGAAATTTAAAATTTAAATTTTATCAATTTTACAGCAAAAACAACTTAATCTAACGCATGCAGACAATAACTAATACATATCTATACCGAAATATGGGGATTAAAATCGGGAAATAATTTGCCTCAATTTTTAATAATTTTTTACAAATAATCCAATGGGCGATTAACATAGGAAATCTTCTTTTTGCATCCACTGACGGCCAGTGACGTCATCACTTTGCTTGCGTATAGGGCAGTTCCTTGTTTGTAAACAAACATCTCAACTTTCATGAATGGTTGGCAAAAAGGCTTGGGAAAAGCATAGCGATGGCGGATTACCAATGTAGTATTGTTGTAATTTTTGTCAATGTTGGTTTTATTTTATTTTCTTTATTAATAACTGTAATGTTTAATTGTGTTTTGTTACTTAAGTTAGAGGTTTTGACTAGTAATAAAGGATAAAGAACTAACGTTGTATTTTCAACCGGCAAACGTTTTGAGTCATCTTAAAGTCTAGAATAAGAGTTTAATTAATAAATTGTATAATTGTGGTATGAAATATTTTATCTATCACATAGTCTAAACTTTTATTGAAGGCATTTCTTATTAAATACAACATATTTACTTACGTTTTGGCCGGAAACTTTATTTTAAAGAATTTCCGTTTATGTTTACATTAAAGAACTACTGCTAACGACGATCGGTTGGTTGCTCACTGGTTTCTTAACATCTCGCACTGGTTTACCTGTTTAACTGCACTATCGCCAATTGCCGTCACTAGATGGCAGTGCGGTAACTAGTTTTCGCGGGCTGCCATTGGTTGAGTGTGCTGATCCGATGATCAGTATTTAAGGCCTTACCGGCGAGTGATGTGGGCAGTTCTTCAATGTTTTGATTTGTGTAGCTGTCTGCTGGAGCAGCTCAGAGATGCCTGTAGTTTTTTTAAAGTTCAACCAATAGTGAAACCTATTAAATGAAATTCCTTTTCCCGTCGTCGTGGTTTTTGGCAGTCTTCCGGTGGTCATGAAATGTCATAAGTTGGTTTCTGTTAAGTTTTTTTGTAGGAATGTTTTAAGAGATGTTTAGTATCTCAACGTTTCTGGTACTTTGAGTCACTTGTCGTTCGTTAGACTATGGTGTAACGTCGTTGTATGTTGTTTTGTGACTTTGTGGTTTGTTAACTTTGGTTGACATCGTTTTGACTTTATGACATGTTAAGTTTATAAATGTGTATTGTGTTTTGAAGTTCTATTATAAATTGTTGAGTTTCGTTAAAGTTGGAAAAGTTTTATCATAGGTTAAAATTGCAGATAGATTTATGTTTTTAAAACTGTTTAAATTGTTGAGTTTCGTTAAAGTTGAAAAGAGTCTATGATAGTTAAAATTGCAGATAGATTTATGTTTTTAAAGACTGTTTAAATTGTTGAGTTTAGTTAAAGTTGGTTAAAAGTTTAATTTAGTTGAAATTAATAAGTCTATTATAAATGTTGAAGTTTCAAGGTATTTTGTTAAGTTTTTATGAAGTTTGTTTGTTGAAAGTTGCTGGTCAACGTATGTTAAAATATTGTTTACAAGTGAGCTGTTGGTTGCCAGAGATAAGTTGTTGATAATTGCTATACTAATATATTGTTGTTGAAAATCATTTACATATGTTGAATTTCTATTCTAATAAATACAGTTGTTATTTTTAAACTTGTCCTCATTATTTTTGTTGCATCTTCTGAATACACATTTGAGTCTGCTTAATGCAAGTTTACAGTTAGAGTTTTCATTGTGCATATTAAGACACTCTGCAATATCAACATTGGCCAAATTGGCTAACATATTTGGTTATGGGCTTTTGCTAGAGAGCAGCTCATGTATTGTGTTTTTTTTGTGATGCAGCTTTGGTGGTGAGGTTTGTTTGAAATGGCTGTTAATGTTTTACCTGGTATTGAGAAGCTCAGTACTCATAATTATGGTACTTGGGTAAAAGATATAAGGTTTGTTCTAATAGAGAAGAACGCGTGGGACATTGTTGCTGGAACGGAGACTCTGCCGGAACCCGATGAAAAGGGGGGAGTCGCTAGTAAATGAAGCATAAATGATTTCAAAAGTCGATCGCGCCTGGCTTTATCAACTATATATTTAAATATCACTCCTGAGTATCGGGGCTTAATAGACGACTGTACGTGTCCTGTAGATGCCTGGAAAATTTTGAAAGAAAATTTTGTAAAGGATTCACGGGCTCACCATATGCGTCTTGTTAATGATTTATTTAACTGTAGAATGAAACCAGGTGAATCTATAAATATTTATGCTCAAAGGCTATCTAAGATTGCTGAGGAGCTTAAGCAAATGGGTCATCCAATGGATGATACGTATGTCTGTTATCAATTTCTACAGAATTTGAATTCAAAGTTTGAATCGGCAGTGCAGTATATTCTACGATGGCAAGAGGGTTTCGAATTTAAGAAAATTGTCACCGAAATGATTGCTGAAGAATCGCGACTTGAGTTGAGAGACTCTAATTCAAACCATAGAGTTGAAATTCAAAATACAAGTTCTAATATTAGAAGTTTTCCCAATATTAAATGTTACCGGTGTGGACGTCAGGGCCACATAAGGAAAAATTGTCGCGTTACTTTGCCTAAACATCCAGTGAATGAATTTAATACCTCATCTAAAAATGACTCCAGAAAGAAGCCTATGTCATCTGTAGCTAAAAATAAAACTAAAGCCATCGGCCGTAACTTTTCTTCCAAAAATTATTTTGTTGCTCAGGCAAATTTTAGCAAGGTGGATGATGATTGCTGTTGGGCTTTTGATACCGCAGCATCTCACCATTTTTGTAAAAATATTGAGTATTTTTCAGATTTTACCTCTATACAGGGTGAAGATTTGTATGTTGCGGTTGATGGTGTTAGTTTCCCCATTGAAGGGGAAGGTACTGTAAATTTAACTTTTGATAATGGTAATTCATATGTTTTGAAAAATGTGCTTTATTCCTCTAAACTTAGAAAGAATTTAATTTCGGGGCCTGTAATGGACTTAGATGGGGCTAGTTTTTTTGGTAAAGGGGGTAAAATTGATGTGGTCGGCAAAGATAATAAAAGAATCTTTTCTGCTGAACTAAGTAATGGTGTTTATAATGTTTTTCCTAGAATTTTGAATAAAAATGAAGAGCAAGTTACAAATGTTGCAAATGCATATAATACGAACTGTAATGATATTGAAGCATGGCATGCACGTTTTGGTCATGTAAGCCCGGATTTGGTCATACATACTAGCAGGGGTGCAGAAAATGTTCAGACCTATAAAATTTCCCCAGAACACATTCTAAATTTCCCCCAAAATAACGCATCAACCTATATTATCTGAAAGTTTTTTTTTTCTTTTGTGTGTGTGTGGGGGGGGGGGGTTGTAATGGTTATTTAAAGGGAATAAAATTGTAACAGAAAAATACAGCTGTTAACTAGAAGTTTAATATATTAGAAAGTTTGTTTTTTCAGTAAATTTTTTTTTACTTCTGTTTTCATTTTTATTTTATTCTAAGATAATAAATATTCAAAATTTCCCCAGAAAGCCAGAATTTCCCCCGAACATCGTTCGCGCGTTCGGACATATTCTGCACCCCTGCATACTAGCAAATCCAATGGTGTAAAAGGCTTGCCTAAGTTAAAATTTTCAAAGTTTTTATGTGAACCATGTCGCTTAGGAAAGCAGAAAAGAATTCAATTTAAGTCATTTAACGGTACTCAATGTAGTGGTCCTTTAGAAAGAGTTTTTATGGATATTTGGGGACCTATCCAAATTAATGGTTATAGGGGGGAGAAATTTTTTTTATCAATTATTGACATGTATTCCAAAAGAACTGCTATTTACCCTTTGAATGATAAATCACAGGTTTTTTCAGTTTTTGTTCGCCACATTGCTCGTGCTGAAAGGTTATTAGGTAAAAAGTTGAAGTTCATTCGAACAGACAACGGTACCGAGTTTGTGAACAGTGAGTTTAAAGGTTTCTGTGATGAGAATGGGGTTGTTCATGAATTGACGAACACTTACTCTCCAGAACAAAATGGGGTTTGCGAGCGTCTTAACCAAACGGCTTTAAATTGTGTAAGGGCAATGTTGGTGGATAGTAGGTTACCTATTCGTTTTTGGTCTGAAGCAGTTCTCTATTTTGCGTACACATGGAACAGAGTAGTTCACCGTGGAGAAAAGAAAACCCCGTTTGAGCTGTATTTTGGACATAGACCGTCAGTTCGACACTTGAAACCTTTTGGCCTTGTTGTGTATGCTGGTGTCCCAAAGCAAAAACGGCGACATAAGCTTTCACCAAAGTCCCAAAAGGGTGTGTTAGTGGGATACGCTCTGAGGACAAAAGGCTACCGAGTGTGGTTACCGGAAGAGGACAAGATCATCGAAACCTTGAATGTTTCTTTTGGCAATAAATTGTATGGTTCTGACAGTGGAGCTGCACTGGGCACCTCATCTTCAGATTTGGAATTGCTCACCGATGGTCCAGTTGATCGTGCCAAAGCCGATCCTGTTGACATCATCGTGCAGAGCGAGCCCGAAGAAGTTGGTGAGGATGTCCAGGAGGACAATGTTGAACCTGTACGTCCCCTTTCTGAGACCCAATCTGAACTCATGTGGCGACGTAAGGCTGTCCCTAGGCCCAATGCGAAACGGGTGGATATATATTATTATCCTGATGGTTCTAACACACGGCTAAGATCTCTTAACGATGTCCAGAAATTTTGTTTAAGTAAAAATGTGGTGTTTGACCCGGATTTGTTTGATTTTTCTGGTGCTAATTTGTTTGAGGGGCTGGTGAATCAAGCTGTCGTACCATCATCTCAGTTGACGAAGTTTAAAAGGAAGCGCAGGCGTAAATCCAAGTGACTAGACTTGTCTATTCCAAGAACATTTAATCAAGCAATGAAATCTCAACAACAGGCTGAATGGAAAGCTGCCATGGACGAGGAGATGAGTAGTATGAAAGAGCGTAAGGTTTGGCACCTGGTTGAACTGCCGGAAGGTAAAGTTCCGTTGGGAAATCGCTGGGTCTATGCCTTAAAGAAGGACGAGCATGGAAACATCGCACGCTTCAAGGCAAGACTCGTGGCTCAAGGATTCCGTCAAATTAAAGGCGATACATACGATGAAACCTTCTCTCCTGTGGTGAACTTTTCAGTGGTCCGGTTTTTCTTTTCACTTTTAGTTTCAAATTTGAAATGGTTTAATACACAATGCGACGTTAAATGTGCCTATTTATATGCCCCATTAGATGAGGAAATATATATGAGCCAACCTCTTGGATATGTAGTTCAGGGCAAGGAGCATCTGGTATGCAAACTTGACAGAGTACTGTATGGCTTGCACCAAAGTGGACGCTTGTGGTATTATGAATTAAACCGTGTTTTGTTGGACCTAGGTTTTGAGAAATTTAATTGGTGCAATTGCACGTATAAATTTAAAGATTTTATTGTTTTGATGGTTTATGTTGACGATATAGTAATTTTTGGGAAAAGGCAAGTTCAAATTGACAATATAATTAAACGTCTGGAAGGCAAGTTTGATTTAAAAATTTTGGGACGAACTCAGAAACTTTTGGGGGTTGAGTTCTCATATGATGACGGTAATGTACAATTATATCAGTTGTCATATATCACGGAAGTTTGTGAGAGATTCAGTTCATTTCGTATTCCTGTGTCTTCACTCCCAATAGTTAAAGGGGTTAAATATTCTAAGAAAGACTGTCCAGCAAACCAGCAAGAAATTGATGAGATGACTAAATTTCCCTATAGGAGTGTTTTAGGATGCTTATCATTTATTTCAAATAGGACTCGTCCGGACATAGCTTACGCTGTAAACATCTTTAGTCAATTTCAAAGTAATCCAGGTCTTCCCCACTGGAACGGTTTAATAAAACTGTTAGGATATGTGTCATATACAAAGCAGTATAAACTTAATTTAAAATGTCATAATTCTAATTTAATAGCATATTCAGACGCTGACTTCGCCATGAACCGGGATGATTACGTGTCTATGGGAGGACAAATTGTTTTTGTTGATGAAAGTCCCATCTCTTGGAGGACATTTAAAGAAAGTGGAGTAAGCCTTTCCACTATGGAAAGTGAGTTCGTGGCTATGTGTGAATGTGTTAAGGAGTTGATGTGGTTAGACCACATATTAGAGGATTTTTATAGTTTTGGTATAATTCCTGGTTCACATGTCCCTCCACTTCTCCTAGCTGATAATCAACCGGCTATTGACTTTACGAAGTCGCCAATTGAAAACAACCGTTCGAAACACATAAACGTAAAATTGTTTTTCATACGTGAATGGTTGTTTGAGGGTTTGTTTAATCTTAAATATGTTTCTAGTCAATCTAACTTTGCCGACCCATTCACGAAACCCATTACAAAATTTAATTTGAATAAATTCATTGATAAAGTATTTTTGAGAGATAATTAAAATTAAAAGTCATGTATTAAATTATATAGTAACTACAGTTTAAATTTTCCTCGTTTTAAATACATTATGTGTTTAAATTTCGGGTTATGGATCCTACCAAAATCCATGGTTTTTTTGAGAATTGTTTCTCGAATATAATATTTCGGGTTTATGGATCCTATCAAAACCATAATTTTTTTTTTTTTTCCTCTTTTGGGGTTTTTTTTTCTATTTCTCATTGCTAATGTGGTGTTTGGTATGTGTACATTTTTCTTATGATTTGGTATGAATGGTTAAGCATGGGCGCTCATGTACGTATGTGAATGTTTTATGTGTTCGTCTGTATCATTGTATATATTCCATTTAAATGTTTATTGTGTATGAATTGTATATATATATGTCATATAAAGTACTTAATTATATCCATGTTTATTGGTTTTGCAATGAGAAAGTGAAAATTGTAATTGTGTATATATATATATTACTACTAATGTTTGAGAATTTTTCCTAGTGCATAACTATTGAAAATGGACTTTAGGAGCAGATCGTACTGAAGAGCTGCTTATGATTCTTGTATGATATAGTGTTATTGATATTTTGAGAATTGTTTCTGATGTGCTACTACTTTCGGATTCTATTGAAGAACTGTCACTCTGGATGTTGTAACACTTGTTTTTTTTAATCCTGGCAACTAATTGCTCTCTTGGAAAAAAAGCAACATGGAGGGGGGAATATGTTGTAATTTTTGTCAATGTTGGTTTTATTTTATTTTCTTTATTAATAACTGTAATGTTTAATTGTGTTTTGTTACTTAAGTTAGAGGTTTTGACTAGTAATAAAGGATAAAGAACTAACGTTGTATTTTCAACCGGCAAACGTTTTGAGTCAACTTAAAGTCTAGAATAAGAGTTTAATTAATAAATTGTATAATTGTGGTATGAAATATTTTATCTATCACATAGTCTAAACTTTTATTGAAGGCATTTCTTATTAAATACAACATATTTACTTACGTTTTGGCCGGAAACTTTATTTTAAAGAATTTCCGTTTATGTTTACATTAAAGAACTACTGCTAACGACGATCGGTTGGTTGCTCACTGGTTTCTTAACATCTCGCACTGGTTTACCTGTTTAACTGCACTATCGCCAATTGCCGTCACTAGATGGCAGTGCGGTAACTAGTTTTCGCGGGCTGCCATTGGTTGAGTGTGCTGATCCGATGATCAGTATTTAAGGCCTTACCGGCGAGTGATGTGGGCAGTTCTTCAATGTTTTGATTTGTGTAGCTGTCTGCTGGAGCAGCTCAGAGATGCCTGTAGTTTTTTTAAAGTTCAACCAATAGTGAAACCTATTAAATGAAATTCCTTTTCCCGTCGTCGTGATTTTTGGCAGTCTTCCGGTGGTCATGAAATGTCATAAGTTGGTTTCTGTTAAGTTTTTTTGTAGGAATGTTTTAAGAGATGTTTAGTATCTCAACGTTTCTGGTACTTTGAGTCACTTGTCGTTCGTTAGACTATGGTGTAACGTCGTTGTATGTTGTTTTGTGACTTTGTGGTTTGTTAACTTTGGTTGACATCGTTTTGACTTTATGACATGTTAAGTTTATAAATGTATATTGTGTTTTGAAGTTCTATTATAAATTGTTGAGTTTCGTTAAAGTTGGAAAAGTTTTATCATAGGTTAAAATTGCAGATAGATTTATGTTTTTAAAACTGTTTAAATTGTTGAGTTTCGTTAAAGTTGAAAAGAGTCTATGATAGTTAAAATTGCAGATAGATTTATGTTTTTAAAGACTGTTTAAATTGTTGAGTTTAGTTAAAGTTGGTTAAAAGTTTAATTTAGTTGAAATTAATAAGTCTATTATAAATGTTGAAGTTTCAAGGTATTTTGTTAAGTTTTTATGAAGTTTGTTTGTTGAAAGTTGCTGGTCAACGTATGTTAAAATATTGTTTACAAGTGAGCTGTTGGTTGCCAGAGATAAGTTGTTGATAATTGCTATACTAATATATTGTTGTTGAAAATCATTTACATATGTTGAATTTCTATTCTAATAAATACAGTTGTTATTTTTAAACTTGTCCTCATTATTTTTGTTGCATCTTCTGAATACACATTTGAGTCTGCTTAATGCAAGTTTACAGTTAGAGTTTTCATTGTGCATATTAAGACACTCTGCAATATCAACATTGGCCAAATTGGCTAACAAGTATCAATGGTGGGCGGGGCGCGGGAAAGTCGAGCGCGCTTTTTTGCCAACCACCAGACGTCACGAGGAAATGCTCTATTTTCTAATTAACTATCCAATAATTACAGACACTCCATGCTAATCCAAATTCAACTCTACTCGATACTTCCAACCAGCTATCTCACCCGCAACATCGCCAAAATATCCGGGATCCAGCTAGGGACTTTCTCATTCTCAACCGAACATTTTATCTTGACTCGACATTATCACCTTAGACTACTCTACTTTCAATACTCATTTCAACTGGTGACCTTTACTTGCCCAACCAAACATTCTATCCCAACTATAAATTTACACTAATTTCAAAACTAAAATCAACTGGCGTCATTTACGTACTGAACTCGACGCCAATCATACCTTACAATGTAAACAAACAATGAAGCTTGATAAAAATATTTTAAAGACTTTAATATGCTTTTACAAATATTTTAAGAGTTTTAAGGCTTTAATATGTTTTAGAAATACTTTAAGCATTTTTTTTTTTTTTTTTTTTCGTAGAAACAGTCAAAGAGTCGTTCATTCGGAATCCATTTGGAATTTGTATTTTCTGAATGGCAACAGTTTTGGTTTGTTTTTATTTGGTATTCCGTTGCTTACAATCATGAAGTTACATAATTCTATTTATAGATTCATGTTTATAATAGCCAGTGATCCATTATATTTAGTTTAGATCTTTGAACATTACAATTAAATAGTTTTTCAAGGTTTTAGTGAAAATAAATAAGAATACGTGCGATACAAAACATATTATATGTATGTTTCCGTAAGTTGAACCAGCTCAGTGAGTTGAACAAACGGAAAAAAAAAAAAATGGCTGCCAAAAGTTTCTGGTTTGAAGCGGTACTAACCGGATTCGTTCATGACAGATGAGGATCATTATATATATTAATTATTATTATTATTATTATTTTGCATGCAATTATTTTTATTTATCTTCATAATATTTTACAAGTTTATTTACATGAATTCACTGTAATTTTGTAAATTTGCATTATAACATTCAAACTCTTGTTTTGAAATGAAAGAAAAAATAATAATAATAAAATAACCTTCAAAATTCCTACAAGCTCTGGTCTCAAGGTGTGCAGATTTCTGGCAGTGCCCTGTGTTATCTTAAAAATAAAGAGTGTTTTTTGATTGATTTAATACATATTGAGTTACAATTTACTGTTCATTGATAATAAATATCCCTAAGTATGTGTAGCTTCTACACACGATGTCGATAAGCCTTCTAAAATTAGCTGGGGAAAAAAAATATATATATATTTAACATGTTTTTCTGAAAAAGCCTTAATGTTTAGAAAAAAAAAAAGGAAATTTAATTTGATTTTCTGTTATTTGCATATGAATAAGCCTAAAAATTTTAAATGTTTATGAATAAAAGTTTCACAAATGTGCCAGAAAGTAATCAGTATGGGAGACAAACCTCAACGACTACATTATATTAACCCTGAAGTAACAAAATACTATCACATAAACATTGAATTATTTCAATTTACTAGGTAAAAGAAAGAAAAAATCAATTATACAAACCTCAAACCAGTAAATCGAGCATGAATTCTTAAGACAGAAGAATAAACTTCAAGTGATTGGGCTTGGATTTCAACATAGGCAAAATGAGCATTATTATACTAAGGAGAAAATCATTCAATAAAATTTTTATCTGTTTATGACTTATTACAATAAATAAATATTGGAAAATATGATAATGTAAGCCCTTTTTTATTACATCTGCACTAAATCAATTCAAGAAATTTTTTCTACAATCTGGAATATTATACTGCTATGATAAACTGAAATATAGAAGGAACACTTTCTAGAATATAATCTCAATTAAAAATTAACTTTTTAAAGTTTTGTATGCATCTAATGAAGATGCCAATTGCTACATAACATCTACTTATGAAATATTAATAACTTAAGTGAATTTGAAAAAAAGAAAATATGCGATATTATATATGGAAACACTGCTATTTTATGTATAATTCTGCATTATTGATTTAATATATATATATAGTAGAACCTTGATTATCTGATGTAAGTGGGACCAAATCTACAACGGATAATCTAAATTTGCGGATAAAAGAGAATTTTTTTAAATAATCATCTAGTTGAATATAAAACATCATCATCGAACTGCTACTATGGTTATTTAAACTGCTAAATAAATATCTAAATTCGAATTATACATGAAAATTTATTTTGAAACAAGAAACTTACAATGATTTAAATGGAAATTTCATCTGGTATAAATTGATTATCTGTTATCATACAACTCTGAAACAAAGTTTTCTTAAAAGTATTAGTTTAGAGGAATCATACTCTTTTTGTTGTTCCAACCAAGCAAGGCCTTTTGTAAAATATTCAAAAGCATCATTGTTACTGATCTTTATTTGGGTATCATTCTGGCCTTCATCTTCGTCTTCTTTTAGAAATGTCGAACTTCTGTGATAATTTCCTCATCATTAAGCAACTGGAAACCTGCATCTTCCATGCCATATTTCAACCAATCTGTGATTTCTTGGATCCCACAGTTTTCAAAACCTGGCATTGTACTAAAAGTGTTTGAAAATTCAATAACACCATCTTCTGCAATGTCTGTAAAATTTTGAAATGGGAATTTTTTTGTTTAGAACAGGGACATGTGCACCCTATTTTTATTGGGTTTGACATAATTGAAATTGTGCTCATTGGTTAAAATTTCTATTGTTTAGCAGGCTATTGGAGAGTTATGATTAGTGCAATTATTTAAATGTTCTACATTTTTAAAATCTATCTTTATTTCTTGCTCTTTATTAACTTTGGTTAAGGCTGTAGTGATAGTATTGTATTTAATATTGTTTTCACATTCTTTTATTCATTTCTCGACTTTTTGTTTATCATACCTATGTAGTAGTCTGTTTCTTCTTCTTCAGTTTGGTGCTTGATTTCATATAAGCCTGCAGTTTCTTAAGGGTTTATGGGGGCTTTATCACTATGAATGTGTTCATAGATGTTTTTATTGGGTTTTATAAAAATATTTATGTTTAATTTTGAGGCTTCATTTTTGATTTTATTAGACACTCTTTTATTATACAGGATTGCTGCATTTTATTATACCTTAGATTTCTGTTTGCTTTCGACAAGATTTAATTTTAATTTTTACATAACTTATTTACAAAATTTTTACTATGGCCTACTTTTTGTACAATTTCAGATATTTTATTTAGTACTTCTTTTAATAATTTGTTGGCACTCATTGTAAAACCTTTTTCCTGGGATGACTTTAGGGATATTTAGAGGATAATATTTTCAGGGATCAGAGATTAATGACATTCTTGAAAGTATGGTGGATATTAAAAATCTTTTTGTAAATAAATGGCTTTCACAGTTGTCCCAGTAGCAGAAAGAGTGCAGCATGGCAGCAAGCGCTGCAGATTGTTTAAAGCTCTATAGATTTAAACAATCTATAGATTAATTTAACACCTTAAAAAGAAGGTAATTAATCTATAGATTAAATACCTATTAATAGATTAAAATTAATTTATAGATTTAATTTAACACCTTAAAAAGAAATCTTAGCTTTAAAAATAGAAATATAATTTACATTATGTTTCTAGATTACCGTACTTGTTATATATTCTTAATTTATTTTCTTTGTAGATGCAAATTTTATATATTTTATGAATTACTAATACAGGGCTGCCACCAAATCAAAGATGTGAAAATAGTTGAGAAAGTGACTAAAATTTCTATAAAAGTGACCAAAAGTTTTAAGAAAGTGACCAAATTGTTACCATTTTTTTTTTTTTTTTTTTTTTTTTTTAAGTGACCAAATAGTGACCTAAAACTACCAAAGCTAAAGAAATTTTGAAATTACTCAAAAAAATATTTAATAGTTATACTCAGACTGTGGCAATTTGTTTTAAGTTTTAATTCCAGCTGATTTATAATATCAAGCAATTGGGAGTTAGGAAAACAAACAAGAACAATAAAATTTTTCTTAACACTGTAGTTTAGAAAGTTTTTTTTATTTTTCCCTGAGATAGCCTCCTTATTTCAGGGAAAATTTTTATATATTAATGTTTAAACAAAGTATGCACAATATATTTTGAAAACTGTTGACCATTATTTAATAGGTGCTTGAGGCTTCTCTCCAAACTTCATACACTTGTAATAATTATTGTATCTTGAATTAGAAATAACTATTGCCTAAAAACAACGCTATAAAAAGAAGATTTACAGTATTCGATTAATTTTCTTTTTCTTTTTAAAGAATGTTGTGATTAAGCTCGACTTTTTCTTTAAATTAGTTTGCATGAGTTTAACTTGTTTGTGAAGAAACTTTTCTTCATTTACAACTTTTACCCCTTCCAGCAAAGCCCAGGCAATTTTTGTTTCATCTAAATTGTTTTCTTCTAAAGCTTTTTTTCATTTTGTCTGAGATCAAATAAATTCTGGTTTATTTTCTGTTTGTATCTTCATCTTCTTTTAAGAGGACTCTTTTCTTGTCGACACCGAAAGCCGAAGCCAATGTTATTCTATGGGGAATTTTGCCCCATTATAACTCATTAATTAATATATATATTTAAATTCCATTTTCATATTCAGAAAATTCACAACTGTTAAACAACCTTTCTAAATATTTATTCTCTTAATTTTTAAGATTTCATTTTGGTAAAAATTTGCATTTTACAACTTCAAAAAAAAAAAAAAAAAAAAAAAAAAAAAAGATTTTTAGAAAGCGAAAACCTGTTTAACATTTCTGATTTTTCTGAATATGAAAATGGAATATAAATATATGTGTAAGTTAATGAGTTATAATGGGCAATATTCTCCATAGAATAACATTGACTTTGGCTTCCAAGGGCGATAAGCAGAGAGTCCTCTTATATGTTCAACTCTTTTTCATCTTGGCAATTATTAGTTCTTTTTTTCTAATTCTTTCTGCCTTTTCTAATTTTAATTTCTTTTCTTCCCTTTTTTTCCCCCCAAAAGTGTGTCTTCCTCTAATCTTTTCTTTTCCAAATACATTTTGCAAGATGTATTGGCAGATCTGGTTAATTATTAAAGTTGATTTGTGATAGGAAATAACTCAGGTTTATCATCATAATTGTTTAAGGTATCTATAATATTTCAGTGATCATTTAGCATCCTCAATGATATGGATGCCTTATCATTCCCCTCTCAATATCACCACTACGATGTGACAAATACACTTTAAGTGCAGTAACACATCAATAAAACTTCTAAGAAAACTAAAAAAAAAAAAAAAAAAAAAAAAAAAAGGAAAAAGTGACATTTAGTGACCTAGAGTGAAAAAAAGTAGCCAAAAAGTGACCTGTTCTTGATAGTTCTAACTTTGAACACCAATATCTCTGTTCTGAAGTAACATTTGCCGATACACACGGAAAGTAATGTATAAATTAATTTCCTTTAACTACCTGTAAAGTTTGACTACGATTGGCGTGTCACAGTTTGTGAGTGTCTTTTGTAAGACAAATTACTGAATTAGAGTTACAAAATGTTGCATACATAAGCAATGAAATAAAATATTAAATATATTAAAATTTCTTGAAAATTATTTAAAATAAAATAATAATAATAATAATAAAATTCAAAACTTATTTATTCATTTATTTTTTTCTCATTCGATTTTAGGTTATTATAGTTTAAAAATATATTCTAAACATATTTTGGAATTACTTTGTAAATAACCTAGATAAGTTAATTTTTTTTGTGTGTGTGTTGAAAGCTGGAATTTATTGCAAATTTTTAATTTAATTCTTTATCTATCACACTATGAAACAGACAAATATTGTATTTGAAACATATATTTTTAGTTACTGAACAGTATTTTTTAAAAACATATGAAATAAAAATCGCGATATCACCTCCTCATTAATGAAGATTTAGTGAGGTGGTATTTTCATGTACTATTGGTACATAGAAGACAAAAAAGATATGAAGATCTTAAAAAAGTATTTATTTTTTATACTCCTTATATTTTTTCTATGATTGGTGGTACATTCGTTAGGTAATATGGAAATTAATTATATTGGGAGTACAAATTAATTCGGTCCGTTTTCAATAGATGGCTCTGGCTGATTTGTTTACTGAATAATGATAGATGTTTTTGGCATTGTTAGAAAGGTTTGACCTTTGTCAACCATATTCAGTCAACGAAGCTTCGAGTTTTATACAACAACATTGGTTTTTTGAGCATTCAATATGTCGAGTTTTGTGCTAAAGAAACAACATTTGCGGGAAGTTTTGATTTTCTTTTTTAATTGGAAGAAAAGTGCCGCTGAAGCGCATCGATCGCTTGTGGAAGTTTATGGTGAATCTGCGCCATCTGATAAATCATGTAGAGAGTGGTTTCGACGCTTCAAAAATGGTGATTTTAGTGTCGAAGACAATGAGCGCCCGGGCCAGCCGAAAAAGTTCGAAGACGCCGAATTGGAGGAATTGCTC
Source organism: Salticus scenicus (assembly GCA_963930645.1). Lineage (NCBI taxonomy): Eukaryota > Metazoa > Arthropoda > Arachnida > Araneae > Salticidae > Salticus > Salticus scenicus. The sequence goes on from OZ005648.1 coordinate 310,578,805, forward strand.
GATCAAGATCCGTGCCAAACGCAACAAGAGCTTGCAGGATCGTTGGGAGTCACTCAGCAAGCAATTTCCGTGCGCTTAAAAAAAATGGGAATGGTTCAAAAGCAAGGAAATTGGGTCCCATACGAGTTGAAACCGCGCGACGTTGAAAAGCGATTTTTCATTTGTCGTTAAAAATTACTTGGAAACGTTGAAATGGGAGGTCCTACCGCACCCGCCGTATTCGCCAGACCTTGCTCCTTCTGATTATTGGTTGTTCCGACGGATGCATCACGATTTGGCTGGACACCGCTTCACTTCTTTCGAAGAAATTCAAGAATGGCTCGATTCATGGTTTGCGTCCAGAGAGGACTCATTTTTTAGAGATGGAATCCGAAAATTGCCAGAAAGGTGGACAAAAGTTGTGGCTACCGATGGACAATACTTTGAATAACATGTTTTTTCATTTTGATAATAAATGAAATGTATTTTTAACGAAAAAAAACGGACCGAATTAATTTGTACTCCCAATAACACATAATAAGATCGTGAAAAATGCCATACAAAAATAGCAAGAGTACTCTATAAAATCCTTTCTGGAACAAAAACTTCTACATATAGCACCTAGTGCTGTGTAATGAGATTAAAATGAGGTATAGCAGTCCTCCTCCCAAAACATGAAAAATGCATATCATAGTCTTATAACTTTTTAAATATGAATACAAAAGTAACTAAAAGCATTTTAATCATTTTTGCACATTCTGGGCTAACTTAACAATATATTCCAAATTTTAAAAAGAAACAATAAATTTACTTAAAAAATATACCTAAAGTTCAAATGTCATTACCCTGGTTTGTCACTAGATCTATGATTTTCTAAATGTTAAGCACATTGATAAAAAAATAATTTTTCATTGTCAATTAATTTAATGGATTCATAAAAAAGTGTCTAATATAATGGAATTTAATTTAAAATAATTTCATTATTCCTTGATGTTTAAAAAATTATTAAAATGTGTCACAAAAAAAATGCCATTGTCCCTTTCACTCGATATTTTCTTTAAAAATTGCAACACTGTTTTACTTTTTGTTTCCTTGACAAGAACTTTTTTCCCCTTAACAAAATATGTAAATTACTAATGTCAGTTGAAAACATTTTAATTTTTTTTTTTTAAAGAATTTTCAAAATCTTTTTTTATTAGGGTAATGCTTGATTCAAATCATTTTTTGGCATCTACAGAAAATACTAGAAGAGTAGAAAATTGTTTATATTACAAAACAGAATACATAAAAAGCTATCTTTTAGAAAATGTATTCATTAACTTAAAATTTTTTAAACAGAATGTGCCAGCTTCAAATTACGTTACTTTCATCATTATCCTGGCTATCATTGTCCTGACAAATATTGAACAGGATAATGATGATAGTTATTAATTCAAGATAATATTAGGTCATTACATAAATTCGTGCTGTTTTTTATTGCTTCATTTCATAAAAATACATCAGATCAAATGACAATTTTTAATCAAAATACTCTCCATTACTTTCTACAACCTTTGCCCATTTTTCGGGTAACAAATGTATACCACGGCAATAGAAGCTCTCATCTTTAGAGGCAATAAAATGATCCGCGTCCGCACGAACTTTTGCAACGACCTAATATTTAGATACATAAATTTCGAAAAACATAAAACTCACTAATGTTGTAATTAAATTTGAAAATTTATTTTAAGTTGTAATTCAAAAATTTATGACAAATTAAAACATTTTCTATTATATCAACAAATTATGTTAATAATCAAATATTTATTCAGCTTTTGGTATTTTTTTTAAAGAATATATATATATTTATCATTATGCTAAAAGTTATAGTTTTTTTTTTTTCCCAGAACTCATGCACATTTGAAAATTTAATTTTAATTATGTTATTGAGTTAAGGTTTCAATATTTGTCAGAAAAATATTTTATTTTTAATGTCATTGTATTTCCTCAACAAATATAACAAACTAGTTTTAAATAGCATTACATCTTACTACATAGTTGAAAAAATGCACTTTTTCAGTGATTCATGAAGAAGGCAGTATAGAAATAAAAGTAATTACTACTTCATGGCCAAAAATCTTGCCCTCTATTTGTAAAACAATTAAATTTGTATCTTGAAATTTTTGAGAATCCGTTCATGGAAAGGGGGCCCTTGATGGTGTTGGAGGAGTTTTAAAAAGAACTGCTGATTCTATTGTTGCGCATAGAAAAGATTTCTGTTACATATAGAACTTTCAAAGACATATTTTTAGTTTTAAAAGAAGAATGTAGAGGGTTTTTTTTTTTTTTTTTTTTGAAATGACCAATATAAAAATCAATAATATTGAAACAAACCATTTAACTGCCGTTCAATCCTCAGAAACATTCAAAGGAACTATGAAAGTTCACTTAAGCATTAGCTATGAAGTTGATTAGCAGACAATTTATTTTTAGATAGTTAAGCTGTAACTGACCAATAACATTGAACTATGTACATGGTTTTCATTTTGGGAAGAAAACATTAAATAACAGTTCTAATTATAATCGAAAAATTCTGATTTTTTATATTAATGATTTCAAGCCTGGGTGGGGATTGAGTTGTAAAAGATGATGGGAAGTATTTTTCTGGTGAAGTCCTTAGATCTTTGACAAACAGCTACAAAATTAATGCTATGAAGAACGCAACAGAAAATACTTACAAATTTCCTAGAAATTAGGATGTCTTTTAATACAGTAAGACATCCTTAAGAAAAATTGAACCTCCTGAACCATTTGGCAACCAAGTTTCACAATTTAAATTCAGCTGTTTCCTCTTAGCTTAATTTGACTATTTCTTTTTTCTTCTTTAATTTTATTTTGTTGTATTGTTTAGTTATTTTTTCTGTTATCTAATTCAAGAACACATATATTTCTACAAAATATATCTTTGATTTTTTTTTTTTTTTTTTCAATTTAGTCATTTTATTTCTATATATATATGTATAGTGTTGGCTTTTAAAATGCATTACAATCAATTTTATTTTTGAGTTGTTGGTATTATCATGTATCTATTGATTGCTAAATTTTAAAACTATTGCATTCTTAAATAAAATTTATATTTATATATATAATATAATAAAGATGATCTATTAAGCATAGTAGAAGCCAAGCAACAGATACAAGATCACTGAAACACCAATGACCAATAAGATAAAAAAAAAAAAAAAAAAAAAAAAAAAAATCATTAGTGGATGAAATACACTAATGTAAAGAAACCAGATCTATTAACTAACAGTCTACAAAGCAAACAAATCAATAAAGTAATACAACAAATCTTAACTTAAAACCATAAACTTATCAAAATTAATGAAAAAACAACCCAAGAAACACAAAATAGGAAGAAGGAGGCAGGCGGCAAGACTTGTGACTTGCCTGTGGGGTTACACTAGTTTTACGCCGGCAACACTCCCCCAGCCTGCCACAACCAGAACAGGAACCATATGGATTAAAAAATGCAAAATTTCAAAGCAGATGAAGAACAATGAAACCACGAAGCCACAATGAAATTCACCGATTGAACACATTGTGTTTAACAGTAAAATTAGAACATTAAATATAGTTGGCAACTCAAAAAGGAAGAATCTGAAATTTTATTGGAAAAAAGAAAGTTTGCATAGTAATACAAAGCAAATGCAACAAGCCTTCTACTTTTTTTTTTTTTTTTTTTTTTAATTTAATTTCACAAACCCACCCAACCATCCAGCCTTACACCACCTCACCTCCATAATCAAACATCTGCCCACCCAACCGCCACCTTTTTTATTGTCTTTTATTATTTTATAATTTTTTTGTTGATATATATTTATAATAAAGATGATCTATTAAACATAGTAGAAACCAAGCAACAGATACAAGATCACTGAAACACCAATGACCAATAAGATTTTTAAAAATTTTTTCAGTGGATGAAATACACTAGTAAAGAAACCAGATCTATTAATTAACAGCCTGCAAAACAAACGAATCATTAAAGTAACACGACAAATCTTAACTTAAAACCATAAACTTATCAAAATTAATGAAAAAATAACCTAAGGAACACAAGATAGGAAGGAAGGAGGCAGGCGGCAAGACTTGTGACTTGCCTGTGGGGTTAAACCAGTTTCACGCCGGCAACACTCACCCAGCCTGCCACGACCAGAACAGGAACCATATAGATTGAAAAAGCAAAATTTCAAAGCAGATGAATAACAATGAAACCACGAAGCAACAATGAAGTTCACCGATTGATTACATAGTGTTTAATAGTATAATTAGAATTTTAAATATAGTTGACAACTCAAAAAGGAAGAAACTGAAATTTTATTGGAAAAAGAAAGTTTGCATAGTAATACAAAGCAAATGCAACAAGCCTTCTGCTCTTTTCCAACTGCCACCTTTTTTATTGTCTTTTATTATTTTATAATTTTTTTTGTTGATATACACAAAAGTGTACACAGCTTTTTTTTTTTTTTTGTACTGACAGACACATGGTTAAAGATATAAAATAGAAAATACAAAGTTTTTAGGAAAACCCATTTTAGCAGTGGCTGTGATCAGTTTATTAATATTCTTGTTTTTAAACTTCGCAGAGCATAAATTATGAATTTGAAATAAATGGTTAATGATGATGTTTCTAAATACCGAAAGATGGAGACATGAATTAAAATGTGTAATTAAGTTTACTTTAAAACTAAAATCTTGCCATTTGTCATAGATATCGGTGTAAATTTTATTACCATCGATGATTATTTTGAGATCTAAAAAGTTAATTATTGATTAGATAGAGTATTTTGAGTTACTTTAAATTAGGTGGATAATTGAAGAAAAAGTCATTTTGTGAGTGCTTTTTGAGATAAAATACAACAATATCATCCATGTAACGATAAAATCGAACATCATCATTGCAAATTTGCTTTTCATAATAATAAAGATAGAGATCTGCCAAAATACTGGAGCTACAACCTACTTGTGGGATGCCTAATTGTTGCAAATAGATATCGTTGTTGTGGAAGATATAATTATTATGGATAACAAAGTTAAGAAGTGTTTTACATTTTTCTGCTTTAAAATTGCGAGGAAGATTAATTTGAGCTTTATATTCTTGAAAAAGACTGTAAATGATATTACTAAGATCTGATAATTCAATATTATTGAAAAGATCTTGAAAGTCAAAAGTCACAATATTGTCTATTGAATCGAGCGATTTGATGTATTGAATTAATTGAAAGCTATTTTTAAGACAGTGTAAATTATCAACTTTGCAAGTACAATTGTAAATTTGTTTTAGAATATCCAGTAGAGCTTTATTAGCATTGTTGTTAAAAGTGTTACACCCAACAGTGACAGTGTGAAATTTAATTGGAGATTTGTGAGACTTAGTAATGAGAACTATATAAGGATAATTAAAGTTATTGAAGGGAAGTTGAAGTAGTTTATAGTAATTATGTATTTTTCAGTTATTTATAATAAGGTTATTATTAGTTAAACTGAAGATGTTACTATTAGTGACTGAAGAGTTTAAAATAGAGAGATAGTAGGATTTACAAATAATGGCATAATTGCTTATTTAGGTGATTTGTCAACATAAGTGATCACAAAGTCATCCTGTAGTGATTTGATAGAGTTAAGAAGTACAGATTTTTTAAATAACACCAGATTTGAAGAACTGATAAATATATATTTATATATATGTTGTATTTAAGCTTGATTAGCCCACAGACTTCTTTTTTAGAAAATGTTCTTCTCTTCATTAATATATATATATATTTTAATTTGATTTTTATGTCAATAAATGTGTTATTGGTTTTACATTATAACTGCTGTTTCAAATATAATTCCTAGTACTTCAAAATATTCTCTTAATCTATTTCGTGTTATGTATAATACAGGAAATTGGGATTTAAACTGAAATTTCATTAATTTATAAAAATCATATGTATACATTTTTTTGTTTTTCATTAACACTTATTATTATGAATTATATAAATAATTTTGGCAAATTAAAATTTAACTTTTCAGTGTCTTTTATCTCATCACATTTGTGCACTCAAGAGATCATTTTTTTATTATCAGTTTACACTGGTTTCACCTTTTATAGCATTAATTCCTATATAAAAAGTACACTTAATATTTAATACTGACTTCATACAAAAGTTAGTTTTAGCAATATTTAATCATAGACCAATAAAATTTTTAGAGGATAGCTTATTAAATAAATGAGAAACAAGGTTTTCAAAAGGAAATGCAGAATTTTTAAAATAATTTTTTGTTTTTTTTTCAAATATATTACTTTTATATTTCAATCATGATATCTTTATTTTAAAATTTTATATTTAACTCTAAAATACACTCATGTCCATAAATTAAGGATAATTCAGATTCATACTGAAACCGAACTTTAATGCAAAAATTTCACCTGTAGAAATACTACACACATCTTTAAGAATAATATGCAAATTATAGGAAGCCATCAGATGACGGCGAAATGATGTTACAATGATGAAAGTGTAAGAAGTGGGTAGATAAGGAATGGGAGTAAAGAAGGAAAATTGTTCACAAGCGTTCTGTGTGCCGCTCAGTGCCACAACCGAATGGTTATGACACAGAGGATGCATGCTGATAATTTTTTAGGTGGTAGAATTATCGGCCGACTAGAATGTGGGCGTACTCAGATAGAAGTATCGGGGAAACTTAGAATCGCCCAAAGTGTCATCTCTAGGCTTTGGCAACGATTCCAAAATGATGGAAATGCCAGTCGACGTTACAGTACTGGTCGATGACGAGTTACAATTCCGAATGACCACTGGTATTAGTAGTGTGCATATGAGAGAGCTGGCGCAGTGACTGTTAATGCCTCCCAACCCCTCCATTAAATTTCCACCCACTTTTAAAAACAATGGTGTAAAAACCACCCATTAAAATCACGGCAACTTTTAAAACAATGGTGTAAAAACTATCCATTAAATTTCCACCCACTTTTAAAATCAATGGCGTAAAGACCCTCCATTAAATTTCCACCCACTTTTAAAAACAATGGTGTAAAAACCCTCCATTAAATTTCCACCCACTTTTAAAAACAATGGTGTAAAAACCCTCCTTTAAATTTCCACCCACTTTTAAAACAATGGTGTAAAAACTAACCATTAAATTTCCACCCACTTTTAAGAGTAATGGTTCTATTTTTATCCATTAAATTCCCACCCCCCTTTTAAAAACAATGGGTGCTAACCTCCCCATTAAAACCGCACCCCCTTACAGAAAAGTGATGGCGCTATTTTTGTCCATAATAATTAACTCACGAAAAGTCGCCGCGACGGCAGGGTCCCCTCTTCGGCGAGCACCCCGTTTTAAGTCCCTCAACCAACGCACCCTCTCTGCTGCATTGAAATAAAGGAGTTAAAGAGAAGTGGTCTTGAATAAAGAAACACAATGTTAAGGGGAGCTGTTATTAATGCAATTGTCATAAGAAAGAGAATACAAGAAATAGAGGAAAGTATAGAGAAATTTGAGCCTTCGCTAGCTAAAATTCTGCTTGAATTAAAGGAATGCTTAAAGTTACACTCAAACAGAAAAAGTTGTATTCATGAAAATGGAAGGTTATACAAGCACTATTCTGCATGCAATATATTGAATTGCTCTTGTTTTCATATCGACATTCAAATTGAAAAGTATCTGGTCGAGAGCAGCTTGATACTTAATCATGAATTCTGAAATATATTTTAATAGTTCGAAAACTATTAAAATATCTACTTTTTAATTGCATAGTGACCGTGAGCTAAGGTATGGATACCGTCTGATAGTATATGCCGCTTGTCATCACTTGCTGAAAGGGCAATCTTATTTACTTGTATAGAGTGAAGCTCATGTTTTGTGCTTCTAATAAGATTCATGGTTCTGTGCTGTACTTCTTGCTTGAATAGACAGTTCTTGTAGTCTTCGAAGGTTATCCTGTTTTTCACGACGCATTTCTTTACTCCTTTGGATTTTTTCACCAAGTCTGTTTCAGTCTTACAGGCATACATTTTAGATCTTAATCCGATGAATTCTTGCATAATTTTTCCAGCATGCTCATCCTTCATCTTCCCCAAGACCTTTTTATTTACTCGAGGCATTGCATACCTATTGTTTTCTGGATAATCTGATGTATCAAAGTAGTCAATCATTACTTTCATATCCTCATAAAAGTCCTCGGTCTGTATATCATAGATGTAACTGTCAGTGTCCATGTACAATAGCTTGATATCGTCCCCGTATTTAGGCTTCATAAGATTATAATGGAAGTCGTACATCAGATGCTTCGATAGATCTAATATACTCATGCCGACGTATATTGGCTTGTTAAAAATCACTTTCGTCTTGTTCATATGCACGGCGGCTAATCTTTCGTCAAAAATGGTTCTTCCCTTGAAGTTGGGCTGAGCAATTAGCTTCTCCGCTTTTTGGGGATCGCATACTAGCCTAATATCGAGTCGCTTCCTGATATTTTCCATAGTCTTGCCAAAAACGGAGTTGTTCATCAGTTTGAAGAAGTCTTTCTCAAAATCATTGGTTGCCTTGGTCCTCATTTCAGTGTTCAGGTCTATGTACCTCTTCAACCAGGGAGACTGCTGAAACTCCAAAACTTTGTGCACCTTTTTGAGCTTCATGCCCAACTGCAACAGTTGCTTCAAAACCCTGTAATGAACCACATAATACTCTTTGTCATAGAGGGTCGTCAGTAGTTTTAGCTGTTTTGAGCCATCAGGCATCCTGCTTTCCGGTGCTAAAGGTAGGTCTGAATGGAGGTTGTGCAGATGGGTCGGGTACTGTAGGTCGCAATCTACGATGTATCCTTTATCTGAGTCATCCGCTACTTGGGTCACATCTGACACAGTGCTCCACTTGAAGCCACCATGCGGTAGGTATTGACTCATAGCCCATCCGTAAAGGTTGTTGGCGTCAAGGTACATCAGGTAGTTAGACTTCTTGTTCTCGTCATAGTCCCTCATGTACTTGTTGTTCGCCCTCCCATATCGGTTACAGCACTGAGAGATGCCTCCTCTGGTCCCCTTTTCCAGCATGAGTATCATGTCATAGTCTGTCAATAGCTCTAGCTCGACCTCTGTGGTTTTGAGCATGGCGTCCCACGAGAGTCCGGGCGCAGTGAAGTACCATGCAGGATCCAACTTATAGGTCTTTAGACAGACATCTCTAAAGTGTTCCATGATGTCGGCTAGGATGAGTACATCAGTCTTCACATACAAATCGGAATATTCACCCAATGTCTTAATGTTGAAGGCCTTCCATACTGTTTTAGCGTGCTCGTAGTCCTCCTCCTTTATGTGTGACTCATTCAATTGGTTGTAAAAGTCTTCTTGTGGGGGCAGCTTGGTTTCTTCGCATTTGTCCCATGAGTCCATGTAATCGTATGGATAGACACCTTTTCGGGTGACGAGGTCCAGTTTGTCCTTGGGGAAATACTTGGCTGTCTCCCTGAACTCCTTTACGTTCTTCGCAAGACTGTCGACGCTAGCGGCCATGAACTTGAACGAGTCGACAAACCTCAACTTTATACCAGGTACCTTTGCTTTCTTCCCATCGCCTACTTCTATAGTTTTTGCCCCGACCTCCTTACTGAATGAAATGTACCTCTCCTCATTGTTCGGAATGACATCAATGTCTCCTTTCTCCCCACCGAGCTCCTTTATGAAGAGATGGGCGTCGTAGCCAGATAAGTTGTGGATAAACACCGGAATGAATGAAGGCTCTTGGTACTTTAGGTTGCAAAGATTGTGAGCAGGTCCTCTGTAGTTCGATTCACATTTCGCCGGATCGAGAAGATGGTCATGATCTCTGACTTTTCGGAAGTCTGGTTCATCCTTGGGTGAATAGGGTGAAGGTTTCTTCCTGATATCTCCGTCACAGATGTGGCAAACATGGGTCCTTTGGAAATGCTCTTCATCTTCTTTGGTCATTTTGATGGGTTGCTTCTTATCATAAATGTTCTTTATCGCTAGCGCCTCAGCCTTCACTGTATCAAAGAACAGTTTGGTGGCATTGGGTCCTCTGTATGTGATTGGTGTCTTATAGTCCGCGTGTTTATATTTGATGTAGACAGTGAAGCTCATAGGTTCATGCTTTTGATATTTATGTAAGAATGAGCTGTCTTTTGTAGGGCGGCAGGTGTTTATCTTGTTTGTCAAGCACTCGAAGTCTGCGTACATCACAAAGGGTAATCGTAAAGACCTTTGGTAGTTTTTGAACCGCAGAGATTCGTCCTCCTTGGGCATTACAATCTTTACTGGCGTATTCTTCCTACAATCCGTTTCATGAGCTTGGAGATCCTCTTCGGAGTAATAATACAGCAGGCATCTCTCACAGGTGAATACCTTTCCGTTGTGTTTAGTCACTTGTCCACTTATCAATTTGGAGAGGTCTTTTATCCAACAGTAATGACTGTTTCCTTCCTTATTCTTTATGTACAGCAAATTGACGTGTTTGTCTTTCTTATTTTTAGTGATTCTCAATGGGTAAATGTCATTACCTTCGTATGAATATATGTTCACCGATATGTTATTCAACTTTTCGAACCTGTTAAATACTCTATCTTCCATCTTCACTGGAAACTCAATGCCTTCGAACTTTAGCTCATTTTCATATGGTTTATATTTCGTGACTCTTTGGGCATCTTTTTCCGCTGGATGCAGTGCAGAGAGTATTGCCCACATGAAACACTTATTATCGTCATTTTGTACGTTAATGACTGCTTTTTTAGCTTTAATTCTTTTCGGTAAATCAATGTAGGATGATCCTCTCAGTGGGTTGTATTTATTGATCCTCACCTCAAGGCTTTTAATTCTAGAAAGCGTCCAACCTGAACCCCTTGCAACAAACTCCTCCATCTCTGTCAATAATTTTTGGATAACTGATCTGTAATAAGCTACCAAATCAGTTGATTCTAAGATGACTTCATTTTCTGTTTTGAAGTTCTTCTCCATTTCTATCAATGTTTCATCTTTCCCTTTTTCATAGTCACAGAGAAATTGGAAATTAACCTTCAGACCATGCAGTCTCTTTAGATGTTTTGTGATGAGACCCCGGACTAGTGATGAGACATCGTTGAAAAAGTCTCTGGGAAGCATCAGATTGTGCTCATTTTGAAGGTCGTACGTCTTCAAACGAGATTTAAAGGCCGTCTCAACTTCATGGAGGTCATATAGCCTTCTCTCTCGCGAATCAGAAAACAGGTCGGAATCGAATTTGAAGTGACGGTTGAACAATGCGCTTTCAATGTGTGCTATGATGTCTGCCTTCCTCCGTAATTTTGAATAGCCTGAGATGCCACGCATTCGACAAAATTCACGTAGCTGGTTAATGGTCATATGATGCAGCCTCTGCATATTGTCAAAATCATCTCTGTGGCTACTATGATCTCGCCCCTCCTGGCAGGCCTTCTTGGGCTTATAGTTTTGATGAGCTTTAGTTTGTAAGTGCTTATCTATGCTAGATTCCTTAATTAACTTACCGCAGCACCTGATCTTAAGCACTCTGTTCTTCTTTGGTTTGCTAAACAAGTCATTATGGAAACTAGAGAAGCCATTATGATAGTGAATGAGATCGATCAGCTCCAACTTCTTAAGTTTCGAGTATCCCCGAATCTTATTTTCTCGACAGTAATCTTGCAACTGTCGGACGGTTTTTGATTGAAAATCCATTTTATCTATATCTATATACTACAATCCTTTTCTTTAAATGCTTAAAATATTGAAGAGGTATAATCAAATTTAAAAGGAGTTAAAAGGAAGACTTATTAAAATAAATAAATATGATGGAAGTGATAAGGCTATCTGACTTGCCACAAGAGTGTAGGCATGGCTATGTAATTCAGAATGATGATGGTTGGTACGTTTGCCAGTTCTGTGCAGAAGAGCTGAGATATAACCCCAATAAACCTCCTATCACATTAGCAGAGTTATATTTTGCAAAGGCGCAGACAGTTAAAATGAATAGCAGAATAAAAAATCTTTCTAAATGGTTAGATATGTATAGTTTTCCTTTCGAAGATCAGCTCTTGGTTGAGTTTTCATCTTTCATCAGTAAGTACAATGAGTTGTATCCGAACCGTAGAAACTTAATCAGTAAAGACTATATCTTACACGAGATATTACGGAAAAGAGGTTATGACAGCCACCTTCTAGTTAAGTTACCCAAAATGAAGAAAACGCTTATTGAGAATAATAAAATCTGCAGCGCCATCTTCAATGCATTAAATTGGAACTTTTAATAGCTTTTGTCAGCTATTAAAAATAAATTAAATCTTTTTTATCAATCCAGCTAGTCTCAGGATAACCTAACCACTTTACTAGATATTTGTCCCCCTTCTTTCTGATGACTTTTTCAATCTTGTAGATACTGTCCTTCTTGTCGTATTTTACCAGTTCATTTTCATAAAACGTGCCTTTAACCTCTTCATTACTTAAATCTCGAACTCTATAAGTGATTGGATCGGTCTCTAAAACTTCAGAAATGACAAATATTTCTTCTGTAAAGGTTGCTTGATATCCTCTTCTGAAAGTTGACTTATGTATCGATATTCGAACTTTATCACCTACTTGAAACTTAGGTTTACGTATGGTCTTTTCATTAAACAAATTGCGATACACTTTACCACTGTTTTCATCTTGACTGGCTTCAACGGGTGTCATTTTTATACTTCTATGGTATGAGTGGTTATAATTCTTCACTAATTGGTCCAATGCATCTATGTATCTTTCAGTGTTATTTTCAGATAAGTAGAGCTTTATTTTATTACCAAGAGTGAGATTAAATCTTTCAACCATAGCCGCTTTTATTTCAACATTTTCCGTTGTGAACCATTGGATATTATTATCCTTAAATAATTTTTGAGTTGTTTTCCCAACGAACTCTAATCCTTTATCTGTCTGGATCCTTTCAGGGATTCTTTCTTTGAAGATCTTTTTAAATGCTTGAGTTACTTCATTAGATGACTTATCTTTTAGAGGAATAGCCCATGCGTATTTGCTGAAGCAATCAATTGCTGTTAATAAATATTTGGTGCCATCATTGTACTTACTTCTCGCAAATTTATAGACAAACAGTAAATCAGCTTGCCATTGGTCGTCTATATGTGAGACATACGTTCTCCTTCTTTTGAACTTACGGATAAGTGGTTTATGCTTTGTGTAAACATCCTGCTTGTGTAAAAAGTCCGAGACTACTTTTCGACTTAAACCAGTTTTTCTACTCAATTCATTTATGCCGCAAAATCCTGTTTCAGGGTTGTAATAAACCTTTTCGGGGCAACCTTTCTCGGTTACCCCTTCACCGGTAAAAAACGACACTTCTTAGAACCACAACTCATACAGATTCCTTTCATTATAGGTCTACCGTTTTTAGAGGTGGCATGCGATGTATCTTTGGTGCCGGTGTGCGTTTTACATTTTAGACAATACATTTTCGATCCCATTCCAAATGCCTTTTTTGCTTTGATAATAGGCTTCACAACAGCTCTATCCAATCTTTCACGAATGGTTGGATTGGGAATATCATCCAATTCTTTTATCATGTTTGAGTCACACACTTTGTTTCTTGTTTCAGTATCTTTATTCTTAAGGTAGCACACATCATGCTTATAAGCACTTTCGTCTACTCTATTGATGGGTTTACTCCAATCTTTATATGTTAAATCGGGGTTCAGCCTAGTTTTCCCTTTAAGCAGTTGAGTTCCTGGGCCTGTGAACTGATGACCTGGCAGATGCATTTCAAATGGTAAATTGTTGATTGCTGCGTTCACAGCTCCTTTTCCTTTCTTTTTTCCACACATTTATTTATATAGGAAAAATTATTTACAAACGTATGCATACCCATTCAATAAGGTTTGTTTCATGTATTTTTCCCTCGGTAAGTAGACTAAATTATTGATGAAATCTTCCTCCCGTTTGTACACCTCTTCTTCTGTTATTGCATTCGATTTGTATGCATTAAGCAGCTGTTTATAAAACTTGTAGGACTGTTTGTACTCTTCTTTCCTTTCCACAATATTCAAAGCTTTTTCAATAACTTCAACTACACCGACGCTTAAGCTCAGAGCAGCTAAGGGAACCATTACAAATGCGGATAAGCCCAATGAACTCAAGACGAACTTGCTAACGGTCATAGTGATACTGATGTTATGATAGTGGTGGTAACTTTTTCTGTACACGTAAATTTTCTTCTCTAAGTACTCCTCCATCTTTATTTATAGGAATGAAATATTTCTTCCGGTATCTCAGAGCCGGATTGACTAAATCAAGCATAAAGAAATCGTACGGCTGTTGCATACACTTTTTATATAATCTGCTGAATTCTTCTTTTGTCAAGCTACCATCTATCTCTCTTATGATCTGCTGAATCTCTCTCTGTTGAAGATTAAAAAATATAAAGTAATTGCAGTTTCTCCTGATGACAATAGGTGTTCTGTAATAAGATTGTGAAAGGTAGATGATTGAGGCGTTTTTCTTCCGACCTCTGATGAAAAAATCTTCTATGCTCTTCTGGTCCTTGTCTGTCATGCAGTCATCAAAGACAACAACATTTTTATAAGACGGATCTAAGTCATCCACTGTTATAAATTCTTTTGTATCAGAGGAGAATAAAGTTCCTTTCTTGCCGAATCTTTCATATAACTCTAGCATAATTTTCATCTTCTTTTTAGGATACTTTATTGAGTCAATATCCACACCATCAAACATAGTGTAATTGTCTTTCAGTTTAGTATACTTGGGTTCATACATATCTTTTGCACAAACGAATAAATTATCAAACTTGAGATAGTCGTATATGAAATTCAACAATAAGTTCGTTTTACCAGTACCTGAAGCTCCAGCAATTAGAAGTCTGAAAGGGTGTTTTGGTAATAAATAATGTTGATTTGCATCGACAAGTTCTTCTGCTTCTGTGTAATCTGCAATTGGGATCATCTTTATTTAATGTTAAAAATTTGCTTCAGTAAAAATATAATTTGCTTCCAGTAAAAACGTAATTTGCTTCCAGCAAAAATGTAATTTACTTAAGTAAAACTATTTTTTACATAATAATAAAGATGAATGCTATACAAAAAGAGCGGCAAAAGAAGTTAAGGGAGGAAGTTAAAAATGATCTCAAAGTTTTTAAGCTTCAGGCTCAAATTAGAACCAACAACGAACAACGACTTGAAGAAAAGTTAGGTGTTCAGAAATCACTGGCTGACTTCCACAAGCCCGTAACTGAAAAACTTGAGCAACAAGAAGTCACTAGAAAAGAAAATCTTAAGGCTATAAAGGATGTCGCTGACAACATTAATCTAGCGATTGAACAGCCACCGCCTTTACAAGCACCGCCGACGGATATCTATTATTTCGATAATGAATTAGATGTAGAGTTTTTAGAGAAAAATAACTTTCCAAGACCCTCAAAATTGTACAATGAGTCCAAGGAAACATTGAAAGAAATAGTTGACAGAGTAAACAAAATGCACAGGAAAATGGCTAGTCAAAAAGGAAACATTATGAGTCAGATTGCTCGAATGGTTAAAAAAGATGAGGAAAGAGAAGATCGCTTAATATCTCAGGCTGATTATCTAAGAGATCACATGATTACGTTAGAAGATTATCGAGAGCGACTAAGAGACTTACAGCGGAAAGAGATATATCTCGGTAAAGGAGTAGAAGATAAATTGGAAATTCTGGCTCGAATTACAGATAAAATATGTAATGGAAGCAAAAGTAAAAAAGTACATGCTCAAGTCGCTGATTTATTAGATGCATTATTGAAAGAGGGATCTATTACCCAAGAGCAAGTAAAACAATATTATAAAAATTTTTTATTAAATAAATGAGTAATTACGTAAAAACCAAAATACATTTAAGTGATCATCAGATCGCTAAGTTAAAATCTGCATACCAGAAAGGGGAAGAAGTATCTCTGCAAATAGATAAGACAAAAGCCCCTAACTATGACATCTATTTAACTCCAACTCAAATAAATCAAATCGGGAAGGGGAAGCGAATCTCTATCAGTAAAACACAACTCAAGAAAACGGGTGGTTTTCTACCCTTTCTAGCCCCCCTTATACCTGCATTAATTGCGGGGGCTAAGGCCTTAGCATTAGGTGCTGCAAGCGGTGCGGCCGGATGGGGAGCAAAGAAGGCTTTGGATAAAATTTCCGGATCTGGTTGTGTTAAAAAAAAGCCTTTTGGAAAGGGGGTTTATCAAAATTGGGAATATCCAACGAAGTAATTAAACAAAATATGAAACACGAGAAGGGGTTTAGGGGCGTCTTCACTTCAGATCTATTACCTAAGAAAATGAGACAGTTCGAAAATGGTATCATTAATTTAGACATAGCTACAGGACCTGGTACTCACTGGGTATGTTACTATAACGATCCTAACAATAATTTTGTTGAATATTTTGACCCTTTTGGAGAACATGTTTATAAAATTCTTCCTAATATTAAGAAGTACTTGCAGAGTTCAGGAAAAGAAATCGAATTTAACTCAAGCCTTTTACAGCACCCTGCTTCTGTCAAATGCGGTTATTTTTGCATGAAATACATTAGTGAGAGAAATAAAGGTAAATCAGTTGTGGATGTATTATATTCTTTTACCCAGGAACCCAGTGACTATAATGAAAAATATATTCTCTATAAATAAATGGTGTTATTAATATTAGATTCGAAAAACGCAGAGAAATCAGAAGACTTTACGATTGAATATAGCAGGCCTTTTAGCTTTAAGCAGATTGCCCTCCAATCCTTTTTGATGTTTGTGTCCTGGGATAATATCAAAGATGAGAAGTTTTCATTTTACGATGGTAAGCAATGGACAGATTTGTGGATACCGGATGGAAATTATACTATCAAAGGGATGAATCGTTACATGATAAAATATTTCGGGGAGAATCCACCAATTCTATTTGGTATAGTCGAGGAACAACAAAGAATAGCCATTAAGTTACAAGAGGAGTATAAGATCGATTTAACAAAAACTAATAATCTTCATAAACTTTTAGGTTTCGAGCCTAAAATATATGAAGAGGGTGAGCAAATAGGGAAGTTCGTTGCTGACTTATCTGGTGGAAATGATAACATTTATATACATTGCGATATCGCTGAGGGAGCCTATATCAACGGCTCTCACTCTTCAAACGTCATCTATTCCTTCACAAATATTAATCGTCCAGGCAGTCAAATCATAAAGTCATTTGACAAACCTCTGTTTTTCCCTGTTCGAATGGATAGTGTTTACAGAATCAGAATGAGAATTACGAATCACAGAGGCGATTTAATTCCACTAAATAAGCAAGAAGTACAATATAATTTTATTGCGCTTTAAATAAAGAAATGAATAAACATAGACTTCAAAGAAAGAGTAAGAAGATGCATGGGAGAGGGTTCTTTTCCGATGCTGTAGGTCCTGTCCTTACGTACCTGCGTGACCAAGGCTCTGCATTAGAAGGTCAAGCTAAAGCGTTTGTGCAGGATAAATTAAACGAAATATTTTCAAAGAAGGTAAAACGTGGGACCGGGCTAAAGTTTCTCTAAATTTGATTTAATAGCAACATTGCTATTAAATTAAGAAAAATATTTTTATTATAATAAATAAACGAAATGAATAAAATATTTGAATTAGACAACACCGATTATCATTACGATGATGACATTGAAAGTTTTGAGTATAGAGAAGTAAGGCGTGAAAATAGTGATAACTCAATGGAAAATGCCACTTATAATTTCTTCATACAAGATACCAATGCTAACATTTTATACTCAAATGGATATTTACAGCAAAAACTGAAAATTGTTAACAGTGATGGAAATGTAATAGGTAATGACAATGTAGCTCTCGTGAATGGAGGCGGTTTAATCAATGCTAACAGGTTTACATTAGGAAATACTGAAATCGAATCCACCATTAATTATTCTGCTCTCATGCGGCAAGTATTAGGCTTAATTAATTTCACACCGGATTATTCTACTTCGGAAGCTACCAATATGCTCTTCTATATTGATACGTCGGACACTGCGGATGGAAAGCCCTTCAAATATGACGGAACGTTGGCAGATACAACTAAAATAACTGATTTTTTCGAAAAATTAGGAATTAACGAGAAGCATAATCACGGATTTGCGGAAAGGCGTAAATTTACCCAAAATAGCAGCATCGTAACTATATGGATCCCATTAAAATACGTATTTGATTTCTTCCGCGAATATAGGAAAGTTATTACGGGACTCCAGGTCAAATTCGAGTTTCAGAGAAATCACAGTGAAAATATGGTGTACACAGACGAGCTAAATAAGGTCTATAAAGTCACCGTAGAAGACTTAACACTTTGGCTTCCTTATGTTAGATTTAAAAATTCGGCTGCTGCAAAATTTAATGAGCTAAGGTTATCAGATAAGGCTATAGAAATAAACTGGAATCAGCACAGTATTGTAAAATCAAACATCTTCTATAAAAATTCAAGCGGCTCTTATTCCTTACAAGCTACTTCAGATGAAGTCTTATCCTTGTATGTAATTCCTCAGTACACTGAAAGATATGAAAATGCAAAACATAACAATATGTTATTCGACCACTTAGACATGACAGAATGTTGGCTGATGATTAATAATGTAAAGGTTCCGACTGTCAGCTATATGATGGATTTTGAGAAAAACGATTATAATCGATTATACACAGCCCTTTTGGAATCTGGACTCAACACCATTACATCAGAAACAGGCTGTATGGTCAATTATTCGAATTTCGGTAAATTGTATCCAATCATTTGTTTCAATCTTGCTCATCACCCAAACTATACGGATACGAATAACCTGATGATTGAGTTCAACTGGAGGCTAAGAAACAACACCACTAAGGATTACGTTTTCTATTTCATCTTACAAGAGCGTAAAAAATGCTTCTTAAACATTAAAAATCAAGAAATCACCATGATCAAAACATTAAAATTATAAGTTGTATCGAATTGAGTTTGTTAGTTTTTATAGTCGAAAGATTATAAAAACAATTTCTATTAAAATAAAGAAATGGCAGCATATTATCCCCTTTTCGATGACGAAACTAAACAGGGGCCCCCTGGAATTCCGGGTATTGGCTTTAAATTAACGAATGATGGAAATTATGATATGGAAGAGAAGGTTTTAACGAACTTAAGTCATCCTCTTCAATTAAATGATTCGGTAACTAAATATTATGCGGATGGTATACGGAAAGATTTAAAATCTGAAATTGTAGCTTTAAGGGAAGCAAGTCTTATACAAAATCTTGATGGGGTGTTTGATGCAAGGAACATTCCAATGAAAAACCTTGGCAAGCCGAATGATGACAAAGATGCCGTTACCAAAAAATATGTTGATCGTAATATAAAAATCAACGATAAAAGAGATGATAATATGTTAAAAAGAGATAGCGATGGTCTTTATGTTCCATCTTTAATACAAAACGATCATTACAATTTTGATAATAAACGACTGACGAATGTTTCCAATCCAATCAGTAATTCAGATGCTGTGACTAAGGAATATGCTGATGGAAACATATTTCATGCAACAACCGAGCAATTTGAAACTTATAGAGAAGCAGGGTTTCAACCTATAACATTTAATAAATTCAGTAGTAAATTATTGACTCCAGACTTGAATCTAACTTGTGAGATGTACATGAAAATTATAATATATTTAAGATCATCACATCGAAAAATTCCTTTAATTAAATTATCCATTGGGGGACATCATATTCTTGAAAGGCCGTTAGAAACGAACAATGATTCCTGTGTGGCGATTATATTTGGTAGAAAAGATAAACAACTGTTATTAGAGATTTCACCAGATGGTAAAGAGAACGAAATCAAACCACATATTGTAGTAGAAAGAATTAATTATCTCGTATAATAAATGGCAGCATATTATCCCCTTTTCGAGGAAGAAACTAAACAAGGGCGTCCAGGAATAGGCTTTAAATTAACGAACGATGGTAATTATGATATGGAACATAAGATTTTGAAGAACTGTCAAAGTCCAGTAGACGATAACGATACCGCTACAAAGTCCTTTGTCTCCGAGAAGTTAGAGGATTTCAGTGTGGAGTTAGAGGATTTTAAGCGGGGAGTAAAGAGAGATAATGATACTATGGACAATAGCTTTAAAAATTCTATGGCGGAGACTGCTAAAAAGATTAAAAGCTTGGAAATAGGGTTTCGGCATACAGTAGAAAAATTAGAAGAATATACTCGAAATGTTTATGTATGCGCAGATCCTCCAGAAAGCGGGTACAGCAGCTCGGAGTTTCAGAAGGTGGCATTTACCTCGTTCAGTAATAATTTACTGAATGGACCCTTCATGTCATTCTCTGATAACGCAAAGGTTAAAATAACCTTCTTTGCACTTCAGGACACTGATAATCCCCTTATGATTAGAATTTGGAATGCGAATAAATTGCTGAAGGAGATCGATTACCAGGGGGGCCAAGTAGCATTCATAGCTCCCATTGAGAAAAATAAAGAAATAAAAGTATACATTAAGACGAGCGATCCAAAACCCGAGATATATCTACAGGTAGAAATTCTCTTGTGTATATAATCGCAAATATTTTTCCTCATATAATAAATGGAGTGGAACGAAATATCTAAAAGCGGTTTGTCGGAAGAACAAATCAGAGTAAGTAAAAATTATATTAACTGGTCGCTCATAAGTCAATACTCGACTTTATCGGAAGAGTTTATCGAAGAATTCGAAGATTCGGTGAATTGGATGGTAATCTGTCAGTATCAGAAGCTTTCAGAACCCTTTTTAGAAAAACACAAAGGTCTTTTAAACTGGTACAACATCTCCAGGTTTCAAGTTCTATCAGAGGATTTTATGGACAGAAATGCTGAATATTTAGATTGGGAAATAGTTTCCAGATACCAAAAAATGTCAGAGCCTTTTATGGATAAACATGCTTCCAAATTAGATTGGAGAATGGTTTCATTATTCCAGTCACTCTCCGATGAATTCATGCGTCGGCACATACAAGACATCGATATGGAACTTATTTGCGTTAAACAAAAGCTTACTGAAGAGTTTATGACGGAATTCGCAGATTACCTTGAATGGGGTAGGTTAATGCGGTGGCAAACTTTTAGCGAAGATTTTATCATAAAGCATCTGGATAAAATAGATCTTTGTCACCTGATGACTTATAAAGCGCATTTGCTCTCCGAAACCTTTTACGAAGCCCATTTTAAAAAGCTGGTTTGCGTCCTTCTGACAAACATATGTAATAGATCTGCGGTACAATACGAACCTAGCGACATTCCTCCCGAATTGGGGCCTTAAATTATCTTTTCAACATTTAATGGTTGATCAACCATTAACTGTTATTATATATAATATATTTTCCCCTTAAATAAAGAAAATGGAACGTATTGTAAAAAAATTAAACGACTTGAATACTAAAACGTATAGGTCACTGGATGGTGAATATTTGGTTTCTGACATTACTGAACACGGAAATTCAATTATAATACGTCTGTCAAATAACGCTATCATATATTTAAAAAATAATCTATTGTCCAGGAATGAAATAAAATTATTGAATGACCTCAGGGTTACATCAGATGGAAAAGTGATTAAATTTATACCCCCTCAATATTAAAAGCATTTAAAGAGATGCGATATATATATAAAGAAAGAAAAATGGAATTGTTGAATAAACTAAACGCACTTAGTTCATTGGGAGGAACTTTTAAGAAGATGAATGAACTGAATGTCGGCGAAAGATACCCTGTCAGTGAGATTAAAGAGATCACCACAAAATATGGAAATAAACTTGTTGTATTGTTAGCGGATGGCTGTAGCTTATTTTTACCACAACGGTGTGAAAAAGTGACTTCAGATTACTTAAAACTCAATGATATCAAACCTCTTTTCTTTGTATATTTGGGGACTAAAGATGTCGGGAAGTCATTACCAGCGCAAATGTTCCAATTTGAACAATAACTTTCTTTTTAATAGTTTTGAACTATTAAAAAAATGGATCCATTTTAATCTTTTTAAAGATGATTTTCAGTTAATTTTTCAAACGTTTCTTCTAATTTCTCGAAACAACGTCCAATTTCAAAAGCATTCTCCTTATCAATAACTTCGAGAATAGACAATTGTAAATTTTGCAGTGCTATTTTATATTTTAAGATTAGTGAATCAAATGGCTCAGAATAAGCATCAACGTAATATACTTGTGTGGACATTTTATTTGTGAATATATCTGTCAAAGAACACGGTCCAATTACACTGTATTTAGGTTTTTTAATATCAGATCTTTCTGGATTCATTTTCCTTTATTTAATATAAGAAACGTTTTCTTTAAATGAAATAAATCCTAATGCAGTATTTCGTTTTTCTAGAAGAGAAACCCGCTATGATAAAAAGAAAAGTGTCGGCAATGACCTTCTAATTCGAACTACTTCCTGGTTTGATAAACACTTTCGCTTTGCGTAACTCTTCTCTGACGCAAGGAGGCTCGAGTTTTTATGAGAGATTAAATGAATTAAAAAGAGATGGCAGCACTATATGGAGAGGGAATTTAAGTAGTAGAATTTATTATGCATTTTTCGCGATTGTTTTTAAATAAGCATTTTATTCAATATTTTTTAATCAGATAAATTGTAGCGATAGATATTTCGAAGAATTCTTGCATTATAAGAGGGGAATAACTTGTTTCAAGCTATATTTTTGAAGATTTTTACTAGCGGTGTGATGGTTAAATAAAAGATATGAATAAATGTTAGCGGGTACCCATGGCGGAACGGTTAGCGCGCGGGACTATTAACATCAAGGTCCCAGGTTCAAATCCCGACCTCTCCCGGGTTGTTAATCAATCCGGGTTGATGGTTTATTGAACTATTGCCGGAGCCAAAAATGACATGTCGGCTACTTCCGTCGTTGATCCAATGAAGTAGCATTCATCGATATTTATAAGTGGTGGGTGGGATCCCGACGTCACATGACGTCATAGTCTTACAGTGTTGTCTTGTACGTCTCAATGTTGTTTGTACGCCTCAGTGGGCGGCAGGCTCAGAGTGTATTTAGTCTTGAGTTCGGCCTATCAGGTAGGGCCCGCTTGGTGGGTCGAATTCGGGACTGAATATACTCTGAGCCTGGCGGGAGGCATTTTGCAAAAATTTTTAAGGTTTTTTTATTGTTTAAAAGGGGGGGTGGGAATTTAATGGATAAAAATAGAACCATTACTCTTAAAAGTGGGTGGAAATTTAATGGTTAGTTTTTACACCATTGTTTTAAAAGTGGGTGGAAATTTAAAGGAGGGTTGTGGAATTTAATGGATAATGGAATTTAATGGAATTTAAAGGAGGGGGTGGGAATTTAATGGATAAAAATAGAACCATTACTCTTAAAAGTGGGTGGAAATTTAATGGTTAGTTTTTACACCATTGTTTTTAAAAGTGGGTGGAAATTTAATGGAGGGTTTTTACACCATTGTTTTTAAAAGTGGGTGGAAATTTAATGGAGGGTCTTTACGCCATTGATTTTAAAAGTGGGTGGAAATTTAATGGATAGTTTTTACACCATTGTTTTAAAAGTTGCCGTGATTTTAATGGGTGGTTTTTACACCATTGTTTTTAAAAGTGGGTGGAAATTTAATGGAGGGGTTGGGAGGCATTAACAGTCACTGCGCCAGCTCTCTCATATGCACACTACTGGTATTTGGTAGTAACTGCCAAAATAAGCAGATAAAGCACAGCATCAGACCTGTCTCGTCAGCTGTCTGCAGCCACGAAAGCCACAGTTTCAAAACAAACCATGGATAGACGTTTGGGAGATATTGGTCCATACGCTCGCAGGCCTGTTAGATGTGTTCAACTCACGGCAATGCACTGTGCCAGTGGTTAACTTGGAGTAGAGAACATGCAATGTGGACAGCGGCACAGTAAGCTTGTGTGATGTTTTCCGAAGAGTCCATGTTTAGCTTGCTGTGTAATTCACGCCAGACTTTCATATGTAGAACGTCAGATACCCGTTACCACCAAAACAAACTCATTGAACGACATTGTGTGGGGCAGGAGTGCTCGTTTGAGGGGGGGGGGTCATATTGGGCACCAGAAAAGATCTGCATGTTCAAATCGGAAGAATGATAGGCCAAATTTATTGAGACATCATTCGGGAACAACATGTACGTTTGTTTAGGGGTGCCATGAACCCAGAATTTGTGTTTATGGATGACAATGCGCGTCCTCACCGTGCAAACGTTGTACACGGATGCCTGCAATCTGAAGCTATCACCCGCATGGAATAGCCAGCATTCTCACCTGACTAGAATCCGATAGAGCATGCGTAGAACATGCTTTTCCTACGAGTTGTAGCCCGTCAACCACCTCCTACATGTGTACCGGAACTTCGGAGAGCATTGCTTACTGAGTAGAGTAATCTTCCCCAAGATCAGATCAATAATTTAATATTCAGCATTTCTAGGCATTGTAAAGACTGTATTTCATCATTTGAGAGACATACAATGTATTAACCATCATAGCAACCATGTAATGTTAAGATTTTGTAAGGGAGATTTTTTTTGTAATTGCTTCAGGAAGCAAAAATCATAGTTTTTATAAATGGTATCCTACAAAAAACACCTTTTTTTTTGTTCTTAATCTTTTGTTTAATAAATGGACTTTATGAATAAGTCATGTTTGTTTTGCTTCTGAACCTTTATTTGCCTCAACTAGCATTATCCTTAATCTATGGACATGAGTGTACATAGGTAATATGTATATCAATCACTGATTGATCACAATTAATATTTTGTAAATTAATATATTGCGAGTAACATGCAAAGCAATTTTATGTTTTTGTCATGAGTAAAAATCAGCCTTCTTATTTAATCAAATTACATTGTACAAATGCAGTTCGATAATGCGGTACCTATTGCATCACTGAATTTTATTGGAGCTATTTGAAATACCAGTACCCAAAAGTTTAAACCATTCTTCGATTAAAATTTAAGAAGTGATTTTGTGTATGTGTGTGTGTGGGGGGGGGGGACCCTTACTTTAATCTGCCCAAGGAGGGGGGCCTCAACTTTTGTTTGCTGGTTTGCCCAGGGGCCTGTAATTCCTGTCACCGTCCCTGGATGTATCATCCATGAATTTTTGCACTTTTGGACTTTTAAAAAAGTGGATTATCCAAACACCGACCTACAACCCTTCTTGGACTTTGGATAGCTGTTCAAAAGCAGTAGGGAAAAATTAACTCTTCTGATACTACAAAAGGCTTTAATATCATGGAAATTACAATGTAGAAAGATAGTGAACAATAAGGGTAATCAAATAGAACATTTAACACTGAAAAATTTTAGGTAAATTATTTCTACGTATGCTACGAAATCTGTCTAAAAATGTGCGAACAGACTCTGTATTTCTATTTAAACTTTAAAAAAATATATTATTATTACTGAGTGATTCCATACCAACTCACCTAAAAAAATAAAAGTTGGTTGCATGACCGACTCAGATTTTCTTTAAATTTGGTACACAGATTGATGATATAGAGGCATGAAAAAGTCCAAATTTTTAGCTACCTGCTCCACTTATTTATAGATATACAGGTCCTCGAAGTTTGTCTGCCCCCTCAAAATACCAAGAAATTGATGTTATTTAATTTTTTTATCTTAAAAATTGTGCTCATATAATATGAAAGTGTTAGGTATCTATGGAAACTAGTTATCCCAGGCATTCAGAAAAAAATTACTACAATGTTTATAATGAAAATCGTTAAGGTACAGTACTCTTAGAAGTTGCAACCACAAAAATTTGATTTTCCCGATTTTGCTAAAATTGAGACATCAATTCCAAAAAAAGGAAAATAAAACCGAAGGTTTACTCACTTTCTGGTAGAGTACAGGTGTTCACCATAAATTACTACACAATAAATTACTTGGGTTTCCCACTCCTTCTTGGAAATATTTAAGCTTAAAGACAAACCATAGGGCAAAAACATGCAATTTCAGCCATCTTGGCAGCCATTTTTCTCCTAAAGGGGGAGCACTAGAAACTTTTTAATTTTTTTTAAATAAGCTACTGATGTGTTAGCTATTCACAGGAAAAGAGTTTACTTTTGGTTATTATTTGCATAAAGAGATATCTTGCTGATAGTATATGCATGTTTTTCTCTAATACCATATGCTTGTGTTTCCCCTCTCACAGACTTAACATTGATAAAAAAAGATGTAAAAAAACAAAACTTATTGAATATTATATAAATATTGATTTAATACATGTATAAGACTTTATTTACCCTCTGAACGTTACTTAGTTACTTTTAGGAATAGTGTTATTAGGTGAATGAAGCATTGAATAAGGGTGCAACTTTCTGATTTTATTATATTCTGTTATTAAAACAAAACTAATGTGTACTCTATTTTTGTGATATTTTAAAGAAAGATGTAGGAAACCTTTTATTTTTTAAAAATTCAAGTTAGTATTTAGTGAAGAAATAAAATATTTACAAAACAGAAACACCTCATTTTATGTAATCTCAAAGAAGCATACACACTTTTTAAACAGGAATATCCCAATCACAAGATTGGATTATCTAAATTTGCTGATTTGTGACCGAAGTGGTGTGTGTTAGCTGGTAGTACAGGAATTCATTCAGTCTGTCTGTATGATTCACTAAAATGACAGGCTAATGATGGCATCTCTAAAACAATCTATTAAACCATCTATCAGTGATTTTTTTGTCTCGTTATGTGTGTGACATTAACAATGAAGCATGTATATTAGGATTTTGTTCACAGTGTCCACTCCAAACTGCATTTGAAGAATCTTTAGATATGTTAATGGATGATTATGATGAAGAATCTGAAGTGATGTTTCAACGGTGGATAACTACAGTCCATTCAACACTCATTAAATTACTTTGTCTGCATCTGATTTTAAATCGGAACTTTTATTGAAAATGAAGTCCTACGCAAAACACCATTACATTGCAAAATCTCAATCAGAGTATTTAAAAACAAGAAAAGCAGAACTAAAACCAGATGAGTGCATTTTATTACTTGATTTTTCTGAAAATTTTACTTTTATTGTACAGGATGCAATACAGGGATATCACTGGGAAAACACGCAAGCTACACTCCATCCTTTTTTAGCGTATGTTCAGCCAAATGATAACCTAAAAGTTATTTCTATGTGTATTAACAGTGACTGTTTGACACATGATACAGTGGCAGTAGTTTCTTTTTAAAGGCCTGTAATTCCATATTTAACATCCCAATATCCAGACATATAGAAAATAATTTATTTCAGTGGTAGTAGCTCACATCAAAAACAAGAAAAACTTTTTTAATTTATGCCAACATAAAGATGATTTCAAACTAAATGCTGAGAGACATTTTTTTGTTAATTCCCATGGCAAAAGCCCCTGTGATGCCACTTGAGGCACAGTTAAAAGGTCTGCTTACAGAAGCTTGCAACGTCCTTACAAGGATCAGATAATTTCTCCACGTGATTTGTTTCATTATTGCACAGGTAATTTTAAAAATATTAAGTTTTTCTTTGCATCTGAAGAATATGTAGCAGAAACAAGAGCATTGCTTTCTGAAAGACTAACTTTCGCTGTAAGAATTGAGGGTATCGGGGATTATCATAAATTTATTCCTATCAGTAAATCTGTGCTTTTAGTTTCCATTGTATCTACATTACAAAGACAAACATATCGAATCAGATTGAAGTATCTGCAGTAGGTAAGCAACATGTCAAAAATTTAGTCTTAATAACATTTCTAAAGGTTTTTATGTTGCTTGCATGTATGATAAGACATGGTGGTTAGGAGCTGCCTTAGAAAACTGTTTTGAAAAAGGTGATGTTCAATTACAATTTATGCATCCTCATGGCCCCTGCCAAAACTTTTACTGGCCAGAGAACCAGATACATGCTGGATTTCATACAAGCACCTGTTACATATAGTACCAATGCCATCAGCAGCAGCAGCCACAGGATGCATGTTTTTAATATCAAATAATACTTTGGAAAAAATACAGGAACTTATGCTTGCAGTTGAATAAAATTCTGTACACATCAATTTTTAATATATTGCGGTATTTCAAATATATTTGCTTACAAAATAAATATTTATAGCTCCTTTATTTTGATTGATTTTTCAAAAAATAATTTATTTAGTACTTTATAATTACGGATGGACAACGTCCAGTTTTGGAAAAATTCTATTTCTTGTTTTCATCAAATATCTAATTTTGCTATAAAATGTAGAAATTATTTTTTTTTAAATTATTATTAAATAATTTAATATATTAAATTTCTTGAATTCTTGTATAGATAATGCAGCTATTAATATATGCATTATTATTTTCCTTTTTATTAATGTCAAGTCTATGAGAGGGGGAACACAAGCATATGGTATTAGAGAAAAACATGCATATACTATCAGCAGGATATATCTTTATGCAAATAATAACCAAAAGCATACTCTTTTCCTGTGAATAGCTAACACATCAGTAGCTTATTTAAAAAAAATAAAAAAGTTTCTAGTGCTCCCCCTTTAGGAGAAAAATGGCTGCCAAGATGGCCGAAATTGTATGTTTTTGTCTTATGGTTTGTCTTTAAGCTTAAGTATTTCCAAGAAGGAGTGAGAAACCCAAGTAATTTATTGTGTAGTAATTTATGATGAACACCTGTACTCTACCAGAAAGTGAGTAAACCTTTGGTTTTATTTTCCTTTTTTTGGAATTGATGTCTCAATTTTAACAAAATCGGGAAAATCAAATTTTTGTGGTTGCAACTTCTAAGAGTACTGTACCTTAACGATTTTCATTATAAACACTGTAGTATTTTTTTTTCTGAATGCCTGGAATAACTAGTTTCCATAGATACCTAACACTTTCATATTGCACGAGTACAATTTTTAAGAAAAAAAAATTAAATAATATCAATTTTTTGGTATTTTGAGGGAACGGACAAACTTTGAGGACCTGTATATCTATAAATAAGTGGAGCAGGTAGCTAAAAATTTGGACTTTTTCATGCCTCTATATCATCAATCTGTGTACCAAATTTAAAGAAAATCCAAGTCGGCCATGCAACCCTCATTAGGTGAGTTGGTATGGAATCGCTCTACTATTACTTTTTTCCTTGCAGAAATAGTCCCTAATCTTATAAATACTGGAGTTTATCCAGATTTTTTTTTTCCCCTCCATTCTTTTTCAGTAATTCTTGAATGAGAAGGACACATTTATTAGAAATAGAAGACTCGTTTATGTAAGCATCAATCTCTCTGTTATCGTCATATCCTTTAATTTCACTTTATTTAAAAAATTAAAATGGCTTCTGCATTTTCTAATAAAAGCTTTAATGCAAATTTTAAATTTCAAGTCTTCTGGATTTTGAAGTTTTGGTCCCTATACTGTAGTTAATTTCTATTAGATTAAATTAAAGAAATTAATTAGAAAAGTCAAAGAGTTAAATAAGAAGTTTAGTTAATCATAATACAAAACAAGTAAAAATGATTATATACTTACACAATCTTCAATATAGTTCTCAAACAATGGAATTACTAGAGACTGCTTCTCTTCAAAAGAACCAGCAAGTAATCCAGGGATAAAAAATATTGTATACAATATCTTAAAAAGAGGAGATCTATATCGCAACATAGCCTAAAAAAAAAAAAAAAAGAGCAAAAGATAGAGAAATTGTGCATTAAATAACATCCTTTTTTTGAGATAATATCACACCCTAACAAGAAATGTGACACAAGTTGAAAAACAGCAATTTTGAGTTTAAGAAACTATTAAGATGTGCATTAAGCGTCCCAGCATGTGTCATCACATCTCCATATTAAAATTTATCCATTTGAAAAGCAGTTGTGTTAGTTTTATTGTACACTAGTCAATGTATTATCATATTCTTTAAGTTGATTTTTACTCAAATACTGCATTTTTTAGTTGTTTCACTTTTCTTGCTAAGGTGCAATATATAAAATATGTTCAAGTTAATTGCATGAATTAAGTTTAAAATATCACTGGCAAAAATTTTGTTTCAATTTCAACAATTTTAATTTAAATGTATTTTTAAACTTTTAAATTTCTGTATAAGAAAAACAGAAATAATTAACTTGTATACAAATTCAATAATAAGCCAAGATTTGTTTTTAATCAAACATATAAAAATAGTACTTACTGATCTAGATGTAGATTTAATTAACTTCCCTTGAAAATTTATCATATCCAGTTTTATCATAAATATACCTAAATATGAAACAATTTTATTATTATTTTTAATATTTATGGTAAGACAAAATGTATACATAAATTAATAATAGAAAGGCTCCATTTTTATTTTACGATACATAAGATAAACAAAATTTATTCAAAGTGAGCAACATTGACTATGACCCGAATAAACTACTACGTCAGAAATGCCAAAGAAAAATATTGGAAATGCATACAGCTGTTTCGGTAGCCTAGAGCGTACCGTCTTCAGTGCAAAAAGGATTCTGAATCAGGAGAAGTGCTCGTATATATAGGAGAGGGGCCGGATTTAGTTCAACCAATAGGATTACGGGAAAGGTGGGGAGAGTGGTCAATAGGAATGTTAGCTGTGTAAACAGTAGAAAAATTAAGAAAATGTGGACTGAATATAAAATTTCCAACAGTCAGACAAATAGAGAATAGCAAAATCACAATTTACAAGGTTTTTAAAATTTTTATAAATATGAAAAGCTTCAAAGAAATCGAGTTCATGAATGGATTTAGGTCTGCAAATTATTTTAGCTGAATTAAATTTAAAATTCAGAGATGCCAAGTTTCAATAAGAGCTATCAGTAATCAGAGTTATACACTTATGCAGTGTGGAGACGCTAACCGCGTCATGGAATAATTTTTTTACACATATAATAATGAATTGCACTGTCTTTGTAAAAAAACACAAATATATTAATTAAAAAATTTCTAAAACAAAAGTAAATAAATATTTATTTCTTTACCTTCTTATAAAATGAAAGATTTTTAACCTGCTTTGGAGGGGGGGGGGGGGGGGGGGACATTTGGATCTCTCTCTCTCTCTTTTTTTTTTGGGGGGGGGGGGAGAGGGGGTTACAAAAATTTACTTTATTTTATTTATTATTATTATTTTATAAGTCACTTTTTTATAGACAACTGTTTTTATGGCAATAAAAAAAAACATTGTTCTTTTTTTTGAATAAAACATTTTTATTATTATTTTTTTTTTCTTTAGTACTTTGCATAAAATCTAACACATCTTTTGTTTGATGATACAATATGTATTTTAAATTTATTAAGGAAAAACAAATAAATTCATCAAGCTCAGTAATAACGCCTACAAATAATTACATATGTGAGAAATATTGAGCACTTCTATCACTGTTTTGGTTCTAGAAGCAATCTTTGATCACTAGCTGGAAAGCGGGAGAGGCAGTCAAAATATAAATAATTAGATAAATGAGAAATGAAACAATTCTATTTCTTTATAGGTTCTAGAATTTAATAAAGCAAGTTTAAAATGAACATTGACATTTATGTTGCTGATGGAGAAAAATTGGGAAACTAAAGGCTTCTGTAGAGCTTTTAATCGACGATGGCTGGTAGGAGATAAGAAAAGGGGGGGGGGGGGGGAGTAAAAAAATAATTACATCAGCAAAAAATATTGTATAATTCTATTTCTTTATAGTTTCTAGAATCTTATAAAGCAAGTTTAAAATTAATATTGACATTTATGTTGTGGATGGAAAAAGATTAAGAATCGGAATGCTTCTGTTGTGCGTTTGATCGTCAGTGGGGTCTTTTTTTTTTATTTTTTTAACGAACGATATCCGCGACTTTTTTAAAAGCATATAATCCGTAATTTTTATATGTTGTCCGTAATGCCGTAATTATTGCCGTAAATCCGTAATAATTACGGACAAATCGTAATACCAGGCATCTCTGAAAATTATGATTTTCCTCCCAGCAATGTTTAGAAACAGCCGATTTATTGCTTTCTTGTTTGCGGACGTAATTCATATGTTCTTTTAGACGAAATTTAAGACTGTGTTTAGTTTGGCCAATATATAATAAACCACACTGACAGGAAATACTATAAATACTCCAAGAATTATGCATATCAATGGGATCTTTTAACTGAGAAAAGGTGAGTTCATTCGAAGGCAAAAATATTATTTTAAAATCATATTGTTTGAGAATTTTAGCTATGGTTTGACTGGATTTAGGAAAATAGGGTAACAGGGTTGCTAACTTTTCAAAAACTGTTTGAGGAGAATTCAGAGAAATTTTGAGGAGCATTTTGGCTACTTTGAGGAGCAATTTTAAAAATACATAAAAAAAAAAAAAAAAAAAAAAAGAAATAAACTACTCACAAAAATAAATTAACAATAATCATATGAAATTTAGAAATATTTATTGATAATCAAATATATTTAGCAAAGCAGTGAAGAGAGATAAGAATGGGAAATGATTAAGTCTGAATATAAGCTTAAAACCCAAAAGTAATTTGTTTTTTGCATAATGGCATATTTTCCATACATAAATAAAGGCAATATATGACAGTAGATTATTCAGTTACATTAAAAAAAAAAAAGAAAGAAAGAAAGAAAGTAAAGCACAAAGGGAAAAAAAAAATTAATTTCCAACAATTTTCATGAATGTCAAAATAATTATACTATCACATAAAAATCTAAAAACAAAATCATATAAATGTTGTAAATGATCACATCTCCAAGTCAACTCCCTCAAATCTGCATAGCTTGGGACCATATGTTTTGTAAACTTTAGAATTTTGCAGATTATTGGTCATAATTTGTTTACTTATTTTTTTTTCCAGATACAAATGAAGATATAATAATAAATCATTAATGCTTTAAGTGAATGATAAAATAAAAGCATAATTATTTCAAATAAATCTTAAATAAAGCGTTGTCAATCGGCCTTAAAGTTCAGTAGCTTTGAATCCATTATTTTTATCGATAAATAATTAAAATAAAATTTTTTTTAACGATAACTGAAACATTGATACAGTTTAAATGAAAATCAAAACACCACATAATCATTGCATTTGGTTTCTTTCTTCCCCCCTTTCAGCTTGTGGTTTTAATTAAACACATTCTTAGCTAATGTAAACAAATACTTGTTCCTGTTCTGAGTCAGCAATATTTCGATCACTAGAATGTTTTCTTTCTTTCATTCTTTTTTTTTTACTATTTATTTATGAGTATTGTAGGATGAAGCGTGTGGTTCTTCAGCTAAATTGTAAAAGTTAGTTTTATTTTTTTTATTTTCAAGATACGTTGAAGCGCTTTCATAGATAAAAAATAAAATTCAAAGAATAATGTTTTATGCGGCAACTGTTGGAAATGCAAAATCAAAAATTGATAAGGAGTGGACAACGATTGCTGCCTAGATGTGTGCAAGGGAAAAAAAAAGTAAAGAAAGAAAGAAAAAAGAATTTTTTTTTTTTTTTTTCAGTGTCTGCCACTATTCAATTTTATGTATTTAATAAAAAATATTTAAATAGGTGGTCAAGACTGAATTTGCGGAGCATAAACATTACTTCACGGAATTGCGAAGTTTTTAAATTTTTTCGGAGAAACTCCGCAAAAATCGGAGCAGTTGGCAACCCTGCGGTAAGACAATACTGATATTAGAAGAGACTGATTTAGTAGACGAAATACGAGGGAGTTGTAATTTTTGGATAGCTTTGTCTATAATGGAAGGGTCATAACCTCTGTCAATTGCAATGGCTTTCAGGTATTTAATTTCAGATTTTAATAAAATAGGATTTGAACAAAGTTTACAAAAGTATAGAAAGCAGCCATTTTTTAGTTAGGTGGGTGACATGAACGCACATGGGGTGGAAGGGAAACAGCAAAATTTTTTCGATAGACGGTGGTTGAAAATCCATTAACAGTGCGAGAGACGAGGGTATCAAGAAATGGAAGGGAGCCATTATTTTCTATTTCATATGTAAATTGGACATTACTGTCAATTGAATTTAAAGTTTCTAAGACATGGTCAATATTGTGATGAGATATGTTGATAAGCGTGAAGGTGTCGTCAACGTAACGGGTCCAAAAAGGAAAAGATATTTTCTTAAAAAGCTTGCTTTCGAAATAGTGCATGTAAATATCTGCGAGAATTGGGGAGAGAGGGAAACCCATGGCTAAACCTTCAAACTGACGACAGAATTTATTTTGAAAAGAAAAAGTGGTTTGTGATAAACAAATGCGGGTAAGAGAGATTAATTCTTGTATTTCAAAAGATGTGAAATGAAACTTTTTTAATCTATTTTCGAGACAGCAGAGGGCGCCACTTATTGGAACATTAGTGAAAAGAGATTTTACATCAAAAGAAACCATAGTGAGATTAGTGTGAGGGCAGTTTTGAATGTTTTTTGCAAATTTTATGGAATTCTTAACAGTATAACTATTAGCAGCAAGAAGGGGAGCAAAAATTGTGGTGAGAAATTTAGCTAAATTATAGGAAGCAGTACCGATATTAGAGACTATGGGACGAAATGGAATATTGGGTTTGTGAACTTTCGGTAAAGCATAAAATCTGGCACAATTAGCAATAGAAGGGATAAGAATACGGAAGGGATAAGGATTTCCCGTAATCCTATTGGTTGAACTAAATCCGGCCCCTCTCCTATATATACGAGCATTTCTCCTGATTCAGAATCCTTTTTGCACTGAAGACGGTACGCTGTAGGCTACCGAAACAGCTGTATGGTATGCATTTCCAATATTTTTCTTTGGCGTTTCTGACGTAGTAGTTTATTCGGGTTTTAAAATTCCAACGCCAAGTCTCCTGTTATTATTGACTATGACACTTGAGAAGCCCTAAATAATTTTTTATATGATTTTAAAAGCGTTTAAGGCACAGCATACAGGTAGAAAATCATTTAGAATTTAAAGCTACACATACATGTAACATCTATATAATATTTTTCTAATGTGGACCAGTTACAATTAATTTTTGTCGAAATGATACGATAGTGGTGAAATTAATAAAATATGCGAGGATAAAAAAAAAATACTATTTAAAAATGAACAAAAGCACTCAGCTCAATGAACTAATAAGAAAATATGATGACAATTGTATGATGACATTAATTTATGGAAAAACGTATTTTTAAAAGTTGCTTCTTCAGAATCTTTGTGAGCGTCATTTTAAACCTAGCATTATTTTAAAGATATATACAGAATATGAATCATTATCATAAATTGACTAAAAAAATGCAATCATAAAAAGTATAATCAAAACAGGATTTTTTTTTTTTTTTTTTTTTTTTTTCCCCCTTTTAACAAAAAATTGTGCCAAAAATAAATAAAATGTCATTGTACTCTTGGCAATAAAAATTTAAAAGATATTATGGGGGTTCTTTACTAAAACTGTACTGCCTGCGAAAGTATGAAAACTGGGTTGTCAACCATGAATTTCATTTTGAAACTTTTCTTTGAATGATTCTGGTTTCACTATTGCACAATATTTATTTGGTTATAATAATAATTTGGCTTCTGGTAAATTAAAATTTTAATTAGGTGGTGAAATTGGAATAATATTTATGAGCTTCAAATTTTCAAGATGAATAAGAAAAGAAATAAAGTGCGAAAATTTCGCATGGGTATGCTAGTTATAAATAATATTTTACACCTATTCGAATTATTTTAATTTCCAGTTCTATTAAAATAGAACTACAGTTAATTTGCAAATTTAATATGAAATCACAATGTGATGAGTAATTAAATAAATTACACTTTACCAGCTATCCATTACATTATTTAATAATACAAAAAAATATCTCATTGTACAAAAAGTATATGAACAAAAAGATGATGTCATGTAAATCTAATGCGATTGGTTGAAGACTGCAAAAAAGCAGAGACATCAAATTTTTGTGTCTTGGGGCTGCCACTGAAATGATTCAATAAAGTTTATTAAAAATGTTGCTTTGCACTTTTTTTTTTAAATGGATTCATCATTTAAATACTCGTTATTCCAATGCCTAAAACATAATAAACTAGTATGTAATGATTTTAGATGTTACATTTTCAATCTGACAGGATTTGAACATTTGTTAAAAGAAACAAACTATTCAAAAATTTTTAATCAAAACAACCCTGTCACTGCTATACTTTAAAGAAACAATGTATTTTATTCTGTTTACACAGTGGAGAGGAAGAAAAGTGCACTGTTCTGTACCTTTGCAACTCACTTCTGATTTTCTTGTGAAGTGTTGGAAAGAGAAAATCTAATTTACTCGAAATGCTGACATATGGTTTTGCTCCCAGTGGCAGAAACACCGCGACATAGTCATAGACACAGAAAAATGGCTTGCGGACAGTTTTTGTCTGCACTAATTTTAAAAAATTGGCTGCAACTTTTAGACAGACTTTTTCTGCAGTCATAAAAAAAATTGTCTACAATGTACAGACATTTTTTGCCTGCGACAATGCCCTACTGATGTATGACGTCTTAGATGCTCTCTGGTAGGAACTCTAGAGCCCCCCTATAGGTGCCTTGATAGGAACACATAAAACAGTGCTTAACAACAGCGACCTAGGGAGCCTAGATCTCCCTTGATAGGCAGCATTATGCATGTATTCTTTTCTCCTGTTACCTGTTACTGAGATTCTACGGGAATGTACGCATACTGGATCTTTCACGTTCATTCCCATTTTCTTCAGATTCTGAGCATTCTTCAGACATATAAAAATTTCTGTATCAAAACTAAAACTAGTAGTTTTATTATTTAAAGTTATTTATATTGTGTTGTGTCAAACATTGCTATAAAATATTTAATTGAATGAGTTCAACTTATTTTTGTTTAATTGTTTATTTTATATTGTTCTGTAGTAAAATTGTATTTGTGTATTGTTGCACAAGATCACCACTGTTATTAAGCTTCTCCCCACCCCCAAGAATGCCGCTATCAGCTTTCAGTCTTTTTGAGTGTAAGACATTTTCACTCCTGATTACACACAAAGTTTGCAGACAGATTATGAAATTTTAAAAGCCTGTTACAGACAACTACAGAACTTTATGCCACTGGGGTTTTGCCAGGGAAGAAATGTAATAGCCTTAGGTTCTACGGAGTGCTGCCCTGTTAAATTTGAGAAGAGTATAAACTGAGAAACGGAGTTTAGATAACAAAGAAAAATGGAGCAACCCAAGAAAGGCAGAAAATGTCAGTGTGGACAAGCGAAAAAACTTATTAATCAAATAAAAGATTTTGAAAAAAGACCTAATTTTAAATTGGAATTAAATACCTTAAAAGTATAATTGGAATTAAAAAGAAAAAAAAATGAAATAATTAGATAAAGAAATCTTAACCATCACAACAGAATCAGATACAGGGCTTATTTCTGAACTGGACACAGTCAAAAACTTAACAATATAATCTCATGAAAGGAATTCAGAGGATAAATTTATTAAGCAAGTTAGAAGAAAAACGAAAGAAAATTAGTGATTCACCAAATAATTGAATCAAAGAGGCTTCTCAGACAGCTAGAATACTGAAGATAGAGTTGCCAAATTTTTCTGGCAATATTATATAATGGATGTCCTTCAGGCAAGCTTTTGAAGCCACCATTTACAACAGAAAAAAGTTGTGCAAAACAGAAAAAATTAACTATTTAGTATCACTGTTACAAAATAAAGCAGCTCAAACGATCAAAGGATTTACTCTAACAGCTGAAAACTATGAAGACATCATAAAAGTGCTAAAAGACAAATTTGGAAACAAAGAAATAATAATAAAACATAAAATAATAATAATAATAAGCTTAAAACTTGTAAAGGAAATTTCAAACTTAGGTGGGTTGAGAAGATTTATAACTGAAATCGCTAATCATTTAAGAACTTAAAATATTTTTAAAACGCCGGCAAGTCACTGCAGTGAAATATTGGATACTAAAATAAAAGAATTAATCCCTAACGGAATTATGATAATTTACAAGAAGCAGAAAAAAGAAGAAATATATAAAACTGTTGATTTTATGAATTTCCTAAGTAAAGAGGTACTAATCAGAGAAATGGTTTGACTACCTACTGTCTTGGATCCCAAATTATAATGTCTTCAAACTACATAGCAATACACCACAAAATTGGAAATTCACTGTTGCCATAGATTAATCAGAACCAAGCCTTGGGCTCCCCATGACAAAGTCAACAGTGGATTCGAAGAGCACCATCACAACAGCAGAGTGATACTGTCTAGAATTCACCAAAACAGGAAAAAAAATAAATCGCTATCATTGTGGCTGACTTGGTCACTACAGTAAATATTATAGAACCAAGTTATCTTCGTTAAGCTCTCCCAAAAGAGTTCTAGGAACTTTAATGTAATTTTTAATTAAAAAGAAACTTTTATAACTTTAAACTTCATTTACTTCATAAAAATCTTTTTGTCTTTGTGCCTGGGGCTTCATCAGAAGTATCACTGATCTTGAGATTTCCCTTACCTCTATAGTTCAGATTGAGCATGGTATGCAATCTGCCAGGGTTGGCCAATTTTTGCCGAAGTGGAAAAAACCATGGTAAAAACCGCGGAAAAAACCGCCCCGGCAAAAATAGTTTTTGCCACAATTTTTGCCAGTGGCAAAAATTACCAGTATTTCAAACAGGGTTTTAAGGATTTCAATTACACGATTTTAATGTTTAAATCATAATTTTAACAAATTAAAACCAGAGATTTAATTACACTCTTGATCAATCGATTCTTATGTAAATCATTAAAATAATGCATTCTAAAATTTCTTTAAAATGAAATTTTTAACATCAACAATTAACATAATTTTTTTCATCTTTAATAATATTTAAATTACCTATCTAAAAATATTCTTCAATAATTACTAGAATATTTATGTTTTTCAACGTATTACATATTTTTGTTTACAGTGGGGAAAAGTCAATTATTGACTAAGCTGTTCTAAAATTTGCCAGTCAGTCACTGATCATGCATTTTTTGGAATTGAAATGTAAATTGCAAGTAAACTCTCTCTCTCTGAATATGTCTTACATAAGATTTTTTTACTTCAATAAAATAAAATAAATATAATTTTGTAGCTTTATTTTTATAGTTATGTTCAGGGACTGACAAAGTTTCAATATCTTAGGA
Organism: Salticus scenicus; assembly: GCA_963930645.1. Classification (NCBI taxonomy): domain Eukaryota; kingdom Metazoa; phylum Arthropoda; class Arachnida; order Araneae; family Salticidae; genus Salticus; species Salticus scenicus. The sequence goes on from OZ005648.1 coordinate 310,617,979, forward strand.
GCCAGAAATAGCGAATTATCATCAAAACTTAATAATTTTTCATAATTGTATAATTAATGCAGGTCATTCACATATTATTTTACATTGAATAAATGAACTATTCAGTTAAAAATGTGAACTGAGGAAATTTAAGAAAATAACTATTTTTATAAAGATAAAAAGAAACTATTGGGGGAAAAAATTCTGCAGAAATAAATATTATTTTTACCTTTAATATAATCATGAAATATATTGAGAGTGTTTAAGTTTTGGCTTTAAAATACTATTTGTCTATTAATTTTTCAGGACAGAATTCCTTTAAAGAGAATCCATTTGGTAAATACCATACTATTTAAACTTTCTCGTTGTAAATTCGAAAATAGTTTGCTTTAGATAGAGTTTATGAATCTTGAATATTGTTTAACACAAAGATGTTTACATGGAAAGTACCAGTGTAATGGAAAAAAGATTTATCGAATAGGGGAATTTATCTTTCATGGAAAAACATCTTTCAAAATCAGAAATAATTGTTAAAATTTTCAGAAAACATTAAACTTATACTATTCATTCAATACATCAGCAATGTCATCGTTTATACCAAGACAAGAAGGTAGGTGGAAAAACAAAAATATACGTAAAAAATATTGTAAATGCATGAAATTTTTTTTGTCAATCTGCCATAACTGGTCACCAATGTTTGTTTATAGTCACCCTGACCCTGGCACCCGGAATTTGTCAGACACTGGTTATATATTATATTAATTAATTATAATTACTTTTTAAATAAAAAAATCTTCAAACATTTTTTTCATTAAGGTGCCAAAGTGTAAAGGGTGAAAATTGAAAGGGATTGTGTTGTTCTAATTTTATTTTTCCATTTTTGCCAATTTTTTCCATTTTTGCCGCTTTTTGCCTGGTTTTTTCCACTTTTTGCCGCTGTCCTGGCAAAAATGCATTTTTGCCGGCAAAAACCCAACCCTGCAATCTGCCATGCAATCTGCCATTTATCAGAGCTAGATCATAGTCATTACAAGCCATTTGATTGATTAATATCTCTACAATTTCTTTTTTCAAAGAATAACTATTATTATTGTAATTAGCAATTTTTTAGTATTATTGAAGTCTATTTTTATTTACTTAAAAACAGACAGTTTGATTAATGTGTAAAATAAATCACTAAATGTTTGAAACATTGGGTTTTAGTATCTTTCAAAATTTGGTATTATGTGTCTCCGCTCAGCATCCTTGTTCCTAGGCGTACTTCACACTTATGTAGGCATAAGGTGTAAACTCATCGGGAGGGGGAATGTAGCATTATAAATAATGTCATATTTATTTGAATTAATTTCCAGTTCTATTAAAATAAAACCACAATTAATTTGCACACTTTATATGAAATCAAAATGTGATGAGTAATGAAATAAATTACACTTAATCATCTATCTATTACTTTATGTAATAAGAATAGAATATTCCATTGTACAAGTCAAAAAACATCAAAAAGATGCAATGTAAATTTAATGGGATTGATCAAAGCCTCCAAAAAGCAGAGACATTGGTAATGATTAGCTTTGGTGCATATCATTCAACAAGTGGTGCTGTCTTATTGTTTCATGAAGATTTTTAATATAGCAGCATAGGACAAAATTTTATAAAAATGTACACAATGAGAATTACTTTTAAAGAAACATTCTGAAATTAATATTTATATTTATTTATAATTGTAATAATTAACAAGGATAAAAGTTTTGTAGGAGCATTACTTCTCCCCATATGGGGTGAAAATATGAGTACTTTTCAAAAAAGTTTATTGCCGAAACGTCAGTGGAGGCCCTCTGTTGAGACTCAAAACGGTTTTGGGCTGTGTCTGTGTGTCTGTCTGTATGTTGCGCGATAGCAGCCGCAAAAATAGAGCTATTGACTTGAAATTTGGTACACATGTTCACGAGCCCCACGAAATCAACTGTATAGTTTTTGGTATGTATTCCATTTGTAGTTCGTATACAGGGACACGCCAAAGTTTTTATCATTACGGCGTATGGGAGAAATTTGTATGTATCGTGATAGCGGCCACAAAAATCACACTATTGACTTGAAATTTGGTACACATGTTCATGTGCTCCACGAAATCAGCTGTATAGTTTTGGGTGTGTATTTCATTTGTAATTCATGTACAGGGATACGCCAAAGTTTTTCTTATCATTACGGCCTATGGGAGGAATTTTTATGTACCGCGATAGCGGCCACAAAAATCACGCTATTGACTTGCAATTTGGTACACATGTTCATGAGCCCAACGGAATCAGCTGTATAGTTTTAGGTGTGTATTCTATTTATAGTTCTTGTACAGGGACACACCAAAGATTTTCTATCATTACGGCCTATGGGAAGAATCTGTATGTACTGCGATAGCCACCGCAAAAATCAAGCTATTGACTTTCAATTTTTGCCGAAACGTTAATGGAAGCCCTCTGTTGAGACTCAAAAGGATTTTGGTTTCCGTCTGTCTGTCTGTCATGCGATAGCGGCCGCAAAAATCACACTATTGACTTGAAATTTTGCACACATGTTCATGATCCCCATGAAATCAGCTGTATAGTTTTGGGTGTGCATTCCATTTGTAGTTCGTGTACAGGGACACGCCAAAGTTTTTTTTATCATTATGGCCTATGGGAAGATATTGTATGTACCGCGATAGCGGCCCCCAAAATAACGCTATTGACTTGCAATTTGGTACACATATTCATGAGCCCAACGGAATTAGCTGTATAGTGTTAGGTGTGTATTCCATTTGTCGTTCGTGTACAGGGACACGTCAAAGTTTTTCTTATCTTTACGGCCTATGAGAAGAATTTGTATGTACCGCAATAGCGGCCGCAGAAATCCATCGATTGACTTGCAAATTGGCGCACACGTTCCAGCTTTGCATAAAAGCAGCTGTATAATTTTTATTGCTATATTTTTTATAAATTGTGTACAGGGACATGCCAAAATTCTTAACATTACGGTGTATGGGGTGAATTTCGTTTAAACGCATTTTAATATCATTGCTTTGCAATGAAGAAAATGAAACTAGCGTACGTGAGTAAGAAGCTTAAACTTATGTTGTTTGAAGAAAATATGTGCTCTTAAGCTTTCTAATTAATGTATAGGATCTTACAAAAGTGTTCTGACAATGTCACGTAGTCATCCAAACGATGTTACATTTGGTACAATTATTAATTTTAAACGCAAAATAAGCTAAATAGTTTTTACCAGTGTATACAATGTTTATGGTTCGTTTACAAAGACACACGAAAGAATTTCGTAACATTAGAGCCTATGGACAAATTTTTAATTTAAGCGCGCACTTTAATGCGTTTATGCTGAATTGAACTTAATAAAATTAACATACATTATAAAGATGCTTAAAATCATGTTTACTCTTAAAAAAGGTTATGTATAGACTAAATAATTTATGGGACCACACAAAATAATTCCGAGCATGTTCTGTAATCCAAATGATGTGAAATTAGTTTGAAAAATTAATGAGTTATAATTAATTAGGTTTATTCTTATTATTGGCGTTTATAATGACTGTGGCTACTTTTCCTGAATACATAAAGGAATTTCGTACTATTACGGTCTATAGTCAGTATTTCTTAAAAGTGTATTTTAACATGGTTGCATCCCCATCAAATGTAATGAAATTTTATTAGAATTTTAAAAGCATGTTTTCCTGTTGAAAATTGTGGGCAGAGAATTGATAATTAGTTTAAAGGTTACGCAAATATTTCCGATATGCTATGTAATTTTTTTTGTATGAAATTTGATAGTTATGAAATTTAGTATTTATGAATTTCAGGGAAATAATACAAGACCGTCGTTTATTAAGAATACATATTGTTTGGTACTTGGGGGTTCATAAGTTGTCCGAGAATGAAAGGCGAAACTTGCAAAAATTCAGTGATTTATTCACAGAAAGTTCCAGAAAAATACAGGTCTATAAACCAAGTATCAGCTTCAATTCAACCAGTAAACATAGCTTAAACAACAGCCATTAACAGCAAAACAACATTACAAACTGTTTATCAATAACACATAAAGCAAGTCTCATTTAAAGAGGTCCAAAGCAAAGCAAGCATTTGACGAAACTGACACAGATCTGAGATTGGCCGCCTTGGCTAAAAAAATGCTCCTTTTCTATCGAACACAGACTGTTCTGGAAAATTCTTGTATCTCATAATGAGATTAGAGCTTCCATATTTGGTATATCCCTAATAAGGATTTTCTCGCCAAGGTCGCCAAAAACATCGCCAAGGAGGGAAACAGCTGCCAAATTTGGCACCAAATCCATTTCTTCCCTTATTGGAGCTTTTTAATGCATTTTTAAAGGAAAATTAGGCTATTTTAACGCTAAAACGACTAGAAATGCACAAAATTAGCATCTTATCGACTTTCTAAGCCTCTTTGAAAGAATTTATACAAAAATAAATGCAATTATTTACAATTCCGTAACACTTTATATGATATACAAATAGGTATAGAAAGAGAGATACAGCAGGGGGTATACAGCAGGAATGTATCTGATTATGGTAATAAGTCAATCGAATCAATATATACTATTATATAATAAGGAATAAATAAAAATGACCTATTGAATAATGTCTGATGCAAATAGGACGTTGAGGCTCCTGATCTGCAGATCCACTAGTTAATGACTGAACCGTATATCTGTAATAATATGTATAAAACATATGTGTACAACTTGCTCACAATATGAAACAAAGTTCCCCCCCCCCCCAGAAAAAAAGGCATTTCCTGTAGGGAACAGAATTGATGCTCTTTTAACCTTTAGTTGTATACTCTTTTGAGATGAAAATCATCTGCACTTAATAAAAAATAATTTTGATAAATAATAATTTTATGAAATCATTTGCACTGTTGTAATTTGTATTCATATATAAAAAAAAAAAAAAAAGATGACGACCAAAATTTACTAGTTTACTATTTTATTTTAATATAGACTTCAAACTACAATACATTAATAAGCATTATCTTTCAAAATTTTCCTTTTTAAATTGCTCATTTGGGAAAAAAAAAGGTATTAAGGTCTTGTCATCTATGTTTGATTTTTACTTTTCAATTGTTATAGTTTTAAAAGTCTAAGACTAATATCTAAGCTTGTTTTCAGAGCGTTATTATTGACCAGAAAACTTCAAATTACAAAGGTTTTTAAGAATGTCTCATTCTTTGACTAATATTCTAAATTTCTAATGATGAAAAGTAGGAGCTTAGATTCATGTTTTTGAATTATCAGTTGAAAAATTCTGACATGTAGAAAACATTTGGATACATCATCAACCATGTTTCAGTTAAATTCTTGCTTATAATGTTAAACATTTGTTTGTAAATAAATATGCTGGAGAAGTCACAAGAGATGAGACTGCACACACACACAGGAACTCTCTGAAAGACTGAGACGTGGGATGATTTGTTCAGAATTTCTGTTAATGGATTGACCAACAGAGTTTGAATTTATAGCTACAATTGACAAATGATATTTCAGTGCAGAAAGTCAGCGCTATACAAACATAAAGTGCTAAAAGTATGCAAACTTTTTCTGGCACTATTGAAACCTTATGACAACTATATTTTGAGTAATTAGGTATTATTATTATTTTACAATAAATATGGTTTGAATTTTCAACTTTTATACTCTTTTATGGTTTTGGTCACCAAAATGTTCTCTATACTACATTTGTTATTATTTTAAAAAAATTTCATATTTTTCATGAACGGAAAATAGTGGCAAATAAAAATGAGTATCTTTAGAATTAAAACTTCATGCCTTGATACATACATACATACATACATACATATATATATATATATACAGTACACTCTCAAAAATCCGCACAGCTTAAAACGAAGTGTTTTGCAGATTTCTGAATTTTGCAGATTTTAGAGTAATTTCTTTTATTTACATCTTAGAACCTCATTTGAGTAGCAAATCTTTAAGATACAATTTATATATTATATATACAATGCTGAAATAAAGTGTGTCTAATAAAAGTACAAATATTTCATGAAATTTAACAATTTTTATATATCACATTATAGTTACAAATTATCTAGATTTTTGAAAAGTCTGATGAATACTAGTTTAATTAAGAATACATATTTATTTTCCTATAACCTGTAAAAAAGTCAGCAGTTCTTGGTCAATCACATAAGTTTGTGCTATGAGAAAATTTGAGTATTATCTGCATGAGAGAAAATCTTTCATGAAAACTGTCTTTCTCCTTTTCCTCTAAATTATTATCATTTATTTTTTAATAATTATGTATAATTACACTTATCATTTCCTCCTCTGCAATATGTTGAGTGATTGGTGATTCATCAGTATCAGTTAAAAACTGATTTGTCTCTTAATACAGCTGAATTTTTGCAATCCACTAATCAACAAATCAATTGTGACAATGTTCGTTTACATTGCAAATGATATGCGGATTTTAAAGAATTGCGGATTTTAGGGTTGCGGATTTTTGAGAGTTGACTGTATATATATAAGCATATTAAATTAGATAATCAATTTCAAATCAGTTCAATTCCATTAACAAGATAGGTAATTCATATATAATTAAAGATAATAAAATAATTATTTATTAAATAAATATTGAAATCAAATTCCTATAAAATCCCTTGATAAAGTAAGTAGTGTTTTTTTTCCCCATCTTTAAATACAGAATAAATATTTTTAATTTTTCTTATCAAGAAAATGTATTACCTTGATTCCAGTTTCGTTCAGATTCTGGCATTTCAAGAACAAGTTCTATAGCATAACCTTGACTACTTCTTAAAAACTACAAAAAAAGAAAGGTAGGAAACTTATAAAATTTAAAGGAAATGAGAAATTTTACTTTAAATAAATGTGTCATTGATAAGCAAAAACTTATGCATGTCACGCAGATATTTTCGACAAGCATATTTTAAGAATAATTAAAGAATCTGGTTTTCGATGTAAAAATTGGAAAATATATCTTATTTAAATTCCATTTACAATCTTCATGAGAATCGTTTCACCTCTGCGCCCAGGGTTTCATCAGATGAGTCATTGGTTTTGGTGTTTTGTTAATAAGGCTGATTGGCTACTCTACGGCCCTAGGCCTAAGGAAACTTACCCTCCATGGGGGTCTTTCTAATGGGTCCTATCCCGTATTTATACAAGTTTTGAAGAAAACCACAGAAAACTTGAGATTGAACCTGGCATCTCACACCCATTAGCTTTGAGCACAGAACCGCTCGGCCACTGGTGGGTCGCTGGTCCTGAGATTTCGTTTTTCTCTTTGACTCTGATTGAGCATGATATACCACCTGACCAGGGCTCGAAACTAGCAGTTGTTAATTGCATTTTGCAACAAATATCTAGTCATCACTTTGATGCCTAACATTCTTTTTCCCCTTCAGTGTGCAATTATAACACATTTTTAAAATGTGTGTAATTAAAGCACATTTTTAAAATAAAAAACTAATTAGATAAAGTAATTATAGTTTATGTACAATGTTTATGAATATTTTTCTGTGTGTAAATAACAATTTTAAAATAGCACTTTAATACAAACATAATGGCAACTAAGAAAAGAATGTTAGTTGCCATTTGGCACCCAACTTGCTGATTCTAATTTCGACCCCTGCACCTGACATCTATTAGGGCTGGATGAAGATTGTTACAAGCCATTATCATTGTTACAGTGGCTTGTAACAATCATGATCCAACTCTAATAGACGCCAGATGGCATCAATCAAAGTCAAAGAGAAAAACAAAATCTCAGAACCAATAGTTCATCTGATGAAGTCCTAGTTTCAGAGGCAAAAAGATTTTCATGAAGATAGTAAAGAACAGATAGTGAAGATAGTAAATGAAATTTAAACTTAAAGTGTCTTCATTAAAAATTATATTAAAATTTATAAAATATTTTTTCTATACATTAATAAGTAATAAATATTTTTAGTTGATATAATGCACATGCTAAGACATATTGGGTTTTATTATTCTTTTAAAATTATTATTAAGTATTAATATTCTTTACATATATGTCTGTAAATAAAATTGTGTCAATTTTATTCTAGTCAATGCCTTATCTTTAAGTTGATTTGTTCTCAAATACTGCATTTTTAAGTTGTGTCACTTTTCTTGCCTTTATCGGATATAAAACAACTATCTATTGAATGACCACACATTAAATTAAAAAGGCTTTAGAAATTTAAAGAATGGATATGCTGTATTCATAAACAAAAATTCGGATAGGCACGTATTGAACTTTACAGTGAATATGTGTCACCCTTCCATCATGACTGTACTTCCTTCAATTTTTAGTTTAAGATGTGATCTTTACTTAAAAAAAAAAAAAAAAAAAAATTAAAAAGACAGAGAGAGAGACAGAGAGAGAGAGCGAATCTGACGAATTTTACTTCATCGGGAAAATGAGATGCAGTTTGATGTTAGCCTTTCAATTGCATCCGAACCACATAAGCTGTTTGGTAAGAAATTTCCAAAGAAACCATCAGAAATCATTTCAAACAAACAGATTTTCTCATATTCAGGGAGTGTGAAGAAGATTCATCGAATGTTTCTTGTAAAGATTATTGACAGTGGAAAGGCAAAAGGGATATTAAATGTAGAGAATAATGAAAACATCAATTATATTCCAAAAATTAGTAATCTACAATCAAAAATGAGCTGCAAAAATACGTAACAAACTTTCGGATACTTTTAAAAATCAAAATTATGGAAATGAATAATTTGAAAATAGCATTTGTTTTAAAAAATGCTTCTTTCCAATTTCAAAATTACATCAAAATTTGACTATTGCTTTCTTCAAACATTAAGCATTTAATTAGTTGTTCATAAATAGATAGGAAAATTTAATTTTTGTACAGTATGTACATAATTCATACCTTATTTTTTTCTGTTTTATAATGTAAATTATATCAAAATAAAATTATTCTTTCATTTAAAATTTTTATGGTACAGATATACTGTATAATTAATTTAAATGGTCATCTGGAATCATTTTCATTTTCATCAAATTTGAGAAAATTCTAATGTTTCTCATTAGTTAATATTTTTAATTGATTTTAATTTTAAAATTTTATTTCACTTATAAATTCTAATACAGTTCATATTTTACATGCAGTCTGTCATTTGCAACCATTATCAAACCAAATTTAATGAAAAAGGCATCAATTGAAAAATTATTTTCAATTTATTTGATATAGCGACCATTTGATATGACCCAAATTGAGTCGTCCTGATGGGGTCATTCTAAGACGAGTCAACTGTACACATATATATACAGGGCCCGAAATTTCAACCCATCTGACACTCGCAGAAACAAAAGTTTTACTCGCCACGAAATAGGGTTGTAATTTTTCTTTTTCTTTTTACGCATTTCAGGTTTTTTATTTTTCCTAACTATTTGAAATGCTTTTACAAATATGCCTAAAATTATATATATATTAAAAGTGTGTCATCATGTCTCATAATCATCTATAATCAAAAATCATTATCATTTGAGATTTGAAAAAGATTAAAATACCTATAAATGCAAAGAATCACTATTTATTTCACTTTTTACATCAGAAATGTTTTTTTCTTCCATTTTATTTTTGTAATCAGATGAAATGTCAATGAGTATAACTTGTTCATTGTTGTTATTTGAAATAGCCATTTCGGAATTACTTTTTCGATAAAATCATTGATTGAAAATTATAACAGTGGGCTCGTCTATTCTCGCTCTGCTTGAAGAAATCATAATGGAAGAAACGAAACTGCAGAAGAGATTAAAACTTTTATGCATGCACTAAGCATTTTTCTTTTTCCAGGTTGGGGCGAACGTCGGGCAGCGCGCACACAGACACGGTACTCAGAAAAGAGCAAAAGAGAGGTTAAATATGATGTTATAAGATGGCAAGATTTTGCAGTATATAAATCTATAAAAAGAACATTTCTGTCACCTTATCGTGTAAGAATTCTATCTATAACTACACCAAATTTTTACTCGCCATAGTAAAAATTTCACTCGCCAATGGCGAGCTGGCGAGCGGAAATTTCGCGCCCTGATATATATATATATATATATTTCAAAACTCAGCTATTTACTTTGACTATGCAAAACAGAAAAATGCAGTTAAAACCTTTACAGGATATAATCAATAAAATACGTAAAATTGAAACTGTTTCGATTACTTTGTTCACCTAATGTACTACAGCAGCATTTCAATATGCGATACTGCTATTAAATAAACATGAATAAAATAAAAACTAAATATTTATATATATTTATTTTTATCACCTGATTTATTATTATTATCTTATACTATTAAGTGAGCAATATTTGTATATTTCACTGTTCTCGAAAACGGTAGCTCGGACAGTCACGAGATTTAACACAAAGGTGCCCCCCGAAGGGTCATTGTGCACATCGAAGTCAGATTTTCGAATTTTTTATTAGTTTTTTCTTAATTAATTAAATGTGAAAATATGAACATTCTAATTTCTGATAAATAAGCCATTTAAATTTTAACATTTTATCCATAATTTAATTGTTGCCAATTTTTTTCGACAGAATAATAATAATAATAAAAAAAAAAAAAGTACATTTATTTAAAATGAGGAAAATAAATCCGAAAGATTAGAAAATAAATTAGAAATATCAGTCGCATCGTTACAAATAAGATACCAAATGAAAGGGAAAATTTTTGTAAATCCGATGCATTAAACAGCTTATCAATCGGATGATTAGTTTTGATGATTAGTTTTTAAAATGTGAAAATAATAACCTTCTAATTTCTGATAAATAAGCCATTTAAATTTTAAAATTTTATCCATAATTTAATTGTTGCCAATTTTTTTTTCGACAAAATAATAATAATTTAAAAAAAAAAAAAAAAAAAAAAAACGTACATTTATTTAAAATGAGGAAAATAAATCAGAAAGATTAGAAAATAAAGTAGAAATATCAGTCGCATCGTTACAAATAAGATAGCAAATGAAAGGGAAAATTTTTGTAAATCCGATGCATTAAACAGCTTATCAATTGGACAATTAGATTTTTTAAAATGAACTAAAGTATGAATTTTAAGTGGCAACAGCAGAAGATTGTATGGAAACCGTTCAACGAGATATATAAATTAGAGTGCTGATTCAATAGATGAAGGATTAACTTTCTGTGGTTCAAGATGAATCACGTGACATGCTCAAATAGGTTGCTGTGTTTGGCCCTTTATCGCTATTTTGTCATTTAACATATCATTTCGACAAATTATCATTATTATTAGGTAACATGACAGTCCTATGACCAAAATAAATTGTTTTTAAAATAATTTTACACATATTTCACATTTTAATAAATAATAAAATACCCTTTTTTTCATCGTTTCCCAACAAAGTTTAAAAGTGTTTATAAAACAAAATTTAAACTTTTAAAGAGGTAAATTTAACAACAAATAATAATTTTTCAACTATTTTTAAGCATTTTGTCGGTTAAAGTTCAACTACACGAAATAAAAGAGAAGTAAAATCAAAATCAAAATGATTTAGAACAAAAGAATATTAAACTACGTAAGTAAACAAAAACATTGGCGTTTATGACTTATGCGAAGAACAATCTCCAAACTGTTGCCATAGAAATTTACTGAATATAAGCTGTTACCAAGGGAACCACCGAATACGCAGGTGCAAGGAGAGCATGTCACATGACTCATCTTGGACCTTCTCAAGGGTTACCATTTATCACTCTACTTTATATATCTCGTTGGAACCGTTAGGAGAAAAAAAAATGAAAAATCTGCTTCACATTAAGTCACATGATTTTTAAGTGCAATTAAAAATTGCAGTTTTCAAACTCTTTTAAATTTTCTCTCACGAACACAAAAATATAATATACAGCCTGTACCCCACAAGACCAACTTGCATTTCAAATTTCATCAATTATTTTGGTTAATAAACAAAAGTTATTATTTTTTTCAAATTAAGTTTTATTCTATCTTCGAAAAGATTTATGTGATCATAGATATAATAATATATATAGATCTATCATCCCCATATTATTGTGCAACGATTCTTGATGCCGAAAAAAAAGCTTTGGAATCAGCCATTAAGTGCTATTGAAGGAAAAAAGGAAAAAAAGAAGAATGAATTTGGAACTGTATCTGGAGCTTTTCATTCACCTTTAGTAAATAAATTACACTGTGGAACATAAAAAATAAAAAAATCTGCGGCATTTATTTTGTTAACGGTTTTTGTAAACACTTGTGTTAGAAATATACAGTATGCATTTCCTTTTTTTAAATTGACTCTGGTTCTTGAGATAAACGAAACACAAGAAATCAATGAAAAAATTTAGACTACCCTCCTCCTAAAGATCTATTAATTTGATTAACACCACTAAATTTTATTATCTATTCGCGTATATAGGTACAACAATTTTACGAATCAGCTATTAGACCTTGAAATTATCACTTTGTGTCTTATTGTAAGTTTAAAAGTGCTTTTTGTCTTGAAAAATATGAGTTCGTTACGAAAACCTTGTGTTAACAACCCCAACAGTTTTTGTTACGTATGTGGCAAATTTTGTTTACAAAAGCAAAGAAAAAAGATCACGGAGTTTGTGATAAAAACCTATGAAGTATACTTTGGGAGAAAGCTTGCACAAAAGAATAAATAATGGGTGTCCAATATCGTCTGTAAGCCTTGTGTAGAATCTTTGCGATACTGGAGTCAAAGAAGCCGTAAAGGGCTTCAATTTGGAGTGCCAATGATAGGGACTGAGCCTACTAATCACTTAAATGACTGTTACTTTTGTGCAGTGAATGTAAAAAGGTATCAACCGGTATAAAAAACGTACTTGGGTTTATTCTAATGTGGAATCGGCTAAACCCCCAGTATTGCACAGTGATGATTTGCCAATTCCAGTGTTTTCAGGACCATCTACTGCAAACTGTGATGCTGTTGAAATGTTAGAGGGATCAGACAATCAGACGAGCAGCAGTGAAAGTGAGTTCGAAGAAAGTAGTTCTACAAAACAGGGATTTTCCCAGAGGAGCTCAATGACTTGGTTCATGATTTGAATTTATCAAAAAAATCGGCCGAAATTCTTGCTTCGAGATTAAAAGAAAAGCACTGTCTTCAACCTGATGTTACCATTTCAGGACCATCTACTGCAAACTGTGATGATGTTGAAATGTTAGAGGGATCAGACAATCAGACGAGCAGCAGTGAAAGTGAGTTCGAAGAAAGTAGTTCTACAAAACAGGGATTTTCCCAGAGGAGCTCAATGACTTGGTTCATTATTTGAATTTATCAAAAAAATCGGCCAAAATTCTTGCTTCGAGATTAAAAGAAAAGCACTGTCTTCAACCCATTACATCCTTTAGGACCAGACCGTCTTCCTTACTTTACCGAAGAAGATAAGCTTGTATTTTGTAACAATGTTTCTGGACTCTTAAATTGTATGGGCCTTCCCGAATATAAGCCTGAACATTGAAGGCTTTTTATAGATAGCTCAAAAAGAAGTCTGAAATGTGTATTGCTGCACAATGGAAATAAATTTGCTTCTGTTCCAATCGGTCATACTACCAAACTAAAAGAGGAATACCAAAATATTAAAATTGTTTTAGAAAAGATTTCATACGCAATACATCAGTGGTCAGTATGCGGCGACTTGAAGATGGTGAATTTTTTATTAGGCCAGCAAGGTGGGTATACTAAATAACCCTGTTTCATATGTCTATGGGATTGTCGCGCAAAAACAGAACATTGGATTAGAAAGTTCCGGCCTTTGAGAGAAAATATGGAGATAGGAAGAGCAAACGTGATTCATGAACCACTGATAAGCCGAGAGAATATCCTTCTTCCACCACTTCAGATCAAGCTTGGGCTAATGAAACAGTTCTTCAAAGCCCTTAATAAGACTGGTGACTGTTTTAAATATGTGTGTCAAAACTTTTCAGCCTTGAGTATGGAAAAATTAAAAGCATGTATCTTAGATGGACCGCAAATCCGTACTCTTATAAAAGACACTGTATTTGTAAACCATATGACATAATTGAATCTGAAGCATGGCTAAGCTTTGTTTTAGTAGTCAAACGTTTTTGGGGGAATCATAAAGCACCAGACTATGCAGAATTGGTTGCTAAAATGCTTCAAAATTTTCACAAATTAGGAATTACTGTGAGGCATTTTTTGCATAGCCATTTGGACAGATTCATAATCTGGGCGATTACAGTGAGGAACAAGGGGAACGGTTCCACCAGGACATCAGGATAATGAAAGAAAGATGCCAAGGTCGATGGGATCACCATATGCTGGCAGACTACTATTGGACTTTAATAAGGGATTGTCCTGAGCAAAACCATGACAAAAAAGCTTCCAGAAAAAGTTTTTTGTAATTTTTTTTTAATTATTATTATTTGATGAACAGCATGTATATTTTTTGTTTTTATATCGTTATCGTTCTTATAAAGGATCTTAATAAAAATATTTTTTCAGTACATATTGGTATTTTTATTTAGGTTTTTTCAGTGAAATAGCTAATAGTCATTATCTCAAAAACTAGAGCCAATTTGACAAACCCAATAATTTTTTAGTATTCAGCACACTAGTCTGATACAGAATTGACTTTAAGCTACGATGCCGCAAAATGACTGTTCCCCAGTGTTATTCATGAATTTTATTTGCTAAAACATTCGTGTGTATTCACTCGGGGAAAGACTGCCATATTTTGGTAAAATCGCCGTCTTTTCCCGAGTGAAAAGGTATCACTTTTTTCTCCCCAATGATCAATCTATATATTATTACTATATCTATGTATGTCATACGATACATTAATAATTTGTGTTTTAAAAGTTTTTTTAAATAGATTATTTAAACTCTATGAACCATATTTTTATTTTATCAGTTTCATTAACAGATCCTGCTGGGCGATTTTTTAAATTTTGGTGTTGAAGTACACCGAACGTTTTTTGACAAGAAGTTTAATATAGCAACAGCCATTTTAATCTAAGTAGCGCATCAAATATATAAAAACATAAATGATTTATTTTTACACAAAATTTACAGAACAAATGCAGTTTTAAAGATAGAAAATTTATTTCAACAAGCACTATTTTAAACCTAAAAACCATTAAAAATATTAAGCAGAATATAAAGGATTCTTATGTATAAACAAAAAAGAGTCTGATAAAATTATTAGCAAAATAGTCTTCCCCTTTTCATAAAAAAAAAAAAAAAAAAAAAAAAATACATCGCTAATATGGCGACAAAAATTAAAAAGCCGCCAATAGAGCGACATAATAAAGTTGTGTAACATGATAATGTTTACCTATTTATTTATTTTTTTATATAATAATCACTATGCTAATTTATCATACAAACAAATGAGCCTCTGTGTGTTACTGCACTTGCACGCTGTCGAACAGAAATATTTGAAAAAGTTCAAATTAATATTTAAATAAATAAATGATAATATGTTTAATGGGAAATATATATAACCATAAAAATATTAGTTGTCTAAAATACGGCAGAAATAGTGCTCATAGCATATTGTTACAAAGGATTAAGTCTTATTGTTACAATGGATTAAGTCTAAAATGGTGACAAAAATTCAAAAGCTGCCAAAGAGAACTATATTAAGGCTGTACTATCAGGTTTACACCAAAAATAAATTCAAAAACTGGCGTACAGACAATAGCAAGAAATTAAAACTTCTTCACACACCATAAATTTTAAATCAGCACAACCGGTTTCGAAAGGACGTAGCCTTTCTTCATCAGGTGCAAACACGTGCAACTGCCTTGGAGGCAAAAGCAAGACTGAAAGCAGGACAAAATCCAAAGGGGGAGGAGCAACACAAACAACCAATAGGAAGCAACATGCAGGGCAGGACCAATCAGAGAGGAACACGCATACACACACACCACAAAAAGAAGAGGGAGGAAAGGAGTAAACAATTAATTTTTTTTTTTTTTTAATTTCAATAATATTAAACTAATAAGTAAATTTAATAAAATTTATCCATTAATTATTTTTTTTTTAATTAAAATTATTTTATTATAAATAATAAGATGTTATAACATAATGAAGGAAATTATTTAATTGAATTAAACAAATTTTTCTAGGCTGTAGACAGCAAAGTGGAATCAGATTTTTCATTGACAATTTTATCACAATTAAAGTAAATAGCTAAATTTTCCAAAAAATCCAGTTCGGAAACGCGTTTGGCATGAAAGATAATTTTGGCACTCTTAAAATTAAAACTATGATCAAATTCCCAACTGTGAATCGCAATAGAAGATTTAGAAATTTCTTGATTAACAACATACCGAGAATTTCACGTAAACGACATTCAAGATTTCTTTTAGTTCGACCAATATAAGATAAATCACAGTTATTACAAGGGACATTATAGATACCCCATTTTTGAAGCTCAGGAACAGGGGATTTGGTTGAAGGGAATTGGAATTTATTGACAGGTTTCAAAATAACGTGAAAATTGAAACGCTTCAAAACTTTGGCTAATTTAAAACATAAGGGGAGATAAAAAGATAAGACAACAAGATTATCAGGTTTAATTTTATCATCAATGGAAAGAGTAGAATTATAAGTTGGCCTACTGAACTTTTTGAGAGCTTTATCAATTACAGAGGGTCTAAAACCTCTTTTAATAGCAACAGACTTTAAATAATTCAATTCTTCTTTAAGAGAAGAAGTATCAGAACAAATTTTAAGGGCACGATACACGTAAGTGTAAAAGGTGCCAATTTTTTGTTTAACCGGATGATTAGAGAGAGCATGGGGAGGGTTAGAAACAGAGAAAGGTTTCCTTGTACACAGAGGTTTTAAAAGAGGAATCGTACCTAGTAACTAAAACATCAAGAAAGGGAAGTTGATTACAATTTTCTAACTCGAAGGTAAACTGAATATGGGGATCAACAGCATTAGCAATATTAAGAATGGCAGAAACATCAAACGGATTTTCAACAAGAATGAAAGTGTCATCTACGTAACATAACCAGCATTTTAAATTTAACATCTTTAATAATTTTTCCTCAAAATAATGCATATAGATATCGGCAAGAATAGGAGATAAAGGATTACCCATACTTAAACCATCACACTGTTTATAAAATCTGTTATTAAATTCAAAAGTAGTTTGGGAAACACAGAGTTTAGTTTGATTGACAAATTCTTTGATTTCAATGTCAGAATAATGAAATTCGGTTAACCTTTTTTCTAAACAATTAAGCGCACCTTCAGTGGGGACGTTAGTAAATAAAGATACTGAAATTAAAAAAGACCAAAATAAATCTCTTCTAAGCTCTGTTCAAAAAGCTGTTAAAAATTCCACCGTTCTTCATGACAATACCAAATTCTCGGTTTCCCCTTCTTCACCAATTTGTGCTCGTTTTTATGCTTTACCTAAAGTTCATAAAAATAATGTTCCCCTCAGACCTATTGTTTCGAATATTGGTACTGCTACTTATCCCCTCTCTAAATTTTTAGCTTCTTTTTTTTCTCCTTTATGCAGCAATAATAGTCATACCATAAAAAAATTCCTATGATTTTGTTATGAAGTTAAATAATTTGAATCCTGTAAATTGCTCAATGTTATCTTTTGATGTGAAGTCTTTATTTACTAACATCCCCACTGAAGGTGCGCTTAATTGTTTAGAAACTAGTTGGCATAGGTGGACTCTGCTCAGTTCCCCATCATATATATGTTCTCATAAATTTCTAGTGCGAGACATATTATAACCATGTTAAAAGAAATGAATTTGACCAAAGCTTGGTACAGTGACAGAACGAAATCCCCGCCTAATAGGCTATCCACCGTTCACTTCGATATATTTATCTCATTCTAATCTATTAATTTATTTTATCAGGGTCAATTCCGTTGTTTAGTTTTCATGCTACTGTTTCTAATGCAATAATCCTGAAAATTCATATTTATATGAAAAATTTACAATTTCGACATGTTGATAAAATCGTAAATTACGAATAATTTACGAAATTTTCCTATTAGAATATTTGTATTCAATCATGTTCAAACAAATATCATAAATGTAATTTTGAAGTTGTCTAATGTATTTATGATCCTCAAAATGGAAATTTATGCTCAATTTTGCTTTATTCTGACATGTTAAGTAAATCGTAAATTCCAAATAACTTAAGAATTTTTTAAAATGGAAAACCCATAGTCTATGATATTCATGCCAGTATCCTAAATAATATTTCGAAAGTGGTTTGACATCTTTACTATGAAAATATCCCTCAAAATTGACGTTTATGTGAAATTTTGCCCTATACTTCCATGTTAAGAAATTCGTAAATTTCCAATAACTCACGAAATTTTTATATTAAAAAATTCATAGTCATTAATATTCATGCCAGTGTCCTAAATAATATTTAAAAAGTAGTCTGACATCTTTACGATGAAAATATCTCTAAAAATAGACGTTTATGTGAAATTTTACCCTATACTGCCATGTTAAGAAATTCGTAAATTTCCAATAACTTGCGAAATTTTCAAAGTAGCATATTTATAGTTACTGATGTTCATTCCGGCATCAAAACTGATATTTTAAAACTGGTCTGACATTTTTACAGTAAAAAGTTTCCATTTAATGCACGTTTAAGTGAATTTTTGTCCTATTCTCCCATGTTAAGAAAATCGTAAATTTCTAATAACTTGCGAAGTTTTTTAATTCGAATGTTCCAAATAAATAGGGTTCTTGCCAGTATCGAAAGTAATATTTTAAAACTGATCGGACCTCTCTGCGATCATTTGTTCGGGAGATATCGTGTAAACAGACTAACAAACTAACGGACTAACACACTAACAGACACCCTACAGACAGACACCATAGAAATTTTGTCATTTTCGGATTCCTCACACCTGAAAACGTGTAGAAAAGTAAAAAAACCGAGGTCGAAAATTTTCACGATTACCTAAGTTCCCCATACCTATAGTATGATGGGGAACTAAAAAGGTTATGCGAATTTCATTATTCTGACATTGAAATCAAAGAATTTGTCAATCTAACTAAACTCTGTGTTTCCCAAACTACTTTTGAATTTAATAACAAATTTTATAAACAGTGTGATGGTTTAAGTATGGGTAATCCTTTATCTCCTATTCTTGCTGATATCTATATGCATTATTTTCAGGAAAAATTATTAAAGATGTTAAATTTAAAATGCTGGTTACATTGCGTAGATGACACTTTCATTCTTGTTGAAAATCCGTTTGATGTTTCTGCCATTCTTAATATTGCTAATGCTATTGATCCCCATATTCAGTTTACCTTCGAGTTAGAAAATTGTAATCAACTTCCCTTTCTTGATGTTTTAGTTACTAGGTACGATTCCTCTTTTAAAACCTCTGTGTACAAGGAAACCTTTCTCTGTTTCTAACCCTCCCCATGCTCTCTCTAATCATCCGGCTAAACAAAAAATTGGCACCTTTTACACTTACGTGTATCGTGCCCTTAAAATTTGTTCTGATACTTCTTCTCTTAAAGAAGAACTGAATTATTTAAAGTCTGTTGCTATTAAAAGAGATTTTAGACCCTCTATAATTGATAAAGCTCTCAAAAAGTTCAGTAGGCCAACTTATAATTCTACTCTTTCCATTGATGATAAAATTAAACCTGATAATCTTGTTGTCTTACCTTTTTATCGCCCCTTATGTTTTAAATTAGCCAAAGTTTTGAAGCGTTTCAATTTTCACGTTATTTTGAAACCTGTCAATAAATTCCAATTCCCTTCAACCAAATCCCCTGTTCCTGAGCTTCAAAAATGGGATATCTATAATGTCCCTTGCAATAACTGTGATTTATCTTATATTGGTCAAACTAAAAGAAATCTTGAATGTCGTTTACGTGAACATTCACGGTATGCTGTTAATCAAGAAATTTCTAAATCTTCTATTGCGAAGCACAGTTGGGAATTTAATCATAGTTTTAATTTTAAGAGTGCCAAAATTATCTTTCATGCCAAACGCGTTTCCGAACTGGATTTTTTGGAAAATTTAGCTATTTACCTTAATCGTGATAAAATTGTCAATGAAAAATCTGATTCCACTTTGCTATCTACAGCCTGGAAAAATTTGTTTAATTCAATTAAATAATTTCCTTCATTATGTTATAACATCTTATTAGTTATAATAAAATAATTTTAATTAAAATAAAAATAATAATAATTAATGGATAAATTTTATTAAATTTACTTATTAGTTTAATACTATTGAAATTAAAAAAAAAAAAAAAAGTTTTCTCCTTTTCTCCCTCCTTTTTTTTGTGGTGTGTGTGTACGCGGGTTCCTCTCTGATTGGTCCGGCCCTGCATGTTGCTTCCTATTGGTTGTTTCTGTTGCTCCTCCCCCTTTGGATTTTGTCCTGCTTTCAGTCTTGCTTTTGCCTCCAAGGCAGTTGCACGTGTTTGCACCTGATGAAAAAGGCTACGTCCTTTCGAAACCGGTTGTGCTGATTTAAAATTTATGGTGTGTGAAGAAGTTTTAATTTCTTGATATTAGGTTTACAACCCATGAATTATATATAAACACAAAAAATTAATTGTCTCATGCGACAGACTTAGCCGGTCACAGCATATTGTAATATATGGCGTGAAATTGCTGTCATTTAATGGTTGATTGGATAAACAAAATAAACATATGAAATAATGTAAAAGCAAATATTATGTTGTCTAAACCCAGTTACATTTGAGTCCAGTCCGAGTTACATGTGAACAACACGTATAGTGTTGTTCACATGTAACTGGGATTTAAATATAAAAGGGAAACTCCCAATTTTTTCGATACTATCTATTTCGAAACTGTTATATAATAAGCACCTAAATGGAAGCTCATTGGTAAACTATTGTCGCAAGTAATAGGGACAAGCGCCCGAGTTGCAGTGGATGACCAAATCACTGCCGAATGCAGCAGGGACCTGGAGCGAGCTTTTGAACAATTTCAGTAATTTATTTTATTTTTATAAAGCTATATAGAAAAGAGTTTCATTTAAATTTAGTGGCCAGCGAAGCGGGCAAAGCCTGCTAGTTATTATTATTATCGTGACATCAGAAGCATTTAAGGCAATCAATATTGATAAATAAATTGTTTTAAAATGTTTCATAATAATTTAATTGTAACGCATTTTCAATTATTTACACTTTATTCCAATAAAGTTTGATAGTTTAATATTTATTTTATTTTTTTAACTAACTCTATAGGTATCAGTGCAACCCTACCATAAGATTTATATTTTTCCTATTGAGAGATTTTAAAGTGAATAATTTATTATTAAAGTTTTGTTCTTTTAATGAATCACACAGCCACATACACACAAAATAATAATAATAAATAAATGAATGAACACGACTCCTTATTCATAAATTACAGTTAAAAGCAATTTTCCAAAATCTTTTCAGATATAATATTCAGTTTGAAAAATTCTATTTACAAATTTTACATACAAAAAAAAAAAAAAAAGATGAAAACTTAACATTGTAAACATTTTTCGGTACTAATTATTTAAAAAAAAAAAAAAAAAAAAAAAAAACCCAAATACTTAGGTAATTTTGGCATTCATTACATAACAGCTAAATATCTACCAATAAACTCTTAACTTAGCAATATACAAATATTTGAATCCTCTCTTAATTTATTGGCAATATAAATTTTCTACAATGAAAATTTTAATTTTCTTTTAAGAGTATGAATTTATATACAAACCTCATTTCCATTTTCTATTAAAGTTATATTATTAAATGGAAATCTTGGATGATGACAATGGTTTTCTTTAAAACAGGACATGCTGAAAAATTATATACTATATTAAATGCAAAAGTAACTTTTATAAAAATAATCACAAAATTGCAATAAGCATTTGTTTTACAAATGTATCGAATAAATATTTTATCAGAAGAAATAACATTTTTTTAAATCTAGAAATGAAACAGAAAAAATTCTAACAATTTCTCTATAATGCAATTTTTAGATGTTAAAAAAAAAAAAAAAAAAAAAAAAAAAGAAAGAAAGAAAGAAAAAGAATAGAAAAGAAAGAAAAACATTTTAATTCTTCTTAACAGTTATAAGCAATGATGATAATGCATAAAAAGGGTTACGACTCTCAAATATGCTTTTACCAATAATATGATTCAACCCTGCCGCAAGTAAAATCATGCCTCTGATTTGAAATGTTTAACAGTTCTGATAATTATTAATTTGATATCAAAATTAGAGATGGGAGTAGTCTGAAAAAAAAAAAAAAAATTTGGGGGAAAAAACAGTTTTTTTCGGGGGGTTTCCGAAGGGGTTTATTTCCACCCGGAAAAATTTAAAATTTTGAAATTTCTAGTATAAAATAGCATATTCAGAAATTTATAATAATCCGATGATTTTTTCTTGAAATATTTTTTCATATTCAATATCTTACATGAAAACAGTGATTCTGATAATGATCATACTTCAAAAATAAAGTTTTAACCATGTAATCAAATGGTAATCCTGAAATATTTAAGTATTATAATGACCTCCCTCCCATCACATTCATTTGAAATTACTCATTCTTTTCGAGTTCCTTTATACTTCAGTCTTTTACCTTGAATATATATCCTTAGACTTATCTAACTTTAGTATTTAAATGTGTATGTATATACAGTAGGTGCCGCTTAATGTGATCACGGATAATGTTATCATTCGTTTAATGTTATCAGAATCGCGAAGTCCCGAACGTTTGTATATTAACACATGTTAAAAAAATCGGTTTTTGTAATCAGCGCCTTCGTTTATTGTTATCACTTTCAAGTACCATTTTCGATTTTTTTTTTTTCATCCAGTCAACAAAAATTTCATTTTCAAATTTCATTCAGTCAAAAGAAAATCAAAGGGAGAATCCCCAAAAGAATAGAAGGCCTCTCTGAATTTTTTTTCTCTGCCCATTTGCACTTATAATCCAAGCATTTTAGCTATGGAAAAAAAAAAAAAACGCAGTGATTTAACTCTTAAGGACAAAATTGACATTTTGAAAAGCTTTGATAATTTACTCGAGTTAGAGAAACACTGCTGCTGAACTACAAATCTCTCAGATATTACTCTGTAAAATGATAAAGAATCGCGACGAGATTGACAATAAAGCGAAGATGAACGCAAATTTGAACTGTAAGCGAAGACGTACTGGAAAAGATGGAGAAGTTGAATCTGCTTTGAAACTGTGGTTTGCCAATGTTAGACAAAATGATGCATGAATAAACGGTCCTTTAATACTGCAGAAAAAGCTGAAGATTTTGCTTCTAAAATGGGCAAAGGAAATTTCGTCGCAATAACAAACGGGTTGTTTAATCGTTGACGAAACAGAGAGAATATTGTGTACAAACGTACCCATAGAGAAGAAAAATATGCTGATTTTTCAGCTGCAAGAAAAGAATTTCCGAGGAATGGGCGAAAAAAATTGTTCATTATTCCCCCGACAGCATCTACAATGCTGATGAAACCGTACTTTATTTTCGTACCTTGCCAATGCCAGAACACACGTATCAGTTCAATGTTGTAGGATAGAGTGTCCGAAGAAACAATTAAGAACTGTTTCTCGCACGATGGGTTCGTTAAAGCTGACAAAGGTATGAACATACCGGAATTCGACGAAATAGTATTTGCATCATTAAACATGACTGAAAATGACTTTGCAGAATGGATATCTATAGATGAGACAACCCAAGTGACTACAACGATGACTCATGAAGATGTATGCCAAGCTGTATCTTGTTGTATAGAAAAAAACGATGAAAAAACATCAGATGAAGATAACAATGTTGAAAACATTGTTGTGAATCCTCCAACTGCTACTGAAATGAGACAGGATCCCCATGTCTTTGGGACTAGGAGTGCAACACAGAGGCACTGCTGGAGACTTTCACGAAAATTACAGATATGAAAATTTTATCAATAATTTGCTGACACAAAAAACAAGGCAGACAACTTTGAAATTTTTAATTGACCTATTTTAACGATTTGTTCAATATAGCGTTTAAATGGGTCATTGTCTTTTAAATTTATAGCTCCAAAAATAAATGTTACTTAGTAATTAGTAAAATTAAAATTTTGTATTCCTGATACTTTTCGTTTATTGTTATCAATCGGTTATTGTTATCAAATAGTATCTGTCCCAAAGTGATCACATTAAGCGGCACCTACTGTATAATATAGTACACACACACACATATATATATATAAATGCATGTAACAGTTAAAAAAAAAAAAAAAAAAATGAGCAACTAATTTCTGTCAAAAAATTTATTTCACAATTAAAAAAATTACGTGTGCAAAAACCTACTTATGTCCTTTGCCTTTGCGTCTAAGTTAATAACTTTTATTGTATTATTAAAAAAATAATAAATCAATAATAAAATATTGTTTTAAATTTCTGAAGTTCAATTAACTTTAAATTAAACTTTTATTTTATTTTTGTGATTAAGTTCATTTTAAGTCAGAATCTGAAATAGAGTCTAGCATCAGGTCCGGTAAACCAATTTTACCCGAGCCTGACCTGCAATCAAGTTTGGATCTGGTTGACTAAATTTTTTCTCTTGCATGCGAGGTTCGGTTCGGTTCAGGTTATTGATTTATTTTTCTTATGGGTCAGGTTGACTGATTTATTTTTCTCGTGGGTCGGGTTCAGATTAGGTTGACTGAATTTTTTTTCCTGCTCGTTAGGTGAAGTTTTCAACGAGTCGGGTTGACTTGAGAAAATCTTTCAAAAAATTTTATCATAATAAGCAAAAATTTGTTTGATATAATTATAAACATATTCCCATGATTAAATATATGTGTACACAAATTATTACATACATATCACAGAAAGGCAATAAACAAAGAAAAATCAAATATATATATATATATACTAAACTTAAAGCATATTTTTGCATTCTTGAAGTATGCAGCACGCATAAATGTTTAAAAATTATTAATCCATTTTTCAGATTTTTAATTTAATGAATATGCACACCCTATGCAGAATTAATGGTTGAATGATTTGATTAGTTTTTGGTGCTTTGTACACAGAAAGGTACTGGCAGTTGTGAAACAGAAAGTCTCATTTTTTAAAAGTAAAATTTTTTTTATATTTCTGTTAAGACAAAATAATATGGATTGCATGTATTTAAAAATGTTTAACACTATATTTTCTAAGACATTATAACTATTAAAAAACCCTATTTTTATCTGTAAAAATTCAATTTTTTCCAGGAAAAAAAACAGAAAAAAACTGGGTTTTTTCCACTGCCTCAAAATTTCCGGAAATTTTACATCTCTAATCAAAATAAGAACTACAAAATATAGACCAATATAAATACTATATAGATATTCTGAAAAGTAATTTTAATGAACTATTATAAATTTTAGTTAAAAACCATTGCACTATTTATCAACAAAATTATGAAGTATAGAGCAGTTAATGTTTATTCATAGCTACTTTATCATTGTCTTAAAATATTAAAGATATCTCTATGATTTACCTCACTAAAATTCATTTGAAGTTGTTTGAAATAAATTAAATATATATATAAAAAAAAATACAGTGAACTCTCGTTAAAATGGACAATCAAGGACCAGCAGTTTTTGTCCATATTAACGAGAGTCCATTATAACAGGAGTTCATAAACTGAAGTTCTATATGAACTCTAAAATCACTATTATGTACACACACAAAAATTCCTATATAAAAAAAGTACACTTAATACTGTTTTTTTAAATAAATCCTTGTCGAATCATGTTCTTAGACAGACTAAGTACATGATTCGAAGAGGATTTATTTAACAAAACAGTATTAAGTGTACTTTTTTTACATAGGAATTTTCGCTAGCGCTTGAAAAATTTTGCTGTCGACTGTACATAGTCTACTTAGACTGTCTTGAGCCATCGGTGATCGCAAATAAGTTTTAACCAATTTTAGTTTGCTGAAGGATCTTTGAGCTGATGCAACAATTACTGGTACGCTTAGGAAAATTCTATATGCTATTTCCATATTTGTATTAACATGCTATCAAATTGAAACGAATTAACTGTAAAATGTTTAAATATCTAAATAGAAAACGTTAAAATTAGAGTTGCACAATAGCAGTTGAATCTCGCCATATCAGTGTTGCCACTGGTTATGAAGAATTAGAATTAAATTAAACTAAAACAACACTAATATTGTGATAGCGATATATTTACAAATAAAGGTACTAAAATTAAAATACAATTTTTATGGGTCAATTTTTCTTCTACCACTAAATTTCAACCATGTGACTAATAGATCTCCGTAGCTTACCAATCAATTGTAATAGAAATCGAAAATTCTCACTGACAGCTGCCTTTAAATATTCAATAACAGATGCCTTTTATTTAACAGTGTCAATGTTTATTATTATTTATAAAATTTCAATATTAAAGGTTGATTTAATAATAAGTACTAATATTATTAGAATCACAGTGTAGAATAGTCCCTTGATAATCCATTATGAAAAGATGGGGGATTTGAAAATTACATATCTAAATAATATTTTCAATTCCAAACAAATTCGGAAAAAGTATTCTGTTTTATGAAAGTTTTGATCTAGGCACTGAATTTTTTTCTTTCCTGCATTTTTATTTCTATTACCCGGCTACCGTAGGTACTGGGAGTATTGTATTCAGTCAAAAATATAATATCAAATTTTCACCAGATTTACATGTTTTGAGGTTTCCCCGAGACCAAAAAGAAAGGTTTTTCAGTAATTGGTCAGTGCATGTGTTTGTGTCTGAGGAACCTTTTGATTATCATATCTCCGAAACTAATAAAAGTATAACGGCAAAACTTCAGAATTAAGACAGGTCTGGTGTAAAGATGACTGTTCCTACTTTTGGTGAAAATTTAAGAATTGGAAGTGGGTCATTGGAAACCGGACGTGCAACCGGAAGTCCGTATCTCAAAAATGGCTCTGACAGTTTTCTTCAAAGTTGATATATAAACACTTTATTAAATATCCTCTCATCTGTATTAGTTAGTTCAGGAAAATTGACAGGCGTCCCGTGGAAGTCAATTTGAGGTCTAGCAAGTGCGTCCCTTTAAAAACGGCTTTATGGAATTTTTTCAAACTTATTAACTTCCTTTTAGATATCTTTTTGTATGTAATTGTTGTTTTCCAGTCAACAAATGAGTATGCCAAGTTTTGGTGAAAATCCATATCTCAAGAACAGCCCTAACGATTTTCTTGAAAACTGCCACATAAACCCTTTTCTAGATATTCTTTCACATGCATTACATGGTTGTTACTGTCATTATTATAGCAAAATTAACAATCATCTTGATTAGATAGGTCAGTTTTAGATCTCTGAAATTGCCGTATCATAAAGCGGCTATACAGATTTTGTTAAACTAGCTATGTAAAGTCTGTTTCATATGTGACACATAATATTAATCTTGCAAGAAAATTGTTAGGAGTCTAATTTGTAAGGTCAGTTTTATAGCTTTTGACCACATTATCTCCAAAAAGTGCATATAGTGGGTAATGGAAATTGTGTGGTTGTTACACACGATTTTTTTTTTTTTTCAGAGTTAGACAAATAAAAAAAAAGTTGCTCTGTCGGTTAAATGAAGAATATACACATGATTGTAACTTCACATTCTTCTCTCTTTCAGGATAAAAAAAAAAAGTTATTTTATTTTAATTAATTTTTTCTTTTTATCTTAATATACACTAAGCGACAAAAAAAAAAAAAAAAAAAGCCGCACAGCAGGAAAAATGACTTATACATTTTTTATTTGTAATAACTTTAAAATTAATGTTTGAAACAAATAAAACTGTCTTGTTTTTAAGACAGTGTAAATTATCAACTTTGCAAGTACAATTGTAAATTTGTTTTAGAATATCCAGTAGAGTTTTATTAGCATTGTTGTTATAAGAGTTACACCCAATAGTCACAGTGCGAAATTTAATTAAAGTTATTGAAGAGAAGTTGAAGTAGTTTATAGTAATCAAGTATTTTCCGGTTATTAATAATAAGGTTATTATTATTTACTTACAAACTTTGAATAAACACCATAAAATGCAATAAACTCGCAACAATTGTTTCGGGTCAAAAAAAACACACGACCCTTCATCCAGTGGCGGATCCAGAACTTGACTTTTAGGGGGGGGGGGGCTAAGATTTTTCAAAGTGTTATTCTAGACGAATAAAAAATTTACAATTGTAGTATTCAATTGTGAATGTCAGTGTTTTGGGGGGGGGGGGCTTCAGCCCCCTAGCCCCCCCCCTTAAATCCGCCACTGCCTTCATCAGGCGAATAAAGTAAGCACGAGTGCTTACTTTATTCGCCTGATGAAGGGTTGTGTGTTTTTTCGACCCGAAACAATTGTTGCGAGTTTATTGCATTTTATGGTGTTTATTCAAAGTTTGTAAGTAAATAATTTTTACAATGCCAGTTTTGTGGTGCTTTATTAAAAAAGGTTATTATTAGTTAAACTAAAGATGTTACTAGTATTAGTTACTGAAGGGTTTAAAATAGAGAGGTAGTAGAATTTACATATAATGCCATAATTATTAGGTGATTTGTCAACATAAGTTATCACAAAGTCATCCTGTAGTGATTTGATTGAGTTTTTAGTACAGATTTTTAAGTACAGATTTTTTAAAAAACACCAGATTTGAATAATTGAGAAATAAAGTACTTTTAATTTTTTGAACACTAAAACTTTCCATTGGGTGAAGTAGGCAATAGGTATATTATGAGAAATAGAAATTTTATACTAAATAAATAAATCTAGGTCATAAGAAAACTGTTGAAAGATTTGTGGAATGCTAGTTTTAATTGGAAGTCTAAATTTGGTGCCAAATTCCATGAATTTTTTTAAATGATAATTATCAATAATATTGAGATTACCAGTGATAATGTGTCCATGGTCTCTGTCAATATATTTTGACATAGAAGGATCATTGCATTTACATGTTACAGTGTTGGTAAAAGAGGTAGACTTAGATACAAAATGATAATTGAATATCTTTCTGCCAAGAGGAAGAGGATATTTGAAGGTACAAAATAAATTTGAATCTTTAATTGGAAACAAACAATATTTCTCATTTTAATTTAGAAATTTATTTATCAAAGTATATTCAATTCACAGTATATTCAAAGTATATTCAAAGTATTCAATATCAAGTGACATATTAATGTCACTTGATATAGCTGTGTTTACAGACTCGGTGACTTTGCCAATGAATGTTATGTGAGAAATGCCTTGCTGGTAATCAGCCAGGGTAGCTCAATGGTTTGAGCATCCGCACGTAAAGCGGAAGGCCCGGGTTTGATTCCCGGCTCTGGTATTTTTCACATAGTTGGTATAAAAAATCAACCTTCCACTCCAAAATTTTCTGAATGAACAATATTTCTCATTTATGATAGATGTAATATTAATTCTATTCAATATTTGATTTGTAAAATCACAATTAATTGAGTAGTGTTTGTTTTAATTTTGTTAGGTGTTTTATTAATTTTTAAATTAGATAGTTTGATTTTGTACATTATAATATCATAAAAAGTGTCTGAAAAATATTTATTATATGATTGGCTTTGAAAAACATTCAGAAAATTCACTAAGTATTTCTTTTTAATTGCAAAAATAAATTTTCGAATAATGAAACAGTTATAGTTAGATAAGTAATTAGTCTGCAGATCAGAAATAAGTTTAAGAATGGCACTTTTAGAAAATATTAAATCTGTTTTTTTATTACCTCTTTTAGTTCTAGAAGTTTTATTGTTAATTTTGTGATTGAGTTGTGCATAAATAGTCGAATAATCATGAAGAGGGTTGGTGTTAAAATATGCTTTAACATTTTTATTAAAGTACTCAGAATTTAGACTATATGGATAAATAGTACTGATTGCATAAATTTTTATTCTAGAAATAGACGCTCACTTTTATTTTTATGAATTTTGATAATCTCTATGGTACATAAATTAAAATTATGTAATTTAAAGTGTTGTAGTTCTATAGTTGACTTAGAAGGTGCTGTAGAAGATGAAAGGTTTTTTGAATCAGAGCAATGCTGATTAATTCGTAGATGTAGAGATGTGGAAGTTTCACCAATATAATTGAGTTTACAAAGTCCACAACTGATTTTATAAATAAAATGCATTGTATGCCTGACAAAATGGAACCAAAGAGTGATCATTATCTAATTGTGTGTGAGAGACCATAGGGCAAGTTTTACAGCGATTAGAACCACATCTTCGAAATTTAAGTAAAGGAGGAGAATAAAGGTAACAGGTTTTCGATCCATTCGTTAACATGTATTACTTTTAACATGAACTGTTTCCACAATCCCCACCAAAATGAAGATTAGTTTAGTTATATATGAAGATTAGTTACTGATAGCATGAACTACTGATGACATGAGCAAAATTTTTATCCCCCTTGAGATTCACGTTAACGAGGTTCGACTGTATATATATATATATATATATACCCAATCTGATATAAAAACTGATGACACGAAAGGCATTGATTTCCATTTCTTTTTACATATCTGAGTCAATATGAAAATATAATTTATTTTTCGGATTGCTATTTTTCACCATATATTCTGAAAGGGAACTACATATTTACTTATTTTTCATTATTATTATTAGTGCCTTCTATATCCATCTGAAAATACTGGTCTCATAAAAATTACTGACTTCCAGTTTTCAATGAATTTACATATTTTGAGATGTCTTGAATGCGATTTGACCATTACTGTATGCCATTTTAAGATATTTGTATTAAAATTTTGTAGATGTGTACAATGTGGGCACTTTATCTGACAAAGAAATGCATGGAATTCCATGAAACCTTATTTGGTTTGACTTTGGCATTAATTGGTGATGATTAGATTTTGGTACATATTGTCCTGTAAGTGGTGTTGCTATTCTGTCATTTTCCTCATTTACTAGAAGATTATGTATATGTGCCTCAAACTTGGTATTTGATATGGCTATTATAAAACAAAACTATGTTAATTTAATTCGGGTGATTATCAGCCAATAGGGGTGCTTTTATGCTGCAATTTTCATTAGTTACTGGAAAAACTATTGCAGCTTCTATAGTGTATCTGTAAAGGCTATACATTTACACTCATTACATAAAGGCCAAATCAGCTTCTATTTGTGTATAAGCGCACCAAACTTCAGATGTGAGATGGCTTTTAAGAAAAATTGCTGATTCAATTTGGGTTCATATGAACCTATAGGTTGTACTGTTATACAACTCTTTTTAGGCTTTACGTAGTTTTTCTGCCAGTTAATATTCTAAAGTGATATAGTTTTTAAAAAAGAGGGTTTTGATAACCACAAAATACTACTTTTCATTTGAATTCACTGTATTTTATACTGCGAAAGGTTATGTTTTAATATGAATTTTAAAAACATTCCTGCAAAGAGGTATTTTTATATCTGAAGGCTTTCAGTTGATTAGTATATAGTAAATCTGAACTTAAAAAAACTATTAAAATTTTAAGATATTCTTATTGCAGAGGTATTTCTATATCAATTTTTCAGAGTAATAAAAGTGATTTTTCTTCAAAATGATCTCAAAGTTCTATTCCACATTTGAAACAAATCAGTCATGAAAAGAATAAAGATTGTATTGATTTAAATGATATTATTCGAGGTTTCATGGACTGGAATTCTCTTTACTCGATTACCACGGCAAAAATGGCTAAGGTTCCCAGTCAAACTTAAACTTCCATTTATTCATTATGTTTTTCCAGAGCTTAGATATGTCGATATGCATTTTGGGCGCCACTATATTATATAGATTTGATCTTGGGCTTGTCTGTCTGAGCCTGCAAACTTGTGTGCACATATCTCCTACCACACTACACTCTATACCAGATCGACAGTGATTCAATCTTATTTTCGCTTCTGAACGAAATCATGCCTCCATCTTACTTGGCTGCTTCATTATGCCACTTTCTTGAAATCGGTGTCTAGAATCTTTCTTTTTAAAAAGTCATAAAAAATATGGTGATGGATTCATTACAACAAATGAAAAGATAATTTAAAAATTAAGTAATATTAAAAATTCTAATTTCTAAAAGAAAATTTGAAGAAAGAATTTTGTGATTTGGTGCCCTCTAAAATCTGGCGCTCGGGGCCAGTGCCTCCTTCGCACGGCACTAGTTAAAATTAGCGATGACCACAACAGAATCTCGCACCTCGCCACAGCCTATAGTATATAAAATAATTTGGTACAACCTTAGATAAAAACTTTATTATTTCCCTAAGGGTACAACTTGCAGGTTGGTCTACAACCCTATTTGGCGATTTTCTTTTGGCGCAGCTTTGATCAATAACAATGTCGTTCTGGATCCTTTGGATCATTTATTTACGTTTGGAACTAGGACTGGGCGTTATATCGATATAATGCAAAAATCGATTTATAGCTAAAATTGGCGATCCGATTTAAAGATAACATCTACAACAAAATTTCAGAATGACGATGTTAGACGATATAATGCTAAATCGATTTGGAGATAAAAATTCGATGTTAGCTAGGGATCAAGTTTCCTCGTCACACTTGCGAGCTAATGCATCAAGGGAAGTTTTATCGATTTAGCGAAAATGATTTAACAATAAGTGCAAAAGCAGTCTTACGATTTATCGTAATATGAATTGTGCTACGTGTCGGCTTTACATTTCAAAGGAGATACCAGAGAGATGATGCGCTTAAATCGTCTGTCGTCTGCTCTGTTTATTTCAAAGGAGAGACGAATTACTGCGCTTGCGCTGTGCTAAATCGGGGAGAAAAGAAAATACGATTTTAGATGAATCTTAACTATTCCAAACTTTTAACTTCTTGTGGTTTTACAGCGACTCCAATTTGTTTGCTAAGTAATGATTTCTTTCTTTTTTTAATAAGTAATTATTTTCGGCAATTACAATATGTATTATTGTAATAAATATTAATATAAGTACATAGATTTTTTTTTCATTAAATTAAATAGAAAATAAATTTATTATTTACAATATTTAAGAATACAGTAAATCACGATAAAAAAAGTTTCATAATGCAATACGATTTAGTATTTTGTAAGAGGGGGGGGGGGAATTTTTAAAGAATGTACACAAGAACTTTTAAAGGTGCTCCTTATTACGTACTTTTTATTACACCCTTTATAATACCATTAATAAGCTTCAAATATTACTTTACTGAAGTTAATAAAATCTACAATGTTAATACTTTAAAATACTATTAAATGGAAATAGAGTTTAAATTTTTTTTTTTTCATCATTTAAATTTAAATTTCTTTTTCAAACTCTGCTACCTATTTCATCTAACGAACAAATTGGTCTTGATTTATTTTTTCTTTCAAAATGATGTGTGGTTTATTTACAGGCAGATTGGATACTGACTGCCAGAATATAATGTATTTCGGCAATATCACATAAAAAAGCAGAAATTTTGTTAATTTTTAGTAAAATGATAAAAAATTAGTGAATCAGCTTTCGAAAATTTTTTACTAAATTACAGGGTTTAACCTGGCAAAAAAATTACTTTAGCATTTTAGCGAAAATAGGCAAGCACTATTTTAGCTTTTTCAAAAGTTAATTCTTTGGATACCATTGATTTCTTTTTCTTAGCTTTGTTACCCTGAGTTTTATTTTCTATTCTTTGTTCATTGATGATTTTAACCAAGCATCCATATTTGTGACTTTAAAAATATGAATCAGGGAAACTATGTTTTGATTTTAACAACAGAAAAAGAGGTACTCATATCATATGTGTAAAATGAAAAAGCAACTGAAAAATTAAGTATAGTGTAGTGGTAGATAATCGTGAAATACTAGGGCTAAGAATGCTTCTATGAATCAAATTCTGAATTCTGACATACTTTTAAATATTTTTGCATTTAAATTAAATCATTAAAAATAAATCCAAATTACTATATAAATAATCATCCCCAAAAAATTCAGTCCTTTCATAATTTTTGCCTGCAAATATTACAAAAAAAAAAAAAAAATCCGAGTTATTATATAGAGATATTTTATACAGTTATCCAGTTTTAGCTTTTTATCGAAATTCTGACCAACATGTTATAGCAAAATATGATACCTTTTAGCAAAATGCTAAAAAAACTAATGGCAGTTTAAACCATGCTAAATTATTACTTAACTGGGCAGTTGGTTTAAAAATATCGCGTAAAATTTATCAATCGACTTGAATTTTTTTTTTTTTTTTTTTAAGAAAGCGGAAATTTAGTTTACTGACTGTGGTGGTAAAAGACAAATTTTATAAATGAAAATACAAAGTTCAATATTCCATAATATACCAGGAACACACACAAAAGGGCTAAACAATTTAAAACGAAAAAAAAAACTGTTGTGCCAAAGGCCTCCAAAAACTCTCTTTAATATCAATATTTATAACAACGCCCCCTAATGTTAATCATCCAGAAATCTTTAATCAACATAACTTTTCTTAATAGAAAATTTACAGTTTGAACAATTTAAAATTTTAATTTTAAATTATGCAGTTTGGCGTAATTTTAAGCAAAAGATGCTGAGTTATAGCAATAGGGGAAATTGTAGAAAGTAAAATGAGTAATAGCAGCGTTGCTTTTCGGTCATTATACTATTGATTAAAAGACTTGTATATGTAGGAGGGGTAGGGAGGAGGTATTTTCTAAATCGGTATTAAATCGATTTATCTCTATATCGCGATTAGATGGAAGATAAATCGATTTATAGAATCGCTACATCGCCCAGTCCTATTTGGAACCCATGACAACCATTTCTGAAAATCGCATTTCGCCATAATCATCGAAAGAAAATTGCCAAATAGAGTTGTGGACCAACCTGCAAGTTGTTCCCATTTTTTAAATGTCATTTACCTCTCAATTTCTGATCTTTTTGCACTTTATCCGTGAAACCCTTGCCACTCAATTCCACGGATAATCGGGAGTATAATGTAAAAGATATGTTAGTATTATCAAATAAATACAGTCTATTATTTTTTACATTAACATGTTCTGATTTACAGCAAATAAAAATGTGAGATTATATAAGCATGCATTTCTGTTATGTAAATAATAAATTTCCTTCTAATTGAGGAAATTAGGAACATACTCATATTGAAGATGAACAGGCCTAACGTGAGCAACTGCAGGTATATAAAGATAATACAAGAGACCATAAAATATTATTGAAAGCCATAATAACGTACATAGTGATAGAAATGTTATAAAAGTTTTGAAAATAAAGCCTTTTAAACTTTCAGTGAAGTCCATTACATGGCTTAGTTTTTCAAACTAGCAGACAAATAATTTTCGCTGTTGCCATTATTTTTCAATTAAAAAAATTCTTTATCGGCTGGAAAAAAAAAAAAGGTTAAACAATAATTTCAATTTAAAATGAATTAATCACTTAATTAAATGTAAAGAAATTAAAAATTTACTTTTAACTTATTATTTTTATAAAGATCTAAAATAACTAAAATAATAATAATAATAATAATAATAATAATAATAATAATGAAATATTGAGAAAGATTTATTAAAATAACTTAAAAAATTATATTAAAAAGTAAATTAAGGATATTTATAATACATATTCTTAAATCAATCACAAATCCATAATAAGTTTTATTATTATTATTATTATTATTATTATTTTATTTTATTTTTTTTCGTCTCTCTCACTTGCCGTTATGACCGTGGGAAATCAGCAAAACAAAAATGTTTTCATATCAATTTGTTTATATCTCTTTCATTATTTTTAAAGAAAGGGGTAGACTTGAACCTCTTGCATCATAACTTTAGAAAAAAAGAAATATTCATTCTGTTTAATGATAACTTATTTACGTTTTAATTTTTTCTTTCAATTATTTTGTAATGATTTTGGACCACTATAACCGGTCCCATTATATTATTTTGTAGTTTAAATATATTCCTTTATTTTTATAAAATTAGTGTTTACCATACATTTTCAAAGTAATCGGTAAGAACTTTTCACTCTCATTTTTACAGCTGATAAAATTATTAAATGTGTATTTACTTATTACATTTAATTTTCAAATTTTTGGCTAAATCGTTAATGTATTTAAAATTTATGCTCAGTTTTATCGATAATATTTTACTAGGGCGGATCAGAAACGTTTTCCTATTCATTGAAATTTTAAATTTTTAGTAGTTTAAATGCAAATGTTGTTAAATATAACAGCTATGTTTACCGTTAAACAAATTTTTACGTTAGGGTTTATTTATTTGTATAAATAAATTTTATTGTCTGTTACTTTACATGCAATAGTTGGAGCTGATTTGATATCTATTGTCCTTGACAAAAAAAAAAAAAAAAAAATTGCCAAATTATTTAGCTAACATAGTTAATTCCTATCAAAAACCATCGTTATTTTAATAATGTACCTTGAAAGGGCAATGTATAATATGAAACAGTATTTCGTATAAGATATATTACGAAAATATACATCTGGCATCTATAATTTCGTACTACGCTTTTGATCGCCAAATACAAAAATTAGCGAAGATAACAGATATCAGATCTATGCCGACTATTATTTTAAATTAGGTTTTGAACTCGTGTCTCGAACTGAAAAACAAATCAACATTATTTTTAAATTGAATTACCTCATATTTAATTCTTTTTTTATTAGCAGTATATATATATTTCGACTTACTTCCTTAGTCATCTTCAGCGTTGCTTAATGACCTCTGTTTGGCTTGCCACTGGTCTGTTTGTTCATCTCCTCCTCTTTTCTTTTCTAAAAGAAACGAATTCTTAATTTTAAAATAAATATAAATCCTTTAACTTTCCTAAATTATCTTAATAAATGACAAACTATTTTTGCCTTTTTGAATTATTGTCTTTTAATCATTTATGTATTTATAGGGAAGATGTACTATGTGAAATGAAATAATAAAATAAATTTGATATAATCAGCTTACAGTTAACCGATCTGTTGATCACAGTATTTATATAAGCAGTGATTTTTCAGATATATATATGTATATATACATATTTAATAAGACTTTCTTGTTAATTTTACCTTTGAATTAACCTGATCCCACCCCTATAATAAAATATTTTTTTAAAAGAATATTTTGCCATACTTTTCCCATAATTTACTGAATATTTCTGCATATTAAAGTTTCTTTTACCTTAACATCAAAACAATTATTTTATAAACTATGAAAAAGGTAAATAATGCTGTATTTCGTTTAATCTTTTTGATTTTAAAATTTTCTTCATACAATGTTTTGAGAATTTTCAATAATTTAACACTTTTTTTTTTTTTTTTTAATGCACAAAAATAATATGATGTAGGTATTACAGTATTAAAATAAGCTTATTTGAGCATTGATTAGCGACAAAAAATTACGAATTTTGCAAATTGATCATAAGCTATAGCAAATTTTGAGAAAAGGAAAGATTTAAATTTTAACATTGTTTCATGTTTACATATGTAAATGGCCCCTAAGCTTAAATTTTTCATAAATAATTCAATAAAAATAGAAACATTATGTAATTATAAACAGGGTGATCTCTTTTTATTTTATTTATTTACTAGTATATAACTCCGTCAAAAATGACGGAATGTGAAATCAATTAAGGTAGTGAATCAACGAAGGCTTTGCCTGCTTCACTAGTCACTATATTTAAAGGAAACTCTTTTCTATATTGCTTTATATATAAACAAAAATTAAATTTTAAAAAAAATCATGAAATTGCTTAAAATCACGCTTCCTGTCCCCGCTGCCTTCGTTAGTAGAGCAGAGTGAAAATGCAACATCAACAGTCATTATGTTTATGAGACATTGGTACAAGGTACAATATTGCTTGCTCCCTGAGAATGATATCACTTCATCAAACAAATCTGACAAATTTCTTCACCCCAAAAGATTGTTAATGTGTATGTGATGTGTTAATATAATGTGTTTTTATTAAATGTAAATGTGATCCTTTAATTATTACAAAAGTTTCTTCAATGTGTACAAAATTATGCATGCTGAAAAAGTAAGTACTTTTATTTTTAGTACAATTTAAATCTTTTCAGTTAATTTGTTCAAGTAATGTACAGTCGGTAACAAGTCTCCGAACACTAACAAAAATTCTTATGTAAAAAAAAATGCACTTAATACAGTTTTGTTAAATAAATCCTTGTCGAATCCTGTTCTTAGTCAGTCTAAAAACAGGATTCAAAAAGGATTTATTTAACAAAACTGTATTAAGTGTACTTTTTTTATATAGGAATTTTCGCTAGTGTTCAGAGACTTTTGTTACCGACTGCAATTTTCTAAAATAAAATCGGTTCAGATTGACCAAAATTTCAGATTAGCGGGGTTCTACTGTAATAGTGATAAAACTAAGTATATGAATTTTAGTCTAATGAGTAATTTAAGTATGGATTTATTAATTAAATATCATGCTTTTTGTAATTCAAGTGGTAATCAATGTTATTGTTCAATCTTTATATTTTTAAGGCAATGTTTGTGTGTGGACAGCGTAGCGGAAAGACAGTAGCTTGGACAGTCACGTGTTTCGACACGAAGGTGCCCCCAATGGGTCCTTGTGCACCTCGAAGCCCGATTTTTAAATTTTTGATAAGTTTTCTTTTAATTAATTAAAATGTGAAAATAATAACTTTATAATAGCTTTAAATTTTAGCTATAATTTAGTTGTTGCCAAAAAAATTATCAGTTCTTTTTCTTTTTTTTTTGACATAAAAATAGATACATTTAATTAAACATGAACAATAAAAAATTAAATTATGCATCTCACAAAAATTGACGTCACTATCACTTTAAAAATTTTATACACATTGATAAAGGGCTAATATAGTTCATGATGCTAAAGTATGTTGTTCTAAAGGGATTTTTCATTTTTAAAACAAATTTTTTTTTATATTTTTACTGCCAAGTTTTTGAAAAAAGAAAAAAAACTGCCCATGATGTAACATTTGACTGCATAGCATTTTTTACTAATCTAAATTCTAAAATATAAAATTTTTATTTTATCAGTTTTATTTATAAATCGTCATGGGCGATTTTTTTTTTTTTTTTTTTTTTTTTTTTTAATTTTAGTACTGAAGTATACTGAAAAATTTTTGCCAAGAATATGTATTTAACAATAGCCATTTTAAACTGAGTAACACATCAAAAATATAAATAAATTATAAAATATTGTAGAGAACAAACACTATTTTAAACCTATAAACCATTAAAAATATGAATAGAATATGAAGGATTCTTATTAATTAACAAAAAGGTGCAACCGATAAAAGTACTATCAAAATAGGTACTGAAGGTATTCACCCCTTTTATAGAAGAAAGTATACAGAAAAAAATAAATTCCATTGCCAATATGTCGACAAAAATTCAAAAGCCACCAAGTGAGAGATAAAATAAAGCTGTGTATCATGAGTTTTACTTATTTATTAATTATACATCAGTCACAACGCTAATTTAACATACAAATAAATGAGCTGCTATGTGTGACTGCACTTGCACGCTATCGGGCACAAATATTTGATTAATTTAAATTAATATTTAAATAAATAAATAAAAATGTTAATGGAAAATATATATAATCACAAAAACATTCATTGTCTAAAAATCCTTCTGAAAAGTGCTCATACTGTATTACCGGGCATATTGTTGTGAAATTGCTGTCATTTTATGCTCAACAGGATACATCAAATAAAATATGGGAAATACCGTGGCCATAAATACTATATATAGTACATAAAGTGTTGTTTATATGTAATTGTGATTTAAATATAGAAGTCTACTTAGATATTTTTCAATACTGTACGTTTCAAAACTGTCATTCAGTGAGCACCCAAATTGAAGTTCATGAGTAAGACGTTGCCGCAGGCACTAGAGACAACAACCCAAGACATTACGAGAAAAGTCCCTGCCTAAGGCGGTGATGACCCAAAGTAAAGTTTTTGAATGTCTTCAGTGTATTTTCTTTTATATTTCTGTTTTTAAAGCAGTATAAAAATGATTTTTTATTATTTATTTCATTTAAATATAGTGACCAATGAAGCAGGCAAAGCCTGCTAGTTTATAAATAAAGCAGAAACTTTTAAATACCTTGGTATTAAAGGGCAAAACTGGGAAAATTCATTAGTGGCCAGTGGCCGGTACTGTCAGTTTCATTAGTAGCCACTTTTTTAAGTTAGTGGCCACTTTTCACATGATAAGACTATTTCTTTCAGACTGCAAAAAGCTTTGTCACCATTTTGCGGTATAATTACCACAAGAAAAATATGAAAATAAGAAATACATATAATAACAAAATTAACACAGGGACACTGAAATTGTAATTACGCTCTTTTTAAAAATCCTAAATTGCGCATCCTAAATTAAAATCTGCTTAGGGCTGTAATAATAACAGCAAAAGTTTTTATCTTTCAGATAATTCAGTAGTACTTTTTTTTTTAATTTATTAAGTGAAATAAGCTGTTATCATTCACAGTTCACATTGACATTTTCTAGTAAATGAATCAGCTGATTCATTATCATCACAACTTTTACATGGTCATGTGTAAATACATTTAGCAATTTTATTATTTTTTCTTATTTTTAAAGACACACTTTTTAAAATGATTTTATTTCAATAGAGTTAAAATATTTCCTCTTAAAAAGTATAGATATGGTAACTTAGCTGCTTCATTTAAAATAATTTACTTAGCTGCCAAATTTGTAGCTTTAAAAATAGGGAGATTTCTACTTTAAAATGGGAAGGAAAAAGGAAGATTTCTACTCAAAAGAAAGCAAATACAATTTTTTTTGAAAAATACACATTTAAGCCAAATCAAATTTTGATACACACATTTGTCAAATAAATATCTTAAATGGGTTAAATATACATTAAATACTATGAAGATAATAATGGAAAAAGATTGTGCTTTGCAGTACATTTGATCATTAACTGCTAGTTGAAATGGAGCGCACGTGTGTGTGTGTGTGTGTGTGTGGCAGGGGGGGGGGGGATACATCTATATACTTCTTTATAGGTTCTAGAATCTAATCAAGAAAGTTTAAAATGAATATTTACATTTATGTTATGGATGGAGAGAGATTGTAAATCACAAGGTTTCAGTGGAGCATGTAATTGCCAATCATTGGAGGGGGGAGAGGGGGGGGGGAAATTACAAGAATTATGAGTAAGAGATATTAAACAATTCTACTTCTTTACAGATTCTAGCATCCAATAAAGTAAGTTTAAAATAGATATTTATATTTTTGCAGCAAATGGAGAATGATTAGAGATTATAAAGCTTTCTATAAGCTGTGTGATCACAGATCGTTAGGGGGAGGGAAGGGGGGGGGTCCAAAAATTATATGAGTGAGATATATTAAACAATTCTACTTCTTTATAGGTTGTAGAATATAATAAAGCAAGTTTAAAATGAACATTGACATTTATGCCATGGATGGAAAAAGATTGAAAATCACAAGGCTTCGATTGCCTATCGTCGCTCGATTTTTAGAATCTTTTAATGATCACAAAAAGTGGCAACTTTAGTGGCGATCGATGCATAAATTTTAATCGCCATCTTTTTTTATTTAGTCGCCATGTGGCCGGTGGCGACCGTTAATTTTGCCCTTTACTTGGTATGGTTATAGATCAAAACCTAAAGTGGAATAGTCATGTTCAATATCTTAGAAATAAACTTTGTTGTCATTTAATCACTTTCTTTCATTTACACAGCTATGTTAGCAAAGATTTTTTTTAAAACATATATTATGCATGGGTTGAATCAATCTTGCAATATGAAATAATTATTTGGGGGGGGGGGGGAGATTATGTATCAAATATTTTACCTTTGTTTTCAGCACAAAATCGTTTAATAAATTACTTAGGTGTGATACAGTATCATAACTTTTTAACGATAAAACAACTTTATTTTTACCGATTATTAATTTTTATGTTTAAAAATAGAAATAGAAATAATTTTCCTAATACTTTGATTGCTTACAATTTGAGAAATCCTTCTGTATTACAAGTTCTTAAAGCTAATAAAGAAATATTGCACAGATGTT
This sequence comes from Salticus scenicus, assembly GCA_963930645.1. Classification (NCBI taxonomy): domain Eukaryota; kingdom Metazoa; phylum Arthropoda; class Arachnida; order Araneae; family Salticidae; genus Salticus; species Salticus scenicus. The sequence continues at coordinate 310,660,064 of OZ005648.1, forward strand.
TTGTTTATATAGGTTTTAAATGTTCTAATATGTTACCTATATATATTCTAAGTGAATTAAGATTAATCTCATTTAGAGAAAAACTGTGAAAATTTTTATTGTCTTTGGATGATGCAGATACTTATTTTCTCCATCTATTATAGTAAATAAACATATTAGTTTTTATTAAGTATTAATTTAATCTGTATAAAATTGAGCCCCTAAATTATTTTTTGTTGTGATTTGTGCATTGTTAGCCACTTGTTTAATTTTTTATGGCATATGTTTATGTTACTTTATATTTTCTTTGTGTTTACTTCATTGTTTATATTTTTTCATTTATGTAATTTGTTTGTTTTTATTTATATTCCTATTTGTATATTTTTTAGATTTACCTGGAAAGGCTTTGCAAGCCTCTTGGTAAACAATATTGTAATTTTATTTGTTTGTTCAATTTGTTCTTTGTATTATTTCTTATTTTGTAAATAAATAAATAATGCATTAAAAAAAATAAAAATCTGTTCACCTTTACGTTTCCATCTCTGGAGCCGATCTTTTCAGAAATTTATAGATTTTAATTAACTAAAAAGTAAACTAATCGGAGTTTCGTGAATCTGGCTTTGAGGTGCCTGAGGATAGGTCAAAACAGACCTCCATGCTAAATTTTTATAGCTCTGTGATCAACTGTTTGCATAAAAAGTAACCAACACACCTCTAAGTTTAACTTTGTTTTTTGACACTTTTTCAGCTTCCTTATTGTTTAGAATACTGTGAATACGCCAAGAAATTTTCTTTTATCAATTGGCATCTTTTCTAATAATTCTCTGTGAAATGTAACACATTGGTTCTTTGAAAATCAAACCCACAACCTTCGCTTTGTTAGCATGACGCTCTAATCAATTGAGCTAATGGGCCATGAAAGTCTTCATTTTTATGTATCTATCTCTAGAGCTGATTGTTTAAGAAATTTATTGATTTTAAGTAAATAAAAAAAAAAAAATAACTAATCAAAATTTTCAAAACGTGGCTTTAAGGTACATCAAAAGAGGTCAATATGGACTCCTGTGCAAATTTGTGCAGCTGTGGGATGAGCCATTTGCCTACAAAGTGACAGATACATGACACACACACATCTTCTTTTATTATATATATATATAATGAGTTTTCAACTAAGCAGAGTGTGCGGACTACCACCTGTGTCCACCTGTGCAGACTAGTTTTTCATTTAAGGAAAAAACAAGTGTTGTTGGTATATATCTATTTAAAGTTTGAAATAAAAATTGATTGTGGTTGTTTTTGTGTTTTAGAAAAAGTAACAGGGAAGCATAATAAAAAAATTTCGTATTCTTTCACAAAAAGAAGAAAAAAAGCTAAACCTGATAAAAGTTAACATCCATCCATCCATACTTATCTTTCTTCACACCCATAATAATGATGAAATCAAAGCAGACCTGATTGCTAATGCTTATCATACTGGCATGCAGCAGCGCCGACTTTGAAAAATTTCTGGGGGGGCTCGAACCAAGGCCGTAGCCAGGATTATTTTTTGATGGGGGGGGGCATCACATTTCTAATACAAGGTCATCAAATATGGTATAATAATGTACACACACTTACCCAAGGAAAAGAACATATACACACACAAACAACGGCCTGATTAACACAGGGGCCCTGAGTAGCAAAGGGCCCCAAAACTGGTCCTGAAAATGCCATCATATTCTTTGCCATTTATTTTATAAAATTATGTGAATCGAATTTATAAAACAAAATTAAGAGTAGCAGGGAGTTCACTGGGATAATACGGCCATCGGGCACTTCAATTTGAAACCAATATTGTGATTATGGTTAAGTTAAAATTGGAGGGGAAAGGCAGAATCTCGAAATAATGCTATATCTTCTCTTTAAGTTTTAAAAACAATATTTTTTCTTACTTTTCATTTTTATTTAAAATGTTAAAATTTCATAAACTATCTTTAATTAAATTTTAATAGAATGGAGAAGAAGGCTGATTTTTTACCAACTATGTGAAAAATACCAGAGCCGGGAATCGAACCTGGGCCATTCCGCTTAACGTGCAGATGCTGTAACCACTGAGCTACCCTGGCTGATTACCTGCTCGGCACTTCTCACATAATTTACGTTGGCAAGGTCACCGAGTCTGCATTAGAGCAGCTATGTCAAGTGACAAATTTGAACATGGCACAACTGCAATAAGCTATAAAATTTTTCATTAATTTTATTTTTTTTAACAGCTGTTAAAAAAAAAGTTCTAAATATATTTAATTAAAAGCGGAAGGCCCGGGTTCGATAACCGGCTCTGGTAGTTTTCACATAGTTGGTATAAAAAATCAACCTTCCACTCCAAAATTTTCTGAAATGAACTTTCAGGGTTGATGAATAAATTTCTAAATTAAATTAAAATTTCGTGGTCTATTGGAGTTGTGCCATGACTATTAATGTCACTTGATATAGCTATGTGTACAGACTCGGTGACTTTGCCAACAAATGTTATGTGAGAAATGCCTAGTTGGTAATCAGCCAGGGTAGCTCAATGGTTTGAGCATCCGCACGTAAAGCGGAAAGCTCGGGTTCGATACCCGACTCTGGTATTTTTCACATAGTTGGTATAAAAAATCAGCCTTACACTCCAAAAATTTCAGCAATGACCTTTAATTATTTAAGGCAATAGGACAAATGAAGTTAATATCACTACGTTCATATTTTTCGAACTAAATCTATTTATTACCTTTTTCTTACCCATAAGATATAGTATTGTTTTTGGGTCAAATTTTCTAAACTGAGTTTTTGTTATACTTACACGTTTTGAGGTCCCTTGAATCCAAAAACCATGTTCTTAGAAATGTTGGTGTGAAAGTTGACTGAATAATTTTAAATGAACTTTTGAATTTAATAAAAGATTTGAATTCTACAAAAATGTAGGTAAAGTAATGAAACAGGGGGTTGAGGGGTGGTAGCCCCCCCTTAACCCCTGTGTGAGGGGCCTGCCCCCCTCACACAGAATTGCTTGTCAAATAAAGCTGTTCCGAAAAATTTTTTTAACATAGGTTTGCATAACAGTCCTCGCTATCTTACCCCTTAATCTCCAATCTGCATTTATAGTATTAAATTTCAGGGTAGTCGTGTGAGTGACACACCAGATTATCAAGTTTTATTTTCCTAAAATAAAAAGTTTCATAACAAAAAAAAGGGGGGGGGCAGTATTGTATACCTTTTATTGTTTATAAATTCATGACTTACATCCAAAAAAGTTCATTTTTATTTAAAAATGCCAAGGAAAAAAAGAAGCAACCAAATAAATAAAATGCAAATATAAAATTAATAAAATAAAAAATGTAATAACAATATGGCAGGAACTTTTGTGAAAATAGTTATATTACTTTGCATCGATGTTTCTGAAAACTTTTGCTCCTCATGCACAAACCATAAGTGATTGGGATTTCCATAGCAAAGCAAAGGGAATCATCTTCCTCTGAACTCCCCCCTGCGCCCCATACAGAGACTTTCAGCCTTTCTTGTTTTTTCTTTTTTTTTTTTTTTTTCTTAGTCGATTTATGTCCATTTTCAATTGCAACAACCTTACTTTACAGCTATGATTTTGGTAAAAACTAAATGAGAAATAAAGGAAAGAATTTCTTGTTTAATAGGGAATCAGTATTCAAAATTTCTGGGGGAGCTGAGCCCCTACAGAAAAATTTCTGGGGGGGCTCGAGCCCTCGAGCCCCCACATAGTCGGCGCCACTGCTGGCATGAGTAACCAGACATTTGATAACATCCCTATCAATCATGAAATGAAAATAGGTCTCACATTTGCACAAAATAAAAGTATAGAAGGTTTATAAACAAAAACTGACATTAACATATGACATTTAAAAAAGACATTTTAAAAGACAGAAATTATATTTTTATTTAACAAAACATAATAAAAGTATATTTAACTCTCACATTAAAAAAAAAAAAAAAAGTCATACTTTAGAAGTTAAACTTAAAATAGCAGTATTTCTACAGTTAGTTATAGTTAAATTAAAACAGAAATATAGCTAAACGTGGGGAAATTATCCCGCATTTCACAAAAATATTGTAAATATATATGACAGTTTTCAGCAGTCAAATATAAAAAAGGCTGAATTTTTATTTTATTTTATAATTTATACAAGAAAATAATATATTTAGGGAATCAACTTTGAAAAGTGTGAATTCTGTCAATTAGTCTGTTTTAGCAATTGTCAGAAAAAATAATTGCATATTTTAGTAATTAATTGCAAATTTAATGAGCAGCAAAATAGTTCCGTAGTTTAGCAATCAGCCATGAAAATATTGTTTCATCTGTCATAATTTGTTAAAAGACACTTTAAAAACACTTAGATATATAAAACATTATTACAAAATTACAAAAAGCATTATATTTCATTAAAAACTTACTTACATTTAAAATACACTTGTTTTGAAGCTTTTTGCTTTAATTAACAAAGCATCATCAAGAAAAACATTTTTACAATCTTGTTCTTGAAAGTGCAGCTCAATATATATCACAATATCTTACAGTTATAGATGAAGTTAAACTTGATGTAGAGGGGAAAAAAGATTGAAGACGGCATTCATAAAAAGTCAGTTTTAGACGAATCACAGGATAAGATTAGCAGGAACTTTGTTGGGTCACAAAGTGGTAACATCATGTCATAGGGCAGCAGTACTTGAGGTGTGGATCCATTAAGGTGGTTGCTCGGAGAAGGAGAGACCAGAGAAATTTGTTGATGGAAAGTGGATATTTGGGCAAGACAGTAATGTTTGGAAAAGAACTTGTAGAATCTGGAGAGTCAGTAAGCTTTAAATTATATGGATCTTGTAGAAAACTTGTAGAGAGCTTATAATGTGTCAGGTATGCAGTCAGAAAAGGCTATCTTGTAAAAAAGAAATTCTTGGCTTCAACATAAGTATACTGAGAAACAAATAAAATTCAATATCTAGTTCTGTTATATACCATATTTTTACTAAAATGACTGAATCTTTATAATTAATTACATTTCGACATTTTATAATATTAACAGCTTTAGAAATAACTGGTTCTTGAAGATTTTGTGGAGTTGAAATAATTTTTCTCCATATCCCAGATAGGTGTTGCACTAGAGTTATCAAAAATAAAATTAACTAAAGCTGAACTTCTTTCTTCTTTAATATTATGAATATACTCCTGAATTCTTCTACTGAGAGTTCATTTACTCTGACCAATATAATAAAACATATTATTATTAATTCTTATAATAACAGGAGACTTGGCGTTGGAATATTAAAACCCGAATAAACTACTACGTCCGAAACGCCAAAGAAAAATATTGGAAATGCATACAGCTATTTTGGTAGCCTTAAGCGTACTGTCTTCAGTGCAAAAAGAATTCTGAATCTGGAGAAGTGCTCATATGTATAGGAGAATGGCCAATTTAGTTCAACCAATAGGATTACGGGAAAGGTGGGGAGAGTGGCCAATAGGAATTTAGGAAAGTTAACTGTGTAAACAGTAGAAAAAATGAAGAAAATGTGGACTGAATATAAAATTTCCAACAGTCAGACAAATAGGGAATAGCGAAATCACAATTTACAGGGTTTTTAAAAATTTTATAAATATGAAAAGCTTCAAAGAAATCGAGTTCATGAATGGGTTTAGGTCTTCAAATTATTTTAGCTGAATTAAATTTAAAATTATGATTTTCCTCCCAGCAATGTTTAGAAATAGCCGATTTATTGGTTTCTTGTTTGCGGACGTAATTCATATGTTCTTTTAGACGAAATTTAAGACTGTGTTTAGTTTGGCCAATATATGATAAACCACACTGACAGGAAATACTATAAATACCCCAAAAATTATGCATATCAATGAGATCTTTTAACTGAGAAAAGGTGAGCTTATTGGAAGGCGAAAATATTATTTTAAAATCATATTGTTTGAGAATTTTAGCTATGGTTTGACTGGATTTAGGAAAATAGGGTAAGACAATACTGATATTAGAAAAGACTGATTTAATAGACGAAATATGATGGAGTTGTAATTTTTGGATAGCTTTGTCTATAATGGAAGGGCCATAACCTCTGTCAATTGCAATGGCTTTCCGGTATTTAATTTCAGATTTTAATAAAATGGGATTTGAACAAATATTAAGGGCACGGTTTACAAAAGTATAGAAAGCAGCCATTTTTTGGTTCGGTGGGTGTCATCCAATGATACCAAACTTATGTCTCTGTAGCAATGAGAGAAAAAGTATGGGCAAATTTATGAAACAAGAATTTTGAAAATTTGCACATTTTACTCATTTTTCCAGCCCTGTATATCAAAAACTAAAAGAGATAGACTTAGTAATTGGTAAATATTCATTTCTCTATAAAACCAATATTTGAGCCCAGTATCGTAAAAATCGGAGGGGTCCGGTTGTGAGCTGTGTTGATTTGATACAGAAATGATCCTTTAACAATTTTAATGAAATAAACGTACCACATATGCCATGTAATAGGGTGCATTATCATCTTGATATGCTGATTGTGAAAAAATCTAAAATACCTCCAAAATAGTCAGTCAGGCATCAGTTTTTTAATGGCTGAGTTTTATTTCGGGTTAATTGATTCCTTGAACATGAAAATTTGCTGACTCATTAAAAAATTATGCACTTTCGTATCAAATTGTACAGAGAATGTGTCACTGTTTTAAAAGTGTAATTTTCATTAAGTCACTCACATTTTCATCATCAGACCTGCTTGTTTCTGTCAGCTCGAAATAAGTTAAACTTGATTCATTAGAGAGAACCACTTCAGCCCAATAATTAACTGATCATTTTTTAATTTTTTTTAACTTTCTGAAGTCTTGTTTTCCTAATTCTTTTCGTTAAGAAAGGATTTTTTTCTTTTTTTTTTTCAGATTTTTTTTTGGCACTTAAACTTGTTTTGTTTAATTGTTGTTGCACTGTATTTAAAGAAATTATGAGAGAGAGAATAAACAATCTTGATTTCTATATCAAATGAAATTCGGAATTGGAGAAAAGGCGTAAGGAACTTCGTTCCTGACAGGGGTCCCCCAACCGCACATCTTTTTTTTGTTCATGTATTTCATTTTCAAGTCATCTGCAAAAATCTTATTTATGTATGTAAGTTTTCAGTTTTAATTGAAATAGCATGATGAGGTTAAATTTGTTCCAAAATACTAATCTTATCTTGAAATGGCTTTTGCAAAGCAGATCTTAACATCACAAGGCATACATACATCATAACTTTGCCTTTTAGAGAATAAAACAGACATTCCCTGATAAATCTGGGAGAGTACAAATCTGAGACTTAAATTGATCTTCTCGCATTCATGTATTTACTTATGATAACAAACTTATTGCAGATTGTATACTCGCTATCCTTCATGAAATATTAGTATACTTTTATTTGACTTTAAAGTTTTCTCCCCCGCCCTAATAAATACAGTTTTTTAGATTAGTTAGGATTGTTGTTTTAGATTAGGGTTAGTAAAAAGTGGTTATTTCAGCTATGCTTACTATATAGGAGGGGGGGGGGGAATCTTGATTTTAATGGAATTCTTTTTTTTTTTTTTTTTTAAGTACAATCTTCTTGATTCATTCACTGAGAAGTTGGCAGGTATGCAATACTGTTTCTGCCTTTTACTTGGATAAAGTTCTGGAAATCCAGTTTCTTCAAATTTAACAGTCATACTATTTAATGCCTTTGCATAGATTGTATTGAGTTCTGTCTAAACTCAGTTGTCCCCTTTAATAAAAATTTTTAACTATACTTTTTAATGCTGTATAAATACACACACAAACATATATATATATTATGAAAACCTTTTCAAACATTGCACAGGATGAAACCAAGTATCTCATGAAGAACTAGAAAGAACACGAATAAAGATCTCTTAAGAAACCATTAAGCAATATTTTAATGAAGGCATGCAACATCAATACTTTTTCAAGGTCTGTGATTGAAAGTCGTATGCAAATTAGGTGTTATTTCTGTCATACATATATATATATGAAATATGATCTTTCTGTAGGTCATTTTGTGTTGTAAACTCACAATAACCAGCTGCTGCATTTGACAAGTTAAAATAAAACATTCAGATTATATGACACACATGCTGCAATCATATTAGTACTTCAAATATGTTTTGAAAGTTTTACCATAATTTTAAATCCTGAGCTTATACTTGGTCCTGTTCTCTTTTATCAATTTTGCAGGTATTTTAGCTGATATATCAATAACTTACAGAACAAATGCTTCTGGATTTGTGTATAGGGGAAAAAAAAAAAAAAAAAAAAAAAACTTATGAATCATGCGCGTAGCCAGGGGGGGTGCCCTGGGTGCCCGGGCACCCCCCCGTTCGTGCACACCTAGGTGTAGGGAATTTCACCAATTTACTTGCCACTGGTAAGTAAAATTTTCAGCAAGAGAAAAATATACCAAAAACTTCAATGTATATTCATAAAACAGACTTTTGTTTGTAAGTTTCTTACAATCAAAAAATTTTGCTATATCTTCCCGTTTTAGACATCTTGAAAGCGGAAAATGACTTTCTATGTGTGTGTTTAGGGGGGGGGGGGTCATTGTGTGTTAGTGCATCTGTTAACTATTTTTTGTCCGTGTTTCACGTGAGAATGGCTGGACGCAATGCAACGACATTTGGCAAGAATTTAGGTCTGTACCAGCTTAAAAGTATACCTATAAAATTTTCCAAAATTCCCTCAGTTTCTCCCCTGGGGACCGAAAGTCAAAAACTCGTTAGTTAGCATAACTCGGCTCCAAATTACTTTACGATGAAGAATTTGCACATGAAGAGACTAGACTTGAATACAAAAATAAAATTTTCTGCGATTTTGGATTTTTCTATTTTTAAGGGGGAGGATGGAGAAAAATTTTTCAGAGGGAAATTTTTTGAAATTCCGGATTTTTTGAGTAGATACCAAAAGTGGTATAAAGTTATTAAAAACAGCCATGCGTCTTCTTCAGTATATTTCAAGAAACCCGTTTTTTATTTCTTTTAACTTTCAATTTTTTTTTTTTTTTTTTTTTTTTTTTTTTGGGGGGGGGGGCGAGGGGACGTTATAAGGAGGCAAATTCGAGATCCCTTTTTAGCGCTAAATTTGTCCTGGGAAATCTATGGAAGCTGCAGTCACAAATTTTAGTGCATGGATGCTTTATGAGCATTCTTAGGTTTTATGAAAATCCCCTCCTTTTTCTCAAAGGGATGGGTGGATGGGAATAAACACATATTTAAATTATATCAGATTAATTTTTATGTGTGGTTTAATTATGCGTACCGAACACGTACAACAAATGGATTTTCTGAAATTCCCCTTCCCCCCCCCCCCCCGCTTTTTAAAGGCGGGGGGGGGGGCGCCTTTTCAAGAGTAACTCTGCTCTAAATTATTTCAGATAAACGATATTTTGATGTGTCGATTAGTTATAGTTCCCAATGCACACACCACAAAGGGATTTTTCAAAATTACTTTCTAACTTACCGTAGAGGAGGGGGGGGGACAAAAAACACGCTTTTAAGCTTAAATATGCTCCAAATTATCTTAGAATGGTGAATTTTGGTGTGCGGTTGTTGTTTAAGTGTACGCAATATGCATTTTGGTGGAATTTCGTGAAACTTCTAACTTACCCGCGAGAGAGAGAGAAGGTGAATTGCGGGTAAATTGCTGCCGATGGCAATGGAAAACCGAATCCTCATGTTGCGAGCGGAAAAATCCCTACCTAACGCAGTGAGAATTTTAGTTGAAATTCCGTCTAATTTCAGTGATTTTTTTTCTTTTCATTTTTGTTTTTTTTGAGATTCTATTAGTAATGATATGGAAATTTGAGAATTCACTTAAATGTAGCGACCAGAGAAGCGGCAAAGTCTGCTAGTATATATATTCACTGTATTTCTTGCTGCTCCTAAATACCAAATGCGGCAATGCTCTCAGAGCTGGTACATCAGAGGTGCCAAGTTTGAACAGAGCGTTTCGGCCGCCTAGCTGTTTGAAGCCTTCTTTCTCCCCACCCCCCCTCCAAAAAAAAAAAAAAAAAATGCGTGAATATAAGCTAGGAACCTTGATAATCCCCTCTCCGTGAGGAACACTTCATCCAAGCCAAGACACTAATGCAGTCGCAAAGAACTCACAATCGTATTTAATCACAATATCATGGAACTATGATATTGCATATTTCTCACTGAGATTGGACAAATGGGACCTGTTTATAAGAATGTGCAAAAGAAAATTCAAATATTTTATTTTTTGTTGATGGAACTTCTCATTGGTTAATTTAATTTTATATTTTAAGTTTTCTGAATGTATATTATAAGCGGAGGGAACTTGAAATGATAATTGAAGTCGGTAAGCTTCAAAAAGTGGTGTGGATAAAAGTTCTCTGAATTATTTAAAAAATGTTTTTAGTTTAATTACAGTCTAAAACGTTCTAAGAATATAGTTATATTCGTTAAATGAAGAGTTTTGCTGGGTGCAGTAAAACACCACCCTTCCGAAAAATATATGCTCCCCCCCACAAAAAAAAAAAAAAAAAAAAAAAAAAAAAACTACCCAAAAAAACTTTGTAATGCAGCACAGCTTCCTTACTTTTAAGTGAATGTAAATTGCGTTTCTTTTGAGCTTATCGAAAAATTTGACGAAAACTACTCACAACGGCTACACTGATGGGCTTGATCTGAATTTGAACCCGGCACCACCCGTCTATCAGCTTCGAAAGCAGAACCCCTCATTCACTTATTGTGCCTGGCAAATGTGTTTCCTTATGGTGATTTTCTGGGCAATTTTACTTTAATGAGTTTATTTTGTTATTTCCTTGTTATTTTAATGCCATTTTTCCTGCACTTCTGATATATGGTGGTCATTTGGCATTCTGCTCAACTGTCATTCCACACCTTTTATCTGCTTCGATACAGTAACTTTACTTTGTGTTTATTTTCTGTGGGATTTTGTTGGTGTGAGTTCCTTTCGTTGCTTCCCTCCAATTCTATGCAATTTTTATGAAATATGTGCGATTATCATTTGGCAATACGTTCAACTGATGGTCAGAGACCAATCGGAGACAGAAATGCTCCATCTGCGTTCATAACCTTCCCTGCCTTCGATAATATCACCTTATGAGCTTATTTATTACGATTTTCTTAAAGTTTTCATATTATAGTCTAGTCACCACAGTTTACCACAATATAATTATATTCTAGTAAGATTCACATATAACCATCTGAAACACGAGTAAGATCTGGCTCACACTGATCCCTCATTATGTAAAGAAAAAATAATTTCCATTTGCAAATCAGATGGAAATTTCCATTTGATGATTGGTTAGTGTTGGTCGTATATCAACCGTATAGCTCAGTTTGTCGAGCACTGACGAGTTATATCAAAAGTCTCAAGTTCCATTTCTGACCTCGTCCTTTCCATTTTGTTAAATTAAATTCTGCTTTTCCATCAAAAATGTGTGCAAAACTCTTTATTTTTCAACTTATTTTTGACATTATATATATGTATAAATCTATATCTGTTTATGAATCAGTTTGCATTTCTTAGTTTTCGATGAAGAACTACACTGTTCGTTCAACCTATCACTATTGAAAATTTTACACTAATTAATCAAGACAAAATCTAACTAATGCTATATTTTTTTAATAAATTAATTAAAAACACTTTAAAAACATGTTAAAAATACATTTATTAAAATATAAAAAACTTCCAAAGCTTTTTACCTACATACAAGAAGGCATCATCAGGGAATTTAGTTTGACACATACTTCAGAGCAGTTATATGTACTTTTGAATCACATGGTTAACCGTTAAGTCCTTACATAAAATATATTCAACTGGAAGTCAGATAGAGGCTGGAGCTATTTCAGGAAGAGGAGGTGCTACAGTTGGACGCTGGAGTTATTTCAGGAAGAGGAGGTGCTACGCTTGGAGATTGGAACTATTGCAGGAAGAGAAGGTGCTACACTGGAGGTTGGAACTATTGCAGGAAGAGAAGGTGCTACACTTGGAGGTTGGAACTATTGCAGGAAGAGAAGGTGCTACACTTGGAGGTTGGAACTATTGCAGGGTGACAAAGTGCTACACTTGGAGGATGGGGAGACTGTAGAAACATCAGAGTGCAAATGTAGGAAATGAAAATTGCACTCTGATGTTTCTACAGTCTCCCCATCCTCCAAGTGTAGCACTTGGACCCCAGTTATATGTATGAATACACGTATATTAAAATACTCATACACACGCTTACGTATATACATATGCGTACTATGTATGTATATCTATGCTGAAAATTTCAAATTAAAATTTGGGCACCCCCCCGCATGAAAAGCTGGCTACGCCTATGTGAATGAAATATAATTTATTATTAGTAGAAATAACTTTTGTTTCATTCTTTGTTAAATTAATGTTTTCTAGATTTTTTTTTAGGGTGTGGGGGAGCAAGTGTTTTATTATGTCTTAATTTTTTAAAGGTTATTTCTATCATTAACTTCTCAACTATTTTATGTAATTTTTAAAATATTTTACTTGAAAAGTTATATATATTATTTCTGTTTTAGCTATGGAATTTAAAAAACTTTTGTACTTGAAATGCTCTTTCCGTGTATGCTTCATCATCATCACCAATCTTTATTGCATACCAACTTATTTATTGTGGATGTGGTTCTTTCTACTGCCTTTTCGTATTCTTAATTACCCTACCTATTGGTATGTTGAAGGAGTTATGTATAAATGGTTACTTACTGTTGTTGCATCATGGAGTTGGGGAGCTGGATATCAAAGTAAGTTATTATTGAATTCTTATTTAAAAAAAAAAAAAAAAAAATAATAATAATTATAAATTGAAATGAAAATTGGTTTTATTTTTAAAGATTTAAAAAAAAAGGGGGGGTATTTTTTTTTATACTGTATTATAAAATAAAAATACCTTCAAATACAAATTCTTTCAATGCATAATTAAAAGATACAGGGCCCGAAATTTCAACTTGGATTACACTCGCCGAAAAAAATGGTTACTCGCCACAAAATATGATTAACTTACTCTATTTCTTACTCTTTTTTTTTTTTAAAACCAGAATTTTTATTGAAAAAGAAAAATTACACAATGTTTTTTATTTTATAAGAAAATAGAAAACATTCAATTTTGAAAAAGAGGTAATTTTAGGAGACACAAAATTGAATGAAAATGATTATAAAAACAGATTCAAAAGCTACTTTACACAAGTGGTGGAAACATTTTTATCTCAAATGATGAATTTGGATCAGTACACCTTAATTTAAATTAATAATATACGGATACGAGAGAAAAATTCCTAATTTTTATAAGTGCCACTGGACAATATAGATTTTTATTATTATTATTATTAGTTTTTGCTATAGACTTTTTTCTTTTTTTTTTTGGTACTTTCATGCAGTTAGATAAAAAAAAAAAAAAAAAAAAAAAAAAAGTTGGTAGACATTTTTTTGATTAAAATCATAATCATAAAAGGAAAAATAAAATTGGCAAATGAAAAAATAAAATTAATATTCGGCAAATGAAACGATTTGTTTTAAAAAACAGTCATTCTTTGTCAACATTTTATAAAAGTTCTTACAAGTATAACCTAAATTACTCTTAGTAGTTAATAAGTTTTTAAGTTAATAAGTAGGTGTATAAAGGGGATTTTTTTCACATGTCTACATTTTGTTCATTGAAGAAAACAGTCGCTTTGTGGGAGCATTTTTGCTAGAAGGACATAAAATGAATTCAACTAACGTTTGCATATTTTTTTGAGGTGGTGGTAGTGTTATCATTAAGGCCAATTGTCTGATCTGAGTAAGAGAGTCCCTTCACGGGTTTTTTCTAAGAGGTCCTAGCTCATATTTATGCTAGTTTCGGAGATAACCACGGAAAACACCTAACAGCTAAGCCAACAAGCGCGACCAGGTATCGAACCCAACGTCTCACGTAGACCAGCTTCAAACACGGAACCTCTCGATCACTGCTGGGCCAATTTTTATGAGGAATATTATTCATGCAAAAGTGAGAACACACGTCAACCGACCGCATATCAGCCAGAGTACAACTACCTTAATGATTTTATGACAATTTCAATAGTAATTTTGTGTTCTGGATCAAAGAACTGTTGAAATATAGAAAATACTTTTATTTATTTGTCATTCGAAGAATCTGAATAGACATAAGCCATAATATGCTTTGGCAAGTTTATTAGAAAGTTGTTCTTTTTGAGAGCCTAACGCAGAAAAAAGTTAGTGTTCACTGTTTGATACAGCTAGCAGCCGTTTAAGCTTCCCAGTTTTGTGAAATTTTGAAATTAAGGAATAAATCCTTTTCATTTGAAAAAGAGGACAGCGAACGAAAAAAACATAAAATAGAGGACTTTTTAGTCTTGTAATGTTTGTTTCGTTTAAGAGGGCAGAGCGTTGAAAAAGAAGATTGTCCTCTTGATAAGAGGATGTCTGGTCACCTTACCTAATGTTCGCATGATTTTACGTTTTTAAATAGATTTTTTTTTTTTTTTTTGGTGGTAGCACCGTATAGTGTAAAATTTCTGTCCACATTTAGACCGAAATTTTACTCGCCAAAGTAAAATTTCCACTCGCCAATGGCGAGCTGGCGAGCGGAAATTTCGCGCCCTGCTTATAAACATACAACTTATATAATAAGGGGAAATATATTTCTCTATTTAATAGAACTGTAGTGAAACAAGTTCCCTTATCTACAAAGTATGTAAAAATTGAGTAATGTAAGATTAAAATTTTTCATAAATAGCACAATATATTCTTATAAAATCACTAAAATTTTTAATAATTACCTTTTCACAGAATATCTAATATTATTTATGTGTATTCCGTAAAAAGTTTTAGGCCTTTTAAAAAAAAAAAAAAAAAAAAAAAATCAAACTTTTTAATGATATAAGTTAAAAATATATCATTTTCTTTATTTTGTTGTTTAAATGAATAATAAATAATAATAGTAATAAACCCCAAGCCCATTTTTTTTAGTTCCGCATCATACTATTGGCATGGGGAACTTAGGTAATCGTGAAAAAATTTGATCTCGGTTTTTTGACTTTTTTATACGTTTTCAGGTGTGAGGAATCTGAAAATGACAAAATTTGTATGGTGTCTGTCTGTAGGGTGTCCGTTAGTGTGTCAATCCGTTAGTGTGTTAGTCTGTTAGTTTGTTAGTCTGTTAACACGATATCTCACGAACAGATGATCGCAGAGAGGTCAGATCAGTTTTAAAATATTACTTTCGATGCTGGCAAGAACCCTATTCTTTTGCAACATTCGAATTAAAAAACTTCGTAAGTTATGAGAAATTTACGATTTTCTTAACATGGGAGAATAGGACAAAATTTCACTTAAACGTGCATTAAATGGAAACTTTTTACTGTAAAAATGTCAGACCAGTTTTAAAATATCAGTTTTGATGCTGGAATGAACATCAGTAACTATAAATATGCTACTTTGAAAATTTTGCAAGTTATTGGAAATTTACGAATTTCTTAACATGGCAGGCAGTATAGGGCAAAATTTCACATAAACGTCTATTTTTAGAGATATTTTCATCGTAAAGATTTCAGACTACTTTTTAAATATTATTTAGAACACTGGCATGAATATTAATGACTATGAATTTTTCAATATAAAAATTTCGTAAGTTATTGAAAAATTACGAATTTCTTAACATGGCAGAATAGAGCAAAATTTCACATAAACGCCAATCTTGAGGGATATTTTCATCGTAAAGATGTCAAACCACTTTTTAAATATTATTTTGGATACTGGCATGAATATCATAGACTATGATTTTTCCAATTTAAAAAATTCGTAAGTTATTTGGAATTTACGATTTACTTTACGTGTCAGAATAAGGCAAAATTGAGCATAAACTTTCATTTTGAGGATCATAAATACATTAGACAGCTTCAAAATTACATTTATGATATTTGTTTGAACATGATTGAATACAAATATTCCAATAAGAAAATTTCGTAAGTTATTCGAAATTTAAGAATTTATCAACATATCAAAATTGGGCGATATTCCATATAAATATGAATTTTGAGGATTATTGCATTGGAAATAGTAGCATGAAAACTAAACAACCAAATTGACCCTGATAAAATAAATTAATAGATTTGAATAAGATAAATATATCGAAGTGAATGGTGGATAGCCTATTAGGCGGGGATTTCATTCTGTCACTGTATCGAGCTTTGGTCAAACTCATTTCTTTTAACATGATTATAATATTTCTTTTAACATGATTATATAAGGCGATCAGTGATATGGGTCTTGAAATTTCATTTCGATTATGGATGTTTCTATACAATATAGTGCGCCCCCTGGTGGTGAAAAATGGAACTAGGTGATTTTGTAGTAGACCCTATCATGTTATATCTTATTTTAAAGGTCTTGGTATTTCCTGACCGTTGGTGATGTTCGTACAGAACACACTGTGCCCCCTGGCGGGAGAAAGGGCAACTAAAGGATTTTGCAGTTGACACCTCCATGTAACACCTTATTTGAAAGGTCTTGGAAATTCAAGATGATTGGTGATGTTCGTATGCAACATACTGCGCTCCCTGGTGGAGGAAAGTGAATTTTGCAGCGCGTGCGTAGCATGCCTGCTATACGGTGCCGCAGCCACAGGCGGCGGAAACACGATTCAGAGGTTCGTGCGGTTCAAGATTAATTTTTAAGAATTTTTTCATGGTATTAGCGACCCGCATGTACGCTGCCACAGGCACCGGGGTCACGAGCCCGAGTTCCGTTCTGTTTGAGGCAATTTTTTTTGTTATATATGATTATTATTTGTTTCGCGATGCTTTCATTTAAAAATAGAAATTCAAACAAAATAGAGTTAAAGATATTAAATCATACAAATTTAAAGTTCATTTAAGGTAATTATCATGGGCCCGGGCAACTCCGGTCGGGTTCGTTTGGTTCCAGGTTAATTTTTGGGAATTTTTTCATGTTGTTATCGATCCGTGTATGCGCTGCCGCAGGCACCGGGGTCACAAGGCAGAGTTTCATTCGGTTCGAGGTAATTTTTTTGTTACAGCTGATTTTTTATTTTTTTATTTTTTGCGATGCTATGCTTTTATTAAAAAATAGAAATTCAAACATAATCGAGTTAAAGATATAAAATCATACAAATTTAAGGTTCATTTAAGGTTATTATCATGGGCCCGGGCAACGCCGGTCGGGTTCGTTTGGTTCCAGATTAATTTTTGGGAATTTTTTTATGTTATTAGCGGCCAGCGTATGCGCTGCCGCAGGCACCGTGGTCACAAGGCAGAGTTTCGTTTGGTTCAAGGTAATTTTTTTGTTACATCTGATTATTTTTTCGCGATGCTTTATTTAAAAATAGAAATTCAAACAAAATCGAGTTTAGGATTTAAAATCATGCAAATTTAAGGTTTATTTAAAGTTATTATCATAGGCTCGGACAACGCCGGGCGGGTCAGCTAGCATGTAGTCATAGTATTAAACGAAATAGAAAATAAAAGATAGCAACTATTTATTTGGAGTCAGTTTGACGTCACCAATGACAATACTTTGTAGAAAGTGGTGTCGTATTTCTATTTATAAGCATTTTTCCGAATTTCTTTTTTTTAAGTGAAATGTCGTAAATTATATTAGATGTTTTAACTTGAAATACATTTAAATAATGATGCGACTGTTTTTGAAACATTACGGTCAATAAAGTGACCGTCGCATTCGACGGGTTCCAGCTAGTTTCTTTTAACATGATTATAATATGTCTCGCACTAGAAATTTATGAGAACATAAATATGATGGGGAACTAAGCAGAGTTCACCTATGCCAGCTAGTGTTTTCTAAGTACTAGTAGATATAAAATTCTGCACAAAACAGAATTTAATTTATTACAACAGGACTTATTTAAATCTATTCTTCCATATAAAGAGATGCAGTAGCTGTATTTCATTCCCTAGCATTGGTTACTATACTAATTTCTTAAGATTTCTTTTTATAGGTTTAGCATAGGAGCCCCTGGGTGGCTTTTAAATTTTTGTTGTCATTTTAGCAATGAATTAAAATGGCTATTGCAATTGTATGTTAGTAAAGATCTTGGTGAGAAATGTCCAAGCTACTTTGGTTTTGGTGCCAAATTTCAAATTTTGTCAAGGGGTTTTGTATCAAAGCTGTTCTATTTCTTTAGCACGATTTTTCTTAATTTTATTTTAATTATTTAAAAGAAAAATGTTTGCACATTCATTTTTTTTTTCTTTAATAATTTTAAAGTTAAAATAGGGTTTTTATTTAATATATTTTGAACCAATTATCTAATTAAACTAAAAAATATGGTGTTAACTAGATTTTGTCCTGATTAATAAGTGTACCAAAATTTAATAATACAAACCAAAAAATCCAGACAGATACAGTGACAAACTTTCAGCTTAATGTAATTTAACTAAAAACAAAAATGTTTGCACGTTCAAAGTGACAGATAAAAATTGGTAACAGTGAAAAATTGCTGACCGAAAGAAATAGAATGATCTACCATACTAAAAAATGTGTGTGTATATATATACAGTAACTGCTGCTTAATAAACTCACTGGTTAATAAAATCAGCCGCTTAATCTAATCAAATTGCCAGGACCGGAATCAAATCAATACAAACTACTTTTAAAGCCGCCGCTTAATAAAATCAGCATTGCCGGTTCATAAACTCAAAAAAAAAAACTCCTCAGTAGCCAAAAATACTATTTATGCACACTAAAAAAAAATTATTTACATTGTGATTAGGGATGAAACGGATATCCGGTAACTATCCTGTATCCGGCTGAGTTTTAAATATCCGACGGGGTACCGGATATCTTCACTCCGGATACGGATATCCGGTAATTTCAAGTCGGATATCCGAAGCAAAAAATTAAAGCTTAAACTCCCCTCAAATGAAAATTTTGCGAGAATTATTATATTTTTTTAGATCCGTTGTAGCTTAAAGGTTTTTTTTTTTTTTAAGAAAGAAAAAAAAGTAAGCCTTTGTGAAATTTGAAATTAGCCTCTTTAGCAAACAAATTTAGACAAAAGTAGCTTCAGGTCTAAGAAATATAGAAGCCCTATTTTAATTTTATACAGAGTTAGCTAGGTTTTTCCAGAGTGATCTATATCATTCCCCCTACTCTTCCCCATAACAATGAAAAGAGCTGTTCCTAAACAAATGATATTATATTCTGTGCAGTGCATATAACTCTGTTTTTATGACTTTTGTTTAATATGTTGTTAGATTGTTTAGTAATATTGTTAGTATTGGAAATAAAAGTTGTTAGATTGTTTCTAAAATGAGTCAAATAATGCGCATTTATTGACTAGAACCTGCTTGTTTATTTTCAATCCACCTTTTCATACATAAGTAAGTTCTTGTTTGTGTGACCATATATTTATACTAGCAGAGCATCTATATTGCCTGCGCCATCTACCTATTCGATTTGTATTTAAAAAATAAAAATAAAAAAATTATATAAATTTATGCTTTTAACAGAATATCTTGCTAAAGCACTTGAATTAAGAATTCCCATTACATTGCATAGATATATTCTCCAAAATTAAAATTACTTCAAATAAAAGTACATATTTAAATTTTCAGAAAGTCTCTACTTTGACTTTCAAATTGTTAAAGGAGAAGAAAAAAATATTTTCTTAAATGTTCAATTATTTAAAGTTTTTGATTTTGTACATTAGAAAAACTTAACTTTTAATTAAAGAATTTTAATAAATAATCTAAGCTTTTCTTTCTTATCTGTACAGAATATAAAAATATAAAATAAGCAAAATTTATACAAAGAAAAAAACATAAATTCATTTTGAATTATTACTTTCTTCTATGTTAAATAGCAGGAAGTATTAGATTCGTAAAAATTTTCAACTTCCAGTTTTCAGTGGATTTACGCATTTTGGGGGTAACCAGAATACAATTTGACCATTTTTAGAAAATGTCTGTGTGACAAAAATTTTGTGCAGCAGCTCTAGCTCAAGACTTAATGCACAGAATTTCATATAAATTTATACATAGTTACACCTTAACAAAAAAAAAAAAAAAAGTGTCCATGAACTTTTGGTGCAAATCACTCAACAGGTGGCACTACTGTACTGTGATTTCTCCTATTTAAAGGAAGACTATATCTCAGCTTCTACTGTGTATAATTTAAAAAAAACTGCCACAGGGCTATTATGAAACACATTTATTTAATTTCTGTGCATATCGGCCAATAGGTGGTCCTGCTATGCTGCAATTTTCCCGTGATTGGGGAAGTTATATCTCAGATTCATTTGTGTATAATTGCACAAAATTTTTTATGTGATATGTGAGAGGGGCATTTTTATAAAACATCACGTTGATTCAATTTTGGTGCATACTGGTCAATAGGTGGTCTATGCTGCAATTTACTCTTTGAATAGGAAGGCTAAAGGTCAACATTTATAATATTTAACTGCACTTAACTTGATATGCAAGATAAATAATATGAGAGCGAAAGCTGGCTTAATTTGTGTATATATCGAGCAACAGGTGGTGCAGCTGTTCTTCATCTACTATGATTCTCCACAGGGCTACATCTCAAAATCTTTTGATTAAAATTGCACTAAACTCTATATCTAAAATCTTTATTGTGAGAAGCTATGATTAAGTTTCTTCTGTGCATGTTAAACAGCATGTAGCATTGTTAAAAAGAGTGATATAGAAGAAAGTTTTGTGATGGCCATAACATACTAGTTTAAAGGTTTTATTTTTTTTTATGTTTTCTTATAAATGTCTCAAAAGAAAGTATTGAATTCATAAAAATTTTCAACTTCTGGTTTTCGATGGATTTGCGCATTTTAAGAAGTCTAGAACCTGGTATGATCAATTAAAAAAATATATATATGTTTGTGTATATGTGACAAAAATTCTATCCAACAGTACCTCTAAAATTACTACGTATGAACCATAATATAAATAAGTGTTCATCATTTGGATAATAAGTTGAACCATAATATAAATCAGTGCCTATCAACTTTTGGTGCATATGGCTGAACAGGTGATGCTACCGTACTGCGATTTATGCAACTTAAAGAAAAGCTATATCTTAAAAACTACTGAACAGAATTTCATAGAAATATATATGTACATGCACTTTGGCATATATTAGTGCCTATCGAATTTTGGTGCCAATCATTCAGCAGGTGGTGCTGTTATACAGCGCTTTTTGTAATTTTAGGGAAGGCCATATCTTAGGTTGTATTGCATATAATTACATGAAACTTTATGTTGGAAGGGCATTATGAGAAATTATGCTGATTCAATCTGGGTGCATGTTGGCCAATAGGTAATGCTGCTATACGGAAATTTCCCCCAAAAACAAGAAGGCTATACCTCAGATTCTATTGTGTATAATTGCACAAAACTTGGTATGTGAGTGATCCAGCCATTATGAAACACTATTGTGATTTATTTTGGGTGTATATCGGTCAACAGGTGGCAATACTGCACTGCAATTTATATCATAAATGGGCTAAGTCTCAACTTCTATGACATAAGTGCATAAAACTTGATATGTAAGACAACCATTATGAAAACGAATGTCGACCTTATTTAGGTGTATATTAGCCGATAGGTGGAGCTGCTATTATGATTTTTCACAAGCTTATATCTCAGCATCCGTTTATTAAAATTGCACTGAACTCCATGAGCAAAATATTTATTGTGAGAAGCTATGGTTTAAACTTTTGTACAACGTAAACAGTCAGTGGCACTTATATAGAATGATATAACAGGAAGTTTTGTGATTGCCACAACATATTAGTTTTCCTATGAAAATAACCCTTCAACTATGATTATTGGTAAAATATTTTATTTCACTTTTTTAATACTAGTAATGTAAAAAATATGTAAATAATAAGTTTTATTCTTGTAATTCATAACAAAACCTATCTTTTTGTGACAATACTTTTCATGACAAGCTGCAAGTATATGAATGAGTATGTTAAGCTTAAAGTTTTATTCTTCATGGTGATATTGCACAAATAAATAAAATATTAAATATGTTTAAGTAAATTATATTTAAAATGTTTTTAAAAGAATAGTATATGAAATCTGTTTATATTTTATTGTAAAAAAAAAAAAAGAAATATACAAAAAAACAAAACTAATGCCGGATATCCGGTCCGGATATCCGTATCCGGCAGGCACAAGAGCTCCGGATATCCGGTATCCGGCAAAATCACTATCCGTTTCATCCCTAATTGTGATTAAAAAAAAAAAAAAAAAAACATAATTTAAAACAGAACAATCTCTCCTTTATTGCTTATTGTCAAAAGTTTTACACTTGCAGAATAGTTACAAATTAAACACGCTCCATAACAATTTCCAGGAAAGTATTCTTCAAAACGCTCTAATAAGTTACAAATTTGATTTGATTTGCAAATGATATATATTTTTTCAATTTTTAATTATTAAAAGACAATTTCTAGTTCTTATTTAGAAATAACGATAAATCAAGAGCTTTAAATGGAAAGATTTTAAATTTATAAGTAAAGCGTTAACTTTTGGTAAAGAAATGACAATGTTTCTCAAAGGAAAGTGCATAGGAAATTGTAATGTGTTTAATTTACTTATATCGTAGGAACAATTAATTATCTATCAAAAATTAATTAATATTGTTTATTAATTCCATTATTCGTTACCGTTTGAAATTTCTTTCCAAATTCAGAGAAGCAATACCTTTTTCTTGAGTTCAGGAACGTTCGCCAGATATAAAAATCAGCCGCTTAATAAAATCCCTTTGGCTCAGGATGAATGTGATTTTAATAAGCGGTGGGTACTGTATATTGTTACAAAGGATTAAACTCTTTTTCTTCATTATAGCAATATACTCAAAATAAATGTAATAAGGAAATGTAAGATTGTTACATTAGCAGTGTAGTCAAATGATTAAAAAAAAAAATTTCTACTGAACAGAAGTCAACCTTGGATTAAATTTGATCACCAAATTTGATGAAGGATACCAACAAGTAGAAGACCTGAGCTTGTTAAGATGAGAAGCCTTTTCTCATTCAGAAATGAATCTTTTGGTTTATTTTTTAAATTGTTTTTAGATTTCTTATATCAAACCATTCCCAAGATTATGAAAGAAGTGATTTACTCCTGAATTGAGTCAGTTGTATTTAGATCACAAATTGTGTATTTGTTACACTGAGAGATTGTGCAACAAGCTTTTGATTACTAAAAAAATGATATTGATGATCTGTGTTTTATATATTGTTACGAAATTGTAAATAATTGTGTTTATTTTTGTATAAATTCTTTCAAAGAGGCTTAGTAAGTTGATAAAGTGCTAATTTTGTGCATTTCTAGTCGTTTTAGCGTTGAAATAGCCTTATTTTCCCTTAAAAACGCATTAAAAAGCCCCAGTAATGCAGGTAATGGATTTGGCGACTTTTTCCCACCTTGGCGACCTTGGCGAGAAAATCCTTATATGGGATATACCAAATATGGAAGCTGTAAGTTGATTGGCTGACCACTTTCTAGAGTTTTCTCGAAAAATCTGGGTTCCATGGAACAGTATATAAGGAAGCGCTTTCTCGCCTAGGCAGTCAGTTCAGTTCAGTCTAAGATCAGCTTCTGTCAATGTTGCATTGCTTTGAGTCTCTTTGGAAGAGACTTGTTTCAAGTGTTATTGCTATACAGTTTGTACTGTGGATTTGCTATTGACAGCTGCTGTTTAAGCTGCGATTACTGCTTGAATTGAAGCTGATACTTGGTTTATTGACCTGTATTTTTCTGGAACTTTCTGTGAATAAATTACTGCATTTTTGTACGTTTGGCCTTTCATTCTCGGACAACTCACGAACCCCCAAGTACGCAACATTTCTGGTGTCAGAAGCGGGGTTGTCTGTGAATGGTGATAACGAGAGCTATGGAGCGAGAAATGAAGAAATTTCTAGAAGGTCTCACAGCTCAGATGAATGAGTTAAGATCTGGATTGATAGAGAAAATGGAAACAGGACAGGAAAAGATGGAAGCATCGCAAAGAGAGATGAAAGAAAGTATGGAAGCATCGCAAAAAGAGATGAAAGATAGCCTGAGTCAAGAGATGAAAGAAATGAAGGTAGCACAAGAGAAAATGGAAACATCGCAAAGAGAGTTGAAAGACACTATGGGTGAAGTTCAGGAAGAAATTAAATCTAATCAAGATGAGATGAAGAGAGCTTTCAACAGTGAAAGAATCAATCGAGGGTAAATTAACGGTGATGGAAAATAGAATGGATGGAATAGAAGAGAAAGTTTTGAAAATAGAAGAAAGTTTTGAAGAGAAAGCCATGAAGATAGAAGAAAATGTTATGAAGGTTGAAGAGAAAGCTATGAAGATAGAAAAAAATTTTATGAAGGTTGAAGAGAGTGCTACGAAAATAGAACGGAGTTTCAAGGAGAAAGTTAAAGAAAATTTTGATCAGGAACTGAAAGGAAGGTTTTCAGAGATAGAAGGTAAACTGAAGAGAATAGAAGAAGATCTGGTGAGAAAAGTGAAAGAAAAGTTAGAATCCAGAATCAGGAATTTATTAAGCTATCTACCTACGATGGCAGTTCCTCCTGGCATGTATATAAGACGCAGTTTTCCATCGTAGCTGAAG
Organism: Salticus scenicus; assembly: GCA_963930645.1. Lineage (NCBI taxonomy): Eukaryota > Metazoa > Arthropoda > Arachnida > Araneae > Salticidae > Salticus > Salticus scenicus. The sequence continues at coordinate 310,684,724 of OZ005648.1, forward strand.
CTAACGGCTGGGACTCTACCGCCAAGTCAGTCCACTTAGCAGCAGCATTACGGGGAGATGCAGCTGAGATACTGAGAAATGTTTCTAAAGAAGAAAGGAACAACTTCGAGGCCTTGACTAGAGCACTGGAGCTACGGTTCGGAGAGAAGTGTTCTAAGGACTATAGTCGCCTTCAGCTAAAATCTCGTTACCAGAAAACGGGCGAAAGTTTGCAAGAGCTGGCAGCGGGCATTCAGAGATTGTCACACCTAGCATTCTCAGACTGTCAAGCTGACACTCGAAACGACTTAGCTCTTCAGTACTTTATCGATGCTGTTCGGGATCCAGAAATTCAAAAAGCGCTGAGACTCTCCAACATCAGAGACGTAGAATCAGCTTTAGGCTATGCACTTAGGATAGAGGCAGCCCAACAAGCCTCCCGTAAAGACCGCCATACCATAAGAGCAGTCTCATTAAATGATACGCCTGCTAATGAGAATGAAATGAAGAGAAGTTTCACAGAGATCTTAAAGAGATTGCGCAACCTGGAAAATAATATAGAAATAAAGGATCGGAAGATAAAGTGCTGGGGCTGTGGAGGGGATGGTCATGTGAAGAGGAACTGCCCTGTATGACCAACTATAGGAAATCGCCCGTCTTCACCATCACTACAGGGAAACTAAGAGGAGGCCATCTCGCGGGGCGGAGGTCGCCTGAAATTAAAGAGCCCCAATTTACCGTATTTCATGTTTCATCGATGAGTGGCGGCGATAATGGACTTTACGTCTATGGCCAAGTTAACAACACCGCCTGCCGGATGATTCTGGACACGGGAGCCAACGTGACCATCATTAGAGCGGATTTGGCTCAAGAACTAAAAGAGAAGATCATCTGGATGCCGCCCTGTGTTAAACTCCAGACTGTGACCGGAGACAAAATCAAAATATATGGAAAAATGAACTTGACCATCACTTTTGGAAATGCCAGTTACCATCATATGGCATATGTGGCAGATATAAGAGATCCTTTAATCATTGGAATTGATTTCCTGAGAAAATTTAACTTTCAGTTTGGACTTCAAGAATAATGAACTGCATTCGAGTTCGGAAGACATCGCTGTGTTCAACACTGAAAATCAAGACATTCAGACAATTTGCCAGATAACAGCCAAGTCTGAAATTTCCATCCCTCCACACACAGAGACAATAGTTTCAGGAACACCACATACAAAGCAATACTTCCGCTATGAACTGATTGAATACCCGAATACAGACAATAACCCAAGAGGAGTTCTGGTAGCTTCATCTCTAGTTGATCTCTCAAAGAGTACTATTCCTGTGAGAGTCGCAAACATCAGCGATAAGGTCCGAACAGTGAAGAAGGATGAGGTGTTAGCAGCCTGCACTCCTGTAACATGCATAAACCGCCCCATGCAATCAACCGAATCCAAGTCTTCTGAACAATTAATGACGGAATTACTCAAGAATGCAGAGTTAGGAAAGGAACAGAGATGTGCTGCGGAGAAGCTACTCCAAGAATTTAAAGACCTTTTTTCTCGAACACCTGAAGACGTCGGAAGAACGAACATCACCCAGCACAGAATTGATACAGGAAATCATCCTCCAATCAAACAACATCCAAGAAGACTTCCATTTGCTAAACAGGAAGAGGTCACTGAACTTCTAAGTGAAATGCAGCACAATGATGTCATCGAGCCATCAACGAGTCCTTGGGCCTCTCCCATAGTACTGGTGCGGAAAAAGGATGGTTCAACAAGATTTTGCATGGATTATCGTCGTTTGAATGACATCACGAAGAAAGACAGTTACCCTCTTCCCAGAATTGACGACACATTAGACACACTTGCTGGCAATAAATGGTTCTCAACTTTGGATCTGAAGAGCGGTTACTGGCAAGTAGAATTACATCCTGATGATCGTGAGAAGACTGCATTCACCACGGGACAAGGACTGTGGCAATTTAAAGTTATGCCGTTCGGATTATGTAATGCACCTGCCACCTTCGAACGCCTGATGGAGACAGTGCTAAAAGGACTTTCCTATGAAGCCTGTCTGGTATATTTGGATGATATTATCATTGTGGGGCGCACCTTTGAAGACCATCTACGAAACATCCGAAAGGTGCTGGAGAAGCTCAGAATGGCTAACCTCAAATTGAATCCTGGCAAGTGTAACTTGTTCCGTCGTGAAGTGAGTTACCTTGGCCATATCATCTCTGCCGAAGGTGTGAGAACTGATCCTGAGAAGATCTCTGCAGTCGAGAACTGGAGTCGCCCTGAAAATGTACACCAACTACGAAGTTTCCTGGGGTTATGCACTTCTTACAGGAAGTTTGTCAAGGGTTTCTCAAATATTGCCAGACCACTCCACAAGCTGACGGAAGCCAAACAGAAGTTCCTGTGGACAGATGAATGTGAAAATGCGTTCAAGCGACTTAAAGGGGCCTTAACATCATCACCTATCTTGACGTATCCACAGCCCGACAGACAGTTCATACTTGATACAGATGCCAGCCATGAGAGTGTCGGTGCTGTTCTGTCGCAGGAAATTGATGGTCAAGAACATGTCATTGCCTATTGGAGTAAATGCCTGTCTAAACCGGAGCGAAATTACTGTACCACCAGGAAAGAGCTACTCGCCATTGTAAAAGCCATAGAACATTTCCATCATTACCTCTATGGCAGAAGATTCCTGCTCCGGACTGACCATGCATCTTTAACGTGGTTGCTCCAGTTCAAGATCCCGGAAGGACAGATTGCCAGGTGGATACAACGCCTGCAGGAATATGACTTCGAGATACGTCATCGTAACGGGACTCTCGTGGCCTTGTCACAGAAGCCCTGCTCGGAAAGCTGCAAGTACTGCTCTAGAGCCGAACAGAAATACCTGCCGATAAATCCGGTTGCCTGCCAAGTTACTGTCTCAACACCATTAGAACAAGATCCCGATCCATGGAGTGACGAAGAACTTAGACAAGCCCAGTTGGAAGATCCTGACATAAAGCCAATATTACAGCTGAAGGAGACGACCAGCAACAGACCTATCTGGCAGGACATTTCCAGATTTAGTCCCATTACGAAAAGTTATTGGGCACTTTGGGACTCTCTTCATATCAGAAACAGCGTATTATACAGAAAGTGGGAATCTGATGATGGGAAAAGCTTCAGATGGCAGATTGTATTACCAAGATCAAAAATTCCAGATGCTTTAGAACAACTGCATAGTAGCTCTACCGGAGGCCATTTTGGAGTAATGAAGACTCTGCAAAAAGTTCGGGAACGCTTCTACTGGTGCAAGGCAAAGGAGGATGTGGAGAAATAGTGTAAATCCTGTGATGCTTGTGCGGCACGTAAAGGCCCGCAGAAACGAAGTCGAGGAAGACTGCAACGGTATAACGTGGGAGCACCATTTGAACGGATTGCAATCGACATCTTGGGTCCTTTGCCACGGACCTCCAGTGGAAATAAATACATCCTCGTCGTGATGGACTATTTCACCAAGTGGCCTGAGGCATATCCCATTCCCAATCAAGAGGCATGCACAATCGCAGAGGTCCTAGTGCAGCAATGGGTGTCAAGGTACGGCACGCCCCTACAACTTCATACCGACCAAGGTAGGAACTTTACCTCTGATGTTTTCAAAGGACTGTGTCAACTACTCGGCATAGACAAAACCCGGACAACACCTCTACATCCCCAGTTGGACGGCATGGTCGAGAGGTTCAATCGCACCATCCTGAATAACCTCTCTCTTCTAGTATCAAGGAACCAGCAAGATTGGGACTTGAAGTTGCCATTGTTCCTGCTGGCTTATCGAAGTGCTGTCCATGAAACCACCAGCTATACTCCAGCCCAGATGCTCTTTGGACGTGAACTTCGTCCCCCATGTGATCTCCTGTTTGGTTGTCCACCCGATGTGCCTTCATCGCCCAAGGAGTACATCCAAGATCTCCAGGCACGATTTGAGGACGTACACAACTTTGCTCGGGAGCGAATTCACATTGCAACGGAGAAAATGAAGACAATGTACGATCTAAAGGCTACGCAACATGAGTTCCAGGAAGGAGAGAAGGTCTGGTTGTGGAATCCTGTTTGACACAAAGGACTCTCTCCCAAGTTACAGTGCAACTGGGACGGACCATACACAGTATTAAAAAGGCTGAATGATGTAGTGGTGCGGATCACTAAAACACCTTCATCAAAACCGAAGGTGGTGCACTATAATAGGCTAGCCAAGTACCACAAGTAACGGTAATATTAAAATTAAAAATGTAAATACTGTTAAAATTTGCGTATGCGTAATGTAAATATTTGTATATAAATATTTGTACATATTTGTCAATTTTGTAAATATTTCTCACTTGATTTATATTTCTATTTTATCGTTATATGCAACTTAGTTTTTGTATTTTAGATTGTGTAAATTTGGTTAGTTTCGCCTCTTGACCAAGGGTTGCACTGCCCGGGACATGCAGTCCTTGGGAGGGGGGCAGTGTTACGAAATTGTAAATAATTGTGTTTATTTTTGTATAAATTCTTTCAAAGAGGCTTAGTAAGTTGATAAAGTGCTAATTTTGTGCATTTCTAGTCGTTTTAGCGTTGAAATAGCCTTATTTTCCCTTAAAAACGCATTAAAAAGCCCCAGTAATGCAGGTAATGGATTTGGCGCCAAATTTGGTGACTTTTTCCCACCTTGGTGATTTTTTTGGCGACCTTGGTGAGAAAATCCTTTTATGGGATATACCAAATATGGAAGCTGTAAGTTGATTGGTTGACCACTTTCTAGAGTTTTCTTGAAAAATCTGGGTTCCATGGAACAGTATATAAGGAAGCGCTTTCTCGCCAAGGCAGTCAGTTCAGTTCAGTCTAAGATCAGCTTCTGTCAATGTTGCATTGCTTGAGCCTCTTTGGAAGAGACTTGCTTCAAGTGTTATTGCTATACAGTTTGTACTGTGGATTTGCTATTGACAGCTGCTGTTTAAGCTGCGATTACTGCTTGAATTGAAGCTGATACTTGGTTTATTGACCTGTATTTTTCTGGAACTTTCTGTGAATAAATTACTGCATTTTTGTACATTTGGCCTTTCATTCTCGGACAACTCACGAACCCCCAAGTATGCAACAATATGTACTTCTGTTTCTCTAACCTGTGTTGTAATCTAAGAAGTTTGATTGATTGGTTTGTTCCTAGAATATTTGTGTAATGAAGTGCATTCAGCGACTAGAAATTTACAAATCACTGTCCACATATGAAAAAGTCAATGATTTTTGTTACAAGATATATGTTTATCAAAATTACAAAAAATCAATGCATTACATTGAATATTTTCTTAATTCTGTCTTGCTAACTATTCAAATGTGTAGTAATTGTAGTTTTGAGGTAAAAAAAAAAAAAATCTGAATTGTTTATGTGCATAAAAATTTGGCATAACAAAATTATTTTAAATGAATATGCACAAATTTTTTGCAATCAGATTTTAAAAATTTGTGTGATTTAAAGTTTTACCCTTTTTAACCATTTGAGATATGACTTGTGTGTGTGTGTATCACTTTCTCAGTGAGTCTTCATCACAGTTCTACATCATCATAGTGGTGCAAAGACGTATTATTATACATTTAAATGAACTTTTTAAAACTAACATTTTATAGAGCCTAATTTTTTTAGCTCATTTAAAAAAAAAAAAAAAATCTTTGGCTATGATATTTGTGATAAGTATATGTCAACAACATAAAAAGTTTACATTTTAATATTTTTTTCTTGAGCATCTTGCAAGATACTCTAAATGAAGACTTTGTAATTACAAGTTTCTTGGATTTTATCATAAATGTTTAATGCTTTTATTTATTTTAGTTGTTGAATTAGGAGATGATATCAACTCCTGCATTGATGATAGGTGCTTGTTTTTGGTCAATCATCAGTCAACTGCAGATGTTCCTTTGTTAATGCAAGCCTTTAGTGAAAAATCTTCTGTTTTGCAGTCTGTCATGTGGATTATGGATCGTATGTTTCGGTACACTAATTTTGGAATGGTTTCTGTTACTCATGGAGATTATTTCATTACTCAGGTTAGTTCATACCATAGTAATTTTTTATAATATTCAGCATTTACAGATTCATGTCTCGACAAGCATAAAATGTCACATTACTCCCGTAGTTAATGCAAAGTTTCTTAAAACAGACAATTCAAAAAATAATTGTACAGTATAGGATTCGTTACCCGGAAACCCATTATCCAGAATGTTCTGAAAACCAGAATGCAAAATGCCAACTATCAAAATTTTTAATTAACGTAAAATTTAAGAATTAAAGTTATACAATAGCAGCGGTCAGAGTTATAGTTTTACAACCTACTTTCTTTAATGCTAGGGTGTTATTCTGAGGAAATATGGTGAGCACAAAATTGTCCAAATAATTACTGAAAATTTTGCAATTTTAGGTTAGAAAATGAATTTTTATTGTATTTTTTAATAGATAAACATTAATAACACATACTTCTTAAAGTGCCCAATAGCAGATGAATTTTATCCTTGAACTCAGGCTGCATGCATGAAGTCCCAATTGTTATAAAATTTTAAAATTTTTTTATTAATTTCCATTATTTTTAGAATTTATTTCATAAAATATTTAGCATTATGTGCTAAAAATATTTGAAACATTTATGAACTATTAGTATCAGAGCAGAGACACACTATAAGCAAAAAAATATCATAGAAAATTTTGCAAAATCCAAATGAAAGGATTTTACTCTCAGGTCCAAAATTAAATTTTATATATGTTTATTTAATTTTTCATTTATTATTACTATTATTATTCATAGTTTGAAATTCTAATTAAGAATGTTTTTTTTATTTTGTGGAAATAATTTATTAAGTGAACAAATATATAGGTAAAGTGTTTACATATATATTATTCATGTTTATCACTGCTATTTATGAAATTATTTTGTACCCTTTTTATACATATAATAAAGTGTTCTGAATTACGGAAAAACCCCTTATCCAGAATATCCCAGGTCCCAAGCTTTCTGGATAACGGATCATATACTGTATATATATTAGATAATAACCTTTTGACTAAAAGATTTTTTCGTCAAGACATTTTTCTAATTAAATCCTACAATATGATCACCATCAGCTAAATTCCAAAAAGAGAAAATTCTCAATTCAAACCTTTTTTTTGTTGTTGTTGTTGTTTTTGTTAAGGTCTTAACCTGAAATAGTAGATTCCATTATGATATTATTAAGGTCTGAACAAAATACAGGGTACCCACTAAAGTCTGTTCTCACTCTTTTAGCTGCTGAATGGTTGCAGCTATACTCATAAAAGTGGTGTCGAGGTATAGTAAAATGGCTGTTCACTACAAGATGCATTTGCTTACAACAAGGTTTTCACTATGGTCACATTTTTTTTACAAAATGCATAACATTTATACAAAGTGCAGAAACTGAACAATGCTAAAACATTTTTATTAAACACTGCTATTCAGGGGGGGAAAAAAAAAACTTTTAAGAAAATGAAAAGTTAAATTGTTTAACACAGAATAAGAAGAAAAAGAAACTAGTATACATTACATTGTTTTACTAATGTATGATCATTATATGAAATGATGGGCATATTATGCATAATTCTTTTACAGGGAAGTTTAAAAGATTTCATATGTATCGCAACCTATGGAGACTAAATTCTTAAAATAATTAATTGTTTTAAAAGAGTTGGACAAAACTAATATATATTACAGAATTTTTTCTGCAGAATGATCATTACTGATATTGCATGTTTATAATTTATCTCTTTTGACAAGGATGCTCAAAGTATTCAAATATGTTATGCTCATTGAACAAACATATAAATTTGGAATGAAAACACACTGACATGATTTTTACTTTTATTTGCTGAAATGTTCAGCAATTCAAATTTGTTTAAACATCCTGTAACTACTAAATATCCAGAAAGTCCAGGGAAGCTACTCCCAGGGATAGAAACTTAGTGCTGAATCCACACCACTATTTATAAAACAAAATTTCCTTCTCAATAAACCAACAATTTTATAGGTAGAGTAATTTTTCAAATGAATACTGTTATGAGTTCTACACCAAATTCACCCATGCACTCCAATTTTTTTTTTTTTATGTTGTTATTAATTTTAAAAATTAGTTTGCAAAAGAAAAGTGTAACACAAAGAGGCATCTAGAATGAATGCTAAAAAGAGAAAACTTAAAATATGCATTTGTTTGTTCACAATTTCCTATCCTGTGGCATGCTGAAAGGTTCTTAGAAGAGATAGGACAACTATTCCTTATTAAATAAGTACTTGTATTTTCTATGTTCAAACATATGTCTGTCAGCTGCAATGCACATTTGTACCCTTGTACTTGTTTGAACTTTACATTCCACATGCTGTAGCGTAGTGGATGACATGCTCAAACAGGACCAGTAATGTTTAAAATTTTGAAAAACTGTCAATACAGTATCTTCTTCTAAGTATCTTTTATTACTGAAAAAGAAATCAGCTGAATTGGTTTTCACAGTTCAAGCGAAAACTTGTCAAAAGTCCCATAAAATGTGTTGGAGAGTTAAAAACTCCTGCCACACAAAGATTGAAAATTATTTTCAGTTATTTCTAGTCATCAGAAGATAATTCAATTTATATAAAATTAAACAAAAGAAAGTCTAAAGAATTTTTTAAGCTAATATATATATATATATGTATGTGTGTGTGTGTATATATATATTTTATTTATTTATTTTCATTTATTTATTTATTTATTTTGACAAACTTAATGCTACACTGAACTTAGTTAAAAAAATTACCTGATCAGATAACAAAGAGGTTAATTTAAATATTTATGTATAATCAAAAATCAATCTTACTTTTCCAAACAGTGTTTATTGGTGGTAAAAGAATAAAATATTAAGTATTGTATGGGAAAATTGAAATCATATGTCTATTTCTAAATTTTTTATGGTTACTAAAATGCCTGAAAGAGTTTTCAAAAACATAAAATAAAAAGAATAAGAAACTTATTCTAATTCAAAAATTGGACTTTGGGTTGTATCATGGAAGATTAATAATCCTCATGTCAAATTTCATTGCTCTGGAATGAATATGGTTAAACATTGCACTCAACATAGATAGGCAGATAATTTGTTACATTTCCTTAGATTAATACAGATTAAATTAGCCTTATGTTTTCTTTAGCTATCAGAGATCCTTTTGAAAATTGTCTTGTTTTCTGCTTAATTTGTTTTGTTTTATTTTTTATTTTTTTAGGTTATCAGGTTTTAATTTGTATCCAAATTGATTCTTTCCTTTATATATATTCATTTTTATTTCTTTTGTAGGGGAAGAATGTTCGTGACTATCAAATGAAAAGATTGAGAGATCATTTGCTAAACATTTTTATTGGGAGGAATAGACGTTGGATCATTTTATTTCCTGAAGGGGGCTTTTTATCAAAAAGAAAAGAGACTAGCTTAAAGTATGATTTCCTCTTTTAATTACTTATATGCTATTATTATGTTAGCATTTGCGTAAAATACATAGATCTATATCTATATTCTTCTAAAAATTAAAAAGTACTCTTGTCTCTGTTCTTTTTGTGCGTATGTGACCTTAATTCAGGAATGAGAGGGTCTTCAGAGTCACAAGTCACAAGCAATACCAACATTTGGAAATTAATCCAAGGAACATGTTTTACTTGATCTAAATTAACAATTTAAAAAATCATACTAAAAATTATGTTTTGTTACGAATTTGCAAATAGTTTTCCCTGATAGTTGCTTTTCTGGCCCAAATCTTCAGTTGGAAGTAATGTTGGTCCTTTAAATATATATATGTGGGTAAGTCCATGGTAGATGGTAGTATTAGTCACACAGAAGGATAAGTTTTCATACCATTATTACAGAAATCTTTATTGTGCATTTATTATAGAGGTTTTTTGAGATTAGTAATTAATGTTAGAAAATATTGGTGGAAGTAGAATTATCTTTGTGTGTCACTGACACTTTATTTACATGTAATTCTAATTATCTATATATACACATATTTTTGCTGATTATTTTTGTTTAAACAAAAAGTTTCAACACTGCTTCAAATAATTCAAATGTTCTTTTAAAACATTTATTGTCTGACTGTTACTTAATTATCATAAATTTTAATAAAAAGAAATGTAAAAATAACTAACAATATAGCTCATAAATCATAAGTTTTCATTTAAATAATCATAATAACAAAATCTAATTTTCAAATATTAAAACCCTAGATGTTTGTGTAAAATTCTAAGAAAAATTATTGCCCTTTCTTATTCATTATCTTGTAAAAACTTTCATTTCTTAGTGATTTTTCAATACAGAGAGTGATTCACAGTCCACAATGTTTTCGGAGTATTTTAAAATTTCACCTTACCAGATGTAACTTTGAACACATTTCTAATTAGCGTCACTTTGGCATTCTAAAATCCAAATGAAGGAAAATAATAAGTAAAACAAATTAAAAGAGAAAATATAAATAATCATGCATAATTCAAGAAGCAATGACTCTTATAATTCCCATGGAAGAAAATTTGAGGCCGCAGATTTTTTTTAGTCTGCAGATTATTTCCAAATCAGCATTATGCAGAAATTCCAAATCTCCCAATTTGGCAGGAAAGATAGTGATTTTCTATCTTTTTCCATTCACAACATAAATGTCAATATTCATTTTTAACACTTTATTAAATTCTAGAACCTATAGAGAGGTAGAACTGTTCAATATTTCTCACTCATAATTTTTTTGTGACCCCTCCCCCTTACCCCCTGTTAACGATCAGCTATCAAACAGATCAGGAAATCCTTGTGATTTCCATTTTTTTTCCCCCATCAGTAACATAAAAATCAATATTATTTTTTAAAACTTACTTAATTAGATTTCAGAACTTATAAAGAAGTAGAATTGTTCAATATCTCACTTATATTTGTTTTACTCTCCCCCTCCCGCTAACGATCAGGGATTGAACGTTCCACAAAATCAAAGCGTTGTAATTTTTAAGCTTTCTCCATCTGCAGCATAAATGTCAATATTCATTTGAAACATTTTTGTGCCCCCCCCCCCCTCCCTTTCCCCCCACTAATGATCAACAATCAAACGGCTCGCGGAATTCTTACGATTTCAAATCTCCATCTGCAACATAAATCTCAATGTTCTTTTTAAACTTATTTACATAGATTCCAAAACCTAAAAAAAAGTATAATTGCTTACTATCTCTCACTCGTATGTTTGTTTCCCCCCCCCCCCTCTCCACTAACGATCAGCAATCAAACGCTCCATAGAAGCATTGTAATTTTCAATCTTCTTCCATCCAGAGCATAAATGTCAATGTTCATTTTAAGCTTACTTTATTAGATTCTGAAACCTATAAAGAAATAGAATTGTTCAATATCTCTCATTCATATAATATTTTGGGGACCCCCCCCCCCTTTTTTTTTTTTTTTTTCAGCATTTGCTACTGATCGGTAATGAAGTTCCCTGCAGAAGATTCCCATTCTTTCTCCATATGCACCATAACTATCAATATTCTGTTTAAATTTGCTTCATTAAATTGCAGAACCTATTTAGAGGTAGAATTGTTCAATATCACTCACTACTAACGTAATTTTTGTTATTGCACCTTTGAATATATACTAGATTTTGTATCGATTTCAAAATTTGATGATCTTGACACACTTTTGTTTGAATACCAGTATTTTTATAAATGGATCACTAGCACTATAAAAAAAGAAATTGTATCTGAAAGGATCACATTTTATTTGAAAGTCTTTTATTGAGCTGTCAAAGAAAATACCTGTGTTTATTAAGTTACTTAACTCAATGATGTTACATAACCCATTAAGTTACTTAACCCCGCTATATTTATCTCACACAAAAATTTTGCATTTTCGTACGCTTTGGGTACAAAATGCATTCCTAATCATATATAATTAAAAAAAAACAGTTATTTTGTTCAAAGGTATGATATAGTTGCAAAATGGGAGACATGGTGCCTAATAGAGGTAGAATAGATGTTGATAAACTGCATAATTCTTTTAAATTTTCTTGATCCCTGTTTGTTATAATTTAAGAAATGAATTTTTTAATTAATATCCATCATTTTAAACCCCTGCACTTGAATAATAAGTTATTTTTAGCGATTTTCTCTTCTTAGAAACAGATGATTTTGTTTGAATAATTAAATAAATAAATAAAAATACAATTTGCATTACAAACTTTTTGAAAAAATTACCAGAGAAGCTAGGCACTTCAACGTTCAATGTAAAAGATAAAAATATATATTTATCATAATTATTGTAGAGAAAAAAAATTCATAATTAAATGTTCCTGCAGCGGGAGCTTTGGCGTCTAATGGGTTAAATACAGTTTCAATTCCAGTATTGCAAGTTTTCTGTGAAAGTTGGGGCTCGGTCATTGAGAAGGTGAGCAAAATGCAATTAAGATGTACAGATGGCAATCACGAACAAACTGTAATTGCACTGTAAAAAATGGGTTCTTAAAAATAAGTATATATTGTCTCAAAATAGCCCCGAAACAATATATACTTAAATTTGAAAACTCATGTACTCATTTTTGAGTACATTGACATGCCAAACACGGGGATATTGGGATTCTTATTGGTCAACCCCATTTTTGAGCATGTCAATATACTCAAAAATGAGTACATGGGTTTTCAAATTTAAGTATATATTGTTTCGGGGCTATTTTGAGACAATATATACTTATTTTTAAGAACCTATTTTTTACAGTCTGTTGATAAGAGAAAATTTATACGTCTTAATGTCCCTCCATCTGGTTACACAGGAATCAGAAAATTTTAGAAAGTTGCATTAATTTCAATGTTTAGAGTCTCCTGTAAGTATTTTACTAGAGTCAGTATGAACAAAATCATAAACAAAATAGTAATTGTTATACAATATGAAAGATAATTGCTAATGCTAACTCTTTATCTAGCTATATGTAATGGGAATTCTATTGCTACAATGCTTTGACATATCTGACAGATTAATAACATTAGATAAATGCAAACTTGTGATAATATGCTTACTGAATCTGGTATATATATATTTTTTTTTTCTTTTCCCGTAACTCTTTCTGAAATTATGCTGCAGATTATTTTCTAAAGCGTAAATAGTTGTTGCAGATTGACAGAAAAATTTCTGCTACTGGGCTTATAATTAATTAGTGAACTTTACTGCAATAATTATATTAAAAATTAATTTAGCACAAGCTACTTGTTCTAAATGTAAGCAGCTGGCTAGGGAAAGCGAGAAAGTGATCAAATTACTTGGTGGTAAATGCACAAGCATGCACCGCTCCACATAGTACGGCCTTCTGACCATCACACTTGGCAAAGCTGTTGAATTGGACAGTCATCTGAAAGAAAAATGTTTATTTCCATATTTCTAATATTCTCCTGCTTTTAGAACATGATGTGGTAAAATACAGTGGGTGATCAAATTATTAGAATTTTTTTTTTTTTTTTTGACATTTTTTCGATTTTCTAAAGAAAATACGAAACAAAATGATCTGGAAATTCAGACATGCAAAGAAAATTTAAAAACTCACATTTTCCACTATCAATTTAGTCCAGAGTGTAATTAGGGGACCAACCACAATTCAAGAAATGTGCAAATACTTTGGATCGCCTTTATCATAAAAAACTACAAATGACTTGTAACTTTAACGCATTGTTGCACATACTATGTACACTATTTCTATGTCTTGTTTCGAGAATTGCACAATTATTTAGGCAATTACATAAATATTTTAAAAAATTATAATTGGTAAATTTATCCTTTCTCTTTTCTTTAAAATGTTGACTGTTACTAATAATTCAAAGTTTTTGCAAATTCTCTCATCGTTAGGTGTATGTGTTAAGGGGACTAAGACGTTTTCAACTACTGAAAAAGACTAATATTTCACCATTATTTGCAGCCCTGTATCTCCTTACACGCTTAACAAATCATTATAATTTTTTTTACTGCATGTTTAAAACACATTCAAGAATATCTTTTTGATAATTAAAAAACATATTATTGAAAAATATTTTTCATATGACACAATAAAGAGGATGATGTATTTTCTCGAAAAAAAAAATACTATCGAACACTTTGGTACACTTAAAAAAAAAACTATGTATCTCCTTACCTTGAAATCTTCCATGATTATCCAAAACACCCTGCTTGATACAGTGAACCTGTTTTTATTTTATTTTCAAAGATAATTTAAAAAAAAAAAAAAATTATGAACTTCTAGATTAAAAAAAGCCTATATTTTCCAATAAACATTGACCATCACAAAAAAATATACAATGTTAAACTTTTAAATTTTAGGTTCACCAGTTGGAATTTTACATCATAAATATCTCTGTAAAATTTCAAACTTGTACTGCTGGTAGAATTTTTACAAAATGTACCTAAACATTGAAAAAACACAATTTCAGAAAAATGAAAAAAACACTTTGAATGAGTATTAAAGATCAGAGCTGTACATTTAAAACATTCCTGGACCGTAATCAGATTGAGATTTCATTTCTGCATTATCTAATTGTTTTTTTAGTTTCTTTTTTTGTTTGCGAGCCTCTTTTGATAGTTTTTTAAGTTTCAGTTCTGCATCAGAGATTCTACGAAAATATATTTTCCTCAAGGATTCACACATATTCTGACCCGGAACAATTCCCATGCTTTTAAAAACATTTGCCCGACTGCTAACACCATCGTTAAAACAGATAACAGCATCCATCACTCCCATTTTTAAAGTATTCATGCCAATGAATTTAGTTTTTGGCAGTCTTTTCCAAATGCAGCTGTTGAAACTTTCTTTCGAATGTTTCTTTCTGTGAGTTGTTGGAAGAAAACACACAGCTTGGGGTGAACATTATCAGTTAATTATAGTGAAGAACCAGGGAGTCTCCTAACCATGGTACCAGTAAGAAAGATAAGATATCTAGTCTAGAACTGGAGGGCAACCTGCTTTGTTTACACTTTTCGAAGCTCTTTAAATGGGCGTGGTATGTCCTTTTAGCTCTTTAAATGGGCGTGGTATGTCCTTTTAAATTTATTTATTCTAAATTTATCAGCTTTTTTTTTCATTGAAAGGGCATAAATTATACATTTTTAGAAAGAGCAGAAAATACGCTATTTTTTTAGACAAAAATTGAAAAATCGATTTTTTGAAGCTGTTTCATGTCTTGGTCCCCTTAAGTTAGTGTCATTTCTCTTCTGCGTAAGTACTTTAACATGTTTTTACTAATCATTGGTACTCAAATTAATACCGTCACTATTTTTAATCGAAATAAATCTCAAGTAGAATTTAATTTTATGTTGGTATCTTCATCTATCTTTTATCTGCTGAGTGTTACAATGGTACTAAATAATTCAAATTATGTATATATATATATATATATATATATATATAATTATAATTTATTAAGTGTATTTTTCTTTGGCAAGTTTTTTGCTTATAACTAGAATGGATTTCCAATTTTACAAAACTTGCAGAAAAATTGACAAAATATTAGAGAAACATTATTCTGAAACACAAAATTCACACATAAAATATTCGCTGCGATATGAACATTTATTTATTTTACTGCTCATGCGCAAAAGATAGAAAAAAATTTTATTGCATATGTTGAAAGCTAGATATATTGGGCAACTTTTGTTAAAGGCTCATTTTTGAATAGCATAAAAAGAAAAGCAAATTTTCAGCAAAAGAATATAGCTAGATTTTAGATATTTTCTAGAGTTAAAATTTAATAAATTGTTTTTCCTATGCTACATAATTAATTTGAAGATCCAATTATTTCAATCAAGTTGCAAAAGTTATTTTTTATGAAAAACACCTTATAAGGTTGTAACTCTAACATTCTTATTTTTATTTACTCATATTTATAAATTTATGAGGGTTTTTTCACAAAAAAGAATTTTTTCAACGTGGTTGAAATAATTGGATCTTCAAATTAATTATGCAGCATGGAAAAAACCTCTTATGAAATTTCAACACTATAAAATACCTAAAATCTAGCTTGTTCTTTTGCCGACAATTTGCTCAATTTTTACTCCATTTAAATGAACTTTAGACAAAAGTTGCCCTATATATCTAGCTTTCAACACATGCAATAAAATAATTTCTATCTTTTACACATGCACAGTAAAAAAATATTTACTGTAAATGCTCATGTATCAGCAAATATTGCACATGTGAATTTTATGTTTCTCTAATGTTTTGTCAATTTTTCTGCAAGTTTTGTAGAATTTTATGGAAATCCATTCTAGTTATAAGCAAAAAACTTGTGAAAAAAATTAATAATGTTTGAAAAAAATTTTATATCTGCCTAAATAATTATGCAATTCTCGAAACAAAACATAGATATATTAATATATATATAATCAAAGTATGTGCAACTATGTGTTAAAGTTACGAGTCATTTGTAGTTTTTTATAATACAGGGTGATCCAAAGTATTTGCATATTTCTTCAATTTGTGGTTGGTCCCTAATTACACTATGGATTAAATCGATAGCTGAAAATGTGAGTTTTTAAATGTTCTTTGTATGCTTGAAGTTTCAGATCATTTCGTCCAGTATTTTTTTAGAAAATCGAAAAAATATCAAAATAAAAATAAATTTCTAATAATTTGATCACCCACTGTACATGGTATGTCCCTTCGTCCAGACAGCGCCGGCCCGAGCAAATTTGGCACCCTAGGCGAAAAATTTTCATGGCGCCCCATTAAATCAATTTTTTTTTTTTTTAATGTAAGACACACAGACAATTATACACGTACAAATACTGTAATAAATAATCAACTATTTATTTTTATTACATATTGCATATTATTGTTTTTTCGGCACTACTTTTAGCGGTAGTAGAAACAATATCCTTCAAATTAATTGTTTTAGCTTCATCTTGATCTGTTGAGAATGGTGATAGTCCTACAAATCGTTCTCACGTCACTATAGAACGCTGGTAAGTCTTTATTAATTTCAATTATATGAAGCTGGGTTCTCCACTGGCCACAGAAAATGTCATTAACAATTTTATTGCTGTTACTAAATTCAATACGCAATGTACTAGTTCATTTTCACAAAAATTATTCAAAACTTCCTGTAGTGTACTTTCATCAACATCCTTAGAGTCTCTTTGAGTCAGATAATCTCCTAATCTTCTACATAATTTCAAAATCACTTTGAAAGTTTTTTTTTACCACTCACAATCGTTAGAAAGGCATCAGAAAACATGATTTATCTTTTTGGTCTGTTTGAACTTCTCATCATTCGAATTTCTTGCTGCATCAAGAAAAGAAACATAAAAATTAATCTTAAAATGATGTTTAGCACGTTGATTTATCAGCTGACTGCATAATTAAACTTCTTTTTCATTTTTCGTAATCAGGTTGGCTCTGACCCCGATGGGAATGATACCGCAATATTAATTCCTTCTGAAAATGCCTCCTGTTTATCAAATCCAAAATCACTTTTACAGTTTCCAAGAAAAAAATTTTGTTTTTAGTAGTGCATTAGTAGTGGAGTTTGGGTCACATTTTCACCATTAGCGCGTCGTCTTTTGTTATGTACTGACGAAAACTTTCTTCACTTATTTTCTAATAGGAAATTAACATTTTTTATACATGATATGGCTTGTGTTCGTCGAGAATAGACAACTAGAACGAGGCAGAGCTTTCAACGTTTGTGGGAAAAAGCTGTGCTATGATAGGCTACATTCCACTGTTTGTGGGTTAAAAGAAGACTCCTACAGGTTAAATAAAAGAAAATCGTCAGGACTTTGAATGACGTCAGAGAGTCATGTCGTCTATTCAACCCCATTCGTATATTACCCATAGAATTTTCTCACATTGCAAGGATACATAAACTCAAAGTGAAACCGGAAGCATTTTTCATGTTCTGTTTATCAAAGCCTCAATCTTTATTTCTTTCATGTCAAACTATTGTTTATTTACTAATTATTTTGGAAGATGAAGCAAGATTTTTGCTTATTCAGATTCAGGTGGAAAAAATCTTTTGTTTTTTCAAATTATTATCCTGATAGTGTTTCTTTAGGATTCGGACGAAAATAACTTTTCAAATGAGCCTAATTTGCTTTGCTAATGATATTTTTTTTCTAATTTTCTCTTACGAAATTGTACTCCATTTTTTATTTATTTATTTATTTTTTTTTTTTCTGTTAACAGCTAGTCTCAAGTATCAACTGTATTGAAAATGAAATTTCACAGTTTATTACTAAGTTGAGCTTCTAGAAAAAGAAACTATAACAGAATCACTTTGTAAAATTCCAAAAAGCCCCCACGCGTAGTCCCTACAAAGTCACCTAGTCTAAATAGCTAAACTTTCTTTCTAATTAGAGCTAGCTTCCTTCAAATCTTATTATTATTATTATATATATATATATATATATATATATATATATATATATATATATATATATATATTTATTTATTTATTTTATTTTTTTTAATGTCAGTACAAAATTATAATATTAAAATATTTATAACTTTCCGTATATAAAGTAAACTAGCAGGCTTTGCCCGCTTCGCTGGCCACTAAATTTAAAGGAAACTCTTTTCTATATAGCTTTATAAAAATAAAATAAATTACTGAAATTGTTGAAAAGCTCGCTCCCTGCTGCATTCGGCAGCGATTTGGTCATCCACTGCAACTCGGGCGCTTGTCCCTATTACCTGCGACAATAGTTTACTAATGAGCTTCCATTTAGGTGCTTATTATATAACAGTTTCGAAATAGATAGTATCGAAAAAATTGGAGTTTCCCTTTTATATTTGAATCCCAGTTACATGTGAACAACACTATACGTGTTGTTCACATGTAACTTGGACTGGACTCAAATGTAACTGGGTTTAGACAACATAATATTTGCTTTTACGTTATTTCATATGTTTATTTTGTTTATCCAATCAACCATTTAATGACAGCAATTTCACGCCAAATATTACAATATGCTACGTCTGTCGCATGAGACAATTAATTTTTTGTGTTTATATATAATTCATGGGTTGTAAACCTGATAGTACAGCCTTAATATAGTTCTCTTTGGCGGCTTTTGAATTTTTGTCACCATCTTAGACATAATCCATAGTAACAATAAGACTTAATCCGTTGTAACAATATGCTATGAGCGCTATTTCTGCCGTATTTTAGTCAACTAATCTTTTTATGGTTACATATATTTCCCATTAAACATATTTTTATTTATTTATTTAAATATTAATTTGAATTTTTTAAATATTTCTGTTCGACAGCGTGCAAGTGCAGTAACACACAGAGGCTCATTTGTTTGTATGATAAATTAGCATAGTGATTATTATATAAAAAAAAAAAAAAATAAATAGGTAAACATTATTGTGTTACACAACTTTATTATGTCGCTCCATTGGTGACTTTTGAATTTTCGTCGCCATATTAGCGATGGATTTTTTTTTTTTTTTTTTTTGTATGAAAAGGGTAAGACTATTTTGCTAATAATTTTATCAGACTCTTTTTTGTTTATACATAAGAATCCTTTATATTCTGCTTATATTTTTAATGGTTTTTAGGTTTAAAATAGTGCTTGTTGAAATAAATTTCCTATCTTTAAAACTGCATTTGTTCTGTATATTTTGTGTAAAAATAAATCATTTATGTTTTTATATATTTGATGCGCTACTTAGATTAACATGGCTGTTGCCATATTAAATTTCTTGTCGAAAAACGTTCGGTGTACTTCAACACCAAAATTTAAAAAATCGCCCAGCAGGAACTGTTAATGAAACTGATAAAATAAAAATATGGTTCATAGAGTTTAAATAATCTATTTAAAAATCTTTTAAAACCCAAATTATTAATGTATCGTATCACATACATAGATATAGTAATAATATATAGATTGATCATTGGGGAGAAAAAAGTGATTCCTTTTCACTCGGGAAAAGACGGCGATTTTACCAAAATATGGCAGTCTTTCCCCGAGTGAATACACACGGGAATACACACGAATGTTTTTGAAATAAAATTCATGAATAATTTATTTACTAAAAGCGAATGAAAAGCTCCAGATATAGTTTCAAACTTCTTCTTCTTTTTTTCCTTTTTTCCTTCAATACCACTTAATGGCTGATTCCAAAGCTTTTTTTTTCGGCATCAAAAATCTTTGCACGATAATATGGGGATGATAGATCTATATATATTATTATATCTATGATCACATAAATCTTTTCGAAGATAGAATAAAACTGAATTTGAAAAAAAATGTAACTTTTGTTTATTAACCAAAATAACTGATGAAATTTGAAATGCAAGTTGGTCTTGTGGGGTCTTGTACATTATATAACTTGTGTTCGTGAGAGAAAATTTAAAAGAATTTGAAAACTGCAATTTTTAATCCCACTTAAAAATCATGTGACTTAATGTGAAGCAGATTTTTCATTTTTTTTCTCCTAACGGTTTCCATACAATCTTCTACTGTTGCCACCTAAAATTCATACTTTAGTTAATTTAAAAAAAACTAATTGTCCGATTGATAAGGTGTTTAATGCATCGGATTTACAAAATTTTTCCCTTTCATTTGCTATCTTATTTGTAACGATGCGACTGATATTTCTAATTTATTTTCTAATCCCTCATTTTAAATAAATGTACGTTTTTTTTTTTTTTTAATTATTATTATTTTGTCGAAAAAAAAAAATTGGCAACAATTAAATTATGGATAAAATGTTAAAATTTAAATGGCTCTTTTTTATCAGAAATTAGAAGATTATTATTTTCACATTTTAATTAATTAAGAAAAAACTAATAAAAAATTCGAATATCTGACTTCGATGTGCACAATGACCCTTCGGGGGGCACCTTTGTGTTAAATCTCGTTACTGTCCAAGCTACCGTTTTCGAGAACAGTGAAATACACAAGTATTGCTCACTTAATTGTATAAGATGTACATTTTTTTTTATTATTATTTTGCCGAAAAAAAAATTAGCAACAATTAAATTATAGATAAAATTTTAAAATTTAAATGACTTATTTATCAGAAATTAGAAGGTTATTATTTTCACATTTTAATTAATTAAGAAAAAACTAATCATCCGATTGATAAGCTGTTTAATGCATCGCATTTACAAAAATTTTCCCTTTCATTTGGTATTTTATTTGTAACAATGCGACTGATATTTCTAATTTATTTTCTAATCTTTCTGATTTATTTTCCTCATTTTAAATAAATGTACGGTTTTTTTTTGTTTTGTTTTTTAATTATTATTATTTTGTCGAAAAAAAAAATTGGCAACAATTAAATTATGGATAAAATGTTAAAATTTAAATGGCTTTTTTATCAGAAATTAGAAGGTTATTATTTTTACATTTTAATTAATTAAGAAAAAACTAATCAAAAATTCGAAAATCTGTCTTCGATGTGCACAATGACTCTTCGAGGGGCACCTTTGTGTTAAATCTCGTGACTGTCCGAGCTACCGTTTTCGAGATCAGTGAAATATACACATATTGCTCACTTAATAGTATAAGATATAAAACAAAAAGTAATAAGATAAATAATAATGTAATACTTATACACATTCTTAATTTTATAATCTTTTTCAATCAATCATCTGAGTCAGACGTGTATACAAAGGTAATCTGAAGTAATCTTTTTTTCTTTCGATTGCTATACCCTAGTAAATTGCTTTTCTATGAGCTGAGCAACTGAGAAAATTCGAATAAAAAAATATCTTTTGCGTGCAAAACACACTCAAAGTTTAAAAAAAAAAAAAAAAAAAAAAAAGGCTGAAGTTTCCTCTTTTTTGTCAGTTTTTTATAATCATTAAACTCAACATTGTGCCATTACATTAAATTAAACCTCTTTGTTTCATAAAATGTGCTCTTACAGCAAAAGCAAATTTACAGTTAAACTGGAAACAAAAATGTCAGTCTATACATTTCTATTAAGGTCGACCTTGACAAATTGATGAGTATTCAGTAAAAAATGATAGTTCCGAGTTTTCAAAGTTCTAATTTCAATAGAAGCCGAGTTCTGGAATTCCGAGCTACATTTTAGCACATAATTAATCCGATATTTTACCATTTGTAGACAAGAATTTAAAAAAAGGCTGATTAACTCCAGAGAAGTCGATTGTATTCAGTAAATTCTTCTGAACAATTGTCTCATAGAGATTGCGCTTCAATCATTTGATTATCATTCCTGATCCTGAATAAATGAAACTCCTGCTCTATAGTGTGATGTAATTAATGCTCTTTACTTTACTTTTGTGATACAAGTGACTGCTTGCCCCAGGTTTCGAAACAGTCCAATAGGACTATTTAGAAAATACTCTAAAAATCCTAGTTTTATTTGTTTGTTTCAAGAATATTCATTGAATTAACAGTTTTGATGGACTGTTGCGAGAATATGAGTTAAATAAAGCTCATTAATCAACTTGAACCTATGTGTGCATTTACGATCTTTTTTTCTTGAACAAGAAAGTGGCTGTTTCGTAACATTTGATTTGGCACCTGATGTAAGGCAGATACACTTAATGATTTTGACTAGAAGTATTGCAAAAGACATGAATGAACTTGAAGCTTAGACTGTCTAGTTAAAAGAATGGAAAGCTGGACAAAATCATATGACAGCAGCACAACATAAGATGAAAATCGGACATGAAGAGATGAAGGATGGATAAAAGAAGATGAAAGCTAGACAACATGAATTGAGAGAATAGCTGAGACCTGAAACCCTGACAAGAGGAGTTAAGGATAAAATAGAAGCCATGTAAGAAGAGATTCGTTGAAAAGTTAAAGTAATTCAAGCGAAAATGCAAGAGCGAGAGAAATTTTTGAGGAAAAAATAAAATTTACGAAAATTAAAGTTGAAAAGACAATTCAAGCAAAGTTTCTAGAAATTAAAGGTTCCAACTGCCGAAGGGGAAAGTATTTAAAAATAAGAAAAGATGTACAAAGGAAAGACCGAAACATAAAAGATGTGCAAGGGATGATTCATGAGATGAAACATGATGTACAATTTAGACCCTTTAATGGAAAGTCAAAACTTTATAGTTCCAATAAAGTACAGCTCCATTAAATAATGACTCGGTAACTTTTAGATATAGTGTTAACAATTAGATGGACAGATTTAATGACGGACTGTTTTCAAAACTCAATTCGACGTTGTAAGTTTTTGAAATAAATAGATCGTTATTATGGTAAAATCAAGCCAGTTGTTTGTGACTCTTTCTCTAGCGCTTCTCATCAGATAAATTAGATTGACTTTGATGCCCTGAAAAGTCAGTTCGAGGATTATCTATTTTATTTTTACACGTCCAATTGAAAACACGCCAAGAAAAACTTAGTAAATGTTTCCAAGTCATAGCAGCAGACTTGTACCTTTTAGTCCTTTCTAGACAAAGATTGTGTTTAAAATTTTCCCACAACATGAGTGCTGCGTTTCCAAGACTACATTTTATCTATTCTAAAGTGCCGTTAGATAGTAATAAATAAAATAGATCTTGTTGTCTGGATTGTGCCGTCCTCTAGATTTGAGCGCCCTAGGCCATCGCCTAGTTTGCCTATATGGTTGAGCCGGCCCTGCGTTCAGATGTACTTATAACAGCTTGTACTAAATTTATGAGTAGCCAACGATAATTGGGGTTTCACCAAGTTCTATCTAATAGTCTTTATGTTTGAAATAATGATCTTATCTTGGTATGTTTTCATTTTGTAATCATCATTAGAAGGAATATATCAAAAGGTTTTTTTTTTTTTTTTTTTAGTGTTGTGCTTAAGCTTTAGAAGTAAATGAACCTTGCCTCTTGCCTTTTTAAGAAAAACTAGTGATAAGTGAAAGTATGGTTACCTAATGACACAACAGTTCATCTGCAAAATGTCTACAGAAATTGTACTGTGAATTCACATAAACTTTTTTAACTTTATATTAAACGAGCAGGCTTTGCTCACTTCGCTGGCCAGTATATTTAAAGAAAACTCTTTTTTATATCACTTTATAATCAAACAAACAAAAGGGGGGGAAAAAACTGATATTGCTCAAAAGCTCTCTTTGGGTGCGAGCTGCCTTCGGCATTGACTTACTCATCCTCACAGTCTCGGGTGCGTGCCTGTCCCTATTGCCTGTGACAATGGCTTATCAGTTAGCTTTCATTTGGGTGCTTATTAGATGACAGCTTCGAAACGGACAGTACCGAAAAAATTGACATACCCCTTTTATAATTGAATCTCAGTTACATATGAACAACACTATACGTGATATACATAATATTTGCTTTCACGTTATTTCCTATATTCACTTGATTTATTCAATCAACCGTTAAATGACAGCAATTTCACTCCAAATATAATATTACAATATTCTATGATCGGCTACGACTATCGCATGAGATAGTTAAATTTTTGTGTTTCCATACTGATTCTCAAAAATTTATTTTCAAGGTATGCCCAGAAAAACAATTTTCCAGTACTTGAACATGTTACACTTCCAAGAGTTGGAGCTATGGATGTCATATTAGATACTCTCCGTCCTGACAAAATCAAAGATGCTCTTGAGAATGGAGAAGTTACGCTCTTAACAGGTGAGATTTACAAAAATATTGATCTCTAATTGTGTATTTATTATCTGAAGAAAATCTTTAGCATTTCTAGGAAATATAATTTTAGGTATTTCAGGTTATCCTTGTGTGGGTGAGTATTATAATTTTATTTTACTTTGTGCTATCAAGTAATGAATCTAAATGTTGTCAAAAAGAATAAAAATGAAACTATTTTAATTTTTTCTTGATTTATAGTAAACATAACAAAATAAAATCTTTGCAAATTTATACATTATTTGCAGAATACTAAACCAAAAGCTTCCATTTGAAGCACATTAAATCAAGCAATGTATTTTTAACTAATAAATGATAATATCCATATTTTTTAGGTCTTTTTGAAACTGCCAACAAGAGTGTTTCTTATTTAAAATCACTTCCATTTCAGAAGTTGAAATCAATTACCGTTTAGAATAGACATGGATATTTTAATTTTCAAAATAAATTTTTATACTTTCATTCTGTTATGAAACCAAATCTGCTCTGAATAATTACTAAGTATTTCACTTTTCACAATAAAGAAAAGCAAAACAAAGTATAATTTAGATGTCTGGAAGTAGACATTGCCACCAGTGAAGCGTCCGAACAGGAAGTCGGAGAGGTTTCAAAATGAGCATGATGAAACAAAATAATTTCTAACTAAATTATTAGAAAAAATCTAAATTCTAATTTCTGTCTAAATTCTTCCTGAATGAACAATGATTCAGCAAAAAATTTCAGGATTTAAGATTCTTAAAATGAACAAAAACTAATACTTACAATGGGATAATTATGTATGGAATATAAAAAACAAATTTTCATAAACCTACTAAAATGGAAAAGAGAATATTAAAGTAAAATTACTACAGAATATAGTTTAAAAAAATAAAAATAAAAGTCAATAAAAATCTTAACTTTCAGTTCCAATTTGTACAATAATATTATTGGCCTCTTAATTATGGCATTATCAGTTTTTTATTTACAGGTATGGATTTTATCGTTTCTTCCAGCAAAAGTTTCTGTTATTTTTTCCAGTTTCCAGAAAGTTCGATTTAGGTGTTCCTCTTTCACTAAAACAATGTCATTAATTTTGAGGTTACAACTTAGGCTTTGATCAGTCTGATGTGCAGATATTAAAACTAGAAGATATTCATTTTTTCATCTTTTCCAAAGATAAGAGATTTTCCCTTAAACGGAAATGCTTTAGGAATTCTTCTCTAGTTCCAGGGGACCTACAACAAACATGCCGAGATGTTTCCAGGGATTAATCCAGCTTTTTAAAAATGGTACCCCATTTGTGAATTTATAAAATAATTTGTGAAAACATCAAGTAAGTTTGTGAAAATTAATGATACTTCAGAACAATTAACTAAAATACGTAAAGCAGTTTTTTTTTTAATTTTAAAATACATTAAAAAATAAAATGAAACAGTTGTAAAAATAAATATATATATATATATGGGCGAGTTAAGTTGTTTCTTATATGTAAGATAAGTAGGTGTTTACTTAGATATTTATCATTGTCTCCAGTAAATATTCAAATTGAGGGTATTTTTCTTGTTCAATGCAGTGAAGCTTATAAAATGTTGTAGTGTGCAGTTATATTGCTGAGAATTGACTTTGTGAAGGTACCTCTTTGCTGAAAGTTGAATTTGTAAAGGGACCTTTTTGCTGAAAATTTAATTTGTAAAGGTACCTCTTTGCTGAAAGTTGAATTTGTAAAGGTAACTCTTTGCTGAAAGTTGAATTTGTGAAGGTACCTCATTGCTAAAAATTGACTTTGTGAAAGTGCCTCAATGCGGCACTAAATTTGTTCTGGATTAACCTCTGGTTTCTGTGAAGGAAACTTCCCGATACTAAATTTCCAAGATCTCGGCACTCACGTTTTCAAGACTCATATTTTGTTCTACAATGAACGTAATGGAGGCTCATATTGGAAGCTGAAGGTTGGCATCGTATACTAACTGACCAATCACAGTGAGTAAGTGGTCAAAAGCAAATATACACAACGTTAAGAACTGATGGGGGAAAAAATGTACCAAAGTTTTACTTTTTGAAAAGAACTTTCAAAACTATTACTTTTTGTGTGAACACTATATACATTTAATCATTAGTTTTAAGGGTATTTGATTAGAAAGTTCACGAGTGACAAGAGGTATTTAACTTTGTCAACTGTATTATTAAAAGCCAAAGAAACAGTCTAAAATTAAAGGCTAAAGAATAATTTTTTTTTAAATAATCGATTTTGAAGTATTCAGAGTTATAAATTCTAAGCTAAACCTTGTAAATTTGTAGTTCATAATGAAAGAATTGTGAAGATTCTATTTAAGGACTGTAAAATATAATAAGACTGAGGTGAAATCTCTACAAGTAGCCAGTAGCGCAGTGGCAGAGTAGCTTTCTGCTATCTGAGAGTTCCCAAGTTCGATCCCCGTTTAGTCCTTTTTCTTATAAAAAACATAGAATTTTTTAATTTGTCATCAAAATTTAAATGTTTATTTTTAAAACATTTAATTTATTTTTTAAATACTTTTTATTCAACTGAAAAAAAAAAAAAGAGTTTAATTAATTGTGAAATCCAAAATAATTACTAAATTAAATCAAGAATTACACAGATATTCAGTGGCAAAGAATAAAAAATAAATAAGTAAGTAAAAAATTATTTATATAGAAGGAAAATCTTTATGGTTAAAAGTTTAATCTTTGATTAATAATGATTTTTTATTTAAAAGCAGAAGAATAATCAAGCATGTACAAAATAATTTATTTCGACTGGAATTTTTAATTATTATTTTTTCTAGGGGAGGGTGGTTAAATTTAATTAATAATGTACCAGAAAATAATTTAGCATCAACTCGAAATAATGTATATAATATTTTTTAAAGTTAAAAAGTTACAATTTATTTCCTGATTAATAATGACTGTAAAAGTGGAAATATAACCGAAGTGAAAGCATTTCATTTTAAAAATATTTTATTACAATTTTTTAAAAAAAGTTCTTATTTATTTTTTCTAATTATTAAATTAATTATTCATATCCTCCTTGTTAGTAATACTTAAAAAAAAAAAAAAAAAAAAAAATAGAAAGAAAGAAAACCAAAAAGTATTATATATATATTCAAAGGATAGATTTGTAGGCCATATTGTGTTTAAAAAAAAAAAAATGTAATAATCTATGTCTTTGCGAGCTTTGACTATTTTATTTCAACTGAAAAGAAACTTTTTTTTTTCTTTTTGTGTGTGCGTTGAATTTAATCAATAATTTACGAGAAAATAATTATTAAAACAAATTAAGAATTATGCACTCATCAACAAAGGATAAAAAGGAAAAATAATTATTTTAAAGTAATTTATTTATTTCTGATTAGTAATGATTACAATCAGAAGTAAAATAAAATGATCAAGTACTTTATTTTTAAATTATTCTTTTGCAATTGAAATATATACATATTTATTTTTTAATTCATAAATTAAATGTTCATACTTTCCTTGTTAGTAATATATATACATTAGAAAAATTCTAATATTTGCAGTACTTAAAAAAGAAAAAATTATTTAAAATAATTACTTGCCTATTTAAAAAAAAAAAAATTCCAGGCTATCGAACCCGGGTACTGTTAGTCTGAAATCAAATACTCTGCGACCAAGCTACTGACGGTGTTAGGATAAGCATCTAAGTTATTGTATTATACTGCCATTAAATTAGCATCTTGTTTCATTATGAATGATGAATTTACATAATTTAGCTCAGAATTTATAGTTCTGAGGACTTCAAAACTGAAGTCAGTTCTTCAATTGTTCTTCAATGGAGGCGTTATGAGAAAAAAACTTAGCCCTTTTCTTTTTTTTTTTTTTTTTTTTTTCTTAAACTTAATTTGAAAAGCTGTTTTTGCAGTGAAAACAGGGACCATATACAAATTGATAAGGAAAATTTTTCCAAAATGTGATGTCATGTGTTAAAAATTCCTAAATGCACTTAAATAAACTCTTAAAGTAGTGTTAAAAATAATAGTATTGCATAAAGTTATGTCAAAACTTAAATAAAGTCTAAAAATAAAATCACTGGAATAAAGTTATAATAGAGATAAACAGTAGTCTGCTTTATAGGAGCTATGAGGTGAATGTGCAGCGTTTGACTTGCAGAAAAGCTCTTTTAGCATTTTAGCTAAAATACCCAAACAATATTTTTTTTTTTTTTTTTTTGAAAATTAATTTGATTCTTTAGACAGTATTGATTTCTTTTTCTTAATTAGGTTATCCTCAGTTTCAATTTCTATTTCTTTCAGCTTCACTGATGGTTTTAATCAAGCATCCATACTTTTTAATCTACACTTTATGTTTGGAAAAACTACATAATTTGTACATGTGATTTTTATGTTTTTTTGTTTTGTTTTTTTAATCATTTCTTATAAACATTCATTTTATTTGTTTTATATTGAAGGCACTGAAGAAGAACGGATGCCTTTAAAATGGGTTATTGATGTGACTATGGCTTATCCAGAGCCCCAAAATCCTTTAGATTTAGTTTGTATATGTGCTGCTTCACGTCCTCCATGCATCACTTACTTGCATTATCGCCGTTATGCCGTGGAAGATGTGCCACATCATAGCATGGAATCTTTAAGAGACTGGGTGTATGACAGATGGGCTGAAAAAGATAAACTACTCAGTGATTATTATAGCACAAAACAGTTTCCTTTTTTACCTGAAAGTCAGCAAATCGATAAGAGAAGCACAGATACTTCAAAGGAAAATGCAGATATTTTAAAAGAAGATGCAGATATTTCTAAGGAAAGTGCTGATTCTTTGAAGAAAAGCACAAGTGCTTCTAAAGAAAGTCCAAATATTTTAAAATTAAACACACAAACTTTAACAGAAAGCCCAGATATTTTAAAATTAAACACAGGTACTTGTAATCCAAATTTAGATTTTTCAAAACAAAATAAAAATAATTTAGGAGAAAGGAAAAATTCTTTTCAGAACATTGAATCGTCAAAAAAATCATGTGTTATTCCTGTACAGATATCCACTGTTTGGATTATATTTCTTCATATTTTCTTTATATCGTCAACTTTATTTCACATTTATCTACTGCAAAGCATGTGGAACTTCATACCTGGAAAATGCTGACAGACAAATGTTGCCTTAAGTATTGGAGCTTGCATGTCCTTATGTGGATTGCATGCTTTCTGATTCAGAGCATTAAAGACACTTGTTTTTATTGCACATTTTAATTTTTTAATCACAGTACTTTAATACTTGTTGTTTTCACTTTTAAATAAATGATTTTGTAATTTAAAACTAATAGAATCTACGTACATATGTTACATAAATTATTTTTTTATATTGAAAAAGTGACCTAAACTTTTATTAGTTATACTCTGTTATGCTAATCTGAACTAACAAAACCTGCAAGGTTTTTAGCTATAAAATTTTTAGAATAATAATATATTAGAACTTTGGCATATTACAGTAAAAAATATTTCAATGGTATACAGCATTTGGTCTATTCAACCTTTTATTATGATATGTTTATTTTGTTAAAATGTAGATATATTTGGCTAGTCAATGAATATTTAATGGGGAGGGCTAAAGAGAAGATATGTTCTGTAGATATTGAAAGTAGCTGTATATATTTTCTTTTATTTCTGAAGAAATCAATGTTAACTATATTAGAGAAATTCTCTATTACTTAGCTGAGTGGGAGATCCATGTAGGATTCATATTTAAATCATTTCTAAGGGGAATCACGTCACATTAAATATATATATATATATTAGAACATTCATATTTTGTACCTCTTTTATTCTATTAATTAGCTTGTAATGCTTAAATTTATTTTTATCTTTTAAAATTTAGAAATTCATAGTATGTACAAAATTAAATTTTTTATGTTGAGTTATTGGAAATTTGGGATTGATCTATTGAACTAAATCTTAGATCACAAATATCTTTTAACTGTTTATGTCCCTATTATCAAATGACATAGAATTATTTTGTGTGACTAAATTGTAATTTAAATATCTTTTTTTTTTTTTTTATGCTCTTCACAAAAGTACTATAATGAACTGTTGGGAGTAGGGAAGTGCATATCTCACATTTACTTTTGTATACAAGACAATTATTTCATTGATGTAACGAAATATTGCATTTCATTTTTATTAAAATCATTTAATTGTACTTGTTATGTTAGAAGCTATAATACATAATTGTTAATGTTTAGGTAAACTTGATGATATTTTTAAGTCAGTTTTAATATATTAATATTTTTCTTTCAAGTACATTTTTGTGTGAGCTTTTCCGTATTATAAAAATTACTACAGCATATTTTATTTGAAATGCTATTTTCCAAATATAAATATTTAAAACTATCTCATAGCATTCTGATGTTGTGTTTCTACATATATCTGTGATAATTCTGCACATAAAATCTGTGATATTTGCATTGATCCTTTGGTGCAAATGATTACTTCATTGAGTTAGAATTCTTCCAAAGCTTTAGTTTGTAAAGTTTCTGCCCTAAGCATGAGCTGTTCTCTCCTCTTATTTTTCTTTATCTATTATATTAAATTTTTGTGTGCCATAGTTATTATTCATTCATTCATGCTCTTAAGAGTTTTGCCATTTTAAAACTTTCGCTCATTCAGGTACATAGTATACTGACGTATCATGCATTAAAATGTGATCATGTGTATATAAAAAAAAATAATAATAATTTTTCTTATGTATATAAATTTAGGTATGTTAGAAATGTATTGCAAATATATTTCATAGCAGTTTGTACAAAACAATTTAGTTCTTTCAGATAAACTATATTCTTTTTTAATTACTCATAGTATTAAAATATACGAATACCTATGAAAGTCAATTTTCTGTGAAAAATATTCATTTTTCAATTTTAAAATAATACTAAAGTTCTATTCTTTATCTTCCCAGATCTGTTTCAATTTTGTTTCTATCAGAATTAAATTTAGAGTTATAGTTTTTTTTTTTTTTTTTTCCAACATTACAACATATCAATCAATATATTAGATAAAGTTAAATTTTATTTTTATTTCTTCAAAATCAAATTTTGAAGAATTTCATTTATACAAAATGTCATAGAAAAAATATTTATTAAATTACACAAAATAAGCTTTGCAAAGGGTGATAAAGGGTAACTAAACTCATAATTATTGATATATAATTATTTACTTACATTACCCAACTACCATAGGTAATGGTAGTATTATTGTATTTGGTCAAAAAATTCGATATTAAGTTTACACCTTATTTATAATGTTTTAAGGTCTCCTGAGCCTAAAAAATTGTTTTTTGGCAATTGGTCAGTGTGTACGTATGTGTGTGGGGAAAATTCTGACTATCATATCTCTGAAACTAA
This sequence comes from Salticus scenicus, assembly GCA_963930645.1. Classification (NCBI taxonomy): domain Eukaryota; kingdom Metazoa; phylum Arthropoda; class Arachnida; order Araneae; family Salticidae; genus Salticus; species Salticus scenicus. The sequence goes on from OZ005648.1 coordinate 310,716,709, forward strand.
AAAAGACAAAATGATGAAACTTCAGAATTGAGACTTTCATCAAAAGTGGGAAAAATCATCTGTACACCAGTACAGATGATTTTTCCCACTTTTGGTAAAAATTGGAAACTGGAAGTGAGACCCATAGGTCCTTATCTCAAAATAAGCTGTAATGATTTTCTTCAAAGTTGCTATATAAAAACCCTATTAGATGTCCTTTCGTATGCATATGTTTAATAGTGGGTAACGGAAGTCGTGTGGTTGTTACACACCAGATTTTTTGATTATTGCTGATTAAGTTTGGGATTTTCTAAATTTCACTAAAATTTTAATAATTTTTCTTTGTCAGTGATTTAACTTGTGTACTGTTTAAAATATTCAAGTTATAAAATGAGACTAGTTTATTTCTTGGGAAAATGGTTAATAATAGTAACAAAATTTGCAAAATTAAAATAGCTTAGTTTTAAGTAGTCATGTTTTACAAAAGTACTTATTTTACCACTTTTTACTCTGTAAAATATAAAATATATAAAATTTGAGTTAAATATTTTTGAAAAATGCTCTCCAAAGCTCTTTGAATACTGTAAAAATTATTCTCCATTTTATATTCAATTATTAAAGAATTTGTAGATTTAAAAAGGTAATTGTATATACACATGCGTTAGAAAGCTTTCAAGCAGACTTAGATGAAATCAGAAACTTTATGCGAGCATAATGTATATATAAAAGGCTTTCTTCGAAAGAGGCATAACAGGCAAAAGATTGGATGATTTATAAAACAACAAATAAATACCGTAATTTCTGGTAGATACCCCGCAGGTTATATAATCCAGTTTTGCACCAGAAAATTCAATTTATAAATAAATTTATATTTTTATTAAAATCACACAATCAACTGTGGAAGAAAATCGTATTTATTGAAATTTTTTATTTTTCCGACTGAGTGAAAATAATGCCTGGTCCGGGAGTCGAACCCCGGATCTTTGAGATCAAAGATCCGGGGTTTGACTCCCGGACCAGGCATTATTTTCACTCAGTCGGAAAAATAAAAAATTTCAATAAATAAAATTTATATTTGTACGAGCTCTTCCTTCGAAAAAGTATAGATTTCTCTATTAAATAAAATTTCTAGTGGAGAAATGATATATCTTACCTGCGGGTTATCTACCAGAAATTACGGTAATAAAACATAAAATAATTTAAAATAAAGACATGCATGTCTTTATATCTACATAATATTTTTTTAAAAAAGGTATTTCAATTAATTTTATTTTTTCTGTGAATAAATAAAAAAAAAAATTTCTTCAAAGAAGAAAAACTTTCTAGTGTGTTTGTATATATTATGTAGTCTGCTTTCAAAATTGTTCTTTTAAACAATTTTTAGTGATAAATTTTATTTTGCAATAAATAGTATAATTCCCACCCTTTTTTTTTTCCCATCCTTTTATAAAATCATACATCTGATTTTATATTGGAGCACTTTCTTGACATAGCGTTCAATATCGAAGAAATCTCTCTAGCAACAATATTTTCATTACTGTTGTCTTGGGCATGAATGCTAATTTTTAACATCAGGGTTATAAAAAAAGTTTTCAAAATTAAGCTGTGTTTGTAAAACATATTTTAGTGCTTTAATCTTGTTTTTTTTTTTTTTTTTTTTTTTGTCATTATACTAAAAATTGCTTTTGTTTAATATCAAGTTAAATAGCTTAAATTTGCTTGTCTTCCATTTTATTTATAAGAGAAAAGAGAGAGGACAAAAATTAAAACATAATCAATTACCTTCCTTTCAGCTTCTGAATAATTTTACTAAAAATGAAATTATTGTATCACATTTCCAATTGTATTATTTGTTGATCCTGTCAGAACTGAATTGTATAGTATTAAGTATGTGCCATGAACAGCCTTGTTTTTATGAAAATATGTACATTATGCTTAGTAAATTTTAAAGTTACCATGCAGTATATATAAAGTAATTTTGAATTATACATAAAATAATTTTGATACATTTCATTTTTATTTTTTAGTTCTTATAAATGTTTTTGGTGTGGAATGAATGTATACATTCTTACCTTATTGAATAGCTGTATAAAAATTATAGTATCATAGTATTGAAAAAGCTAATTTTTCAATGATATAATTATGATATTACAATGATTATTTCAAATTACCATTATTTATGTGAATAGCTTGAAAAAATATTAAATGTTAACTATTTATTTATTTTTTATTTATTTTTTTATTTATTTATTTATTTAAAAAAAAAAAAAAAAAACAGTAGATATTTAATATATGCATATAAATATATGTGTATTTAATATAAAACATTTTTCATTTTGCTAACCAAATTTATTTTAGTGTTTAATAATTCTTACTTAGTTTATAAATAATTCGTTTTGATCTTAAAAGTTCTGTTTTATAAATTTCTTATGTATGTTATTAGTTATTATTAATAGTATGATAATTTTGTAATTTTCTATAAAATATTGACAAACTTATGTTTGCACACAACTGTATGTACATATTGCATCATACTAATTACAGAGATCACTGAAAATAATATTTAAAATATTTTTTATGTTGCGAAATACTTATAATTTGTTTAAAAAAAATCTAAGCACCAGAGGCGTCATCAGGCATTTTTTCATGGGGGTTGGGGAGACAAACTTAAAACTGAAAAGTTTTGATATATTTTAGAATTCAGTTTTACTCAAATGGTTGGTTAGTTGATTGAGATGATTAAGCTAGCTTATGTTTAAGCATCTGCAGTAACAAATTTTTATGCATGTAATTTAAGCTAAGACATTTTATTTAGAAATATTATATAGTTTGTTCCAATCCAATCCGAAAAACTTACTCTCAAATCGACTTGAGCTCTTAGCTGCAGAAAAGGTTAGAACCAAACTGAGCTGTGTGTTGTGTCAGTTCCATTCTAATTGCCTTTGTGATTTAAATTTTATTTGACAATTTAGATAATCATCGAAAGTCTGGTGATGTGGTTTTAATGTTTAAATATAATATAAAAAATTAATATTTGGCAATTAGAATTCTCCAGGAAGGGACAAGTGCCCTCCCCCCATCGTTGCCCCTATGTGCTGATGCCCACACTAAGCACTAAAAAAAAAATAAATTTTGATTGTTTGTTAAAGTTGTTGTTTTTAAAAGAAAATCCGTTATTTTATGGTGTTTTCAGTGTTTCTACATTTAATAATATTTCATGTAATACTTTAATTTAGACATATTTTGTTGTTTTTTATAATCTAATTTCTGTAATGTTTTCAAAATATTTTATGCTTTATTTATTTTAACTTTTGGAAAAATAGGATATATATATATATATATATTCTTCCCCCTTCTTTTAAACACATAATTTTTATAAAAATGTTCTTCATTCGACTTGTGTGAAAATGAAGGTATGGTTTTTATAATTTCAAAACTAAAGAATCTTGTTTTCTTTTCTTCAAAAATCATATATATCGGAAAGAGGCATATTTAAATTTCAAGTTAATTTATTAAATGATATATTCCACAAAATTTTCCTTTGGATTATTTATTTTTTTTTTTTTAAATAATTAATGTTTTTCTTTTATGTGTATATGTATGATTCAAGTTATACTTATATATTGTTTCTCTAAGTAATACAAAGGTTTGTCCAGAAAGTAATGAGACTGAATTTTTTGCACCAAGCAGAATGCCAAAGGGGCGAAGTTAGCAGGTGGCCCAGAGGCAGACACGACACGACACGGCAACATAGTCACGGACACAGAAAAACTGCTTGCAGACAGTTTTTGTCTGCTCTAATAAAAAAAATTAGTCTACAACTTTCAGACACTCTTTGTCTGTACTACTGAAAAAAAATTGCCCACAACTTTCAGACAGTTTTTGTCTGCAGTCATAAAAAATTGTATGCAATTTACGGACATTTTTTGCCCACGACAATGCACTACCAATGTATGATGTCTTAGACACTCTCTGGTAGGAACTCTAGAGCCCCCTATCAGTGCCTTGGTAGGAACACACAAAACAGTGCTTAACAAGGGCGACCTAGGAGCCTAGATCTCCCTTGATAGGCAGCGTTATGCGTGTATTCTTTTCTCCTGTTACCTGTTACTGAGATTCTACGGGAATGTAGAAAACTGCTAATTTCATTTAAAACTGCTCCAAAACTTCTCCCCCACTTCAAAATTCACTTATAAAAATTTCTGTATCAAAATTAAAACTAATACTTTTATTATTTATGATTATTTATATTGTGTTGTGTCAAACATTGCTATAAAATGTTTAATTGAATGAGTTAAACTTATTATTATATAATTGTTTATACTATATTGTTCTGTAGTAAAATTGTATTGTGTATTGTTGCACAAGATCACCACTGTTGTTACCCCCCCCCCCTTTCCCCACAGATTGCCGCTTTCAGCTTTCAGGCTTTTTGAGTACAGATTACGAAATTTTAAAAACCTGTCGCAGACAGCTACAAAATTTTCTATCACTGGGGCAGGTGGTATAGGTGGTGGGGACTGTCAGCTACAGAGTCTAATGAAAGTCAGTTGGCCTTGACCCTTTGTAGTGCACAAATCACTTATGAAGCAGATATATATCTGAAAGTTGTGTTAAGTTTTTAGAATGCTGCAGAGTATCGAGCAGTGGCAAAACACAGACTTGAAACGCTGCCCCAACCACCGTACAGCCTCAATCTGTTAGTGCCAGACACTTTTCTATTCCCTTGGTTAAAATTTAGCTTAAGAAGCTCTTTTGGGGTCGCTTTTAATCATTTTCACAATCTGAAGAACTTGCAGGGAAACATAATGCGCATTCTGTACAGCATTTCAGTTAAAGACTTATGGGCATCATTGTGTGGCAGAATCATTAGCAATGGTGTATTAATGCAGAAGTAATTTATTTTGCAGAATTTTAAGTTTGTAAAATTATTTTCAAATAAACAAATTTTACAGAATCAGTCTCTTTACTTTCTGGACAGACCATGTATAATTCATTAATTAGTTCAGTGTATAATATTTATTCATTTAATAACTGAACAAAATATTTTATTGAGCAGTACTTAGTTATAGATGTCCTACTAGTATTATTTTATTAAATTACTGAGAATTTGGACAATTTATATTAATAAACATTTTGTATAAAAGATTTATATGTGATTAGTTGCTTTTTTTTTTTCTTCTATTTTCCCATTGTGAAAACTATTATGTTATTTTTTTTTTTTTTTTTTTTTTTTTTTAAATAAAAAATATTTATTTTGATTTTATGGTTAATAAAGCATTGAATGATGGTTAACTTTATTCCAGAGTATTAATTATAACTTATAAAATTAAGTTTGCTGGAAGTAAAAAAAAAAAAATATTTAAATTTTTGTTATTATTATTTTTCTCTCCCCTTAATTTCTGTTATATTCTGCTTTATATTCTGTTGTGTTTCATATTATTTTGAAGCAACCATGAAACAAGTTTACTGTTTGTTACATTTTTTTTTTTTTTTTTAAGGTCATTTATTTGCCATTTAATATTTTCTTGACTTCCTCTCCCCCTCCCTTTACTGGAAAAAGAGGGCTTAACTCGTTGAGTGCCACGCGGATTCTTAAGGAAGCCGTCAGGCCATGCACGCTGCTTAGAAGCGTGTTATGTTTACCGTGTTTCAATAAAATTCATTAAAATGCCTTAATGATATAATCCTATAATAAATAAAAATTAAGTAAATTTCAAATAAATTATCAGCAATTACTTAAAACTATGTAAATTTTTAAGTGTTATATCATATTTTACATGTGTCAGCCACTGGTGGTTGACGCGGCCTAAGCGGAAAGTTCAGTGTCAGCCATCGATGGCTGACAGGGCACTCAATGTGTTAAGAATACTTTAAATATATTCTAATTCATCAAAATTTGAAATTGATGTTTATGTAAAAATAAACATTATTACATTTTTATAATCTTTAGGTGAAAATATTTATTTTTTATATGAGCTTTAGTAAATTAACAAAAACTTTAAAATCGCTGCATAATTTTATTATAATTATTCATATTTAAACCAGTATTACAGCTAATAGCAAAAATAATATTGAAAGTTATTTATTTTAATTGTATTTGTTTGCTACAAGTTCATGCTCATTTGGTATGGCCATGTGGTCAGTGCTCTGGCTTTCAATTGGCAAGTGCCATATTCAAATCCCAGTTCAGACATGGAAGTCTGTAGTTGTTCTGAATCCACTTTATGCCATATGTCCTGGTCTAATGAGCTTTAATAACTCTTGCATGATATCCCATACTCAAGTTCTGCTCTTCTGTGTAGAGTATTGTGTGCAATTGATGTGTAACTGAAGTGAATCTTATATATATATAGGGTGTCCCTGAATTCATGAGCAAAACTTTAAAGTTAGATAAAATACATATAAAGAAGCATTTATCTGTGTAGCAGTATGAGGTCAAAATTAAAAATCGGGTAGCCCTAACCCCAACCTTCCACCACTCCAGTTTCTTTTTCTTGTCTGTTTTTTCTTTTTCTGGCTGGTGTTAGTAGTGTATTTCACACACATGAGATTGTGCATCATTTATTTATTTATTTATACTGATTTCTATTGATTTTTCACTTTTTCCCATTTTAAAGTGCAGTGCATTTCTTGTTCTTCCGCCTACACTTTTCATTTCAGATTCCATATTGCTGTACAAAAAATGCATCTTTATATGTGTTTTACCTATCCTAAAAGTTTGGGCCATGAATTCAGGAACACACTGTATATAATAGAAATTCTTATTTCAGAAATATATTTCTCAAAATTGTAAATTCTGATATTAGAAATTTGACAGTCTGAAATTTTGATGCCTGGTGTGTTTCTTTTTCTTTCATGGTTTTGCCCAGGTTAAAAGCAATAAAACCTGGCTTGAATGATTAAAATATATATATATATATCCTCTAAAAGTACAAATATGCTTTAATCACTATTATTGCACCATTAAAATTCCTCTTCAAAAATACTGTATATATCTCTATGCAGGAGTTTTTAAGTATAGTACCTTTCACATATTTTATGACCAATCAATTACAATTGTAACCTTGAATAACATATATAAGTTGCGAGTCATTATAAAAATATTTAAAAATGAGAGCATGAACAAACAGACCCAACTAGCTAAAGTCCTGAGTATTTTTGAAAGTGTTTAAAAAAATGTGTATGCATTAACTTTCTTCACTTATTAATATGAAAACTGGCATTTATATTTTGATGATCTAATAATCATAGTAGAAGCCAAGCAACATATACTATATATATATATATATATATATATTTTTTTTTTTTTTTGGGGGGGGGGGGGGGGATAATGCAGGTTTTATAAAATAGAATAAAGTCTGGCTAGAGCATACAAAAAATTAAAATGAACTGGAGTCCAAGCAAAACAATTGGACTGGTTAGTATTGTTGCTTTGAAATTATGATATTGAAATTATTAAAATGCTTTTCTACTTAATATATTTTGCACAATATATAATTCTGTTTATTTAAAGTATATTATTGCTTTTATGTACCTATTATGTTTGAATAGGTTTTTTTTTTTTTTTTTTTTTTTTTTTTTTTTAATTATTTATTAAAATTTTATAGGAAAATGATAATATGAAGAACATTTTTAATTTATTTATTTATATTTATTAGTATTATTATTATTTTTTATTTTATTTTTTTCTTTTGAGGGCACAATTTTTTATGTTAATATTAAAGTATTTCTTCAAAATCTTAGAAAAATTAAATATTAATTAAAAGAAGAAAATCTTTTATTATTATTTCGTATACTTCCTAGAAAATGCTTTGTTATAATTATTATAATTAAAATATTGCTGTATTTTTAATATATGGATCAATCAATCTAAATCCATGGGAATTGTACATTGATCATTTTGTACTTTTTATGCTGAAAAGGTCAAATACTTTCAATTTAAATGTACTGTCTCAGAATGTATAAATTTTAATTAGAAAATTTTAATATTGTATAATTATCGAAAGTGACCTTTGATTAAATTTCAAATTGGTATATTTAATTCATTAATATATACATATACAATAAAGCACTGTTTATATGTCTTTCAAGAGACTGACATTAAAAGGCATTTTAATGAAAAGACGTATAATCTAAATTAAAAGAATAAAATTTTAATAACTACAATTTTAATGGCATGGAAGCAAAATTTATGTAAAAATACTAACTAATAAAGTGTTTTAATATAGCAACTAGTAAATTACTTTTGAGTAGAATTTATATTTGAAGATAATAGTTAAATTTTAAAAAATGATTTCAATTAAAAATGATTTATTATAAAAAGTGAGAAAAATCATGCTTATTAATTCATAATTTCAGTACTAATTGTATTTTACCATGTTTTTATTAACTTCGATTCTTGTTTGTATGTTTGTTTGTCAGGTACAAATCTTGCAATCGATTTTTAACTAACTTTCCGACTAGCTAGATATTTGAAACTTTCAGAACACGCAGACAATACATTTTTTTAATACTTCTAGTCAACTGTTTCAGGTCCCGCTGCCTTTGGTAGCGTTTATATGATTCAACAGAAAATTTATTTAACTAACTTCCCGACTAACTAGACATTTGAAACTTTCAGACTAGTTCAGAATACGGTTAAAATGCATTTTTTAAAATACTTTTAACCAACTGTTTTGGGTTCCCGCTGCCTTAGACAGCGTTATCAGTACAAGGATTGCAATCGATTTTTCCCTAACTTTCCGACTAGCTAGACATCTGAAATTTTCAGGATAACTCAAAACACAGTGACAATACATTTTTTTGATACTTTTAGTCAACTGTTTCAGGTCCCTACTGACTTTGGCAGCGTTTATATGATTCAACAAAAAATTTATTTAACTAACTTCCCGACTAGCTAGACATCTGAAACTTTCAAAATAGTTCAGAACATGGTGAAAATGTATTTTAAAAAATATTTTTAACCAACTGCTTCCGAATCCTGCTGCCTTCGGCAGCGTTACCAGTACAAAGCTTGCAATTGATTTTTCACTAACTTCCCGACTAGCTAGACATTTGAAACTTCAGGACAGCTCAGAACACGGTGACAATACATTTTTTTTTTTTAATACTTTTAGTCAACTGTTTCAGGTCCCTACTGTATTCGGAAGCGTTTATATGATTCAACAGAAAATTTATTTAACTAACTTCCTGACTAGCTAGACATTTGAAACTTTCAGAATAGTTCAAATACGGTGAAAATGCATTTTTAAATATTTTTAACCAATTGCTTCTGTACCCTGCTGCCTTTGGCAGCATTACCAGTACAAAGCTTGCAATTAATTTTAACTAACTTCCCGGCTAGATAGCCATTTGAAACTTTTATAATAAGCTCAAAACACAAGAGCAATGAATTTTTTAACACTTTTATCCAATTGCTACGGGTTCCCGCTGTCTTCGGTAGCGTTTATATAATTCAACAGAAAATTTAAAAACATGGTATATAAAAAGATCTTTTTATCTTGTAATTATTTCATATCATCTTGATTATTCCATTGCATACCTTGAACATAATATGAAAGTATCTTGATGTTTATAAAAAATATTGCATTTTCTTTCTTTTTTCTTCTTAGTTCTGCTTTTGTTAAACCCACACTCTTGTTGATTTCTTTTAAAATTCTAATTTTATCTTTCAATGAAAGTCTTCCATGCTTTTGCAACATTTAAAAATTTTAACTAACAAACAGAACAGAGCAACATTCAGTTCTAGTTATGATAATGATTTTCGACCCTTCCTGTGTTTATCCATTTGAGAAGTTTTCTAAAAAAAAGTTCATGTAATTTAAAACAAAAACAATGGCTGGTCCAGAAAATTTACAAATTTTAGAAAAGTGGAAAAGATGTATAACTGATACTGAGCGGTGTATAAATGGAAAATTTTACATTAAAATGAATAGGAATGAATTAGGACTTCACTAAAAAGATGTATAAATGTAAAAGAATTATAAATGAGACATATAAACGGTGCTTTACTGTATAGGTATTGATTGGTGCTGTATATATATATTACACAAAAAGGTCTATTATATTCATTCTTTGGTGAGAAAACATGTATATATGTACTTAAAAGGGATAAAATAGACATATTTAAATAATTAAAAACCCAATTTTAAATTTTGAAAATCGTTAGCCAAAATTATAAATTGCAAATAATTCATATTTGTCCCTTTAAAGTTTGTTTCATGGCAAAAGACTTAATCACTCAGAAATCAAAAAATGAACAAAATTATAAGTCAAAATCTACTGATGCAAATATAATCTGCAACTTTCACGGCATCCATCATGCATAATAATTGAGCACAGAAATTCTTTTAGAGCCCCAGGTGACCTGGTGGTCCAATAAGTAGCTCAGAAATTGCGTATATAGAGACAAAATATAAATAACAGGAGGAGTTTTCTCACAATTTTCAATTGTTAAACTCTTCACACTGCCTGCCCTTTCGAAATTATGCAAGAACTAAAGCATCTGGCACCCTAACAGAATTCTGCCGCATGGACCGCCAATGCCAGCTGAATATTGGGAAATCCTTAGCTAAACCTCCATTGACTTCCGTAAAGCCCTAACATGCAAAATTGGGGAAATAAAGATGTTTTCAGAAAGAATCCATAGTCTTGTGTGCCAATGACTGTCATATTCTAGCTAGCTATTTTCTCAATTTTAAATTGGATTTTTAATCATTTAAATTTGTCTATTTTTATCCCTTTCATACTTTTACTAATACTGTTTCTTTTTCTTTTTTCCCCTCCCTCTTTATTTAGATTTTAATGATGTAACAAATTACACACAGGTATAAAATATAAATACACATGTAAATAATCTTAGAACATAAGTATTGAAAATAAATTTTCTGTTTAAAAATTTGTAAATTAAAAAAAAAAAAAAAAAACTTTATATATACACATGTATGTATGTACTTAACACTTTTCAAAATATTTTATTTTAACCATTGAGTTATTTTTGCGATTAAGTTTTTGGCTAAAAGGTAATATAATCTGACTTATAAAATCATATTTTATATTATTACAAAAAAGTATAAAATTCAGTTGGTCTGGGGAATTTAATTTTCACAATGTCAATGAAGCAAAATAGTATTTTATTATTATCTTTTCTCCCAGAAAATAAATGGTTAATCATGATTATATTATTACAACATTATACTTTGCACTGTATCACTCGTTGTTTTACTTAAACATGTGTGTTATAAAATTAATAGGATTTATTTGGACTTAATTTTTCAGCTAAAAATTTCTTTATATTGTGTGAGTTTTCTTTTTAATCTTAGATTAGAAAGAACCTTTAAATATGTTAACAAGTTATTGTCTTTTTTTAATGGCATTTTGCAGATATAGATTTTAAATGTATGGTATATTCATATTTCATAATTGCCTTATAATTCTAGTTTATTTGACAAGATTAAACATATTCCTTTAAGTATAACGTTCTTTAAAAAAAAAAAAAAAAAAAAAAAAAAAAAAAGTGGTTGCTTTATATCTGCAATTTAACTGTTCAATGTTTATTCTTTTATTAACTAATTTTTTAAACATAAAATATTTGCTTTTAAATTCACTTATTGAATCATATTTTGAAAAGTATTTATTTTCAATAGTAATTTAATTTAAATAGTTTTTTTTTTTTTTTTTAATTGCAAATTAATAATTAAAAAAAAAAAAATTATAATATAGTAAAAATGTTTTGATCTTTTATAAAAAGTTATACTTTTCAAAGTAAGTTCCTCTTTCTTTTTTTTTTTTAATGTACAATAAATTCTTTATTTGAATTAAAATAATTTACTTTTTATGGGTTTTTTTTTTTTTAATGAGTCAAAAGTTACTAAAAGTTAAATGTATATAAATATATAGAAGGTAAAAAAAAAAAATAATAATAATGACAATATTTTTTTAATATAAAAGTATGTCGTTATGAAAAAGAAAAACATTCTTATTATGAAATAAGTAATTGTTAAATATTTGTTGTTAAAATCATAAGTTTTTATTTATGTTTTTGTTAATTAACATTTATAGTATTTCTATTAGATTTTTTTTATGTGTATTCATTCACATAGATTGTTTTTTGTTTAATTATTTGTATATTTTCTTACAGTATTAATAAATAATACTTAAATATAAACATGCTTATGTTCGTTTATTTCTTTATTGATTTTCTATAATTCTTTTGTCATAAATCAAGCATATATTAAAGCTCTTAATTCTGATCAAAATTTACTTGATTTAAACTTGAGATTGAAAATAAATTGCCAAAGAAATTTGTTTTAATTATTTCTTTACATTTTCTATATAAACATAAATTGGCATTGTTTTCATTTTGAATTTCTGGAAGATTGTAATTATTGAAATTTTGCATCTCATGGGAAATAAAAAAAAGTAACTATACTTATAAACAAAGAAAACATTCTTTCAAACAATAGGGACACCTTTTTTTTGTTTTTTAAATATAAATATAATATAAACAATTAATGCAATTTTTAAAAAAATACTTACTTATAAGTGCCTTACAATAAATCCTTAATTAATAGCTTGAGCAGATATATTTCGAACCCATTGGGTTCATCTTCAGTGCTCAGATGATACTGCCAGTTTTCTGTTTCCCTCGTTCGTTGTTCGTTTTCTGCTGATTCTCTTCACTTTGCTTCATATTTTCAATAAGATGCTGCCAATCTGAAGGGATTATGCTGTGCTCTCTATCGTTGACAGCATCGTTAGTTGTTAAAATTTCAATTGCTTCTCTTTTTAGGGCAAATTGATGGGAATTATAATTGGCTTTTTTTTTTTTTTTTTTTTTTTTTTTTTTTAATTCAAGAGTGCTAAGGTTAATGGGGTTATTGTTGTGAATTCTAGAGAAAGCCGCAGAGTGCTTATGGTACTTTAAGTCTGTGAGATGTTTCAATTCGCAATCTTTAAGATGACATTTAGTCATACTGATATAGCAGGCAAGTCTATTGTCTTCGAATTTAAAGTTGATTTTATAAATGTCGGATGTGTATTTAAAGTGGATGGTGTCTTATTCATTATGGATGCGTTGGAAAATATTTTTATCGGGTTTAATTGGGATATTGATGTTATGTTTATTGGCTTCATTTTTTATTTTTATTGATGCACCTTTACAGTATGGTATAGCGGAAGTGAAAAGCGATTTGTGTGTTATTTATATTATTTAGATGTTTTAACACATTTTTTATAAAGTTTTTGAACTATAGAGAGGTTGTAGTTAGCTTTTTTTTTTTTTTTTTTTTTTGCAATAGTTTTGATAAATTTCAGTTCATTATTAAGCAGAGTTTTATTGGAACATATAAGGATGGTGCGGTTAATGTAAGATCTAATAGCAGCATATTTATAGGTAAGGGGGGTTTCACATTTGTTATTAATAATTTTGTTATTATTCGTAGATTTTCGAAAAATGGTAGTATCAAACAAGTTATCTTTAAATTTTCTGGACGTCACTATAATTAAAAATAAAGATAACTCGAAAACAGAAAAATGACAGCATCATCTGAGCACTAAAGATGAACCCGATGGGTTCGAAATATATCTGCTCAAGCTATTAAGGATTTATTGTAAGGTACTTTTATAAGATATTTTTTTTTAAATGTTTTATATCTTTTGTAATTAAATTATGAACAATACATGTAATTAAAGAATGTGTCAAAATTATGAAACTCAGTTATAATATGAATATATTTATAGTTTGCACAACCTAAGCGCTCCTTTGTGGCCCTGTTGCCAGCTTTTGTCAAGAACTGAAACATCTCACAGGAGAGATTGTTGATCTACCAACAAGTGTGGTCGAAGTTTCACCGCGATGGTGTATGGCTATAAATCAAACTTTGTAGGTGGGGAACTGATTTGGACTTAAACCAACAATTTGGGCTTGTTGCCCATGTACACTAAGCGACAAAAAAAAAGCCACACTTGGATGTTTTCCTTTTCGCCTTCTACAACCGCCAATTTTATCGTTTAAAAAGCAAATTTTCGAACAGATTTTACTATGTTGTCCTCCACATACACTTTAGCTTTGAGTCTAGTGTTAAAAACAAAATGCAATTGTCAGGAAAATTGTAATTTTTGAATATATTTCAAAAATGGTAAGAATAAGGCAATTAACGATGCCACAAAAAGTATTAATTTTTAAATGAAAATAAAAAAATATTTTAATACGTGCGATGGCAAAATAATTAAATTCTAACAAAATATTGGTAAAATGAATTTTAGCAAAATATAAATATTTTTGGCCGTTTAAACTGGGAATTTGGCTTTAGGCGGCATGTTGCTTATCCAAGCAAGATAACCGCAAGTTAAAATGCGAATGTTTAAAAAATCGATTTGTATCATGTTCAGAACTTAAAAAAGATATTAAAAAAGTGTATAGTAAATTACTTTCTTCAAAAACAATGCGGGAACAATTAAACAAAGCGGGTTAAAGAACGGAAGATCTGCGAAAAAAGCCATTATTATTGAAAAGAATTAGTAAAAACAATACTTTAGTCATACTTGCCAACTTTTCCGGTTTTCCCGGAAGACTTCCGGTTTTTTAACGTATCTTCCGGTCTTCCGGACAGATGATGAAATCTTCCGTTTTTAAAAAAGTCGCGGATATCGTTCGTTTTAAAAAGAAAACCCAAATGTTCTACGAAAACTCCTGATTCCCAATCTTCGTCCATCCATAACATAAATGTCAATATTAATTTCAAACTTGCTTTATGAGATTCTAGAACATCTGTAGAAATAGAATTGTTAAATATTTCTTGCTGATGTAATTATTTCCACCCCCCCCCCCCCTCTCCAACCTTCATTTATCTCCAGCTAGTGATCAGCAATCAAATGTTCTGCAGAAGTCTTTTGTTTCCTAATCTTTATCCATCTGCAACATAAATGATAATATTAATTTTAAACTTCTTTCATTAGATTCTAGAAGTAGAGTTGAAAGAGTTTAATATTTCTTACTCTGTAATTATTTTTGTATCCCCCCCTCCCTGATCAATTCTAGATTCTGATCAATGATCAATTCTAGAAACAATAAAGCAATGGAAGTGCTCAATATTTCTCACGTATGTAATTATTTTTAGATCTTTATTGCTGAATTTAATGAATCTGTTTATTTTTCCCCAATTAAATTAAATATTTGTATGTCATATTTATACCAAATGTGTAAACGTGGGAAAAAAATGAATAATTTTTTCAGGTAGGAAAATTTTTTCCAAACCAATTTAAGAAAATTAATACTCAGTTGGTTTTATGCACGTTTGAAACTGATAATTAACTACTGCAACTGCTACTTTGTTTTATATGTATGATTAATGTACATACACAAAAATCCTATTCTATTTATTTAAAAAATTAGTTATACTTTAACCTAAGTTTTTTGTCTATTGTTAAGTAAATTTCTTACAGATTCTGTTTTGTAGATATTTATATGTTGAAGAGGAATAACTTCATTTAAAGATTTTTTATATTTAGTATAATGAATCTATAGTAAAACGTTTTTATAGATTGCTTCTAAATATTAAAGTTGTAAAACTGTATTGTTTATTACATCAAAGAGAAAAAAAAAGTAAAAAAAAAAAATCTTCCCTTTTTTTATGAAATCTTCTGGTTTTTCAACAAAAATCTTCCCTTTTTTTATTGAAATTGGTTGGCAAGTATGTTTAGTTGACCAAAATTTAAAAACATTATCAGTTAATTATTAGGCTGAACTGGTTTTCTCTGATGAATCAAGTTTTCTTTATTTCGTGCAGTTGAAAAAAGCTAGAATGAAGACGAAAATGCGACCGACTTAATGAAAATCGCACTTTTAAAACAGTGACACATTCTCCGTACATTATGGTACGGAGGTGCATAACTTTTCAAACACTCAGGAAAATTTTTATGCTCAAGGGATCAATTAACTCGAAATAAAACACAATCTGCATAAAAGTGGTGCCTGACCGACTATTTTGGAGGTATCTTAGACATTTCCGTAAACAGCATTTGAAGATAATAAGGCACCTTACTACACGGCCTCTGTGGTAAGTTTATTCACTTCAAATTGTCAAAATTTCTTATACATTCCCATGAGAACCTATAATTCTGTAAGTAATCATACTTTTTTTCACTTTAAGTTAAATACCACAAAGGATATAGTAGAATTTCTTCTTTACCAGACATGGAAATGGTCAAAATCGCGATCCGCTCGAAAATGTTTCGTCTATAAAAAGGCGGGGGAGAGGGGAGAGGATTCGAAATTTGCAGCCTATAACTCTGCCAGAACTAGAAATTTTTTTTTGTGATATTTGGCACATTGAAATTTCTGAGATTTATATTAAAACACTGTATAAAACTATGCCATTGCGCATTAATGCAGTAATTCCATATAAAGGTGGAATTAACCCAATGCAGAATACATATTTTTAACAAAAATTGCTTAGATCTAACAAATAAATAGTTTTATTTCATATATGAAAATATAATGTGTTTATTTCATATAATAAATCATACTAGAATGCAAAGTGTATAGTTATTGCATTATGTTCAAAAAGAAAGTTTTATGCAGATTTTTAAAAAAGTACTTCGTAAAGTGCAATAAAGCGACTTATTAAATCGAAAATATACATAGGTATGAAATATCTTTGGTATTATGCAAACAAGACAGTTTTATTTGTTTCAAACATTAATTTTAAAGTTATTACAAATAAAAAAGGTATAAGTCATTTTTTCTGCAGTGCGGCTTTTTTTTTTTTTTGTCGCTTAGTGTATATAATTATTTGTATGTTATGTGTGTAACATAAAATCTATAGTAAAATTTGTTGCATTAACCCTTATAAGCATTAAGCCCATCTTTTTCCAGCATGCATTGTCAAAATAAAAGGTTGGTGTAGCTAAATTTCGAAATATGTTAGTTTTTATTTAAAACGATTTATAAAAGGTAAAAACATTAAAAACCCATTAAAATTACCTTCTGCAAGTGCTTTCAGCTGCAGCCCACGCAGCCTTCTTCAGGTAGGTACGCTCTTGTGAACATCGCCATCCGGTGGTTTTGTCAGTTCTCCTCTTCTACTCCGCTCCAGCATATCGCACCACCTTGCGTCGATTTTCATTTGGTCAGTGTTGCATGAGTTACCATTCGCAAAAATTTCGACAGCTTCGGGTTTCGCGGCATAAAAGTAATTATTATAATTAGCTAATTTACTATAATTTTTAAAGTCTATTTTTATGTTTTCTTCTTGATTTGTTTTGGCTAAGGCTGTTTTTATATGATTATGTTTTATGTCATTTTCGTGCTCTTTTATTTGTGTTTTTATTTTCCGCTTTGTCATTCGGACATAACATCTGGTTTTTTGGTCTTCTTTTATAAAATCTATTTTGTAAATACCTGCAGTTTCGGAAAAATGTATTTTATCTTTATCGTTTCTAATTCTTTGGAAAATATTTCTGTTTGGTTTTATTGGTACATTTATATTTAGTTTAGTGGCTTTGGTTTTAATTTTGTTAGCTGTACCTTTATTATATGGAATTGGGGGGATATATTTTTGTTTTGGTTTTTGGGCATTATTTATATTATCAAGTTTCTTTAATCTATTTTTATAGAGTTTGTTTACTAGGTTCTTTTTATAACCTGCATTTTGAGATATTTCACTGATTTTTTGGAGTTCTTGTTTTAGTAAATTTTCGTTGGAACTTACGTTTATTGCATGGTTTATATAGTATTGTATTGCAGCTATTTTATACCTATAGGGTGTTTTACATTTGGCATTTATGATTTCGTTGCTATTATTTTGTTTCCGATATACTGTAGTTTCAAAGTTTAGGTTTGGTGTTTTAATTATAGTAACGTCTAAAAAGTTTAGGAGGTTTTTGTTTTCTATTTCGAGTGTGAATTTAATGTTTGGGTCAATTTTATTTAATTTTTCAAGTGTACTTTTTGGGGGGGAAGAATTACTGTTTATTATTGCAAAAACATCGTCAGCATATCTGAACCAATATTTTATTTCTTTAAAATTCTTTAATATGTTTTCGTTTTCCATTAGTCTTAATTTTATTTCTGCCTGAGATAGGCGATCCCATCAGGACCCCTCTACTTTGTTTTATAGAATTTATCATTGAATCTGAAGTAGTTTTCGTTTAGTATTAAATTGTTGGCTGAGATTAAGATTTGATTTATATCTTTATCTGTATATTTTTGTTTTACTTTTTCGTTTATAATTTCATTAATTTCTTTTATGTTAATAGATGGGTATAAGTTTACTACATCAAAGCTAACCATAAGATCACTAGGTTCTAGTTTTTATATCTTTTAGGTTTTTTATAAAGTCATCTGTTGAGTTTAAGTTGATGTTTGAAGGGGGGGAGTATTTCATTGTAAATGCTTCTCATGTAGGTTTCTAGGTTATATGATGGGTTTTCCCTTTTATTTACTATAGGTCTAAATTTTGGTGGATTTTTATGATCTTTAAACTTCCCGAACATTCTGGCAGTATTGGGTGCATAGTTAGTTATTTTCGGTCTATTGTTGTTGGGCCACTTTCCTTCTTTTATAATTTTATTTTTTTATTTTTTTTATTTATTTAAAAAAAACAAGATAAAACAAGTAAAATAGCCATCTTTAATCGCGTTGAATATAACGAAAAAATAGAAAATGCAATAGAAGACATAGGAGTTACCCACCTCAAAAAAGACCCAAATAAAAATCTAACAGAAAAAATAAATAAAATTATAAAAGAAGGCAAATGGCCCAACAACAATAGACCGAAAATAACTAACTATGCACCCAATTCTAATATAAATCTATACTAATATATAAATGCGAAAGTTTGGATGGATGGATGTTTGTTACTCAATCACGCCACAACGGCTAAACGGTTCTGGATGAAATTTGGTAAAGAGATAGAGAATAGTCTGAAATAGTCTGGAAAAAAGTATTAAATTTCTAATTTTTTGTAATGAGATGTTAAATATTGTACTTATTAAAACCAATGTAACACTTAAAAATGAGATAAAAGATACAATAATTTAAAACTTTAAAAATACATTTTAATTAAAAAACATTTAAAACACAAGACAGACGTTTCGGCTAGAACACTAGCCCTCCTCAGTGTCAAACATACAAACACAACATTTACAAAAATTCTAAATACATCATATCAAGATTAAATATTCAGGAGGAATAGCTTTAGCCTCGTTCAAGGAAGAATGTTGCATTTTAGTGAAAGCGCCCTCTAGAAAAATACGGGATTCATAAATATTTATATTGGAAGCTAAAATTTTAAAGTTTTCAAAATCTGGTATATGATCACTATTGAGAGAATGGATTACAAGTTTAGATCTTAAATCTCCTATTTTATAAGAGCGTTTATGTTCCTTTAATCTAATTTCACCTGTTCTGCCAGTTTCACCGATATATGTGGAATCACAATTTTTACAAGGAATACTATAGATTACACCAAGACGTTTAAGAGGGGGGACAGCGGGTTTAAAGTTTGAGAAAAAGTTACTAATACGGAGTTGAGGTTTAAAACTAGTAGAAATATTAACTGTTCTAAGTAATTTTGAGATATTTTCAGAGATACCTTTATAATAAGGGATAGTAGTACGATAAGTGGTTTATTTATTTATTTTTCAACATAAAATGAAATATGCTTTCACGCGAAAAATAAAAAATTACTAAATGTTAAATTGGTCGATGAGAAAATGACACTTTATAATTTTAAAATAAAATAGTAATATTACAAATCTAAGATATTTCTTCTGGATTTTATTTCATAGCATTTTTTTATATACCTCAACTTCAGATTTTTTTTTTTTTTTTTTTTTTTTTTTGAGTACGGCGGATGAACACGCTTGGCATAAAAGCTAATTCATCATTATATTAAAGGTATTTTGTTATTGATAATTCTGGACAATTTTTTTAATTTTGATGCTGAAGTAGATCGGACATTTTTCGCCAAGGAAAAGATAGAAAGAAATACGCAAGCGAAGTGATGACGTCACTGGCCGTTCGTGGATGCAAGAAAAATATTTCCTATGTTAAACGCCCATTGGATTTTTTGTAAAAAATTATTAAAAATCGAGGAAAATTATTTCTCGATTTTAATCCCCATATTTAGGTATAGATATGTATTAGTTATCATGGCTATGCGTTAGATTAAGTTATTTTTGTTGTAAAATTGACAAAATTTGAATTTTTAATTTCAAAACTCTAGAAAAAAAATGGCAAACTTCCATATTCGATTGAAAACACAAACATTTCATTTCAAAGGATGATATTTGCACAATAAATATCCAACTAATATACTAATTAAAAGGAAAGTGATAAATATTCTATCATAATTTGATGTCAAATTTGTTTTCAAATGTCTAAATAAAGTGTCTGATAAAGATACTAATATGTTGCAGCGGAATAGATTTGATATCGGTCATCCTTTGCAGAAAAAAAAAAATATCGCCAAATTATCTGGCAAACATATTTTAATTCCTTTCAAAAATCATAGTTATTTTAACAACTTATATTAAGATAGTAATGAATGAAACAATATTTCGTACTATGCATATTACGAAAATATGCATCTGGCGTGTATATTTTCGTATTACGTGTTTGATCACCAAATACAATAAGCGCCAAGAACGACAGAGTTTTGAAATTTAAAATTAAAATGTTGTCAATTTGACAGCAAAATAACTCAATCTAACACATGCACATGATAACTAATTGCATATATATATATATACCCAAATATGGGGATTAAAATCGGGAAATAATTTTCCTCGATTTTTAATAATTTTTTACAAAAAATCCAATGGGCGATTAACATAGGAAATC
Organism: Salticus scenicus; assembly: GCA_963930645.1. NCBI lineage: Eukaryota > Metazoa > Arthropoda > Arachnida > Araneae > Salticidae > Salticus > Salticus scenicus. The sequence continues at coordinate 310,737,536 of OZ005648.1, forward strand.
AAATTTCTTGCATCCACGGATGGTCAGTGACGTCACACTTCTCTTGCGTATAGGAACAATAATCGCATAAATTCTATTTTGGTCTAAAACGGCAACAAAAATTCAAAAGTCACCAAGGGCATTAAGGCTGTACCATGATCAAGTTTACACATTAATTAATTTATTTATTTTTCTATATACCAACTACTATTAACTAAGCATGAAGTATATAAAATACTCTTACCAGACAAATGTCGTCAGTTTTTCTTATTAAATTATTGAGCTTATTCCACGTGTGTAAATATTGTCCATTTATAAATATTATTTTTTATCCCCATGTATATCGTAATAGAGCATTTCCTCGTGACGTCTGGTGGTTGGCAAAAAAGCGCGCTCGACTTTCCCGCGCAATTTACTATATTGGTGATCCTCCATCGCTATGCTTTTCCCAAGCTTTTTTGCCAACCACTCATAAAAGTTGAGATGTTTGTTTACAAACAAGGAACTGCCCTATTGGACCACGTTAAAGAAATATTATATAGATAAGTAGAAAGCATCACACGTTCAATATTTTTGGTTAATTACTATTCTCATTTTTAACTTTTTATTTCACTTTGTCATTTAACGTGCGTTTTCTTACTTTTTTGAATTATAATTTACTTTTTATTTGTTAGTAGTTTTAATTCTTTTGATTTGTTATTATTTCATAGTAGTACTTTGTTTTTAGTTCCCTTTTAAGGGTATTATTATTATTATTATTTGATAGTTTTTCGAAATGCCCGGGAAACGCAAATCTAATCTTTCCAACAGAAATAATAAAGCTCGGGCTATGAAAGTAGCTAGAAGTCAAGAGACGAGTTGTATCACAGAGCTGGGTATTAATATTATAAAATGTACCATTATTACAGGAACTGCTAAAGGAGACAGCATTTTGATTCCCCGCATACCTATTATTCCCAACAACTTGCCATTTCATTTCAAGAGATTGCAATTTCCATTGAAATTGGCTTTTACAATGACGATCAACAAATCCCAGGGGCAAACCTTAAAAGTGGCAGGCATTCATTTAGGAACTCCATGCTTCTCACACGGTCAATTATATGTTGGTTGTTCACGTGTTTCAAGTGCCCAGAACTTGCATGTGTTGACGGAAAATAATAAGTCATTTAATGTTGTATACAGATCGGTATTAAAATAAAAATAAATTGTATATTTTTCCCGTAGATCTTTCAATGAGTTACAAATTTTTTTGAGTATACTTTATCAGACTCTATTTTGCACAGCACCACAATGATAAGGTTTCATTACATTACATATTATGATCAAACCGTCAGTTCCCACACATACACATCAAAATTTCTACATGAACGAAGTCGCGGGTAACAGCTAGTGTACCAATAAAACCAAACAGAAATATTTTCCAAAGAATTAGAAACGATAAAGATAAAATACATTTTTCCGAAACTGCAGGTATTTACAAAATAGATTTTATAAAAGACCAAAAAACCGAATGTTATGTCCGAATGACAAAGCGGAAAATAAAAACACGAATAAAGAGCACGAAAATGACATAAAACATAATCATATAAAAACAGCCTTAGTCAAAGCAAATCAAGAAGAAAACATAAAAATAGACTTTAAAAATTATAGTAAATTAGCTAATTATAATAATTACTTTTATGCCGCGAAACGCGAGACTGTCGAAATTTTTGTGAATGGTAACTCATGCAACACTGACAAAATGGAAATCGACGCAAGGTGGTGCGATATGCTGGAGCGGAGTAGAAGAGGAGAACTGACAAAACCACCGGACGGCGATGTTCACAAGAGAATACCTACCTGAAGAAGGCTGCGTGGGCTGCAGCTGAAAGCGCTTGTAGAAGGTAATTTTAATGGGTTTTTAATGTTTCTAAAGTTTTATATGTTAGTTTTTTTCAAGAAAATAAGATTAGTGCACAGTATTAAATTCTAATATTTATACTGTGCATAGTATTAATTTTATGAATCATTAAACTGATATACTGAAAAACGGCTAACGCTGAAAAGGTTAAAACAACTTATTACTGAACTCCTGTCCCTACAAAGTCTTCACCTGCTGGACCATAGTAACACAGACCCCACCCGGTGATCACTGGTAATATTTTTTTCTCTCTTCGTATCTGCACCACAGGATAACACAGGTAAGAGTAATTTTACTCATAGCAACATAAGAACATGTTGTCCAGTTTCTGAATGCAAGTGCTCTTTTACTAGTTCGAAAATCACATTATATCTCTATAAAATTAACATATAAGATTTTTTTCTATCTTCTGAATTTTTATAAATTTATCTCATTTAAAAGTGTGTTTCACTTTTGGTTTGTATGATAATACATTACTTTTCTTGTTCTTAAACATAATTCAATTATTTTAAAAACATAATTTTATTCTTTACAAATTGTTTCGGTTTCGTTATGCTATAATGAAGAACATTTTTCATTTATTCATTCAGGGATGGAATGGCTGCGCTAGACTGCGTAAAATCGTGTGCACACTACGTGTCCAAACCTACTCCAAAACGGTCGTTTTTCCGTAAAATTGCACCAAAATGCTTATTTTTTTTTTTTTTTTAATGTTAAATGATAGCTATTTTTATATTTTGCACTAAAACAAGTGATTTGAACTCTGTCTTTGCGTCAAAACATCGATGCGATCTCTGTTTAAGCAGGGTCTGTTGAGCTTATATTTCACAATTTTTTAAAAACTCTGACTACAATTCCTATTTGTCTTTTTTTTTTTTTTTCACACATCTAGACAGCGATTGTGGTCTGATCCTTAACAACAACTTTTGATTTTGCATTTCCAACAGTTGCCACGTGAATTATGATTCATTGAATTTTCTTTTTTACAACTATGAAATTGCCTCAATGTCTCTTGAAATTGAAAATAGGAAAAAAACAAAACTAATCTAATTATTTTTACAATCTAGCGAAGAACCACATTCTTCATCATACAATACTCATAAATAAATTGTAAAGAAAGAAAAAAATTCCAGTGCAAGGCATTGCGTAATCGAAATACGCTTACTCAAAATGGAAACAAATATTTGTTTACATTAGCTAAGAGTGTGTTTAATTAAATCCACAAACTGAAAGGGGGAGGAAAAAAGAAACTGAAGGCTATGATTATGCAGTGTTTTGATTTTCATTTAAATAATATCAATGGTTCAGTTATCGTAATGCTGTAAGAAATCTTTAAAAAATAAAACATTCTGTTAAAAAAAGAGTTTATTTCATTTATTTATCAAAATAAAAATAATGGATTCAGAGTTATTGAACTTTAACGATGGTGGTGTAATGTTAAGGCCGATTGACTATGCAAGGATTCTAGGCCAGAAAGAAGTGTCCTCCATGGGTGACTTTCTACAGTGTCTTAGTCCATAATCACTTGAGTTTTGGAGAAAATATTATAAAATCAGGCTTTAGCAGATGAATTGTCATCCGTTAAAAACTTTCTAAAGTATTTTAGTCCATATTTACACAAGTTTTGGAGAAAATCATGAGAAAACTCCAAACTTCAACAGACCAAGTATCTACTGTTGGAGATGGAAAAAGACTATTTTCTGTGGGTTTTTTGTTGGGATAACTGAATACGAGATAACTTCGTTTTTATAGTGCATGGGTAATTATAAAAAAAATTTCAGATCAGAAAACGAGACTTTCACAAAAATTGTTGGATTTAAAATGGATTTGTTACAAAAATTGTACGAGAAAATTTTGTATTTAAAAATCAGCCGTAAAAATGACATATTTCAGTAATCAAATACCAAAAAAGAATTTTGTTGATTTGTGATTAAATAATTGCATATTTTTAGGAAAGTAACACCTATTTTAGCAGTTAGTTTGTGATTGCATAATTTTAACAATTAACAATAAATTATAAAATAATTCCAATTTTTATTTAAAAAAAAAAAAAAAAAAAAAATTATAAGAGTATTGCAAATCAGGTTCGAAATAAAGCCTATTTCAGCATTATTAATTGTGATTAAATGTAAATTTTGTTAATTAGCAGTGAAATGATTGCATATTTCTGGTATCGGCTACAAAAATATTGCGATTTATGAAAATCAGCTTTTAAAAAAAAAGGGACTTTTCTCAATTAGCAGCCAAATAGTAGCATATTAAACGTAATTTTTTTACTATTAGTGGGTAAACAATTTTGTATTTCCGTAATCTACTTCAATATTATTTCCGATTTTGAGATTCCGCTTTTTAAAAAAGTGCAAATTTCATTGATTAACGGCAAAATAGTTGAGTGTTTGAGATTCAGATTTTAAAAGAATGTGATTTTCATAGATTAGTGGCCAAATAATAGTGTTTCAGCAATCAGCTGCATAATATTGCGTATTTCAGGAATCCTCTTTGAAAAAATGTGCAATTTTTTATCGGAGAAAATAATAGTTTAGCTTCGGGAAAACGTTCGGTGGCATGCTCAAAGCGACTGTGTTTTAAGTGACCCTCTACAAACGTGTCTGAAGCGACCCTGCTGATCCCCCTATTCTGTGATCGTGTTCTAAGCGACCCTTCTAAAGAATGTTTATTAAGTGAAAAACCTATGCTTCGTAAATAATAAAATTGGTGCTGAAAAGTGAAAAATATTAATAAATGAAATTCTCAAGTTTTTAAGTTTGAAAGTGCTGTTGCACGGATTTATTGAAACATTTTATCACAAATCTTGTACAGATGTATGGACTTCTTTACATTGTAATGTTCAGAATCAGTTTTCCTAATTTAATAATCATTTTTAAACTTTTAATTAATCCAACTTTGCAACATAGCTTAACGAATTTAGGCATTTCTTAAGATCTTTTAGAAGTACGAAATTCTGTCATGTTTTCAATTCACTTGCCTACTTTTATATAAATTTTCTTCCATTTTGTATGATGATCTCCTAATGTCTTTAATTGTAATTTATTTATAACTTTAGTTTCTTTTTTCAGCTGTTGTATGAGGTAAAATATATGATATTTGGCTGTTTTTAACACTTTCCAACAAGGTTGAAAAGTGTTTATGACTTCGGTTTGTCTGTCTGTCTGTCCGTCTGTCTGTCTGTCTGTCCGCGCTCTAACTCCCGTAAATATTTATGTAATTTCTTGAAACTGATATATGTTATTTAAGTTCACTATCGGACGGTCCCTATTGAAAATGGAGTTTATACCTCTACTGGTTTGTGTACAGGGACACCCGAAAGTATTTCAAAGCATTGTGTTCTATGAGAGGTATTTTTACAAACCATATTTTCATACCTTTACTGTAAACATACCTTAATGAAATTGAAATATGTTATTCAAGTTCACTATCGGACGAAAATGGAGTTTCTACCTCTACTGGTTTGTGTACAGGGATACTCGAAAGTATTTCAAAGCATTGTGTTCTATGAGATGTATTTCTATAAATCATATTTACATACCTTTACTGTAGACATATTTTCATGAAATTCAAATATGTTATTGAAGTTCACTATCGGACGTTCCCTATTGAAAATGGAGTTTGTACCTCTACTGGTTTGTGTACAGGGACACCCAAAAGTATTTAAAAGCATTGTGTACTATGAGAGCTATTTCTATAAACCATATTTTCATACCTTTAGTGTAGATATATCTTAATGAAATTGAAATATGTTATTCAAGTTCACTATCGGATGTTCTCTATTGAAAATGGAGTTTGTACCTCTACTGGTTTGTGTACAGGGACACCCGAAAGTATTTCAAAGCATTGTGTTCTATGAGAGGTATTTCATATAAGTCATATTTTAATACCTTTACTGTCGACATATCTTAATGAAATTTAAATACGTTATTGAAGTTCACTATCGGATGTTTCCAGTATAAAATGGAGGGAATACCACCATCGGATTATACACAGGAACACTCAAAAGTATTCCAAAGCATCGTGTTCTATGAGAGATATTTCTATAAATCAAATTTTAATAACTTTAGTTTCCACGAAATTTTAGGAAATTGAAATATGTTATTTATATGCACAAAAGAATGCTTTGCATATAATATAGCATGATTATTATTATATATACAGGGTGGCACAAAAATATCCAATTAAATTAAGAGCTATTAATAAAAAAATTGCTAGATATGTACTTTTGTTTACTTTAAGCGTTTTAAACACTTTCTAACATTTTTAACACTTTCCAACAAGGTTGAAAAGTATATTCGGTTTGTCTGTCTGTCTGTCTGTCCGCGCTGTAACTCCCGTAAATATTTATGGAATTCCTTGAAACTGATATATGTTATTCAAGTTCACTATCGGATATTCCCTATTGAAAATGGAGTTTATACCTCTACTGGTTTGTGTACAGGGACACTCGAAAGTATTTCAAATCATTGTGTTCTATGAGAGGTATTTCTATAGACCATATTTTCATACCTTTACTGTAGACATATCACAATTAAATTGAAATATGTTATTCAAGTTCACTATTGGATGTTTCCTGTATAAAATGGAGGAAATACCACCGCCGATTTATGTACAGGGATACTCAAAAGTATTCCAAAGCATTGCGTTCTATGAGAGATATTTCTATAAATCAAATTTTAATAACTTTACTTTCCACGAAGTTTTTGGAAATTGAAATATGTTATTTATATGCACAAAAGAATGCTTTGCACAGAATGTAGCATGATTAGCATTAGATTTACAGGGTGGCACAAAAATATCCAGTGACATTAAGAGCTATTAATAAACAATTGCTTGAATTGTACTTTCGTTTACGTTAAGCGTTTCTAACACTTTCTAACATTTTTTAAGTGTGAATATGATTTCAGTTTTCTGTATCTGCCTGTCCGTCTGTCTGTCTGCCTGTCTGTCTGTCCGAGCTCTAACTCCCGTAAATATTTATGGAATTTCTTGAAACTGATATATGTCATTCAAGTTTACGATCGGATGTTCCCTATTGAAAATGGAGTTTGTACCTCTACTGGTGTGTGTACAGGTACACCCGAAAGTATTTCAAAGCATTATGTTCTATTAGAGGTATTTCGATAAACCATATTTTCATTCCTTTACTGTAGACATATCTCAATGAAATTGAAATATGTTATTCAGATTCCCTATTGGATGTCTCCTGTATAAAACAGAGGAAATACCACTACTGATTTGTGTACAGGGATACTCAAAATTTTCCAAAACTTAGCGTTCTATGAGAGATATTTCTATAACTCAAATTTTAATACCGTTACTTTCCACGAAGTTTTAGGAAATTGAAATATGTTATTTATATGCACAAAAGAATGCTTTGCATAGAATATAGCATGGTTATCATTAGATTTACAGGGTGACACAAAAATATTCAGTTATATTAAGAGCTATTAATAAAAAATTGCTAGAATTGTACTTTCGTTTACTTTACGCGTTTTTGAAACTTTCTATCATTTTTTTAGTGTGAATATAATTTCAATCTCTGTATCTGTCTGACTGTTTTTCTGTCCGTCTATCTGTCTCGCTGTCTGTTTTACTGCGCTCTAATTCCCATCAATATTTATGGAATTTCTTTAAACCGATATATTTTATTCAAGTTGACTATCGGATGTTCCCTATTGAAAATGGAGTGAATACCTCTTCTGGTTTGTGTACAGGGACACCTAAAAGTATTCGAAAGCATTGTGTTCTATGGGAGGAGTTTCTATAAACCATATTTTAATACCTTTAATGTATAGAAACTTCAATGAAATTTTAATATGTTATTCAATTCCCTATCGGATGTTTCCTATGTAAAATAGAGCACATTTCTAACTGGTTTGTGTACAGGGGAATTTGTAAGTATTCCAAAGCATTGTGTTGTATGAGAGTTATTTTTACAAACCAAATTTTAATAATTTTATTCTCCACAAAGCTTAATGCAATTGAAAATATTATTCGTATGCACAAAAGAGTGCCTTCTATATAATATAGTTTGGTTAGCATTAGATTTACAGGGCCACACAAAAATAATGAGTTACATTAAGAGCTATTAATAAAAATTTGCTGGAAATGCACTTTTGTTTACATAAGCATTTTAAAACTTTCTTATAATTTTAGTGGGAATATGATTTCAATTTCTGCATCTGTCTATCCGATTGTCTACCTTTCTATCTGTTTGTCTCCGGCTCCTATCATCCGTGAATATTTTGAGAATTTTTAAAAAATGATACACTCAAGTTCCCTATGGAATGTTCCCTATTTAAAATGCCATATATAGGTCCTGTATAACTAGTTTGTTTACAGAGACAACAACAACAACAATAAAAAAAATGTAATACGTTTTAGGACAGAATTTTTTAAAAGTTATATTTAAAAAATCTTTCTACTATAAAAATCATAGAAACATTGACATGCATTATTAATATTCTAAAATATTGTTTTGTGTAGAACATGATATGATTAACTTTCAGATTTACAAGGCTACACTAAAATATTCAGAGAGATTAAAAGCTGTAATTATAATCTAACGGCTGCGTTTTCTTTTGCGTTAAGCCTTTTTAACACTTTCCAAAATGCCTAAGAGTAATTTTAAAATCAATTAGTCTATCTGTATGTTTTTCAGTCGTTCAGTCTGTTGTGTGATAAAGTAGGCAAAGAATATTAAGTTATTCGATACAACCATTGCGTACAGTTGGAAGGTGTTACTAATCAATGCGTACTGCATGATTTTTCTTTCTTGTTTTTTCCTGTTGCATGTTTAATTTTTAATTCTACACTTCTACAACATTGCTAGTCTTGTGCTGTTAGTTATAAACATATTCCACATTTCTTTGGGAACGTTAGGATTATCCTTTTATTGGTTTACAAATTAATTAATAAATAATGTTAACTTTTCATTCTCTGCATTATTCTCCGTGATAGGATTTTGTTCATCAATAAATTTTGAAAACCTTAGCTAGCAAACACTAGAATTTTTTTTCCAATTTCATTAGTAAAATCTAAGTGCAGAAAACTCTTGATTTGCTAAGAGCAGGAGTTCACTTGGAAAATGTGTTTCTCAATTATCTTTAAGATTCTGTATTGTTCCTAGAGTTTTCCTTCTTTCCTTGCACAATGCACTTTCTACGTTTTTGTATGATGGGTTTTCAGTCACTAAATCATACCCTCTATCATAAATTTCCTCCTAAACAATTTTCTTTACATTACAGGGACAGAAACTTTTGACTTGGTTCTTTTTTTTTTACAGATTTTCATCATTGTTTATTACATTATATTGTAAATCCATTTTTATCGCAACCTTTACAATGTTCTTTTTTCTCTTTCAAGCACAACCATTATTGAATTTACTCTTCTGTTGAAGGCGATACTAATAACTATCCAATATTAAACGAAGCTTACCATTCCTTGTAGTAACAATCCATAATTAAGATCAAACTTTATGAGATATGACCTTTGCAATATTAAATTTCAAAATGCAATGTACTGAAATTAATTGGATAAGGTTTGTACTAGTACAGATACATTTTTCTTGGATGGGAAATTTGCTTAGTTCACTACAGCGGGGTGTGAAAAAGTATACGGTGGAGGGGTAGTCTGAGGTCATCTTTTGTTATTCGTTTAAAGATGATACTCGGCATTTCCGGAATTCCATTCATACTTAACAGTCTGGTGTGGCCCTCACACTACTTGCTCTTACTCTGTGTTTAAAAAATAAGAAAATATAAGAGGGTCGCTTCAGACACTTTTTTCAGCGGGTCTTTTCGAACAGTGTCACTACGAGCACAACGCCAAACGTTCATTTTTGACAGTTAGCTGAGATTTTGCGAAATTCCCTCCCCTTCCCTCCTTTAAGAGCGGGGGAGTGGGGTAAAGCATAACTCTGCTTCAAATAATCTCAGGATCTCGATTTTTGATGTGTCGATTAGGTATGTGTATGCAAGATGCACTATAAAGGGATTGGCAAAAAACACGTTTTCAAACTTAAATATGCTCCAGATTATCTTAGAATGGCGAATTTTGATGTCTGGGTGTTGGTTAAGTGTACACAATATGCACTTTGATGGGATTTTTCAAAACTTTCAACTTTAACTGCGAGAGAGCGGGAGTAAAAAAGCAGGTAAGGCACTGCCGGAAGTATTGGGGCTTCAGATTCGACTTGTGGCGAACAAGAACGGGAGCTTTAACTTATATTTTAACTGATTTCTTTTTCTTTTTTTTGAGATCTTTTTTATTATTTTGCAGCACAGTGTCACTTTTAACATGCAGATGATTTTCATTTTAGAAAAAACTAAGTATAAGTAAAGAAAGACTATTTATTATATTAAAAACACGTAAAATTAAATTTTATTTAAAAGATGTTAAAATTTTAATTTTACGTGTTTTTAATATAATTAACAAATGACACGGGCTCAATTTACCCCTTTTTTTAGAGATAATTTATAAAAGAAAGACTGTTTTATTCTCTATTAATAAAGTCTTAAAAAAAGCGTTTTCATAATGGTTATCTCATATATTAAGTTTCTTGCAGTTATATGTCATAGAAGTTGAGATATAGCCTTCCCATTCTCGGGGAAAATTGCAGTATAGCAGCGTCACTTATTGTCTGATATGCATACAAATTGAATCAGCATATAATGGCCTTCTTACATATGAAGTTTTGTTTGATTATACGCAATAGAACTTGAGATACAGCCTTCCCTAAAATTGCGGAAATCGACGTATAGCAGCGCCACCTGTTGAGAAATTAGCACCAAAAGTTGTTAGGCACTAAATTATATCAAAGTGCATCTGCACATAAATTTATATACAAATTTATGCAGTATTTCCTGAGATATAGCCCTCCCTTAAACTGTGAAAATCGTGGTATAGCAGCGCCACCTTTGAGCAATTGACACCAAACGTTGATAAGCACTAATATAGATCAAGGTACATCTTCATATAAACTTATATGCGATTCTGTGCAGTAGTTCCTGAGATACAGCCGCCACAAAATTTTTGTCACATACACATACACAGACAGACGTTGTCTAAAAATGGTCAAATCGTGTTTTAGGCCTCTCAAAACGTGCAAATCCATCGAAAACTGGAAATCGAAAATTTTTACGAATCCAATACTTTCTTCTATTGAGTATCGAAGAACATAAAAAAAAAAAAAAAAAATCTGTACAAAAATTTTAGATTCATTTTAGCTATTCTTGGAAATTTTCGGAAAGGCATTTCATGTTGTATTATATTGTACTAAATTTTAATACACTATGTCGTATGTATATAATTTATACGCACTATACAATACAGGTCTACCCAAAATTAAGCGAGTGCATTACTCTTTATTGAATGCAACTGATGTAAGGGCGGGTTCAGGCTCTCGACCGATCCAGGATCGATCCAATTGGTCGTGGAACAATGCGTCCAGTCTCATCGACCGGTCTGGATCAAAGTCGTCCAGTGTAATGTGTTCCATGGACCGGTCGTGGATCAAATCGCCCAAGAACTTTTTCCGAGTCATTTGATCCATTTACAAATCCATTGCTCTGATTGGCCGTTGGTTATTGCTCTGGTTCCGCCATCTATCGGTCCTTATAAACGCGAATATGCATTCAAGCATTTTTTTCTAGTAAATAACTGTATAATTGTTTTAGAATTATAAATATATTCATGCAATGGATTGAAATATAATACAATAATGCAAAAAAAAAAAAAATGAATATTATTTAAATTTAATAAAATAAAATTTTAAAATGCTCCCTGCTAACAATTTTTAAATTTTCAGTTTAACAAAATATTTCAAATATGTTTTGTACTGCTTTGTTAATATATTTGCATTAAATTTTAGCATTCAAACATAAAAGTAATTAACAATATTTAATTTGCATTTAAATAAAAAAAAAAAAAATCATAAATATATTAAACATTTAAAATATTATTGATTGAAATCATAATTATTGAATTTACAAACCAATCAATGAAGTGATAATTTAATTTTTTTTTTTTTTTTTTCTTTTGTAATCATTGATTTAAATCAAAATTTAAATTTTATATTTTTTTGGCAATGTGTAATAGTTTCATATTTCTTACCTTAGATATCATAATAATAAAACTTGTACCTACTTCTTATTTACATCAAATATTTGAATGCTAAATATTTTCTTTAAATTTCAACATTCCAACTTAAAAATATTTAACAAAAATTAGCTTGATAATAAATCCATAAAATATTACTTAAAATTGTTTACAATATATCGTTAAAATACAAAAATGCATAATTGAGGGAAATAATAAAAAAAAATTTGCTGGAAAATTTTCTAAAATTAAAATTTTATTGTTATTATTATTTTTTAAATAATTTTCGAAAAAGGATTATATAATTAATATTATTGTATCTCATTGCATATGTACCCAACTATACAGAATAGAAAAAAATAGATATGCATCTATCTTTTTTTATTCATAGTTAAATTACATTTTTGATTAATGAATTAAATTTTTCTTTAACTAATTTAATTCTAATATTTTAGAGCTTATTTCAAACTAAGCCTACAGATGGCAGCACTGATTTTGATCTAATAGAGGGATCGGAGTCGTCCAGCCTCTTCTTTCGACCGGTCGTGGATCAAATGTCTCAGGGCCCAGTTGGATCGGTCGAAGTGTTCCAGAGGCTGGACTCGCCCTAAGTGTTTTATTAATTTTTAACAAGTTTAGGAAATTAGCTTAGAAATGATAGCTACTTTCTTATACCCTTGTGGTAGACCAGTGATAGGTTAACTCGGCCCCTACCGCCCACTAGCAGGCGTTCTAGTTTTTATGGTAAGCGGTAGGGGTTTTGTCTGATACAGAAACTTTCTTTTTTTTTAAATTTTATTGACTTTTTTAAAATATTGAAATGGAAAAATGCAATGCTGTGACATTATATGTTTTAGCCCATTTTAACTCTGTTTTATAAATTTTATTAAGTAAAGTTACTTCCCTAAAGTGTAAATCACCATTTCTGTGGAACCGGTGGGCGGTTAGAAAATTTTACTACTAACAGACATACAAAAATATGCAGTATCTATAAAAAGGTTTGACTACCCTTGTCGTAGTAAACTACTGGACAAAAGTACTTGACAAAGTAAGAGTAAAAGTATTATATGGAGTTTCAATTTTCAATGTTAATTTTTTAGACTTACGCGATTTCAGGTCCCCTGAACACAAAAAATCCATTTTTTAAGCAATTGATCGGTGTTTATGCTTGCTAGCTGGGTTTAACCTGGCAAAAAAATTACTTTAGCATTTTAGCGAAAATAGGCAAGCACTATTTTAGCTTTTTCGAAAGTTAATTAATTCTTTGGATACCATTGATTTCTTTTACTTAGCTTTGTTATCCTCAGTTTGTTTTCTATTCCTTTTGTTCATTGATGATTTTAACCAAGCATCCATATTTGTGACTTTAAAAATATGAATCAGGGAAACTATGTTTTGATTTTAACAATAGAAAAAGAGGTATTCATATCATATGTGTAAAATAAAAAAGCAATTTAAAAATTAAGTAAAGTGTAGTGGTAGATAATCGAGAAATACTAGGGCTAAGAATGCTTCTATGAAGCAAATTCTGAATTCTGACATACTTTTAAATATTTTTGCATTTAAATTCAATCATTGAAAATTAAAAATAAATCCAAATTACTATGTAAATAATGATTCCCAAAAATTTGTCCTTTCGTAGTTTTTGCCTGCAAATATTACAAAAAAAAAAAAAAAAAAAAAAAAAAAAAAAAAAAAATCTGAGTTATTTATTATATAGAGATATTTTATACAGTTATCCAGTTTTAGCTTTTCAGCGAAATTCTGACCGACATGTTTTAGCAAAATATGATACCTTTTAGCAAAATGCTAAAAAAACTAATGGCAGTTTAAACCCTGCTTGCTAGCAATATAACCTAAAAATAAATAATTGCAAGGAGTTCAAATTTTGTATTTTGAATATAATATGGGGGTGGTCATTTGAAAAGTTTGACTAAAAATTTTAAGTTTCAAAGAGAGGTGTGTTTGAAAATTGTCTGGATAATTTGAAATAAACTTCTAAATTTTATAAAACCCTTATTTTATTTATGTATTTATTATTAAATGTGGGTAGCATTTTCAAACAGGGGTTAAGAGGGACGAAAAAAAGGGGAAGTTAATAGAACTGTTTCTAAATCTATTTTCAACTCTTTTTGAAATAGGTTCACATATACAGTACTTGCTATCTTACACCTTAATTGTAATTAATCTTTATAGTTTTCAAATGCTGGGTGAGCGAAAGTCGTGTGAATACGACACTAGATTATCCTGACTATATTTGTATTTTCACATCAACATTCCTATATTTTATAAAGCGATCTCTACATTGAACTTTAACTGATCTTTAAAAACGCAAATAAATTTAATACTTCCACGTTGCAGAAACTTGTGTATGTGTAAAGATATATGAACGGTAACACGCACACTCACTGGTATCGTGAAACAGAGAGTTATAGAAATGTTTCTTTGTAAATTCTTCAAACATTTCAGTTAAAAACCATCTAATGAGTTTTTCTGGTTAAAACTTTTCTTAAAATTCATCTCGGTAAATTTAAATTGTCGTCTACCTCTACATTAACATATTTTAATCGCGATCGCAAAATAAATCTGTTTTTAATATTTTGCGTTAAATGCTCTTTCATATTAGCAGAGCCAATAAATATTGCTAAATGTGAACAACACGGCGCGAACCTCTGTTTTCAGATTATGTCAAACTATTTTGTTAGGGCCAGAATCTTATTTATTTCAGGGTACAGCTTTACAATAAAAACCCCTACAAAATTTCTTGGATTTTGTCCCATCAGGGGTCAATACATGCAAAATGGGTCCGTTTTTCTGTCCCTTCACAAAATTCCACATCATAAAAAGAAACCTTTACAAAATTCATCATCAATAAAATGAAACTTTACAAAATTCAACATTGTAAAATGAAACCTTTACAAAATTCCACCTCATTAAAAGGGACCCTTCGCAAAATTTACATGCATGAAAAGGGACATTTCACAAAATTCAAATCAATAAAAAGGGACATTTCGCAAAATTCAAATCCAAAAAGATGATATTCACAAAATTTTGTTTCATAAAAGTGATTTTGTTATAAAATGTTTCCTTGTTTTCAGTATTATATTTAATTAATTGGTTCAACGAAACACAATTAATCCGATATTAAATACTATCCGCGTTTGTAATGATCGATAGATGGCGCTTTTTCATTTTCTGTTGTTAGTAAATATAATGGCCACGTGTATTAATTTTTGTTCTATATGTGTTACTACTTAATATTCGTGCTATAATTTCTGTGGCACACAACAGTAAGTGTTATCTTTTTACCGGATTTATTCATTTTTATTCAATAAATATATGTAAAACTAAATATCGGCCATCAATGGCGTCTAGATGAATTCGAAAGCTATGCATTTTAATTGTAATTTCCCCTTAGCCCACCAGAGGGAGAGCATTTCATTACAATCGCGGATATAGAATGACTTTTAAAATGGTAAGTTTTACACGGTATATTATTATTTTATTTTTTATCATTATTATTTTGGCAATTTTTTTTTCCATAAAAATTTCATAAAAAGGTACCCAAAAATTAAAACCTGGATCTACCCCTGCCCATTTTGGCAATGAATTAAAATGTTATGTAAGACCTCGGCGAGAAATGTCCGCGATTGTAATGAAATGCTCTCCCTCTGGTGGGCTAAGGTGAAATTACAATTAACATGCATGATGCATAGCTTTCGAATTCATCTAGACGCCATTGCTGGCCGATATTTAGTTTCACATATATTTATTGAATAAAAATGAATAAATCCGGTAAAAAAGATAACACTTACTGTTGTGTGCCACAGTGTAACTCCAAGAATAAAAAAAATCCAGAATTAAGCTTTCATTTATTTCCAAATGACAAATTTAAAATTTCAGTTGCTTCGGCTAATGGAAGTAAAGAATTAATCAGATGATTTGGAACTAATATTTGTTCAGCTTCAGTTAAATATCTACTTCCGATCGAACTTTGAATAAACTGAAATATTTTTTCCAAAAGCAATCAATTTTCCATGATGTAATGGCGGAGAAATTATAGCACGAATATTAAGTAGTAACACATATAGAACAAAGATTAATAGAAGTGGCCATTATATTTACTAACAACAGAAACTGAAAAGCGCCATCTATCGATCATTACAAACGCGGATACTTCGGTGCCAATGTTTTAATTTCGCTGCAAGTGTCCTATACTAAAGATCAGGGGATACCCCTGAATTCAGGATATTTAAAATTTTTGCTATCTCTAAATTTATTTTTATTTATTTATTTATTGTTCTTAAAGAAATTTTTTACTTT
Source organism: Salticus scenicus (assembly GCA_963930645.1). NCBI lineage: Eukaryota > Metazoa > Arthropoda > Arachnida > Araneae > Salticidae > Salticus > Salticus scenicus. The sequence goes on from OZ005648.1 coordinate 310,753,848, forward strand.
AAATTTTAATTTGACACATAAGGAATTAAGAACTCTCCAAATATCACTTATTATATGTATAAATAAATATTTTTGATATTAGCTAAAAATATCTCTTTAATAAGATTCCTCGGCCATTCATTCTACATGGAAGTAGCAATTTTCAGGGTTCTTGCACTATGGGTAGTTTCGCCAATGTAAAGATGTTCCATCTTGTTGTGACTGTGGTGGCGAGTAGCCGCGTATTGATGAAGATAATGAACTTTTATAAACTTTTAATTAACATTTAGCACCATACATCACTTTATATACATATATACAAATCTTAAAGAACATTTTGATGTATTCTGGTAGTCGATAGTATTATTCATGGAAATAGTCAAATCGATGTAAAAAGAATATAATAGGATAAGTTTTTATCGATGTTGCCAGATTCCTTTTTGGAAAGTACAAAACTCGGAAAAAATAGAAATAAGTAACCAAGGAGAATACAATACATCTATTATATAATATAAAAATTTACAAAGAAGAGAAGGGCAAAAAATAGAATTTGGCTATCCGCGATTGTAATGAAATGCTCGCCCTCTGGTGGGCTAAGGGGAAATTACAATAAACATGCTTTAATTCGAATTCCATCAAGCCGCCATTGCTAGCCGATGTTTAGTTTCACATATATTTATTGAATAAAAATGAATAAATCCGGTAAAAAAGATAACACATACTGTTGTGTGCTCCAGTGTAACTCCAAAGGGCCAAGAAATCCAGAATTAAGCTTCCATTTATTTCCAAATGACAAATTTAAAATTTCAGTTGCTTCGGCTAATGGAAGTAAAGAATTAATCAGATGATTTGAAACTAATATTTGTTCAGCTTCATTTAAATATCTACTTTCGATCGAACTTTGAATAAACTGAAATATTTTTTTCCAAAAGCAATCAATTTTCCATGATGTAATGGCGGAGAAATTATAGTACGAATATTAAGTAGAATAACAAAAAGAACAAAAATAGATACACGTGGCTGTAATATTTACTAACAACAAGAGCTGAAAAAGCGCCATCTATCGATCATTACAAACGCGGATAGAGCAAAGCTTTACAGATTAAGCTCGTTCTCATAATGTTAAAAAATGTCGCCAAGTAAACTCGACGTTAGCGCTTCTCCTCATGCAGTGGCTGCGGTACCCAAATAAAAGTTGTGAAAAATCCGCCCCTATTGTGCTTTCTTTAAAAATGTTATCTCTTATGGTTTTAATATAAACAAGAATTAATTCTACCCATATAAATGAACATTATAGATGTTATTATTTACTTGAAGTTATTAGCATACATTTGACTTTAAATGCAAGATATATTAGATGTTAACTAATAAGCAATCACATTATTATTAGTTAACATCTAACATATTTTGTATTTAAAGTCAAATGTACGCTAATATCTTCAAGTAAATAATAGAGCTAGAATTAATTAGTGTACAATATAATTTTTTTAATCGATCTCCTAATGTTGTAAATTGTATTGTAAATACGAAAAAATTCATGTATTAGTAATTTAAGAAGAAATGTTAACGTGTGCAATTTTCAAAATTAAAATTTTGGTAAAAAAAAAAATTTAAATTTTGGAAAAGAAATCGCTTATAAAAGATGACTTTATCGTTATCTCTTTTATTAAAAAAAGGAATATGTCATGTTCAATAAAATCAATCAGGCGCAGACGAAACCATTCGCAAAAATAATATCTTCTAAACAAAATATATTTGTAATCGCTTTATAACCAAATCTATAACTAAAATAATATTTAGGAATGGTAAACTAACATCTAGGAATGAACAAATATAATAAAAACTAACTTTACTTTTTCTAACCTCATAACAAATCAAACAGCCGAATTGAAAATTCCATAGATTATCTCTTGATCCGTAATGAATGAAAATTCAAGAGATTAAGATTTCAATAATTTTATAAATTGTAAGAAGTATGAAAAAAAATAATTTTTAAGTATTGATTTAAAATATATTACTTATCTTAAAATACGGGAAAACATGCGAAATATGAATATTCTAAAAATACATGAATTTTTTCGTTTAGATGTGCATTCCTTCAAACAGAGTTCTATTTAAATTTTAAATATGGAGCATCACGCGAGTAAACAAATTCTATTCGAGCATGCGCAGTTTCAGTCTGAGTAGTTCAGGTTAAGGCTCCTATATATACGAGCTGGCGCATCCGACATTTTTTTGCCTTAGGGTTGCCGCATGTACCCAGTGTAATAAACAAACGGCAGCCATTGTTTCTACCGTCTTGCTCGTAATTTTAGTGAAATAAACTGCAATATGGGAGGTTGTTCATCGATAAACTGCTGTAAACACTCCAGAAAAGGATACAAAATGTTTAGGTTTCCTTCGGATAATGCAAGAAGGAGAAAATGGGCAGCGAATTGTCGTCCAGATTCTTGGATCCCGGGACCTAATGAACAGCTTTGCATAGTAAGTTTTATTGTTATTCACTTATACTTTTCTTTGCAGTTCTGCCATTTATAAAGTAAAAAATAAAAAGTATTATTTAAATCTAAATATGTATTTTAATAACCATAAATTATTTTAAGAAACGCTTTTTTACTGTGTGTTTGTAGAGTCTTGGCGACGTTTTTTTGGTTTGCCAAATTTGTCTTGTTTCCGTATCCTGATAGTATTAGGTCGTTGCAAAAGTTCGTGTGGATGCTGATCATTTTATTGCCTCGAAAGACGAGAGCTTCTATCGCCGTAATATACATTTGTTACCCGAAAAATGGGCAAAGGTTTTAGAAAGTTAATGGAGAGTATTTTGATTAAAAATTGTCATTTGATTTGATGTATTTTTATGAAATGAAGCAATAAAAAACCGCTCGAATTTATGCAAACACCTAAATATATTTTTTTAATTGAACTTTTGATTAATTAATTAATTATTTTTTTCTATTTTTAGATTTCTTTTTCTTGAGATATTTATTTCATATTACAATTTATGTCTACTTTCTAGGGAAAAAAAAAAAAATCATACTTTTTCTTTTTTTTTTTAACTTAAAAAAAAAAAAAAAAAAAAAAAAAATGCATTAAATTGAAATAAACGCCTCTATATTAATATTACATATACATCACGTAACTGTACATAAATTCATATTAATAATGACCGCTAACTTAATTCCTTTAAAATTGCAACTTATTTTTTTTTTTTAAGTTTTGTTATGAAAGCGATATAATGAAGAAAAAAAAGTTATACCTGACGGGACTAACATGCAAGAGGAACAAACTATCCGCGATTGTAATGAAATGCTCGCCTTCTGGTGGGCTAAGGTGAAATTACAATTAACATGATAGCTTTCGGCTTTCGAATAGACGCCATTGCTTGCCGATGTTTAGTTTCACATATATTTATTGAATAAAAATGAATAAATCCGGTAAGAAAGATAACACTTACTGTTGTGTGCCACAGTGTAACTCCAAAAAATCAAGAAATCCAGTATTAAGCCTCCATTTATTTCCAAATGACAAATTTAAAATTTCAGTTGCTTCGGCTAATGGAAGTAAAGAATTAATCAGATGATTTGGAACTAATATTTGTTCAGCTTCAGTTAAATATCTACTTCCGATCGAACTTTGAATAAACTGAAATATTTTTTCCAAAAGCAATCAATTTTCCATGATGTAATGGCGGAGAAATTATAGCACGAATATTAAGAAGTAACACATATAGAACAAAAATAAATACACGTGGCTATAATGTTTACTAACAACAAAAGCTGAAAAAGCGCCATCTATCGATCATTACAAACGCGGATTTCTTCCAACGAAAATGCCGGCAACAGTTGGAAGTCGCTGAACCACTTTAGAATGTAAAAAATCGTCTGTGTATGAGTAGGCATTTATTAGAACATAGTTTTTTTTTTTTTTTTTTTTTTTTTTTTTTTTTTTTTTTTAATTAACTATATCAATGGCATCCTTAAATTACTAACTCAAATATAAACTTAATTATGTTGTTTCTTTCTATTTTTTTTTTCTTTTTTCATTCGCACTTTTTAATTCCTTATTCAAAATTATAAAAAAAAAAAAAAAGGAAGAAAGAAAACCTTTTTCGATATCGTTTGTTTCGATAGTGATTATTATTTATTTTATTTTCTTTCCTTTTCAAAATAAATAAATAAATAAATAAAATAAAAATGATTTTGATGAAATTCTGGCAAAAGCAGAATTTAGTTTAGAACGGAGGACAATTAGTTTTTTTTTTTCTCGGAAATCCATTCCTTATTTTTTTGCCCTGGATGAACCGAAGGATAACGGTAAAAGCTAATTTTCCTGGAGATAAGGAACATTCAAATCGAATTATCATCTGAAACCCCTAATTCTAAATTTGTTTTTAAATCGTTTGAGCAGATTCCTAAATAAACAGGGTTCTATTATATTTTCTTCCCGGCGAAGCACGGGCCACCAGCGACTGTAATAATCCTGAAGAAGATGATTAGACAAATCGATTTTTCAACTCAAAAAGCATTTACCCCCTCCCCCCTTATTTATTTATTTATTTTTTTTTTTTTTTTCAAAATCGTTACTGTTATTTTCAACGATAACAGGTTTCTGTTGTATTTTCCCTGGGGGAGTGCAGGTTGGCAGTGAACGCCAATCCTGAAAATGAGGTTATTTAAGACCTAATTGTCATCTAAAAAACACACTACTTTAAATATTTATCAAATTCATTCTAGTACTTTTAAAGAAAATAATGTTTTTTTTTTTTTTTTCGTTTTTAGTGCAACCCCCCTCAACTCCCTTTCAACTACAGTGCATTTATTTATTTTATTTTATTATTTTATTTTATTTTATTTTTTTAAGAATCAAGGCTGTTATTAATTCGCCTTCAAAATTTTTAATCTTGATCAAATTTTTCAAGTGACAACCTAATGTAAATTTCACAAAAAAAAAAAAAAAAAAAAAAAAAAAAAATCAGTTATTTGTTTTTAAGTTATGCTGATAACAAATATGCATACACATCAACCGCTAAAATTTGGACTTTCGTTACCAGGGCAACTCAGATCGTGTTATTATACTTAAAAAATAAATAAATAAATAAAAATGAAAATAGAACTTTAAAGAATTCTTTGTTTACAGTATGGGCATGAAAAATTAATTTACCTTGCTGAGCAGTTCGCTGACATAGTTAATGTAGCAAAGTACTTCCATAAATTACATTCAATAGAACATTTAGCTCAATTTTGGGTAGCCCTGTATATTGTCTATGAACAATATAATAAGAACTATAAACAATATTGTGTATTTATATTTAGTTTTATATGAAAAACATCTAACACAAAATGAATTACAATTCTAGCAATTTCCAAGTATAACCCCAATCTATCCAAATACTTTTGGTAGCCCTGTAAACGAATGATGAAGCATTTCCATATCACAATCAACAAAAAACATGGTTTTATGCATGTTTTTTCTATTTTTATTTATTTATTTATTCATTTCGTTTAAGACAGCCTAGAGATGTTACTCTGTGCTTTAGAGGTCTGTTTGAGGCCCGGCCCAGTACAAAATCCGGGCCTAGCCGGAAAATCTGGGCCGTTTATTTTTACCAGTGTACGGTCCGACCCGGGCCGGACAAAAAGCGATAAAATCTGGCCCGACCCGGCCCGATTCATAAATATGTAAAATAACAAAAAAAAAAAAAAAAAAAAAAAAAAAAAAAAAAATCATGCTTTTTTATGAAAAATAATTTTATGTGTTTTGTAGAGGTTTTATATAGCTAAGCAATAGAATGTTATTTAACACAACTGTTCAATACTTACAAGATAATTATAAAAAACAGTAGTTCATTATTACAGACATACAGAAGGCAGAAAGTCAAATAAAAAATATTAGCATTCATCAAAAAATATAGGTAGGTGTTTAAAATGATTAATACTACTAAAAATGCACTTTCAAGCATTTCCTCTTATATACTGTAATGTATCCGAATCTTTCATGTGATCCAGTAAACAAAACTTTAATGCTAATCTAACCATATTCAATTAAAAAGATGCTTTTGCACATGCTAAAAATGATGATACTTTTACCCATTGACCTGGAGAAAAGAAAAAGGATCCTTAGAGAAATGTTAAAGCGAAATGATTTTTATAGTCTTCATCACTTCATACCACCTAAACTCTACAGACTATAAGACATAACACAGAGTAACATACACAGTAAGGGCACATAGTAACGTATTTAATTTCTTTTGTTTGTACATGTGCCAAACTAGTAGTGGCAAGCATTCTATTTTGAATAGGAAACCATCTAATATTACTTTAAATAAAATATATTAATTTCGAGACATGCTAAAAATATTTGCAAAAAATCAGATCGCGAACAGACTGAGAGACAATTAAATTGAAGTTACAGACATTAAATATATATATATATATGTGTGTGACATACCAGCCTGTAAAATTATGTAAAATAGATGACTGAAGATTTTATCATTTTCCTTTTTCGTTGATTAACGAAGAAGCTAGAAAAAGATTCGGGCCGAAACGGCCCATAAAAAATTTTCTCATGGCCCGGCCCGAGTATACACAAAAAAGATGAGCCCGGCCCGGCCCGACAGCAAATTAAAAAAATTCGGCCCGAACCCGGCCCGTAAATCTGACCCGTACAGACCTCTAATGTGCTTATCAGAAATTACTCCATAGACGTAATGTATTGGAATTCTCTAGGATGTTACTGTACACGAACTATTTCCTTGATCTCAACGAAAAGTTTAATGTGTCATCCCTACATGATAGACATTGAGAATACCGATTTTAGACTTTCTGCTACTACTTGTTCTTCACACAGACTATCCGCTAAAAACATGATTTTCGGATTCAGGAGACTTTAAAACGTGTAAATGGGACAAAAACTCAATTTTAAAAATTTAACTTAAAAATAATACTTTCTTCATCATATATATACGAGGAAGAGAAAAGAAAATTAATTAAAAAAACTTTCCAATTTTAATTGATATGCTCTTTTTTTTTTTTTTTTTTTTTTCCCTTTCAAATGTTATAAATTATTTAAGAAACAGAAACAGATTACTTGTGTTGCTTATCATTTTTGTCCGATTTTATTTTTAGATGAAAATTTCTTAAAACCGCCAGTGAAGCGATAAAATCGCCAAGCGGAAATGCTGTCCTCTTACGAGGCAAAAAAATGGCGGTGATGCGCCGGCCTATTATTTATTTAAGGGGCTCTAGTTCAGGTACCTCCAATACGAGATGGCTTGTCATCGATCAGTGACGTAACTATGACGCAACCATGACATAGTACGCTACCCATTGCTCCATTGTAGTGAATACGCTCACTCTGTAAAGCTTTGAGAATAGAGCACGGATTAAAAGAGTAGGATGTATTACGAATGTTACGGAAAGGTAGTAATTTTCATCTTACAGATAGAGGGCGACCAAATCTCGAAAATACACCAATCAGCACGTCTTTACATTTCTGGCTGTTCGTTCATAGGTCGTTCTCGGAAATCGTGTGATGACTGAAGCCGAAGGGGCGGGCTTTCCCTTTCTTCCGATAAGTTTCAAAGATACTACACCAGGCGGCGATCGAATCGCTTTCCTGGACTCGGCTGAATTAATGCGGAAAAGGAAGCTTCTGTTCCCGCGCTCGCTGCCCTATCTCGTTTTAATTCCTATACTCTTCTTCCGTGGAATAGAAAATAGAATAAGTTTTTATCGATGTTGACAGATTCCTTTTTGGAAAGTACAAAACTCGGGAGAAATAGAAATAAGTAACCAAGGAGAATACAATAATTCTCCACCACTTGAAAACATACAGTGCTGAGTCAACCTTTAGGATAAAATATAATCTTGCAGGTATGCTGGTTGACGCCTCGTTCTAGTAGATCTTCGTACAGGTGGTGAAGGAGTCTGTGGCTGGATATGTGTTCAGCTCATTTCCTTGAGGATTGATAACTTAATAATAAGCAGGGTCATGATTTGTGTTATTGGAGGATTTCTGGTGTGGACTTGATGGCGATGCTATATTTTCCCTTTGAACATCTGATTTCTGTAGTGTAGTTGATTAATATGTCTCTTGATTTCCCTGCCTTCATCTAACTTAACTATATAGTGAATATGTCCAAGTTTTCTAGTTATAACTCCTAGTTTCCATACGGTTTTATTGTTTATAAAGAATTTTGCTCTCACTCTCTCCCCCACATAAATTTTTCGAGTGTGAGGTCTAATCTTCTGTTCAGATTTCTTTTCGTGGTATGGAAACAGTGCGTCAAGTTTAATACGAATTTGGCGATTTAGATACAATTCTGCTGGTGACTTCCCATTTGCTAAAGGCGTTGCTCGATATCGAAAAAGAATCTTTTGAAGTTTTAAGTGGATGGGAAGATTTTCTGTTTCTCGTATGATAGCATCTGCAGTTAGAGTTTCAGTTGATATTTCAAAAATATTAGATGCACATATTTGATGAACTTCGTCGTTTATATATGTGTCTGCCGATGCGTAATTCTGGTTGACAGGAGATCTAGATAAACAATCTACATTTTGATTTTCCAATCCTTTCCTAAATTTGACGGTGTAATCAAATCCAGCTAAATAAGAAGCATAGCGCAACAGTCGAGCTGATGTCATTTTTGGAAGACTTGCTTTTCTATGAAATATCCTGGATAAGGGCTGGTTATCAGTGATTAGGACGAAATTTCTACCATAAAGATAATCGAAAAAGTGAGAAAATCCAAATACTATTGCTAAAGCTTCTCGGTCAAGTTGAGAGTAATTTCTTTCAGCTTCTGTTAAGGAACGGGAAGCAAAAGCGATTGGCTTTTCTACATCATCGATGGTATGTGATAAGATAGCAGCAACTCCGACTGGACTAGCATCTGTCGCCAGTGTAACAGGTAATTCAGGATTGAAAGGTACTAACACTATGTCACTGGATATCTCTTCTTTAAGCTTAATGAAAGCCTGCTCACTTTCTTTATTCCAGCAAAATTTCTGATGTTTCCGCAGAAGCTTGCGTAAAGGGTAAGTAATGGTCGAAACGTGTGGTATGAATCGAGAATAGTAAGTTACCATACCTAAAAATTGGCGCAGTTCTTGAACATTCTTTGGTCGTGGCATGCGTGTTATAGCTTCAACTTTTGTAGGTGATCGTGATATTTTATTGTTTTCTATTACATAACCTAAATATTCAATTTTTGTTCGAAAAAGTTCACATTTCTTGCTATTCGCGTGTAAATCGTAGTCACGTAATCTTTCTACACATGCAAGGAGGTTCGTTGAGCATTCTTCTTTGGTTTTACCATGATAGACAATATCATCAAAATAAGCGATGGTTTTTGGTAAACCCTTCAGGATTTGATCAATTACCCGGTTAAATTCAGCAGGTGCAGTTTTAATTCCAAAGCTTAACCTATTCATCCTGTATGTCCCTCGATGTGTCGAAATAGTTTGGATAATGCTGCTCTCATCATCAGTTTTTAAGTGAAGATAAGCTTTAAACAAGTCTAACTTGCAGAAATACTTCGAATTCCTAAGACTGTTTAATACTTCATTGATTTTCTTTATTGGATAATTTGCATTCATCAGTAGATCGTTAACTCCAACTTTATAGTCAACACAGAGTCGAACTGTTCCATCCGCTTTAGGAATTACAACCAACGGTGATCCCCAATCACTTGTAATTGATTTAGATATTATTCCAGCTGCTTCGAGATCATAAAGTTCTTTTTCAACTTTTTCTCGTAAGGCATAGGGTACATTTCGTTCAGGAGTGTAACTAGGTTTTGCTCCATCCCGTAACTTCAGTTTGATTAAGAAATTCGGTACACAACCAACCTTTTGTTCGAACACTTCTGGAAAAAGATTTATAATCTCAGAGACATCATTGATTGCAGCGATTTTATTTCCTATTCTATTTTGGGGGTTGTTTTCTGTATCGATTTCATGTAGATTGATTTTTAAATGTCTAACCCATACTCTGCCTAGAAGAGGATCATACCCATCATAAATATTCATTAGATATACACCCTTTATATTCAACCTTCACTCGCACTTTCCCTAAGAGCACAAACACATTTTCAGTATATGATCTAAAAACAATATTTGTTGGTTCAAACTATTCCTTGAGACCTAACCTTTTAAATTGACTTTCTAGTATGAGAGTGTATGTCTCCTGTGTTGACTTAAAATTTTTGATAGCGATTTTCGATTTTTACTGTAGTAAAATATTTCTTAGCATCAGGGGTAGAATCTGAGATATGGTTGTCGTAAATATCAACAATCGTGTTTATGTTATTATTTTCATATGTTTTCATTTGATTAAGTGGTATTCTTGGACTATTTGATCTTTTAGCATTAAGTAATGTCTTGATACAGACTCTTTGTACATGTCCAGTTGATTTGCACGATTTACACTTCAAATTATTTGGATTAATGCAACAGTCCTTTGATAAATGGTTGTTTTTCGCACAGCGTAGGCACAAATTATTTATGCCAAGTTTTTCGAAATCAATTTGATTTTGTTTGGATTTCATGCGCTGATGTGAAAAAGCCTCTTTTTTCTTTATGTTTTGAGTGTAAAAGGATGTTTTCACGTATTTCGATTTTCTATTACTTTTGGCGACTTTATTGATATCCTCTGAGATAGATGTACTGGTATTTAAAGTTTTTGATAACTCGCGACTGTCAATTTTTGAAGCTTCAAGTGCAATAGCTTTATCAACAATATCGTTGAAATTTTTTAATTCTGATTGCAAGAGGTGCTTTTTGATCCAACTATCTTTAATGCCACGAATAAATTGTGCTCTAAGGAAAATATCAGCAACAGATACCTTTTTACTGCATTCACAGTCAACAGTAAACTCGCATTCGGAAATATCACGCCGTAATTCTGCCACTTATTCGGAAACAGAACTGTCCTGTTTTTGATAAGTTGACAAAAAGTATTGTGAAACTAAAGGATTTTTCTTTGATGCTAAATGATTTTCTAACACTTTAAGTAGTTCATCATATTCTAATTCACTGGGAGCCTTTGGCGCAGTAACAGCCGCTAAGATATTGTAATTTGATGCTCCTATAGAATTTAACAAAATTTGTGCGCTTTTATATTTATCATGAAAAATATCTTTCATCATTAAATAATTTTCGAAACGTTGACGATAATATTTAGAATTTTCTTTCTTATTATCAAAACTTTCAAAAGGAGGAATATGGGAAATGTTGACAACTGGAATCTTTGTTGAGTTAGTATTACTGCTATCATTAGCCATTTAAGATTTGTCTCTTGACAACAACTGTTCAATAAGCATTTGTTGGCCCCGATTTACAGTATCAAGCAATTTCTGAAATTGTTCTGGATCCATTATGTATTTAAAATGTAAATTATAACTTTTGTCAATAAATAATTATATTGTATATAAAAATTATTAAGTTGAATTGAAAATGAAACAACTTTACCCCTCGTCGCCAAAACTGTTGTGACTGTGGTGGCGAGTAGCCGCGTATTGATGAAGATAATAATGAACTTTTATAAACATTTAATTAACATTTAGCACCATACATCACTTTATATACATACATACATACAAATCTTAAAGAACATTTTGATGTATTCTGGTAGTAGATAGTATTATTCATGGAAATAGTCAAATCGATGTAAAAAGAATAGAATAGGATAAGTTTTTATCGATGTTGCCAGATTCCTTTTTGGAAAGTACAAAACTCGGGAAAAATAGAAATAAGTAACCAAGGAGAATACAATACATCTATTATATAATATAAAAATTTACAAAGAAGAAAAGGGCAAAAAATAGAATTTGGCTATCCGCGATTGTAATGAAATGCTCGCCCTCTGGTGGGCTAAGGGGAAATTACAATAAACATGCTTTAATTCGAATTCCATCAAGCCGCCATTGCTAGCCGATATATTCGGCTAGCAATGTTTCACATATATTTATTGAATAAATCCGGTAAAAAAGATAACACATACTGTTGTGTGCTCCAGTGTAACTCCAAAGGACCAAGAAATCCAGAATTAAGCTTCCATTTATTTCCAAATGACAAATTTAAAATTTCAGTTGCTTCGGCTAATGGAAGTAAAGAATTAATCAGATGATTTGAAACTAATATTTGTTCAACTTCAGTTAAAAATCTACTTCCGATCGAACTTTGAATAAACTGAATTATTTTTTTCCAAAAGCAATCAATTTTCCATGATGTAATGGCGAAGAAATTATAATACGAATATTAAGTAGAATAACAAAAAGAACAAAAATAGATACACGTGGCTGTAATATTTACTAACAACAAGAGCTGAAAAAGCGCCATCTATCGATCATTACAAACGCGGATTAATTTAAATAAAAACTGAAGTAAATGTATCTTTTTAAAAATAAATTTATTTGTAAGATATTGTAACTTTTTCAGCTCCAAATAGAAGATAAATTAATTGAATTAAATTTAAATTTATGTGTTACTTCTTTATTTTATTTTTAGTTTTTGTATACAACTGTAAGAACAGGCAAAAAATAGTTTTCTCCATCATTTTTAATCCGATTGATTGTCTGTAAAAAAGCTATGGCTAACTAATGGAAAACTTGAAAACTCATGAAAATGACCTCAGAACTAATTTTCATGATGTATGTTAAAAAAAAAAAAAAAAAAAGCTAGTTCGAACATTTCGTTGAAGGTTTTTAATCTAATTTCGGAACAGTTTGATTTTTTTTTTTTTTTCGGAAATAGGAGAATTTTTTATGGGGTAAAATAAATGCACTTCCAATAAAAGTTTGAACAAAATCTAACAAATATTTTTTTTTTTTTTGAGCTGTCTTAAACGAAAGAGTTTAATTTTCATCAAAATTTCATCAGCAGCTATGATAAAAGCTGCTGATTAGTCTTTCGTTTCGCTTACACAATTAACTAAAAAAATGCAATCATTCTTCGCTACACGAATTAGGGCCATTCCATTTTATTTGAATAATATTTAATTTTAAGTTTTAATACTCAATTGGGCGAGTAACAACACCAATTGCTACTTTTACAACTACTTTGGAACTTTTGAGGAGAGAGTTTTGACAAGTTACATGTAGAAAACGAATTTACATGGTTTGAAGTAAAATTTTGCAGCTCATCTCTTTTGCTATTTTACAAAGGCAACTCAAATATTTTTCTTTCATTTCTACTGTATAATTTTGCTTGTTGTATTGAGTAATAAATGAGATATTTAATTAGTCCTCTCTGCATGTGGATTTTTTAGTGGAAGGCATTTTGAATGAAGTTGCCAAAATTTGTACCTAGGGCCACATCGCTGCCTTGTACCTAGGGCCAGTGTGTTTGGACCTTTTAAAACTTTCGCAACCGCATATTTTTGTCTTTTTGACAGTAAAGTTCGCCTGTGGGCGTTTTTCTCATAAGTTACAGTTTTTCAAAACAAAATTATCCGTATTCACATTTATATTACAAATGGATATACATTATAATCATACTCTCTCTCTAATCAAAGTATTTGCATCCATGAATATTAGTTCCCCATCATACTATAGGTATGGGGAACTTAGGTAATCGTGAAAATTTTCGACCTCGGTTTTTTGACTTTTTTACACGTTTTCAGGTGTGAGGAATCCGAAAATGACAAAATTTGTATGGTGTCTGTCTGTAGGGTGTCTGTTAGTGTGTTAGTCCGTTAGTTTGTTAGTCTGTGTACACGATATCTTACGAACAAGTTGTCGCAGAGAGGTCAGATCAGTTTTAAAATATTACTTTCGACACTGGCAAGAACCCTATTCATTTGCAACATTCAAATTAAAAAACTTCGTAAGTTATTAGAAATTTACGATTTTCTTAACATGGGAGAATAGGACAAAAATTCACTTAAACGTGCATGAAATGGAATCTTTTTACTGTAAAATTGTCAGACCAGTTTTAAAATATCAGTTTTGATGCCGAAATGAACATCGGTAACTATAAAAGTAGTGTAAAAAGGGTGATTCTGCTGCACGGTGGTGGCGTAGTGGCGTATTGTGGCGTAGGATGGAGGCGCGCCTCCACCCTGACACCGCTACGCCACCACCGTGCAGCAGAACGCACCCTTTTTACACTACTTAGTCATCATCTTGGACGAGGGGGTGTTGCCACCCGAAGAATAGAAACTGTGTGTTGCCACCGGAAGAATAGAAGCTTTTGAAGAGTTGTCATTCGGGGATTATAAATTTTTACAGAATTAAATAGAAATTTTCGTATTTTGTGGATTAACACATAGATTTAAAAGCAAAACAAATAATAAATAATTTAACATTCATTAAAAATGTAAGACACTTAAAAATTCTAACTTTATTTTAACACTAAATAAGTTTCACTTTTTAAATTTATTTAGACTATCTTAGAAATAATATTATTACATTCGTTAAAAATTGAACCCACATGCACTTTAAAAAATTACTATCATATAAATTAAACTAAATATAATAAAAATTATGTAAATTAAACTTTATATTCTCACTAAAAAAGTTTAACATTTCTTTAAACTCTATCTTACATTCGTTAAAAATTTAACAGAAATTTTTTATCAGTTAATAAATTTTGTATATAGTTATGTTATATAAACTTAATATAATAAAAATTATATAAAACACATACTGTTATTAATGCTCTAACTTTGAAATACTATTTTTACATTCTTTAAAAATTGAACACTCATACACTTTAAAAAATTACTATCATATAAATTAAACTAAATATAATAAAAATTATGTAAATTAAACTTTATATTCTCACTAAATAAGTTTAAAATTTTTTTAAACTCTATCTTACATTCGTTAAAAATTTAACAGAAGTTTTTCATCAGTTAATAAATTTTGTATACAGTTATGTTATATAAACTAAATATGATAAAAATTATATAAAACACATACTGTTATTTAACCTCTAACTTTGAAATACTATTTTTACATTCTTTAAAAATTGAACACACATACACTTTAAAAAATTACTATCATATAAATGAAACTAAATATAATAAAAATTATATAAAACACGTACTGTTATTTATGCTATAACTAAACAAATACGATAAACAAAAGTTTCAAAATCAGTAAATGAGGATATATATGTTATAAATTAAACTAAATATAATAAAAATTATATAAATTAAACTTTATATTCTCACTAAATAAGTTTCACATTTATTTAAACTCTAACTTACATTCGTTAAAAATTGAGCACATGCACTTTTAAAAATTAATATCATATAATAATATTAATCTAAAAAATTGCTTACAATGACATAAATTATAAATAAAGAAAAAAAAGAAAAAAAAATTACTATCATATAATAATATTAATCTAAAAAAAAAAATGCATACAAAGATATATAGTAAAGTTATAAATTTTAAAAAAGTACTATCATATAATAATATTAATTTAAAAAAAAATTACTATTATATAATAATATAAATTAAAAAAATGACTTTCATATAATAATATAAATTTAAAAAAAAAATGACTTTCATATAGTAATATTAATTAAAAAAATGCATACAAAGATATACAGTAAAGTTATAAAATAAATAAATAAATAAAAAATAAAATAAATAAAAATAAAAATAAAATAAAAATGACTATCCTATAATAATATTAATTTAAAAATACATACAATGTTTAAAATCAACAATTAAATTTTATATATATTATAATTAACTAAACTTTATGTTGTTACTATTCAATTTATCCTAACACGAAAATTTTATAAGTACATGAATATGTTATTTAAATTAAACTTTATATTCTCACTAAATAAGTTTAACATTTATTCAAGTTTAACACAGTAATATAATTCATACTATCTTAGTTGATTTAAATGAAACAGGTAAATACTTTTAAACTTGAACTAATAAAAATAAGTTCTTTTTTATCAATAATAAAAAGGATTAGTTATATTTAAAAACTATCAGTTACTAAAAGTTATTTTATATTAAACATTTCGAAATAAATTGCATAAAAATTCAATGCATCATTTTAAATGAAAATAAACAGTTTCCTTAAAAAACAGATAATACGGAATATTCTATGAGTCAGTTATCACCTGCAACGGAAAACCCCTACAGCTGATGAATCATGTGTAATCCACACTATCTCATATAAAGATTAAGTTAAAATCATTAAAACAATACAGCGAATAATTAGGAAAATGCAATAATTTTTTCACAAAGCATATCATACAATGAGTTTAAACGATTATTACCTATCTATCACTTAAACGGTATTTAAATAAATAAATACATATAAAAGTAAGTTATAGTTAAAAAATAAAAATTCGTTTGTGAAAGGAGTTTTATATATTGCAAAAATTAGTTTTACTCAAATAATTTCTAAACATACCCAAGTTAAATGGAAACTTTTCTAGGTTTCATTTAAGCAATAATTTTCCATGTGTGAAAGTAGTTTTATTTATGCAAAATTTAGTTTTATATAAACAAAAAAGTTTATAGTGTAACAATAAAAAAAGTTTATAGTATAACAATAAAAAATTCCTTATAAGTAAATACCAATAAAAAATATTTTTTAAATTAATTTCTCTCTCTTCAATAAAACAATAAAAATTTCTTATATAACTTTCGTAAAGTTTTAATAAAATTTCTATTATAAACAAATATATTTACTAGAGTATACATATTAAGATATTACGTATAGAGTAGAGATACATATTAAGTTAAATAAATTATCAAATAGTAATAATAAATTATAAAACTTACTTAAAATTGAAGAAATTTCCCCTAGCGAAATGCAACCTTCAATCTTCCACACAAATGCGAGAAACTGTTTTATCGCTAGACGATGACTCATACAGATAAGAATGTTGAATCATACCTATCTTAGTATAATGTTGTTAGAGTTCTGTGTTTTTACAATAATATAAAATAGTTTATAGAGATCATTTATTTAATATCAGTTGTAAACTACATTTAAATAATGCAATAAGAGTTGAACTCTGCAATTAACCTATTAAAATATTGAAATATTTTTAATTTATTTTATTTAATTTTACTTTTTTTTTTTTAATTATGCTAAGAAAATAATGAGATCAAAACAGAATTATTTTACTATAAGACATCCTTTTTCATTCAATAAAATGTAACTGTAATTTTTAATGAAAGGTTTTAAAATCACTTAATAGGATAAAATTAAAAACAGAAATCTTATTGTTTTAGTAATTATTTTATCAAGTTATAATTCTAAGTAATAAACTATCTATAAATAATCGGATAGCAAGAGAGACTTTTGTATAATAACTATATATTATTTTAATATATGCATTACATCGCAAGGTAAAATTTTCAACTTATTTATACGGATTGAACTATAAGTAATAAAAATTACTCATTTACATTACTGCTAAATTTTATAAGTTGGATATGTGATTTAAAATACTAAACAATAATCCTTATGAGAGAATTTGGGTGACGCTTTCACAGAAAGAAATTATCCTTTACAATAAGATTTGCTCATGATGTCTAAGTGAAAATAACTTACCGTGAATCATACTAGAATCATGCAGTTGTAATGAAATTCCCTGTTTTTAGTTAATGAAACTTTTAATGAAACAATTATTTTTTACTAGCATATAAATGTACATTTTTATATTATTCCTGTATATATAAAATTTTAAATAATTCATTAAGTGTTAAACTTTGCATTTAATCGATTAAATAAATAAAGTTTTACTAAAATATAAGAGTAATTTTTTAATGAATGGTTTTGAAATCACTTTAACTTTATAAGAAAAAAAAAAAAAAAAGAAGTTTTAAAATTACTTAATAGGATAAAATTAAAAATCTTATTGTTTTTAGCAATTATTTTATCTAGTTGTAAACTATATATTATTATTTTAATATACGCCTTATACTTAAGTCAGTTTTAGAGAAAAACCAAGAAAAAAAAATCCCAAAGGGTAGGCTGATGAGTTGGAATATTCTATTATACTTAAAGAATCCAGGTACGGAAAAACCGAAATACATTATGCGGAAAAACAGGCGGGATTTTCGGCTAAAACTCCAAAGCAGTGGACGGTAAACATAACACACCGTAAAACAACCTACTCACACGACGAGCAAACTAAGAATGAAGGGAAACGTTGAGTTGTAACACCTTATTTACTAGAGATAAGGGGGGAATTCCCAGAAAAGCTGAGTCACCCCTGTGGATCTTACGAGAAAGTTCGTGAAGGATGACTCATCGGTGACGAGTTTGAATAATTTGCATAACCGCTAAATATAAGTATTTTAGTAGTGATAAATTTATTTCATAATCGATAACTCATTTATACATAATCAGGTTCACACCTTATATAAAACAATACTATATTTAAAAGTTTTACTATACAATAGACATTCCCATATGGATATTCATAAGGCTTAAGACCAATTAATAAAACGAGGGTCCTATAAGCGAAATGCATGAGAGTCTTTCTAAGGAATCCTAATCTGTATTGAAGTCAGTTTTAGTGAAAACCAAGAAATACTACAAACGGGTAGATTGATAAGCCGAATTTGAACCTAGCATTGCACATAGATTCGTTTAGTCTTCCAAAATCCTTGTAACAACATGTTTATGAACTTTATAAGAAAATGCTTAATAGGGTTTGCATGCGTTAGCTATATTAAACATCTATTAGATGTAATTTTTTTTCACTATATATTGTTTAGCTATATTTATACACCATGCAATGTATAATATTTCCCAGAGTAAAAGTTTAAACTAAGTAACTAATCATCAACATAAGTGTTAAATTGAATACATAAGACAGTATATGAATAAACAGTTAGTAATGTGAAAATGCTGATTTGTAAAACTTTTTGAAAGTAGTAACTTATAAATTTATACTTATGCACACACATGGTTAAGAAACTTATATAAAACAATACTATGATTAAAAAAAATTTCAGTATACAATAAAATAAATCGTAATAGATATTCATTTACAATAAGTAATTTAATGATTTAATGCTTTCATTAAAAGATTAAAATTACTAGATTTCAGTTTTTGTTTAATATTTTATGTAAATATTAATAATCTTTCACTAATAATATATTTCAATAGGTATAGGTTAAAAAAAATGTTTTAAAGTTTCACTTACCTGAAAACACGTCCTACTCCAACGGCTGCCTTGAGAGAAATGAACGATAAGGAGAGTTCTTATCAGCGACGCGAAGTCACGTGATTAGGGTGTCGTCACGAGTGATGTGATTGGCTATGCTCAGTCACGTGGTGAGTGACCTCACGAGTTATCTGATTGGCTACATCTGGTCACGTGACGAGAGTCTTATCTTATCAGAGATTGCTTATCAGCGATCACGGCTCATTCTACCATTTGATTTCGTGTGTGTTGGTTGTCTCGTCATGTCTGCAGTGAGTTTTATGGAAAAACGGACTGAATGTCTACTATGTTTCAAACTTCATCGAAAAGGAACAAGCAGATCGGTATTTTGCCGAGTTAAAAACTTTACCTTTCTACACGCCAACGTTTAGATTTCATGGAAAAAGTATTAAACCTAAAAGGCAAGTTCTAGGATACGGCGATTCGACTTTAAGTTATGCCTTCAGCGGAACCCATGTGCCTGCTAACCCTTGGACACGTCTGATATTGGAGCTGCGGGACCGAGTGGAAAAATGGACGGCTTCTACCTTCAACTATGTTCTGCTAAACCTCTACAGCAATGGATACAGCTACATACCTCAACATAAAGACAACGAAAGTGGATTGGATACAACTTTCCCCATCGCAGTCCTCAGCTTTGGTGCCGAACGAACAATTGAATTCAAGAAGCCTAAAACACCATCGACTTTGATTTCATTAGAACATGGTTCGCTCTACGGTATGTTAAAGCCTACGAACGAACTGTTTACCCATAGCATTGCACCGGACCCTAACATTAAAGATATGAGAATCAGCCTGACTTTTCGTCATTTAATATCCAACCCCATCATGTCACCTTTAAAGAAACCAAGACTTGATCTAAGTGATGCTTCATCCAGTGCATGTGATACACCAAAAAACTCTTTATTCAATGATCTGAATACTTTAAAAAACTCTCATTGTGATGTATCTACAACGAGTGATACTTCTACAAAAACTGTTCAAAGGACTTGTGTGAAAAACTTACTCCAAACGATTGGTTAAGTCAATGGGTACGAGAACAACCTCTACATCCCATCTGTACTGAATGGAATTTAAAATGGAATACATTTTTACAAATTGTAATGGAAAATAACTTGAAACTAAGAATTCATATTCGTAATTTTAAAGAATTACATACAGGTCAATGGATACCTACTAAAGAAGGCGTTGTAATGACAGCTCAGACATGGTATTATTTTCAAAGTAAGATTGAAAATTTTAATTTTGAATCAGTAAATGATAGTTTTATTTCTAACAATCAATTAATAATGGCTTACATAGATGAGGATTATTGTACTTTACAGCAAATGTTTTCTTTAAATCCTTCTGGCTTTTATTTAAAACCGAATGTCATTAAATTGTCCAAGGATCAAATTTTTAGGCTTAGAGAACTCAAAATGAGAA
The DNA here is from genome assembly GCA_963930645.1 of Salticus scenicus. NCBI lineage: Eukaryota > Metazoa > Arthropoda > Arachnida > Araneae > Salticidae > Salticus > Salticus scenicus. The sequence continues at coordinate 310,774,414 of OZ005648.1, forward strand.
TAACTCATTTTATTATTGATGCAATATTCACCGTTCAACTTCCTATGTTAATTATAAATAAACCCCTTGTGTGTATTTCTCATGAAAATGAGCAAAGTGCTAAGGAAATCTTACTCGATTTTATCGTGTATGAAATTCAGTTAGGAATTGAAAATTTATTTCAATGTGACGGGTGTGTTTTTAATTCAGACGATCAAAATTCACACGAGTGTTTAATGAAATCTATGTTTGAAAAATATCAATTATATCGTGAAGAAATACTTTTAAAATTAAATATGCATGCTATTGTTAAAAAAATTAATTGTTCCTGTCATTACAATGACGATTTCTTTAAACAATTGAATATGACCTTGTATGAAAAATATATTGAAGATACTTTATCCAAAAAGTAATGTGTGTTTATGAAAACGACTTCTTTAAACAATTGTATCCAAAAAGTAATGTGTGTATATATTTTATGGATTTTCAATAAATAGATTGAAACTGAATATCTGTGTCTGTCTGTCTTATTTTGAAATATTTTATTGATTTTATTTCTTAAAAGATTTAATTAGAAATATTTTATTTCATAAAAGATTCAATAAATTTATAAGTTTGAAATGATTATTTTATTTCTTAAAACAATTTATTTTTAAGAGATTCACTGTCTAGGGATTTAATAATTTAAAAAATATATTTCTTAAAACATATAAGTTTGAAATGACTATTTCTTAAAACAATTTATTTTTAAGAGATTCACTTTTTAGGGATTTAATAATTTTAAAGATATATTTCTTAAAACATATAATAAAACCATTTCCTATACATTTAATAACTTATATTCGGGAAAAATATTGTTTCGAAAAGATATATTTTATTTCGTAAAACATATAATAAAACCATTTATTCGTGAAACAATCCACTTGAAAAAATATTTTTTAATAATCAAATTGAAATAATAATTGTTATTTTCCATTAATTAAAAGTGTAGACATTATCTCTTCATTAGAAATATGCAAATGAGTATGTTTCATATCTCCCGTAAGATATTATACCTGTACGAACACGGAGGGGATGACTCACCTTGGAAAATCCACGAGGGGAAATATGCAAATGAATCAACCTCTATGATGATGAATCAGAATTCGAGAAGTTTCTCGTAAGATCTACAGAGCTGAGTCAGGGTGACGCATGGGGGAAACCCCCTTATCTAGATAAGCCGCTGCAACTCAATTCTCGGGTCATTCGTAGATTATCTACTGCCTAGGTAACACGCGCTTTTAGTTCTCTCCTTTAGCGACGCTCGCGAAGTTTTCTTCCCGTAAATATCTTGTGTTTTTCGGCGTATTGTATTTCAGTTTTTCCGTACCTCTATAATGGAAGGATTCACCAACGACAATCAAGCTATGGATGTTGAAAATGCAGTAAGTATATTTATCTAGTAATCATTGATTTTAATTAATTTTCTAACTGTGTTTAATCATTTTTAGTGAAATATGAGATATTAAATTGTAATAAGAATTCTTTAACTTATTATTACTTTTTACGATATGTTAAAAAATAAATTTGATTTACACTATGCAAAAATAGAATGAGTTTAAAATCTATTTATAATGTGTGTTTAAAATAAATTTCATTTCGAATCTTTATTTTGTTAAATGAGAAATCTATTTGATTTATAGTATGTTAAAATCTATTTTTATTTATAATGTGTTTAAAATAAATTGAATCTTTATTTTGACAAATGAGAAATCTATTTGATTTATAGTATGTTAAAAATAAATTTGATTTACACTATGCTAAAATCTATTTTTATTTATAATGTGTTTAAAATAAATTTGATTTCGAATCTTTATTTTGATAAATGAGAAATCTATTTGATTTATAGTATGTTAAAAATAAATTTGATTTACACTATGCTAAAATCTATTTTTATTTATAATGTGTTTAAAATAAATTGAATTTCAAATCTTTATTTTGACAAATGGGAAATCTATTTGATTTATATTGTGTTTAAAATAAATTTAATTTCGAATCTTTAATTTGATAAATGTGAAATCTATTTTATTTCATTCAATAAACTATATAAAGTGAAATTTAAGTATGTGTAAAATCTGTTTATGGCTAGAAATTTAAGTATGTGTAAAATCTGTTTATGCTTAGAAATTATTTATTCTATAAGTGAAAATCTATTTTATATGTTAAAAATAAATTTGATTTACACTATGCTAAAATCTATTTTTATTTATAATGTGTTTAAAATAAATTGAATTTCGAATCTTTATTTTGACAAACGGGAAATCTATTTTATTTATAATGTGGTAAACATAAATTTAATTTCGAATCTTTAATTTGATAAATGCGAAATCTATTTTATTTCATTCAATAAACTACATAAAGCGAAATTTAAGAATGTGTAAAACTTGTTTATGCTTAGAAATTATTTATTCTATAAGTGAAAATCTATTTATAATATGTGTTAAAAATAAATTTAATTTCAAATCTTTATTTTGACAAATGGGAAATCTATTTTATTTATTATGTGTTAAACATAAATTTAATTTCGAATCTTTAATTTGATAAATGCGAAATCTATTTTATTTCATTCAATAAACTACATAAAGTGAAATTTAAGTATGTGTAAAACTTGTTTATGCTTAGAAATTATTTATTTTATAAGTGAAAAACTTTGTATAGAAATTTTAATAAGTTTATTTATTTTTTTACAATCATATGACATAGAAATTATTTTATAAGTGAAAAACTTTTTAATTAGAAGATTTAATTAAAACTTATTCTCATAAGTTTAAACTAAAAATTTATTATTCTAATAATTTATTTCCTTACAAAATTTATGACTCATACTTCGTTTAAAGGTGCTTTTTATATTATTCAAATCAAAAAGTTATTATTATTATTGTTTACTTATGAGAAACTTAATTTGCATTCATTATAAATAAAAAAATTAATTATTAACTGGAAAATCAGTTTACTTATAATTTTCTTCAACTAGTGTTGTTTTTTTAATTTCCAACATCCTATACTTTGTGATTTATATAGTAATTATCGCTTATACAATAAAATGTTAGTGTTCAAGTAGATTCATGTTCAGTCATGTTTAGGATGACTCATCGTTTGATGAGTCATCGCATAGCTTATACAATAAAATGTTAGTGTTCAAGTAGATTCATGTTCAGACATGTTTAGGATGACTCATCGTTTGAAAAGCTATCAATTAGATTATACTTATTCAATTTATTTATGTTGTATAAAAGTTAGATTTCCATAACCTTTTGTTTATTAAATCTTTAACTAGGAGAATTTATTTTTCTAAAAAAAATTTTAAATTTGCATACCTAATCCTATGTTTAGTTAAAATAGTGTATTGGTTTATTAAAATAGTAGCGTGTATGTATAAAGGTTAGATTTATTAAATCTTTAACTAGGAGAATTTATTTTTCTAAAATTTTTTTAAGTTGCATACCTAATCCTATGTTTAGATAAAATAGTGTATTTGGATTATTAAAATGGTAGCGTGTATGTATAAAAGTTAGATTAATTAAATCTTTAACTAGAAGAATTTATTTTTCTAAAAAATTTTAAAGTTGCATCCTATGTTTATAAAATGATTCGTTTATTTAATGACTCATCGAATAGATTAAATTTATTTATGTTGTATAAAAGTTAGATTTGTATAACCTTTTGTATATCAAATCTTTAACTAGAAGAATTTATTTTTCTAAAATTTTTTAAAGTTGCATCCTATTCATTTATTTTCAGTTGGGTATTTCCTTCGGTATACCCGATGACGAACTTCATATGCTTTGTACTGTTGGGGAAATGAATGATGAGGAGTGGCGAAACCCCCAATGGGACGACGCCGCCCAACCTGAACCCCAACCAGAACCCCAACCTGAGGTCCAACCTGAAGCCCAACCTGAACCTTCTAAGGTATGTATTGTTTTGCATTAAAAATGAGAGTGTTTCCTTTTACAAAAGTTTTAAAAATTGTCCCTTTTACAAAAGTTTAAAAAATTGTCTTTCTTATTATAGGTTCAACCTGTTTGCCCTACTTGTGGGAAATCTTTTTCTAGAAGTCGGGATTTGACTAGACACAAGAAAACACACAACACAGAAAAAATGTTCGCGTGTCTCATTTGCCATAAGGAATTCTCCAGAAAGGACAACCTAAATAGAAACCGAAAATCGCATCACCCCACATGTGAATTGCAAGAATCTGTAGATCCTCAGCCAGGTCCTTCTAAGGTATGTATTATTTCTTGTTTTTGTGTTGTGATATTTCAAAAAATTGTATAAAGTTGATTAAAAATTGTAACACTTTGATTAAAAATTGTAACACTTTAATTAAAAAATCGTTTTTTATTCTTTTATAGGGTTTCTCCTGTTCTGTGTGTTTGAAGGAGTTCTCCAGAAAGGATGCCTTAAACCGACATAAGAAGTTGCATGATGCTGACACTTCCACCTATCAATGTGCTACATGCCAAAGAAAGTTTAGTCGCCTGGACGAGTACAACGCTCATCTAAAGAGTCATAACTACCCCTGCAAAGAATGCCAGTCCACCTTCTCCTCTAAGTCATCATTAATGAACCATATGCGAGTTCAGCATTCAAATAGCCTAAGTGAAAGCCGGAAGAAACCGAAAACGACTCCTCCACCATTCTCTCGAAGACGTCCCTATACGCAAGCTTTGAACACGTTTAAGACGGTGCTCATTGAACCTACTGAAGCCACTCGGTACGATGTGAAAATCTTTTTAGAGTCTATTCGTGCCGAGATACTACGAAGAGTTCTTAGAGAGAGGTTCCGGCTGGGTGCTGAGAAACATCTACTACCTTGAATTCAAGTCTGCTAAATATAACCCCTTGAGAGCTAGCAGTTACCAAGAATTGCCAGCTAAACTGCTTGCCAAGAAAGCTATCTTAAATATACAGAACAGAGATAAAAGTGCTTCCTATGGTGCCTGCTAGCACACAAACTGAATTCTGATCGTGCAAGAAATCCCGAACGAGTCTCCCACTACTTACCTCATGAAGAGGAAATCAAGATGGGTAATGTTCAGTACCCTGTTCCCATCTCAAAAATAGGTCTCATAGAAAAACTGAACAATCTTAGAATCAACGTCTTCGGCTACGAAAACTCTAAAGTGACAATTCTAAGAATTTCCGAAGTAGAAGATGTTGAAGCTATCAACTTATTACTCCTTGCGAACGAGGAAGGTGCCCACCACTATTGTTTAATCCGGAACTTTTCCAGATTGATGGGTGGTCGAACAAAACACTGCTGCAAACAGTATTATTGTTATAGGTGTCTGCATGGTTTTTCGACAGAACTTTTGTTAAAAGATCATGAAACAAACTGCAAAAAACACACTGCTCAAGCCATTGAGATGCCCAGCAAGGAGAAAAATATATTAGACTTCACGGGAACCCATCTTCAACACCCTATCAGCTATATCATCTATGCAGACTTTGAAAGTTTGTTAGAACCTATTGCATCAGCTGCTCCATCCTCATCAAACTCCTACCTGCAACATACAGCCCGCCATACACCCTGCGGTTACGCTTATGTAATCGTAGGGTCTGATGGCAAAGCCGTGAAGCCTATCTTTAGCTATCGAGGAGAGAATTCAGTCAAGCATTTTCTGGAAAATATCATCATGGAAAAAGATATCCTTGAAGACAAACTACGAGAAATTAAGCCAATGAAGCTCTCTACCCAAGAAGAGGAGGCCTTCCAAAATGCTACAAGGTGCAGCATATGTCTTCAACCATTATTACCCGGATGCATTAAAGTTCGGGATCACAATCACGAAACTGGAGTTTTTCGAGGTGCCGCCCATGCTAGCTGCAACCTTAATTTTAAGCAGCCTATGAAGATTCCCGTGGTTTTCCACAACTTGAAGAATTATGATGCCCACCATATTATGACAGAATTAGGCCATTTTCAAGACCATCAGATACAAGTTATCGCAACAACATTAGAAAAATATATATCATTCACTTTGAAGAAACCTGACAGTCCTGTACAACTCGTCTTTCTTGACTCCTTCCAATTTTTGCCTGCTTCGTTAGAAAAGTTGGTGAAGAATTTGGATATTAGCCAGTTTAACATTCTAAAAGACCAGTTTAATACAAGTACCGATCTAAGTCTCCTCACCAGAAAAGGAGTATACCCCTATGACTACATTACTGGATTTGATAAATTCCAAGAAACAGTGTTGCCGCCTCCATCAGCGTTTTTCAACTCTCTCACGAACGAAGCCGTCGAAGAATCTGATTATCAACATGCAAAAAACGTATGGGAAGTCTTCCAGATAAGAAACCTCGGCGAGTATCATGACCTGTATGTGAAGACAGATGTTTTACTCCTTGCCGATGTCTTCCAAAATTTTAGAAGTCTTTGCTTACACTATTATAACATCGATGCTGCCCATTTATACACCTCTCCTGGACTGTCCTGGCAAGCCTGTCTGAAGATGACTGATGTTAAGCTAGAGCTGCTCACGGATATCAACATGCTGCTGTTTATTGAAAAAGGGGTGCGCGGGGGTGTGTCGCAGATTTCACACCGTTTCGCTGTTGCAAACAACCCGCACACTCCTCACTACGACTCAAGTAAGCCCTCTAGTTATATCATGTACTGGGATGCGAACAACCTTTACGGTTGGGCTATGTCCCAGTACATGCCTTATGGCAAGTTTCAATGGATGGACCCCTCTCACATTACTGAAGATTTCATCATGAACATACCCGAAGATGCAGCTGAAGGCATCATTTTTGAAGTGAATTTGGAGTACCCGACAAATCTGCATGTCCTCCACAATAGCTACCCACTTGCACCTGAAAGAATGACCGTGACAGAAGAAATGCTCTCCACCTATGCCAAGTCCTTGTTGCAGAACCAAAAGTATTCAGGAACACCCAAACTCATTCCAAACCTTCACAATAAATCAGAGTATGTTGTACATTACAGAAATCTACAGTTATACCTAAAACTCGGAATGAAGCTATTAAAAGTGAACAAGGTTTTGAAATTTCACCAAGCACCCTGGCTTAAAAAGTATGTCGACTTCAACACAGATAAACGAAAATCTGCAAAGAACAGCTTTGAGAAAGATTTCTTTAAACTGTTGAACAATAGCGTCTATGGAAAGACCATCGAAAATTTGAGAAAACGTCGTAACATAGAACTGTGTAACAATGAAGTCAGAGCCCAAAAATTAGTTGCATCACCGAATTTCACAACTTTTAAAGAATTTTGCAATAACCTCGTAGCTGTGGAGAGAACAAAACCCACCATCCTGATGAATAGGCCGATATACGTGGGTTTCTGTATCCTTGAATTAGCAAAGTTGCTCATGTACGACTTTCACTACAATTTCGTTATGAAAAAGTATGAAAGTCGTGCAACTTTGTTGTTCACGGATACAGACTCCTTGACGTACTGTATCCAGACAGCAGACATGTATCAAGATATGAAGGAAGATCAGCACCATTTTGACTTCTCAGAGTATCCAGAAAATCATCCGCTATATTCTACAACTAACAAAAAGGTCCTTGGAAAGTTTAAAGACGAACTCCACAGTCAAGCTGCCTACAAATTCATTGGATTAAAGCCAAAAATGTATGCCATACAGTCAGCTGGTGGTGAAAAGAAGACACCAAAAGGCATATCAACCTGCATCGTAAGGAAAAAATTAAGTGTTCAAGACTATCAAGAATGCCTGCAAAAGGAGATAGCCACGTATGAGCAACAAACCAGAATCCTACAAGAACGTCATCAACTCTATACAGTTAATCAAAACAAAAAGTGTTTATCTCCTTTTGATGACAAGAGGTATCTGCTAGATGATGGAATCACCAGTCTGGCTTATGGCCATTACAGAATACCGCAGCATCCATAGTGAAAATTTTTGTATATATTGTTCCTGCATCCTGTATATATTTTTAAATTGTTTCTGCATCCTGTATATATCAATTGTTTCTGCAACCATGAAGATTGTTCCTGCATCCTGTATATATCAATTGTTTCTGCATCCATGAAGATTGTTCCTGAACCCTGTATATATTTTTAAATTGTTTCTGCATCCATGAAGATTGTTCCTGCACCCTGTATATATCAATTGTTTCTGCATCCATGAAGATTGTTCCTGCACCCTGTATATATCAATTGTTTCTGCACCTATGAAGATTGTTTCTGCACCCTGTATATATCAATTGTTTCTGCATCCATGAAGATTGTTCCTGCACCCTGTATATATTTTAAATTGTTTCACACCTATGAAGATTGTTCCTGCACCCTGTATATATCAATTGTTTCTGCATCCTGTAAATATTTTAAATTATTTCGCACCTATGAAGATTGTTCCTGCATCCTGTATATATCAATTGTTTCGCACCTATGAAGATTGTTCCTGCACCCTGTATATATCAATTGTTCCTGCAACTATGTAAATTGTTCCTGCATCCTGTATATATCAATTGTTTCTGCATCCATGAAGATTGTTCCTGCATCCTGTATATATCAATTGTTTCTGCATCCATGAAGATTGTACAGATTGTTTCGCATCTATGAAAATTGTCTGAACCCATGCTTTGAAGACAACCTCAGAAAACTATGTGATGAGTTCACCAGGTTGATATTTTTTATTTTATTTTTTATTTTTATTTTTTTTAAAGGAACTAACTCCCGCCTTGCTCTACGGAGTGAAAAGGGGCACCGCAGGGCCTCGGGAGGGCAGTCTCCCAGGCGCTCAAGGTGAACTCTTTCTTTCTCTTTCTCTTTCTTCTCTTTTTTTCTAACTTTATTCTTTCTACCTTTTTTCTTAAATTTGTATTCTCTTTCTAACTTTTTTCTATACATTTTCCTTTCACTTATTTCTCTAATTGTAAATTTTGTATGTATCTCTTTTCAGGTTAAGTCCCAAAAGATCGTGACGTCATCTCACTTCCCGCAAAACTTCGAAAAAATTTTGAACTCCCCGAAATTGTGAAAAAATACTAAGTCCCGAAATTTATGAAAATAAATCTAACTCCTCAAAATTCCCCCTTCTCCCCGATAGATGGCAGCACTCATCGCGGAAACCCTCGTAAAAGGTGATACCCAAAGTTTCTATTCTTCCGGTGGCAACACACAGTTTCTATTCTTCGGGTGGCAACACCCCCTCGTCCAAGATGATGACTAAGTAGTGTAAAAAGGGTGCGTTCTGCTGCACGGTGGTGGCGTAGTGGTGTCAGGGTGGAGGCGCGCCTCCACCCTACGCCACAATACGCCACTACGCCACCACCGTGCAGCAGAATCACCCTTTTTACACTACTTATAAATATACAACTTTGAAAATTTCGCAAGTTACTGGAAATTTACGAATTTCTTAACATGGCAGTTTAGGGCGAAATTTCACATAAACGTCAATTTTGAGAGATATTTTCATCGTAAAGATGTCAGACTACCTTTGAAATATTATTTAGACACTGGCATGAATATTTATGACTATGAATTTTCCAATATAAAAATTTCGTAAGTTATTGGAAATTTACGAATTTCTTAACATGGCAAAATAGAGCAAAATTTCACATAAACGTCAATCTTGAGGGATGTTTTCATCGTAAAGTTGTCAAACCACTTTCGAAATATTATTTAGGATATTGGCATGAATATCATAGACTATGATTTTTTTCAATTTAAAAAATTCGTAAGTTATTTGGAATTTACGATATACTTAACATGTCAGAATAAGGCAAAATTGAACATCAACTTCCATTTTGAGGATCATAAATACATTAGATAACTTCAAAATTACATTTATGATATTTGTTTGAACATGATTGAATACAAATATTCTAATAGGAAAATTTCTTAAATTATTCGTAATTTACGATTTTATCAACATAGCGAAATTGTAAATTTTTCATATAAATATGAATTTTGAGGATTATTTCATTGGAAATAGTAGCATGAAAAGTTAACAACGGAATTGACCCTGATAAAACTAGTTGGCATAGGTGAACTCTGCTCAGTTCCCCATCATATTTATGTTCTCATAAATTTCTAGTACGAGACGTATTATAATCACGTTAAAAGAAATGAATTTGACCAAAGCTTGATACAGTGACAGAATGAAATCCCTGCCTAATAGGCTATATCCATCGTTCACTTCGATATATTTATCTTATTCTCATCTATTAATTTATTTTATCCGGGTCAATTCCGTTGTTTAGTTTTCATGCTACTAGTTCCAATGCAATAATCTTCAAAATTCATATTTATATGAAAAATTTACAATTTCACTATGTTGATAAAATCGTAAATTACTAATAATTTACGAAATTTTCCTATTAGAATATTTGTATTCAATCATGTTCAAACAAATATCATAAATATAATTTTGAAGTTGTCTAAAGTATTTATGATCCTCAAAATGGAAGTTTAAGCTCAATTTTGCCTTATTCTGACATGTTATGTAAATCATAAATTCCAAATAACTTACGAATTTTTTAAATTCGAAAAATCATTGTCTATGATAATCATGCCAGTATCCTAAATAATATTTCGAAAGTGGTTTGGCATCTTTACGATGAAAATATCCCTCAAAATTGATGTTTATGTGAAATTTTGCTCTCTTCTGCCATGTTAAGAAATTCTTAAATTTCAAATAACTTACGAAATTTTTATATTTGAAAATTCATAGTCATTAATATTCATGCCAGTGTCCTAAATAATATTTCAAAAGTAGTCTGACATCTTTACGAGGAAAATATCGCTAAAAATTGACGTTTATGTGAAATTTTGCCCTATACTGCCATGTTAAGAAATTCGTAAATTTCCAATAAATTGCGAAATTTTCAAAGTAGCATATTTATAGTTACTGATGTTCATTCCGGCATCAAAACGGATATTTTAAAACTGGTCTGGCATTTTTATAGTAAAAAGTTTCCATTAAATGCACGTTTAAGTGAATTTTTGTCCTATTCTCCCATGTTAAGAAAATCGCAAATTTCTAATAACTTACGAAGTTTTTAAAATCAAATGTTGCAAATGAATAGGGTTCTTGCCAGTGTCGAAAGTAATATTTTAAAACTAATCTGACCTCTCTGCGACAATTTGTTCTTGAGATATCGTGTACACAGACTAACAAACTAACAGACTAACAGACACCCTACAGACAGACACCATACAAATTTTGTCATTTTCGGATTCCTCACACCTGAAAACGTGTAAAAAAAGTCAAAAAACCGAGGTCAAAAAGTTTCACGATTACCTAAGTTCCCCATACCTATAGTATGATGGGGAACTAATAAATTAATAGGTTAGAATAAGATAAATATTTCGAAGTGAACGGTGGATAGCCTATTAGGCGGGGATTTCATTCCGTCACTGTATCAAGCTTTGGTCAAATTCATTTCTTTTAACATGATTATAATATGTCTCGCACTAGAAATTTACGAGAACATAAATATATGATGGGGAACTGAGCAGAGTCCACCTATGACAACGTTGTGTATATTTTTTAGAAACAAATAACATACAAATTGCAAAAGAAACGCCCACTGGTGGAGTTTCATATTTTCAAATGACGTGAATCTACGTCATCGGTGGAGAAAATATTAAGAAACACAGTACAGCTTATAGTAATCGGATACTGGCAAACCCTGGTCAACCAATCGCTATGTACGACGTTGCTGAAAGTGTTGGCAAGTCCTATCCGTCGGCCTTTATTCCTGTAAACATTCTATCAGGCTTTCGTGTATCCGGCATGTAGCAATAAATAAAAACACATTCACTGAGGATGAATATTTAAGTTCAAATGTGACTGAAATACAAGATCCCTCCATAAAATTAAAAAAATGTAAGCATGATAAAATTTTAAAAATTTGGCAGACAGGAGAATAAAAATTAAAACCCATGATCTCTCTAAGGAAGTGCAATCTGAACATGTGGCAAGAACGTCAGGATATATTTTGGACTTAATAAGTATAAGAAATAACTAGAACAAGAAATTATAAGAAATAACTAGAGTAACGCAATTGAAAAGAGAACCAATGAAAACATAACACAGAAACCATATCAAAGGAGATGTGTCAGTTAAGAGAAAGGGAAAAATGGTTATATTTCTAAAAAAAATCAGCCAAAAATTAGCGATACTCGGTATGCCTGGGGGATAAGTTATAGGGCAATTTAAGTTTTCTAGTTATGGAAAGCTTTTTTTAAAATTCAGACCCTATATATTTTAGTACATAATTACATTTTTGAATAATAAATACATAAAACTGTTATTCAAAAATTATGGTATTAGACAGTCATGTTTCACTATATAGACTTCGCAAGCGTCAAACCTTTCATTTGTTCTGAGTAGAGAAAAGACATTTCATAAAAACTAAAAATAAATAAATAAATAAACAATTTTACTAACATTGAAGAAATATTTTATTCTGAAATTTATTAGAAATAGTATTCCTATTTTAAAGTCTTTTCATGAAATTAAAAAAAAAAAAAAAATGGAAATTAAAGGGGACTAATGTGCAAGTTGTACCTGACGGGACTAAAGTCAGGCCCATATTATCGCATGGGCAAACAGGGACTTTGCCCAGGGGCCCCAGTTATTAAGGGCCCCCCAAATCCCATAATATTAAACTGCAAAATATTCCCTTTTATTTTAATGAAAATTTAAATATACATTTGTTTATTTATGTTTATGAAATTTCTCTTTAAAAAGTATTAAATTTTCTAAAAAACAGAATTTTCATTTTGGATATATTTTGCTTTTTCTTTTTATGCTAAATAGTAACCTACTTTAATAGCCTTTAATCAACAGATGCAGAGTTCATGTCCCAGTTCAGGCAGGGAGTTCGTAGTGATTCGAAATTCATTTTGATCAGTAGATCATGCTATAATTAATGCTAATGTGTAAAAAAACAGCAGTAGAGTGACCAAACAAAAGTGGGTAAATCAATGACTACTAAATTTATATGCCAAATCTTATTTATTGTAAATTAAATATGCTGTACAGTGCTTCTTTGCTGTTGCCTCTCAGACACGATATCATGAAGGAGATCAGTAGAACAAACCCATTCCATATTGGATTGTGTGGACGTGGAGCTGGTAGCATTAATAGCAATTAAAAATGAAAAAATATTAATATATTTAAACATTCACCCTCAAAAATATTGTACATACGGATTGATCATCATCTTGCCCAGGGCCCCGATCTGTCATGATCGGGGCCTGACTAAAGTGAAAGTTGTACCTCAAGGAACTAATGTGAAAGTTGTACCTCACGGGACTAATGTGCAAGTTGCACCGAACGAACAAACTATTTCTTTCAACGAAAATGCGTACTAACCCTGGACGATAGGTCTAATATATCGTATCATATTATATATCGTATTTATCGTAATATAACTCAATACTTATTTCGCTTCCTTCTTCGACTCGTTTTAATACGCATTTTTTATATGCATGAGCAGCAGCCTCCGAAAAACAAAAACATTAAATTCATTTTTTTACTTATTTTTATTTCATATTATTTCACGGGCACTTTTTATTTCCTAATTCAAAATTATTAAAAAAAACTTTTTCGATATCGCTTGTAACGATACTGATTATTATTAATTTTCTTTTCTTTTTCTTTCAATAATAATAATAATAAAAAAAAGATTTTGATAAAATTCTGGCAAAAGCAGAATTTAGTTTAGGACGGAGGACTATTAGTTTTTTTTCTTCCCAATTATAACATCGCTTTCAAATTATTCAATTATATTTTCGATAAATTTTAGATTTCGATAAATGTCCAACTATCGAAAAATGATTTCGGCAAATGTCCAACTATCGAAAACAACAACGCAAAAATCCCAGATTGAGACTAATAGGCCCTCAGTCCTAAAAAAGGTTTTCCAGGAAGAAAGTGAACCAACAATAATAGAATTGGATGTCTCTGTTTCGTGTCCTCTTGAAATTTCGAAACCTTCAACATCTAACATCTTTTCGTGTGTTATGCTTTAACAGGTACGAACCTAAGCAAAACCTTTACCTAAAGCAAAACCTCCCACATCAAAGAAAAGATGTGATCGAAAACCAGAGAGATCTAGAAATCCAAGAGGTACTCCAGAAAAAAAAAAATATATATATATTTGAAGGAAATAAAAAATAAAATAAAATAAAATTATACAGACACGACATTATTTCATTATTTAAAACATGAAAATCTGACATTGACAGATTTTAATTTAGTGCCAGAGGCCTACTGCTAAACTTGTTAATATCGACAAATTCTTCTTTAGTTAATTCGTGACGATCTAAATTCCATGATAAAGTTTTCATTAAATCAAACCAATGTGTTTCAGCTGCAGATATTGTAACAAATAACGTTGGAAGTCCAAACTGTCTTATAGCCGCAAAACAACGTTTTTTCTCTTTTTCCCAATGAGGGGGAGGTGTGCCTTGGGGGGGACTCATGTCAAAGGTGTGCCTTGGGGGGGGGGGGGACTCATGTCAAAGTTGTACCTTGGGGGGGACTCATGTTTTTTTTTTTTTTTTTTTTTTTTTTTTTTTTAATTAAAGTTTTAATTCAGCATGTTCCGTGACAAGGTCACACTACATGCATTGAAAATCACAAAATTACAAACATAAGTCACTAATTACAAAAATGAAATTGCCGAACAAAATCTACAAAAAATATTGAAATAATCAGAATGAAGAAAAGTACTTAATATGGGAGGCCAGGTAAGTCCATTTGAGATTACTGTTCGAAAGAGTTCTGATCTTTGTGAATCCAGAAGCGGGCAAAAGAAGATTACATGTTCAACCGATTGTATTTCAGTGGTATCACAAGGACAACTTTCGGTGGTGGAATGTTTATATTTAAAAAGATATTGGTTTATTCTTGCATGTCCAGACATAATTTGAGTTAGCTTGCTATTGTGTGGAATTTTTGCATTTAGACGATCGTTAACTGTTGGTAAAAAGAGTTTAGTCGTTAAACCTTTCTGTGAGTTAGTCCATTCATTTTGCCATTTTCGGAGTATATTTTCACGGATTTCACTCTTTATGTGTGATTTCGGGATATCTTCAAAATCGTAAGGCATTTCTGAAAGAGCAGCTTCTTTGGCCAATAAATCAGCCCGTTCATTGCCAATATTACCTGAATGTCCTTTGACCCAATAAATATTTATAATTTGATTTCTTGAAATTAGACCCCAAAGCTGTTTCCGGATATTTTCAATAACGGAATAATGTTTCCTTTTATTACTTATTTTATCTATTGTTATTTTACTATCGGTATATATGTTAAAATTATAATTTATGAAATTTATTTCTGTTTGAGGAAATCCAAAGTAAACTTTTAAGTATGGCAAAAGCTTCAGCTTGATTATTCGTACAATGGGGGTGCAATTTAAATTTATTTTCAGCAATAGTGCGCCCATCCTGAAAGATAACGAAAGCACAACCGATGTTATTTGACATTTCACTTCCATCAGTATAAATTTCAATAGGTGAATCACTTTCACTTGAAGTATTAAATGGTACATACTTTCCAGGATGAAGCCACAAATTTGAAGGGAGCTCTGTGTCTATTTTCAAATGGCTATTGAACTTTATACAGGTGTAAATATCTGCAATTTCTTGAATTTTAAAATAGATAGGAACAATTCCAGCCAAAATACACGCTGCTTCATAAGAAATCGTTCTAAAACCTTTTATAATTCTAAGTGCAATAAATCTCTGTGTAGACATTAACCTCTTTCGGTTATAAGATTTACTTACAGCTTCATACCAAACAGGGGCAGCATAGGTCAATAAAGGAACAATTGCACCCTCGTATATTGTTTTTAAAACATCAGGACCGATACCCCAACTAACCTTAGCCATTTTTGCTAACATATGCAGTAAAATATTAGCTTTAACACACATACTGGTAATATGGCTGTTCCAGTTTAGTTTGCTGTCAAAAGTTACACCTAGAAAACGCATCTCAGTTACTGCGCTTAAACATTCTCCATTCATATAGATGCGAATAGGCATTTTTTTTCTCTTCCTTGAAAAATGCATAACATTAGATTTCTCAGTGTTAAAAATGACTTTATTGCACTTTGACCATTCAATGATTTTCTTGATACTTATGTTCCCAAGCATTTCAAGTTCGAGTTCCGAAGCCCCTCTAATCATTATTAGTACATCATCTGCAAACGCAATCACTTCAACATTCACAGGATAACCCAATTTAAGCAGAGAGTCATAAAATATTTTCCAAAAGCCAGGACCATTACAAGATCCTTGAGGGCAACCCATAGTTACATCTCTATATAAAAAATAATTTTCAGTAGAAATACTGGCTGAACGCTCATAAAAATAATCAACAGTTAAAAAGTATAAATTTCTTGGGCACTGAAAATTTCGAAGCTGAAACAAAATAGCTGGCCACCATGCTGCATCAAAAGCCCCCTTAACATCCAGAGATATCAAAATTGCTTGGAGATTAAGATTAAAACTATCCTTAATAAAATTTGAAACCTTGAAAATAGCATCAGTAGTACCTCTACCAGAGGTAAAACCAAATTGGTTGTTACTTAAGTAATTATTCGAATTTAAAAAATACATAATTCTCTCAATCATGAGCTTCTCTAAAACCTTACCTGCAATAGGTAACAGACTGATCGGCCTAAATTTAGAAGCACTCAGGGACTCATCCTTCCCTGGTTTAGTAAAGAAACGAATACAAGAATGTTTCCACACGTTTGGAAAAATTCCTCTAGCAAGACATTCATTGTATAAAGCAGTCACAAACAACGGAAAAAGGTCAAAGACCTCTAAAAGAACTCTGCTAGATATACCATCTTTACCAGGTGATTTTTTTGGATCCAAACACTTAATTGTTGAATAAACCTCATCTTGAGAAAAATCAATATCATTTAAAGTATTAATGTCATCTCGCATAAGTTTTCTTAATTTGGTATGGTAATATGTGTCAGTATTACAATTATCAAGAGGAACGAACTGATCCATCAAAGCACTTAAGGTTTCCTCATAGTTAGAAGTATAATTACCTCTAGAATCCTTTATTGTTGTTAAAGTGGTTTGATTTTTGCATTTTCTAGATGCTATACTGTACAAAACATTCCATGGATTTGAGCCTGCACTTGAACAAAACTCTTTCCAAGACTGAAACTTATAATATTTTAATTTATTCTTGTATAGACGTTTACATCTCATATAATCACATTTCCTTATATCACGTAGATTAACATTGTTATAAGTTCTCTGGAACAGTCTCCTTTTCGAATTTACTATTTTTCTTAATTTCGTTAATTCATCATTCCACCACGGCACAGTTTTCCCTTTATTTTGTCTAGTCAGTCTAGGAACTTTAAAAGGCATAGAATGTTTGCAAACGTTCTGAATGCAATTCATAAAGAGGGAGGCAAAGTTATTTAAATCCTTGACTTCTTTGACACAGTTTTTTAATTCTTTATCTAAATCATTTGTATTACTTGAAACATGATAATTTACCTCCATTAAAAGTCCACTAAACTCATTATGCAATAAATTTTTAAAAGTACTCCAATTTGCTTTTTCGTTTTTGGGGTACTCATGTCAAAGTTGGGCCTTGGGGGGACTCATGTCAAAGTTGTACCTTGGGGGGGACTCATGTCAAAGTTGTGCCTTGGGGGGACTTCATTCAATAAATCCCCATTCAATAAACCGACTGAAATAGGCCCTTAGCACTATTAAGAGTGACGTATAAAAATTCGACAACGCTGTACCGACTGAAATAGGGGTACCTTGGGGGGACTTCATTCAATAAATCCCCATTCAATAAACCGACTGAAATAGGCCCTTAGCACTATTAAGAGTGTATTATAAAAATTCGACAACTGTACCGACTGAAATAGGCCTCTAGCACTAAAAAAAAAAAAAAAAAACTCTGTTAGAATATCCCAAAGAAAAACTAGTATGTTGTGGCCACCACAAGACTTTCTTCTATATTTTCCTATATACGCATTCAATCAGTAACAATATTTAAAAAAAAAAAAAAAAAAAAAAAAAAAAAGTCGATAACTTTGTTTTAAATTATCACAGATTTATAGTTCAACCATTCGTTTTACAGGTATTGACGAGATCTTTCGAAAGATACCCATCTTGAAAATTTATCGCCCGGGGAGGGGGGGGGGGGTACTTCCCCCCCAGGGGGGGAACCGGTGCCCCCACATGCAGAAAAATTTTTTCGTAGTTAACTACTATTATTATCAATAATTCATATTAATTTTACAATCACAAGTTAAAAATAACTCTCATTATGTACATTTATACGAAATTTTGTCCTATACTGCCATGTTAAAAATTTAGAAAAAATGCGATCACAGCGCCACCTGTTGAGCTATTGATCCCCAAATGTAATCAGCACCACTTTACGTCGGGGACCAACTAAATACCAAGTTTGGTTAAATTTCGTTAAAAAAAAAAAAAAAAAAGATTTTTTTTCTAAGTTTTTTTTTCGTTAAAAGTAAAAAAATCGATAACTTTGTTTCAAATTGTCACAGATTTATAGTTCAACCATTCGTTTTAAAGGTATTGACGAGATCTTTCGAAAGATACCCATCTTGAAAATTTACCCCCCCCCCGGGGGGGTACTTCCCCCGCAGGGGGGAACCGGTGCCCCCACATGCACAAAATTTTTTTCGTAGTTAACTACTACTATTATCAATCATTCATATTAATTTTACAATCACAAGTTTAAAATAACGCTCATTATGTACATTTATACGAAATTTTGTCCTATGCTGCCATGTTAAAAGTTTACATAAAATGCGATCACAGCGCCATCTGCTGGGCGATTGATCCCAAAATCTAATCAGACCCTTTCCATGTCAGGGTCCAACTATACACCAAGTTTGGTTCAATTTCATTCATCGGTTCGTGAGATACGGTGATACATACGAAATTTTTGCGATCACAGCGCCACCTGCTGGACGATTGATCCCCAAATCTAATCAGCACCATGCCCCGTCAGGTTCCAACTATATACCAAGTTTGGTTGAATTTCATTCATTGGTTCGTGAGATACGGTGAAAAATACGAAAATTTGTCCTATACTGCCATGTTAAAAATTTACATAAAATGCGATCACAGCGCCACCTGATGGGCTATTGATCCCCAAATCTAATCAGCACAATGCCCCGCCAGGGTCCAACTATATACCAAGTTTGGTTGAATTTCATTCATTGGTTCGTGAGATACGGTGAAAACACTAAACCACAGACAGACAGACACACAGACAGACATTTTTTAAAAACTATCAATTCGTGTTCAGGACATCCCAAAACGTGTAGATCCGTCAAAAAACGGAGGTCGAAAATTTTCGCGAATCCAATACTTTCTCTATATTACATATAGAAGAAAGTAAAAAAAGTGAAAAATTTCGAGTTTTAAATTAAGGCAACAACATGATAATTATTATATGATAAATAAATATATGACTTGATATTGTTTCTTTTATAAAATACATGTTTATATGCTTATTTTCTATTCATTAAAAAGTGAAATCTTAATTTGAGAGAGTGGCCCTAGGTACAATGAGGTCTGGCCCCAGGTACAATGAGGGTGTTGTACCTAGGGCCATGAGTGAAGTTTTTTTTAAAACCTCCTATTTGTCGGAATTTATTATTTTAGGTATTTATAATAATCCCAATTGGAAGTAATTAGTCCTAAAGATATGTTCATATGAGTTTGATAATTTTAAACAGGTCAAGGGCTCTGCTCTTGGGCATTGAAAAAAAGTGGCGCTAGGTACACGGGTCTCCCCTACATTAGAAAAATATTTTGACAAAACAATATTATTGCGTACTTGGGGGTTCGTGAGTTGTCCGAGAATGAAAGGCAAAACTTACAAAAATTCAGTAATTTATTCACAGAAAGTTCCAGAAAAATACAGGTCTATAAACCAAGTATCAGCTTCAATTCGACCAGTAAACACAGCTTAAACAACAGCTGTCAATAGCAAATCCACAGTACAAACTGTATAGCAATAACACTTAAAGCAAGTCTCTTTCAAAGAGGCTCAGAGCAATGCAAGCATTAGCGAAACCGACTGACTCGGATCTCAGACTGAACTGAACTGACTGCCTTGGCGAAAAAAACAGCCCTTATATACCCCTGTAGAAAAGTGTGGAAAGTTCCAGAAATTTCCTTATCTCATCAGCCAATGAGATTAGAGCTTCCATATTTGGTACATCCCTAATAAGGATTTTCTTACCAAGGTCGCCAAAAAAAAAAAAAAAAAAAAAAAAAAAAAAAATCGCCAAGGTGGGAAAAAGTCGCCAAATTCCATTACCTGCCCTTTTTAATGCGTTTTTAAAGGAAAATAAGGCTATTTTAACGCTAAAACGACTAGAAATGCTCAAAATTAGCACTTTATCATCTTACTAAGCCTCTTTGAAAGAATTTATACAAAAATAAACACAATTATTTAGAATTTTGTAACAATATGTAAATATCACCGTCGTTAATTTTTGAATTATACTTTTTTGCTTTCTTTTACCTAAATAATAATAAAGTAGTGTTTTGGGGTCAAATTTTCGAACTTGAGATTTTGTTAGATTTATACATTTTGAGGTCCTTTGAATCCAAAAGTTACGTTTGTAGTGATTGATCTGTGAGTCTACCTGTTATTAACATATCTAAAGAACAATTAGTAACAAGAAGGCCGAACTCGGTGTTTTAAAACGATATCATTTAGGGATGCTACACTGAACTTTTCGTTGAGATCAAGAAAATGATGCATGTACAGAGATATCCAAGAGGACCAAATTTGTGGTAGGTGCAGTTTAACAACTTTAGACTGTACTAGCGAACTTCTCCCGTGGGCGCAGCGAAGCGTGGCCGGGCGGCGTATCTCCGAAATGTTGGCGCGTACAGATGAACCTGGTGAATTTTTGTAGCTCGCGCCAAAACCCTCTCTGCCGCAAAGCAACCCTTCTTTCCACTTCATTCACGATTCGTTAAGGATTCGAGCAATCTTTTTTTTTTTTCCCCAAGAGAATAAACTATTAAAAATGTGTCAATGGAGTTTTAGTATCGTAATTCTTAAATAATGTATTTAATGCAAAAATTTATTAGAAATCCTCCACCCTTTAAATTTAATTTAGCAAGATTAATGAAGAAATAAAATTGTAATATTCTAATTTTAAAGCTTTTAAAATTGTTCTTGAAATACATTTATTTATTTATTTATTTATTTTACTTTCTCTTACCAACATATATGGTAGAGAAAGTATTGTTTTGGGGTCAAATTTTCGAAATTGAATTTTTGTTATACATACACGTTTTGAGGCTCCCTGAATCATAATTGTTAAAAATGTGTCAATGGAGTCTTTGTATCGTTATTTTTCGATAATATAATTTAATACCAAAATTTATTAGAAAACCCTTTAAATTTATTTTATCAAGATTAATGAAGAAGTATATTTGTAATATTATGATTTTAAAGCTTTTAAAATTATCCTTGAAATACATTTATTTTATTTTATTTTATTCTGTTTTATTATTATTTTTATTATTATTATTATTATTATTTACTTTCTTTTCGTCAAATAAAATTGTTTCTAAACCTATTTTAGATTATTTGAAAAGTACATTAAACTTTACATTCTTCGCTATTGATCTTAAGATTTAATGTGCAATCTGTCATTATAATATTGAAATGCAGGGTAAAAAAGAAAGTCGTGTGAGTGACACACCAGCTTATCATTATTATGATCATTATTTAGTTTATTTTACCCATATATTGTAAGAAAAGTTTTATTTTTGATTCAGATTTTCGAAATTGAGTTTTTGCTACATTTGCTTAAATATCCTGAAACAAAAAATTAGGTTTTTAGCGGTTGCCTGAATGTGTCTGTGTGTTTGTTATCACCATACCTCAAGAATAGATATTGGAACTCGGATGAAATATTAAGTAATTCGTGTACAGTGACTAAGAAAAGAATTCAAATTCATTAAGTCTATGTGTGAATTTTCTGGTAAATACAATTTAATATTTTTGGATGAAACAAAATAAAATAAATTGAACTTATATTTTATGTGCATGAAAGAATGTTTCGTATACAATGTAGAATGTATATCCTTTATTAGAAGTTTACACAGAACCCCACAAAAGAATTCAGATATATTCATACAATGGAATTGCTGAAAGGTCATTTCATGTCGTGCTATGTGTTTTAAATTCTGTGCTAAATTAGTACACTATATTGTGTTTGTAAAATATATAGTAAATATACAGGGCTACCCCAAATTAAATGAAAGCATTCCTTTTTATAAATAAAAATCAATGTAATAAATGCAATTAAAGTTTAATTAATTTAAAATTATTCTCTTATTCTAATTTACTTTATCTTATCCGTAAAAGGTCGCGAAAGTATTGTTTTCGGATCAAGTTTTCGAAATTGAATTTTTGTTACATTTATATATTTTGAGGTTTCCTGAATCCAAAAATTATGTTTTTAGTGGTTGGTTTATGTGACTTGTCTGTGTGTATTATAGATATTGAGTTTGTAAAATGGGTGCATCAATTTTTAAATATCACTTATGTTATTGATAAGGACAATATTGCTTTGGAACAATGTAAGTTGTAAACTTCGCATGTTATTCAAAATTTACGTTTTCTTTTTAACATGGGAAAATAGAGCAAAATTTCGTTTAAACGTCCATTATGCCAATATTTTGTCATAAACATGTCAGACTAATATTTTAAAATATATTTTTTAATACACTTCATTAAATATGAACATTTTAATTTGAAACTTTAGTAATTAAAAATTGTGTTTCCTTCATTTGACAAATTAGGCCAATACTTCCCACGAACTTGCAATATGGGGATCAGTTGTGTTGGAAATTAATGTATGAAAACAATCCTAATAAAATTAGTCATTTAATTACGATAAGTCACATGTATCGAATCGGATAGAGGGTAGCCTATGAGGTGCGGCATTTCAGTCTGCGACTGTGTTGAGTGTTCTATCATACTCGATCCTTTTAATATGAATACATTTCGCTCTCAATAGAAATTAGTAACAATAAATATAGGATAAGAATGGTTATGCGCATCATTATTACTTTGATTTGTATAACATATTAAGTTAGATTGTTTATGATTACTGAAAAACAAATAGAATAGCATAAATAAAATTTTTAACGTTTTATTTTATAACTTTGTATGTTGGGGTTTGGGGGGGGGGGGGTAAAGAATGAGAAATGGACATGTCCGAGGAGGAAATTATACGTAGAAAATTTTATGAATTTCAACCATAAAATTTAACACGAAATATCTATTTTATTATGATTAAGATGTTCTTTAAAAATACATAATAGATAAATATAAGGTGATACTTTATGAAAATTCAAGCACTGCACCGTAAGAGAAATATTTTATAAAGTCGTACATTTTAAAAATTTAAATACAAAATGATAATAAAAATAGTTCAAATGTAAAATGACGTACTACTGATTTGGACTTATGAACATTCTTCATGCATTTTACTAAGAATTTGTAATTTGTTTGAACAATTTTTACAAACTTTTTGGCCTTATACATGAAATCGGATCTCAATGCTAATATATTATCATTATTATCTGCTTCTCTATTCGGAAAACTATTTCTTAATTTCAAGATATGTTTCGTTTTGCGATTTAAATCCTACATTAATCATCAGAAGAAAAAAAATAATAAAAGAAAAAAGAAAGAAAGAAAAACGCCGGATGTTTATTTATACAGGTTAAGTGGCGTGAAGTTTCTCTTTGCACTTCCAGATTTGGCGAAAATCGCATTCTCTGGCGAAAAATTGTGAATTTGTTCTGCGCGCGCCAACATTTCGGAGATACGCGGCCGGGCGGAATCGAACACAGCGGTGTTGCCAGATTTCGCCTCACACTTTCCCGTGCGGCTGGAGCTCTTTGAGAACCTTATTTCTGGATCAACCCTCGTATTTATAAGAATATCACAGGGTTAATTAAAATGTCATTTACAAATCGACTCATTTTAAGTAAAATAATGTGTTATTGAAGAGCCGGTAAATTTTCTAGCGATAATTTGTTGTCAATTTGTGATACAAGTTTATGTATTTTTACGTTCTTTTAACGCATTAATGAAATACAAAATACCTTTTGTTAATTTAATATATATTTTT
The DNA here is from genome assembly GCA_963930645.1 of Salticus scenicus. Taxonomy (NCBI): domain Eukaryota; kingdom Metazoa; phylum Arthropoda; class Arachnida; order Araneae; family Salticidae; genus Salticus; species Salticus scenicus. Next base: position 310,798,588 of record OZ005648.1, read on the forward strand.
ATTTTACCATTTCTGAATAAATTCAAAGGTGTCCATTACTAGAACACAGAAGTGTCCACAAACTGGTGCATTTTAAGCTCTCTGTAAAATTAGTTTTTCCGATATACAAATAATTCAGTTATTATTATTATTATTGCAGTACAATCATGTACACGCACAAAAAGAGTTAGTTGAGGCAATCGAACACTGATTATGGTTACAGCCCCTAAAATTAAAAATACTACACAAAAATAGTTAGAAAATGTCCTTAAAGTGCTCATTACTGAAGGATTATGATTTTTATTCTGTAAGTTTTATTTCATTTTTTCGTATGAATTTCATTTGTAATGTCCTTTTTTTGGTATAATTGGGCCTTGTGTGCTTCAAATTTTTGGCAAACACATACAGTGCAACAGAAATTACACCTATTAGCAAACAAAGCTAATCAAAGCCCCTGAAGACGTATTAATGTTATATACCTTTATCGTTAGGATTCTCATTTTCTTTTCAAATTTTTTTTTTTTTTTTCTTTTTTAACCTTTTCCTGCTTTTCATGTGATATATCATTTTATCCTGTGTATAGTTTGAAAAGGTTTTCATGTTATATAATATACGTTTGTGTGTGTGCGTATTTTTTATTTATTACTTTCCGAACATACATATGTAAGGATTGTATTGTAATCATGTCAAAAAATTCGAGTTTGAGATTTGGTGTTTCTACACATTTTAAGGTAACCTGCATTTATATTTACCATTTTTACGATAATGTATGTATGTGTATATGTATGTGAGTGAACACGATAGCATCTAAATGCTTTGCTCAGATGAGCTGAAAGTTCGTACGTATGTTATAGATCACCATACCGCGAAACTTATTGATTTTGGTGAATCTATTTATAGTTTTTTTTACCAAATTCTTTAAAGTGCGATAGCATCTATAAATGCCTTATTCGATTGAGCTGAAAATTTATATACTTGTTATAAGTCACCGTTAGACGAACTGTATATATTTTTGTGAATCTAGCATTTATAGTTTCATTACATGTACACAAAGAAAATTTTATCATTATGGTCTATATGGGCTCGAATTTTTTAAAGTACGATAGCTTCTAAACGCCTTATTCGATTGAGCTGAAAATTTATCCAAATGCTGTAAGTCACTGTTGCATTAAGTGCATAGATTTTTGTGAATCTAGCACGCATCGTTCTTTTACAGGGACATAACGAAAAACTCTTTATCATTATGCTCTCTGGGCTCAAACTCTTAAAAGTGCGATTACGTTTAAACGCCATATCCGATTGAGCTGAAAATTTATATACAAGTTATGTTATAGATCACCGTCACACGAACTGTATGAATTTTGGAGAATCAAGCACTTATAATTTTTTTTTTACAGGGACATAAAGAAGATTTGTTTATCATTGTCGCTTATGGGTTCAAATTATATAAAGTGAGATAGCGTCTAAATGCGTCATCCCATTGAACTGAAAATTTATATACATGTTATAAGTCACCGTCGCACGAAGATAGAATTTCATGAGTCTAGCACTTATAAAATTTTACAGGGACACAACGATAAATTATTTAGCATTATGATCTATGAGTTCAAATTATTTGAAGGGCAACAGCGTTAAATTAAACAGCATACTACTATATAAAGAAAAATATTAAAACTCCCTATTATAATTTTCTCTTTAGTTTACTTAACGACTTCACTTACTTTAATTTATTTATACAACTGTTAATTACTTAATGTCCAGAAAGTCGAGTGAACTCATTCCAGATTTTTTTTTTTTTAATAGTGTTTAAAGTTCATGTCGGAACATTGTGTCGAAAATCTACCTGTTTTCCTTTATAGATTTGTGAAAATAATAAAGTTTGTAATTTAACTTTAACTTTTTTTTTTTTTTTTTTTTTTGTAACTGCAGAATAAAATAACCCACTTATTGAATCACCGAATTATGTATTTAATCACATTGTTAAATAACCATTATTTTAGTGTGTTTTAAGAACCATGCAGTAAAGTATTTGCTTTCTTACAAAGTGGTCATAGGTTTTTAAAATGCATGTTTTCTGATATCCTACTTTATTCAAGTTGATCTACGTCTACAACAAAAGACTGGCGACTTTTTTTTTTTTTTTTTATGGCAGTCTGAAAGTAATATAGTCTTGCCCTAAAAAGGAAAGTAATAGTACAAAGCGAATGTAGAAGTAAGCACGAGTGAATTTCTTATAGATTTTAATTTAATTAATTAATTATTTTTATTTATTGACACTAAAGTTCTGTTTCATTATTAAATAAAAATTTACAATCCTTCTTCAGAACGTTCTCTGTCAATAGTTTCAAAATAATATATATAAGAGGATATTCTCATCGTATGATAATAGCTTTTCACTCTTAATTTTTCTCAGTCTGACGGTGAAACTAAATTCAGATTGTATGAGAAGTGCGCTATCTTCAATCAGCAGGTGGTTGCCTTTTCATGCGGGAACGTGGCATCGTGACGTAAAATCTGTATACACCAGATAGATGAACATCCACCAGCATGGTAAAACATTTTAACTCTAATTTTAATCGTGCTGCTGGTTTCTGAGATAAGCGTCCGTACTGTCAGGGCACATGCGTTTATGAAGAAATAAGAGAGAAAACTATGTTTAAATCAGGTAAGTTGCTTGAAAAAATATTTTTTTTTTTTCTTTTCCCTCTCTCTATTTTTAACTTTCTTTTTTTCATTTATTCCTTTTTTCTTTTCCTTTTCGTTCGTACTTCTGAATACAATAAAATTTTGAATTTAGTGAATTAATATTTTTTTTTAAATTCGCATTTTAACTCTATTCAAAAATTAAATTTTATAACAATTACTTTCCGGCCCCAACACAACCGGTGTAAGTTTCTTTTCTTCTTCTTCTTTCTTTCTTTCTTTTTCTTTTAACAAATTTGTGATTTTGCGCTTTTTTAATTTTTTTTTTTTTTTTTTTTCCACTTTCCATCCCTACGTTCTCTTACCCACATATATGGTAGAGAAAGTTTTGGGTCAATTTTTCGAATCGGGGTTTTTGATATACTTACGTTTTGAAGTTCTTTGAAACTGAAAATCAGGTTTTTATCGGTTGGTTTGTGTGTGTATCAGCATAGCTTAAGAACAAATAGTAGCAGGGAGTTCAAACTCGTTTCTCTAAATGTGTATCATACAGGAATGTTGCATGTTGCACTAAACTTTTCGTTCAGATCAGACGAATGGCTCGGTTTGTGTTCGAGGACATCGAAAGGAACTCAAATACATTACGTCTATGGGCGAAATTTTTGGTAAGTACTGTTTAACATCAATATAGGCTGCACTAAACAAAATTAAAGGAACATACAATTTTTTAAAATACATAAAAGCATGCTTTGTGTAGAATGTGGTATAAAAATCATTCACCATTCGTTGACAGGGCTATCCAAAAGAACTAGAATATAGTGGTGATATACTTGAAAATTTCAGGAAAACTGCTCAGGAATGAAAATTAATTCCTTATAACCATATAGAAAATTTAGTATTTTTTTAAGTTAAATTTTCGATTATTTTTTTTATTTATTTATTTATTTATTTATTTATTTTTTTACAATTACGTGTTTTGTGGTTCTCTGATTACTAAAGTCAAGTGTTTAACAGTTGTCTTTGTGTATGTCTATTATCGGTATAACTTAAAAACAAATAATTGCAGGAAATTCAAATGTTTTTGAAATTCAAATTTTTAGGAATGTTGAGGAAATTCAAATTTTGAAGCTCATATATATGAGTTTGCTACTTGAGGAGTTTTAAAAAAATTGATAAGTTCCAAGGAATGGTGCAGTTGAAAGTTGTCTGAATAATTTGGAGTACACTTTTAAATCTAATAACAGCCTTGAATTCTTCATAAATGTAGGTACTATATTCAAACAGGGTGCGATATTTGATAAATACCGCACCCCTCAAAAGCAGCTTTATTTGATAAATAATTCCCTGTGCGGATGTCACACAGAATTACTTATCTGTCATTATTGCATTGAAATGCAGGGTAAGAGAATGTCGTGTGAGTGCCACACTAGATTATTTTTCATGTAAAACTGCAAAAGTGAGTGACATCGAGAAATACAATCGCATAAAAAAAAAGGCGCATAAAATTTATATACAGAAAAATGTCGTTCTCCAGTTTATTCAATAACTTAGGTGACATATTTTATAAAAACTTATGTTTATTTAATGATTTTGGTCTCTCTCTATTTGAATTATCTCTAGAAAGGTTTGTAAACGACAGTAAATTTATAAGGGGTTGAAAAGCAAATTTTCTGGTTACAATATACAATTTGTTTTATTCGAATATCGAAACAGATTTTGTGAAAAATTAAGAAAAAAAACATATATTTAATGACAAATGTTTTAGAAAAATATCTGCATGCAATTTAAAATAATAGCTTACTCATTGATTTAAAAAAAAAAATCTTGATGCTAATTAAGATAAGTAAATGATAAAAATATGCCGTTAATCCAATTTTTAGTTTAGTTTACAACTAAGGTCTATGTATTTTCTAGGTCTTCCTGATTTAGTCAAAATGAAATAATAATACCAGTTTTAGATTACAATACCAGTTGCTAAGCAACATTATTTACTTTAATCATCTACTTTTTGAAAACTTTACAGTTTAATCATCTGATGTTTATATTCGTTTTCCCACGGGCAAAATAAATGTACCAGAATTGCATCTAAATTTGCCTTTATTGTTCTCCATCATACTAGGTAGTATAGGGGACTTAGGTAAATGTTAAAATTTTCGACTTCGGTTTTTTAACTGTTTACTTTCCGAACACTACAGTGAGGAAAGTATTGTAATTATGTCAAAAATCCGAATTTCAGATTTTGATGTTTCTAAACGTTTCAATGTTCCCTGAGTCTGTTTTCACTATTTTTACAATGATGTATGCATGTGTGTGTGTGTATGTATGTGTGTATGTATGTGTGTATGTATGCGTGTGTGTGTGCATGTCTGTGAGTGAACACGCTAGCATCTAAACGCTTTGTTCGAATAAGCTGAAAGTTGGTACGTGTATATTGTAAGTCATCATAGTACGTGTACGAACCCTATTTATTTTGGTGAATCTAGCACTTATAGTTTTTTTACAGGGACACCAGGAAAAATTCTTTATCATTATGGCCTATGGGGGCCAAATTTTTAAAAGTGCGATAGCGTCTAAATGCTTTATTAATCTGAGCAAAAAATTTGTACACGTGTAATAAGTCACAGTTGCACGAACTGTATATATTTTGGTGAATTTAGCACTTATATAGTTTTTTTACAAGAGCACAAAGAAAAATTCTTTATCATTATGGCCTATGGGACCAAATTTTTAAAAGTGCGATAGCGACTAAACGCCTTACTCAATTGAGCTGAAAATTTATATGAATATTATAAATCACTGTTGCACTAAATATAAGCATTTTGGTGAATCTAGCATTTATAAGTTTTTACAGGGACACAAAGAAAAATTCTTTATCATTATGATCTATGGGCTCAAAGTTCAGTAGCGTTAAATAAAACATCATGTAATATATGGAGAAAAATACTCAAACACTCTATTATGTTTTCTCTCTTTTGTTTGTTTAACAACTCCTCTTTCTTTACTTTATCTACAAAACTACTAATTACTCAATGTTCGGAAAGTCGAGTGGAGTCACTCCAGATTTTTTTACGCGTTTCCAGGTGTAATGAATCTGAAAATAATAAAATTGATATGTGCCTGTCTGTACTGTATTATGTCAGTTTGTTAGTGTGTTAGTTTGCGTGCCTGTGAACTCGATATCTCAAGAACAAATGATCGCAGAGAGAAAATATTTAAATATTACTTATGACACTGTGAAGAACCCCATTTATTTTTACCATTCTAATTAAAAAACTTAGTAAGTTATACGAAATTTACTATATTCTTAACAGGGGAGAATAGGCAAATTTTCGCTAAAATATACATTAAAAGGAATATTTTTGCTGTAAAAATGTCAGACCAGTTTTAAAATATCAGTTAAGACGCTGCCATGAACATAACTATGAAAATTCAACTTTGAAAACTTCGTAAGTAATTTGAAATTTACGAATTTCTCAACATGACAGAATAAGGCGAAATTTCGCATAAACATCTATTTTGAGGGATAGTTTCGTCATAAAGATGCCAGACCATTTTTAAAAGTACCAGTAAGGCTAGTATCATTTATGACACTGGCTTGAATATCATTGACTACAAATATTCTAATTTGAAAATTTCGTATGTTATTCGAAATGTAAGATTTTTCAATATAGCAGAATAGAGCAATATTTAATATACATTTGCATTATGGAGGTCGTTGCATTGGAAATAGAATGGAATTGCATGAAAAAAAACTACGAAACTGACCCTAATAAAATAAATTAACAAAAAAGGATAAGGTAAATGTATCGAACTGCAGGGTGGGGATAGCCTTATAGGTGAGGCATTTCAGTCTGTCACCGTACCGAGTGACTGGTCAAATTCATTTCTCTTAACAAGCATGAATATAGTATATCCTATACTAGAAATTTATGAGAATATAATACAGGTGTTGGACAAAATAATGGAAACACTTTCGTTTTTTTTTTACGTTTTATCGAATATCTCAAAAAATACTCAATGTCTTGTCCTTGAATTTTGGGAAAAGAAAACATGCCTTTTCTCACATTTTACAGCAAAGATTTTGTCACGAACGCCTTTAGGGAGCGAACAACAAATCCAATAAAATAAAAAATATTTGGGATTACCCTGTATCTGGAAGTGTGTCCATTCATCTGCAAATTTTAGTTATGGTTATAAATGTTACATTTTATACGTTTGTAGAGTTTTGTGTGGCTAGCTCGAATATTTAAGGAGTTATAAATATTTTATTAAAAAATGGAAAAAAAAAGAAAAAAAAAAAATGTAAGTCTTTACTTTATCACTCTAAAGTTTTTTTTCCAAAATTTTATGAAACTTTCATAAAACGTGACAATATATGCCTGAACCATTATACCGTAGCTTAAAACAAATACATTTAATATTGCAAGAGGTATGGACAGTTGTAGTAAATAATTTATTACTGCGCATGCGCGGACTGTAGCAAATAAACGTTAATATAGTATAATACTCAACTGCATAGAGTGCCTTATAAAAAACATCCAGTTGAATATCCTAAACTTTCATGGAGATTTCCGTGATTAAATAAGCTGTTTTCTAAAAAGGCTCTTATGGTAAGAGTCAAAACAAATGAAAATTTATATCAGAAAAATAAATTGTATCTGATACGAATGAAAATTTGTATCAGAAAAAATTATATGTTACACAATGGAACTTCATACAATGTTTGTGATTCATTTTTCCTTTTTTTCATAGGTATGTAAAAGGTAAAACATACCTATAAAAAAAAAAAAAAAAAAAAAAAAAAAAAATGTTTGAAAAGAAAAATGAAACGTTTTTTTCTGCTACAAATTTTCATGTGTGAATGATCCCTTATCATAAAGAACTTTTTAGAAAACAACTGAAAAACAGCTCATTTAATTATCGATATTTCTATGAATTTTTATGATATTCAACTATATTTTTTTAATAAGGTACTCTATACAGTTGCGTATTATACTATATCAAAGTTTTTTTTTTTTTTTTGCTATAGTCCGCGCATGCGCAGTAATAAATTATTTACTACAACTGCCCATACCTCTTGCAATATTAAATGTATTTGTTTTAAACAATACTATAATGGTTTAAACATATATTGTCATGTTTTCTGAAAGTTTCATGAAATTTCGAAAATAAAGAAATAAATAAAAAAATTATACAGACACGACATTATTTCATTATTTAAAACATGAAAATCTGACATTGACAGATTTTAATTTAGTGCCAGAGGCCTACTGCTAAACTTGTTAATATCGACAAATTCTTCTTTAGTTAATTCGTGACGATCTAAATTCCATGATAAAGTTTTCATTAAATCAAACCAATGTGTTTCAGCTGCAGATATTGTAACAAATAACGTTGGAAGTCCAAACTGTCTTATAGCCGCAAAACAAAGTTTTTTCTCTTTTTCCCAATGAGGGGGAGGTGTGCCTTGGGGGGACTCATGTCAAAGGTGTGCCTTGGGGGGGACTCATGTCAAAGTTGTACCTTGGGGGGGACTCATGTCAAAGTTGGGCCTGGGGGGGGACTCATGTCAAAGTTGTACCATGGGGGGGACTCATGTCAAAGTTGGGCCTGGGGGGGGACTCATGTCAAAGTTGGGCCTGGGGGGGGGGGACTCTTGTCAAAGTAGTGCTTTGGGGGGACTTCATTCAATAAATCCCCATTCAATAAACCGACTGAAATAGGCCCTTAGCACTAATTAAGAGTGTATTATAAAAATTCGACAACGCTGTACCGACTGAAATAGGGGTACCTTGGGGGGGGGACTCATGTCAAAGTTGGGCCTGGGGGGGGGGACTCATGTCAAAGTTGTGCCTTGGGGGGACTTCATTTAATAAATCCCCATTCAATAAATCGACTGAAATAGGCCCTTAGCACTAATTAAGAGTGACGTATAAAAATTCGACAACGCTGTACCGACTGAAATAGGGGTACCTTGGGGGGACTCATGTCAAAGTTGGGCCTGGGGGGGGGGACTCATGTCAAGGTTGTGCCTTGGGGGGACTTCATTCAATAAATCCCCATTCAATAAACCGACTGGAATAGGCTCTTAGCACTAATTAAGAGTGTATTATAAAAATTCGACAACTGTACCGACTGAAATAGGCCTCTAGTACTAATAACATTAGAGTTATAAACTAAAAACTTTCGAAACATTTTTACATTTTTAAATAAAATATTTATAACTCTTTAAATATTCGAGCTAGCCTCACAAAACTCTACACATGTATAAAATATAACATTTATAACCGCATCTAAAATTTGCAAATGAATGGACGCACTTCTAGATACAGGGTAATCACAAATATTTTTTTATTTTATTGGATTTGTTGTTCGCCTCCTAAAAACGTTCGTGACAAAATCTTTGCTGGAAAATGTGAGGAAAGACATGTTTTTCTCATTTCCAAAATTTAGGAACAACACATTAAGAATTTTTTGAGATATTCCACAATACTTAAAAAAATTAAAGTGCTTCCATTATTTTGCCCAACACCTGTATGCAGGCCCTGACTTACGGCAGGCATACGGGGCAAATGCCCTGGGCCCTCCTTCTGCAAAGGGCCCCCTACAGGCGAATGCAGAAATTCTGCAACCTAAAGACCTCTTATGCCACTGCAAGGGGGCCCCCCAGAATAGTCTTGCCCCAGGGCTCCAGGTAGTCTAAGTCGGGCCCTGCCTGTATGTGATGGAGAACTGAGCAAATTCCACCTATGCCAACTAGTTATATATTCTTATGATCTAAATCTATTTTTAGACAACATTTGTTATTAAAATGTGCATATTTAAACTCGAGATATATGTAGATTTGAAATATGTAATTGAAAAATTGTACAATTGCTGAAACGATTTTGTTAAAAAAAAAAAAAAAAAAAAAAAAAAAATTGAGCATCAGAGAGTTTAAAGTTATCAGTGTATCTGAAAAACTTTGACCTTAGTTATAATTCCTTAAACACTAATTTTTGACGTATATTATAAAATGAAAAATTGTGTTAAAAAAGAAAAGGAAACGTACTGAAATTTAAGGAATCAATTAAAAATTTCAGGAGATTCACAACTAATAATTAAAAACCTTAAATTTTTATACGATTCACACGTAAAAATATTTTTAGTGAGTGAATCGTTTTCCATACACTAATGAATTTGTTTTTAAAGTTTCAGCATTATACCATGAATATTCTGACCAGGCAAAAAGACCAATTTAAACCACATTTCAATGCCTGTACAGAAATTCTTCCAATGAAGAAATATGCTTAAGAATCATACACAAATTGTGAGGGAAAAAATAATTAACGTAAATAAATAATTGCATCTACATTTTAATTTGTGATTAACCCTGTAATAAGTTTGTTAAAAAGATTCGTATAGCAGATAACCCGGTTGATCAATTCCAGGGTCCCGAGCTCTACCTCATTGTCTTTGATATCCTTAATTAAATTATTTTTTGTGTTTATTTAGACTGGTGATTTTGTAGTTCTTTCACGCTTATGATTTCACGCCCCCCCCCCCACACACATACACGCACATACTAAACTTCAGTGGTTCTAAAGACATCTCATGATATAATGCTGAAATTTTGTGCATAAACTAATAAGGCTCAGCGGCGTAATTTACATAGTAGAATTACGGCGCCATAAGGTCTTAAGAACTATCCCAATTAAAATAGCAAAGCCAATCTTGTATTTGGTTAAATAGTATTTTTCTATTAAATCTATAATTTTCAACTAATTAAGAAATTTTTAAACTGGGAATTCAGAATCACTATGTAAAACCAATTTTTATTTTTTGTTAAAATTGATTAAATTTTTACGATAAATAAATAGTAAATAAATAAAAATAAAAATGATACTCTAGTCCAGAAACTACCTGACACCTGACATATCGTTTGACATTAATTGGAAGTTTTTCACCTATAATCGTTTCAGATCTGTTGGAAGTTCACCAGTTATAAAATTAATATATATATAATGATCCTCATCTGTCATTCACGATTCCGGTTTACACCGCTTCAAAACAGAGGCTTTTGGTAGCCATTTTTTTTTTTTTTTTCCGGTTTGTTCAATTCAACTTACGAAAACATACATATTATTTTCATACATGTTTTGTATCGCACATATTGTTATTTATTCCTTCTAAAACCTTGAAAAACTATTCAATTGTAATGTTTAAATGTTTAATTAAATATAACGGATCACTGGCTATTATAAACATGAACCTATAAATAGAATTATGTAACTTCATGATTATAAACAACGCAATGCCAAATAAAAACAAACCAAAACTGTTGCCATTCAGAAAATACAAATTCCAAATGGACAACTCTTTAATTGCGAATGAACGACTCTTTGACTGTCTCATTAAAAAACTAGTATGTTGTGGCCACCACAAGACTTTCTTCTATATTTTCCTACACAAATTCACGCAGTAACAAAAAAAAAAATCGATAACTTTGTTTTAAATTACCGCATATTTATAGTTCAACCATTCGTTTTAAAGGTATTGACGAGACCTTTCGAAAGATACCGATCTTGAAAATTTTCACCCCCCGGGAGGGGGGGGAAGCGATGCCCCAAATTTTTTTCCCTAATAAACTACTACTATTGTCAATAATTCAAATTAATTTCACAATCACAGGTTAAGAATAACTCTCATTATGTACATTTATACGAAATTTTTTCCTATACTGCCATGTTAAAAATTTAGAAAAAATACGATCGCAGCGCCACCTGTTGAGCGATTGATCCCCAAGTCTAATAAGCCTCAGTTTATGTCAGGGGCCAACTAAATACCAAGTCTTGTTAAATTTCGTTTAAAAAAAAAAAAAAAAAAAAAAAAAAATTCTAAGTTTTTTTTTCGTTAAAAGTAAAAAAAATCGATAACTTTGTTTTAAATTATCACAAATTTATAGTTCAACCATTCGTTTTAAAGGTATTGACGAGACCTTTCGAAAGATACCCATCTTGAAAATTTACTCCCCTCGAGGGGGGACTTCCCCCCCAGGGGGGGTGGCGCGGCACCTACGCATACAAAATTTTTTTTTTCCAGCTGACTATCTCTATTATAAATAATTCTTATAAATTTCATGATGATTACTAAAAAATAATTCTCTTTATGCACATTTATACAAAATTTTGTCCTATATCACCATGTTAAAAATTTAGAAAAAGCGGGATGGCAACGCAATCTGTAAGACAATTTTTACCAAAAGTTGATAGGCACTAATTTATGTCAAGGTGCAACTACATACCAATTTGTATGAAATTATGTGCAGTAGTTCTTGAGATACAGTTGCCACAAAATTTTGTCACACACACACACACACACACACACAGACAGACAGACAGACAGACAGACAGACAGACAGACATTTTCTAAAAATGGTCAAATCGTGTTCTACAGCTCTCAAAACGTGTAAATTCATCAAAAACCCGAGGTCGAAAATTTTTACGAATCCAATACTTTCTCTATATTACATATAGAAGAAAGTAAAAACGCTTAAAATATTTCTAAAACATATTAAAGCCTTAAAAATCTTAAAATATTTGTAAAAACATATTAAAGTCTTTAAATATTTTTATCAAGCTTCATTATTTGTTTACATTGTAAGGTATGATTGGCGTCGAGTTCAGTACGTAAATGTCGCCAGTTGATTTTAGTTTTGAAATTAGTGTAAAGTTATAGTTGGGATAGAATGTTTGGTTGGGCAAGTAAAGGTCACCAGTTGCAATGTGTATTGAAAGTAGGGTAGTCTAAGGTGATAATGTCGAGTCAAGATAAAATGTTCGGTTGAGAATGAGAAAGTCCCGAGCTGGATCCTGGATATTTTGGCGATGTTGTGGGTGAGATAGCTGGTTGGGAGTATAGAGTAGAGGTGAATTTGGGTTAGCATGGAATGTCTGTAATTATTGGATAGTTAGTTAGAAAATACGCAAGCAAAGTGATGACGTCACTGGGAGTCAGTGGATGCAAGAAAAAGATTTCCTATGTTAATCGCCCATTGGATTTTTTGTAAAAAATTATTAAAAATTGAGGAAAATTATTTCCCGATTTTAATTCCCATATTTTGGTATAGATATGTATTAGTTATCGTGTGCATGCGTTAGATTAAGTTGTTTTTGCTTTAAAATTGATAAAATTTAAATTTTAAATTTCAAAACTTTAGAAAAATAAAATAACAAACTTCCATATTCGATTGAAAACTTAAACATTTCATTTCAAAGGATGATATTTACACAATAAATATCCAACTAATATACTAATTAAAAGGAAAATAATAAATATTCTATCATAATTTGAAGTCAAATTTGTTTTCAAATGTCTAAATAAAGTGTCTGATATAAGATACTCATATGTTGCAGCGGAATAGATTTAATATATCTGTCATCCTTGGCGGAAAAAATATATCGCCAAATTATTTGGCGAACATATTTCATTCCTTTCAAAAATCATGGTTATTTTAACAACTTATATTAAGAGAGCGATGAATTATATGAAACAATATTTCGTACAATACATATTACGAAAATAAACATCTGGCATGTATATTTTCGTTGTATGTTTTTAAACGCCAAATACAAAAAACGCCAAAGATGACACAGTTTTGAAATTTAAAATTTTGTCAATTTGACAGCAAAATAACTCAATCTAACACAAGGATACGATAGCATATCTATACCCAAATACGGGTAATAAAATCGAGAAATAATTTTCCTCGATTTTTAATAATTTTTTACAAAAAATACAATGGACGATTAACATAGGAAATCTGTCTCTTGCATCCACGGACGGTCAGTGACGTCACACTTCGCTTACGTATTTGGAAACAGGATCTTCGATAGTCTTAAAAAAAAGTATTTTGGTAAAATGAAGTGAATCGTTATTTACTTCCTCTTACCCATATGAACGAGAAAGTATTGTTTTCGGGTCAAATTTTCGAACGTGAGTTTTTGTTATACTTCCATGTTCTGAGGTCCCCTGAATACGAAAATCACGTTTTTAGCGAATGGTCTCTGTGTCTGTCTTGCTGTCTGTGTGTCTGTTATCAGCATATCTTAAGAACAAATAGTAGCAGAAATTCCAAACTCGGTATTCTAAATGTGTATCATATAGGGATGCTACAGTAAGCTTTTCGTTAAGATGAAGCAAATGGTTCGTGCATAGGGACATTCAAAAGTATTCAAATACATTACGTCTGTGGGGGAAATTGCAGGTAAGTAGAGTTTAACATCTATAGACTGCACTAAACCAAATGAAACGAATACATATTTTTTGTAATAGAGATACTCAACTGGGAAAAAAAAAATTGTGTATGTAGGAGCCTCGCCTCCCCCCCCCCACCCCTGGGGTAGATGTCCTCCCTCGAGTGGAGTAAATTTTCATAATGGGTATCTTTCAAAAGAGCTCGCCAATACCTTTAAAACGAATGGTTGAACCATCGATCTACGATAATTTAAAATAAAGTTATTCATTTCTTTCATTTTTAACATTTTTTTTTTTTTTTTTTACTTTAATATTGAGAATAAATTCAACTTTTTTTTGGATATTTAGTGTTATACTATTTCTCTAATATAAAAATCGTCTGTATTATCATACAAGATAACTTTTTTAAATAATAATTTTAATAAATTATTTTTTAAAAACAGAATTATTTTTTAATAACCGAATTAAATTCTATATAAATGTAAGTGCATTAATGAAACGGGGTATTGAGGGGGGGGGAGCAGAACTAATTATTATATAAAACTCTTCCGAAGCCTAATTTGAATTGTTTAACATAGGTTTACATAACAGTACTCTGTATCTTACCTCTTAATCTCCAACCTGTACTTATAGCATTAAATTTCAGGGTACGAGAAAGTCGTGTGAGTGACACACTAGATTATTCTTATTATGAGGACTTTAAATAGAGCACTTAACGGAACACATGGGATGTGTTGTTGTTGTAGTGTTGTCGGGCCTATATTTTTTGTCAACCAGCAGTTTTTTTATTGTCATTCATATTTATTGATCGGGTAGAATTTTTTTAATTTCAGAACGAAAATTATAAAATATCGAAACACATTTGATTTATAAACAAAAACTGAAAATACATTTAAATGATCACGTGGTAATCTTCATGATCTAAACATTGTTTTCAAGATTTAACGTTCACATTCCGTCATTTTTGACGGGGTTATATACTAGTTATAAGATAATAAAGTAATTTACTCGTTAAAAGTCCACACTTTAACTAATTTTTAAAAATCCATTAAGCAGAATTTTACAAGCATTAACACGTTGAGTGCCATGTCAGCTATTTGTAACTGATACTAACTTTCCGTTTAGGCCGCGTCAACCGGAACCGGTGACTGACAGTGTCAAATATGATATAAAGTGCGTCAACCACCGGTGGCTGACAGTGTCAAATATGATATAAAAAGAAAAAATTACATTGTTTTAAGTAATTACTGAAAATTTATTTAAAATTTACTTAATTTTTTTTTTTTTATTACAGGATTATATCATTAAGGAATTTTATTGGATTTTATTGATACACGGTAAACATAACGCACTTCTAAGCATCGCGCATGGCTTGACGGGTATTTCCTTTAGAATTTGAATGGCGCTCAACTTGTTACGCATTAGCTAAGAACCATCTCAATTAGACAAGTTTTCTTTTTTCTTTTCTTTTCTTAAAAAAAAAAAATAAATAAAAATAAAAAAATAAAAAGTTTTAGTGTATTTTAGGAGGATCATTTTGCAAAATGAAGTAGTGGCTTGTTCAAACCGTATTCAATATATTACGAAATTATTAAAAATGATTTTATAACAAATTCCCTCTTGCTGGCTCCGTGATTATCAGCTTAAAAGAAGTTGGAATATAAATACAAGTGTTTTAACACATGGTGAGGCCACTTGTTCAAACTTTCCTGGATCTTCAACCGTTTCTACTTCATACTGTCATTTTTCGCAGCTGTTTATTTCCAAGAAATATTATGAAATGACGAGAAAATATTTTTCCTTAATGTGTTTTGCTTTGTTTTAGTTTTAATTGTACGGCATACTGTATTTGAAGATAGAAATAAACTAGTATATTGTGATTGGTACAAAACTTTGAGTAAATACCATCATACATATTGTGGCAATCATAAAACTTTCTTCTATATTTTTCTATACAAATTATCGCTGTACAAATTGAAATTATTAATTGAAATTATTTTCCCTGATGAATGCAGACGATTTTTAACTTACAAGGAAATATTCAAAAGGTGTCATCTTCAAAAAGTATTTAAAAAAAATATATGTGATTCTACTCTTCATAAAACACCAGAAAATGAAAAAATTATCGTCTGAAATTTATTACAGCGACCACAAAAAATTATCAAAATTAAGGATATTTGGCGATTTAGCGCTGTTAGGCGATGCGTTTGCTAGCACCGAGATTGCCGTGTACGAACAGAACCGTGTTTTGCTTTTTCGCCAAGTACTCAAAATCAATCGCCTAGCAGTGTGAAATCGCTAAATATGATTAATTTTGATATTTTTTTGTGGTCACTGTGATTAATTTAAGCTGATATTTTTAGGTTGATTTCTTTAGAAATCGACCTAGTGAAATCACTTCGTTTATCTATCTATCTATAATGAAAATTTTGTCATCACGATAACTCCCAAAATAATACTCGAAATGGAACCAAATTTGGACAGTGAACTGACCTTATAAATATCTTGAATGAGTTCGTTAACCAAGTTGCTGCGACTTTTTGTTTTCAAGTGGCAGCCACTTGAAAATTTCAAACCAACATTGTAAAAAGCATATTTAAAGCAAGATTATTGCTTGAATTTTGTTGTAAATACGGGCCACATAAGGGTCTCAATGAAGTTTATTAATGAAGTTTATCTGCCATTTTTAATAAAGTGGTAGATATTTTAAGTTAAGTGGGACCACTTGAAATCAAGCTACCACTTGAAAATTTAAAATCACTATAACTTCCGAAATAATACTTCAAATCGAACCAAATTTACACAGTGTCTTAACTTATCTTATAAATATCTTAGATGAGTTTGTTAACCAAGTTGCTCCGCCATTTTGTTTTCAAGTTGAGACCACTTGAAAATTTCAAATTCAAATTGTAACTAGTATGTTGTGGCCACCACAAGACTTTCTTCTATATTTTCCTATACATATTCAATCAGTAACAATATTTAAAAAAAAAAAAGATTTGTTTTTCCCTTTTTTTTTTTTTTTTTTTTTTTGGTTAAAAGTAAAAAAAATCGATAACTTTGTTTTAAATTATCACAGATTTATAGTTCAACCATTCGTTTTAAAGGTATTGACGAGACCTTTCGAATGATACCCATCTTCAAAATTTACCCCCCCGGGGGGTACTTCCCCCCCAGGGGGGGAAGCGATGCCCCCCCATGCACAAAATTTTTTTCCTAGTTACGTACTACTATTATCAATAATTCATATTAATTTTACAAACACAAGTGTAAAATAACTCTTATTATGCACATTTATACGAATTTTTGTCCTATGCTGCCATGTTAAAAATTTAGATAAAATGCTATCACAGCGCCACCTGTTGAGCTATTGATCCCCAAATATAATCAGCAACAGTTTATGTCGGGGACCAACTAAATACCAAGTTTGGTAAAATTTCGTTAAAAAAAAAAAAAAAAAAAAAATACGATTATTTTTCTAAGTTTTTTTTTTTGTTAAAAGTAAAAAAAATCGATAACTTTGTTTTAAATTATCACAGATTTATGGTTCAACCATTCGTTTTAAAGGTATTGACGAGATCTTTCGAATGATACCCATCTTCAAAATTTAACCCCTCCGGGGGGGTACTTCCCCCCCAGGGGGGGAACCGATGCCCCCCCATGCACAATTTTTTTTTCCTAGTTAACTACTACTATCATCAATAATTCAAATTCATTTTACAATCACAAGTTTAAAATAACTCTCATTATGCCCATTTATACGGAATTTTGTCCTATGCTGCCATGTTAAAAATTTGCATAAAATGCGATTACAGCGCCACCTGTTGAGCTATTGATCCCCAAATCTAATGGGCACCAGTTCATGTCAGGGTGCAACTAAACACCAAGTTTGGTTAAATTTCATTCATATGTTCGTGAGATACAGCGTCCACAAAAAAATGATACAGACAGACAGACAGACAGACAGACAGACAGACACACAGACAGACACACAGACAGACATTTTCTAAAAACTATCAATTCGTGTTCAGGACATCCCAAAACGTGTAGATCCGTCAAAAAACGGAGGTCGAAAATTTTCGCGAATCCAATACTTTCTCTATATTACATATAGAAGAAAGTAAAAAGCATATTCCGAATTTTTTTTTTTTTTTTTGATGCATACACAGATTATACAAGTGTCTCAAATAACTTTATTAATGAACTTTATCCGCCATTTTTAATAAAGCGGCGGATATCTTAAGTTAAGTGGGACCACTTGAAATCAGGTTACCACTTGAAAATTTAAAACCATGATAACTTCCGAAATAATACTCCAAATGGAACCAAATTTGAACAGTGTCTTAACTTACCTTATAAATATCTTAGATGAGTTTGTTAACCAAGTTGCTCCGCCATTTTGTTTTCAAGTGGAGACCACTTGAAAATTTCAAATTTAAATTGTAAAAAGCTTATTCCGAAATTGTTTGAATTTTGATGTAAATACAGACCACATAAGAATCTCAATGAAGTTTATTAGTAAACTATATCCGCCATTTTTAATAAAATGGCAGCTATCTAAAGTTAAGCGAGACCACTTGAAATCAGGCTCCCACTTGAAAATTTAAAATCACGATAACTTCTGAAATAATACTCCAAATCGAACCAAATTTGGACAGCGATATTTTCATATAATTATCTTGAATGTTTTCACTGGGCAACTTGTCCTGACATCTTGTTTCTAAGTTCCAGCCACTTGAAAATATGCCAACACGATAACTTTTAAAATACTAAACTGATTCAAATAAAAGTTGGATAGTGAGCTTATGGTTCAAATATCTAGGATAAGTTCATTTGGCGACTTGATCCGCAATTTTATGTCCAAGTGGCTGCCACTTGAAAATTTGTCAATATGGTAACTTTAGTAATACAGAACCAATTCGCATCAAATTTGGGTAGCGGATTTATCCTTCAAATATCTCAGATAAGTTCGCTGGGCATCTCACTCCGCTTTTTTATCCAAGTGGTGCCACCTGAAAATTTCTTATGACGATAATTTTTGAAATACTGATTTAATTTGAACTAGAACTGGACAAGGAACTTATACTAGTATACTGGATGATTTGGCTGGGCAAGTTTTTTTTTGCCATTTTTTTTCCAAGTTGCAACCACTTAGACTGCCACTTGAAAATTTGCCATAAAATTAACTTTTGAAACACGGCACTGATTTAAACCACAGTTGGACAGTGAACCTATGCTTCAAATATCTTGGATATGTATGCTGGGCAACTTGTTCCACTGTATTGTTTCCAACTGGTGGCCACTGGAAACTTTGTTATCACGGTAACTTTAGAAATATTTAATCAATTCAAATCAAAGTTGAAAAATGGATTTATCATTCAAACAACAAAAATCTAGAAAATTCACGTAACTCGTGAACCAATCACGTTATTGCGTCCATCTTTGGTATATCGATAATAAGTATTTTCTCGCCAAAAGTCGCCATAGGGGAAAAGTCGCCAAATTTGGCACCAAATCCATTACCTGCGTTGCTGGATCTTTTTAATGCGTTTTTAAGGAAAAGTTAGGCTATTTTAATGCTAAAACAAGCTAGAAATGCAGAAAACTAACATTTTATCACCTTACTAAGCCTCTTTGAAAGAATTTCTACAAAAAGAATTATTTTCAAATTTGAAACGATATTTTAGATGAGGAATTCTCTGCCATTTTGATCGAAGTGCCCGCCACTTAATTTTTCAACACGATGACTTTTGAGATTTTGAATTAATTCGAACTATATGTGTAACTTATCTCACAAATACATTTTATATATTTGTCAACTTAACTCACCATTTTGTTTCCAAGCGATGGCCACTTGAAAATTTTAAATTCACATAAAAAAGTATTTATGAACCAATTTGCTTAAAAATTCATATGTGCATAGCCTACATCAATGTTTCTGCCAAGTCCATTAATAATTTGTAGCCGCCATTTTGAAACAAAATGACGGCTACTTGATAAGGAAAAACAAATCAACCTACCCTTCCGAATAAGCCGGAAGGACTTTTTTCATTTTTAGGTGTTTTATGAAGAGTAGAATCACATATATTTCTTTCAATACTTTTTGAAGATGACATCTTTTGAATGTTTCCTTGTTAGAGAAGTATATACTTCTCTAACACAATGGAACTTCATACAATGTTTGTGATTCATTTTTCCCTTTTTTCATAGGTATGTACTACATACCTTTAAAAAAAAAAAAAAAAATGTTTGAAAAGAAAAATGAAACGTTTTTTTCTGCTACAAATTTTCATGTGTGAATGATCCCTTATCATAAAGAACTTTTTAGAAAACAACTGAAAAACAGCTCATTTAATTATCGATATTTCTATGAGTTTTTATGATATTCAACTATATTTTTTTTAATAAGGTACTCTATACAGTTGCGTATTATACTATATCAAAGTTTTTTTTTTGCTATAGTCCGCGCATGCGCAGTAATAAATTATTTACTACAACTGCCCATACCTCTTGCAATATTAAATGTCTTTGTTTTAAACTATACTATAATGGTTTAAACATATATTGTCATGTTTTCTGAAAGTTTCATGAAATTTGGAAAATAAATAAATAAATAAAAAAATTATACAGACACGACATTATTTCATTATTTAAAACATGAAAATCTGACATTGACAGATTTTAATTTAGTGCCGCAGGCCTACTGCTAAACTTGTTAATATCGACAAATTCTTCTTTAGTTAATTCGTGACGATCTAAATTCCATGATAAAGTTTTCATTAAATCAAACCAATGTGTTTCAGCTGCAGATATTGTAACAAATAACGTTGGAAGTCCAAACCGTCTTATTGCCGAAAACAACGTTTTTTCTCTTTTTCCCAATGAGAGGGAGGTGTGCCTTGGGGGACTCATGTCAAAGGTGTGCCTTGGGGGGGGGACTCATGTCAAAGTTGTACCTTGGGGGGGACTCATGTCAAAGTTGGGCCTTGGGGGGACTTCATTCAATAAATCCCCATTCAATAAACCGACTGAAATAGGCCCTTAGCACTAATTAAGAGTGTATTATAAAAATTCGACAACGCTGTACCGACTGAAATAGGGGTACCTTGGGGGGGACTCATGTCAAAATTGGGCCTGGGGGGGGACTCATGTCAAAGTTGGGCCTTGGGGGGACTCATGTCTATGTTGTACCTTGGGGGGGACTCATGTCAAAGTTGGGCCTGGGGGGGGACTCATGTCAAAGTTGTGCCTTGGGGGGACTTCATTCAATAAATCCCCATTCAATAAACCGACTGAAATAGGCCCTTAGCACTAATTAAGAGTGTATTATAAAAATTCGACAACGCTGTACCGACTGAAATAGGGGTACCTTGGGGGGGACTCATGTCAAAGTTGTGCCTTGGGGGACTTCATTCAATAAATCCCCATTCAATAAACCGACTGAAATAGGCCCTTAGCACTAATTAAGAGTGTATTATAAAAATTCGACAACGCTGTACCGACTGAAATAGGGGTACCTTGGGGGGGGGGACTCATGTCAAAGTTGTGCCTTGGGGGGACTTCATTCAATAAATCCCCATTCAATAAACCGACTGAAATAGGCCCTTAGCACTAATTAAGAGTGTATTATAAAAATTCGACAACGCTGTAGCGACTGAAATAGGGGTACCTTGGGGGGGACTCATGTCAAAGTTGGGCCTGGGGGAGGACTCATGTCAAAGTTGTGCCTTGGGGGGACTTCATTCAATAAATCCCCATTCAATAAACCGACTGAAATAGGCCCTTAGCACTAATTAAGAGTGTATTATAAAAATTCGACAACGCTGTACCGACTGAAATAGGGGTACCTTGGGGGGGACTCATGTCAAAGTTGTGCCTTGGGGGGACTTCATTCAATAAATCCCCATTCAATAAACCGACTGAAATAGGCCCTTAGCACTAATTAAGAGTGTATTATAAAAATTCGACAAGGCTGTACCGACTGAAATAGGGGTACCTTGGGGGGGGGACTCATGTCAAAGTTGTGCCTTGGGGGGACTTCATTCAATAAATCCCCATTCAATAAACCGACTGAAATAGGCCCTTAGCACTAATTAAGAGTGTATTATAAAAATTCGACAACGCTGTAGCGACTGAAATAGGGGTACCTTGGGGGGGACTCATGTCAAAGTTGGGCCTGGGGGAGGACTCATGTCAAAGTTATGCCTTGGGGGGACTTCATTCAATAAATCCCCATTCAATAAACCGACTGAAATAGGCCCTTAGCACTAATTAAGAGTGACGTATAAAAATTCGACAACGCTGTACCAACTGAAATAGGGGTACCTTGGGGGGGACTCATGTCAAAGTTGGGCCTGGGGGTGAACCCATGTCAAAGTTGTGCCTTGGGGGGACTTCATTCAATAAATCCCCATTCAATAAACCGACTGAAATAGGCCCTTAGCACTAATTAAGAGTGTATTATAAAAATTCGACAACTGTACCGACTGAAATAGGCCTCTAGTACTAATAACATTAGAGTTATAAACTAAAAACTTTCGAAACATTTTTACATTTTTAAATAAAATATTTATAACTCTTTAAATATTCGAGCTAGCCTCACAAAACTCTACACATGTATAAAATATAACATTTATAACCGCATCTAAAATTTGCAGATGAATGGACGCACTTCTAGATACAGGGTAATCACAAAAATTTTTTATTTTATTGGATTTGTTGTTCGCCTCCTAAAAACGTTCGTGACAAAATCTTTGCTGGAAAATGTCAAGAAAGACATGTTTTTCTCATTTCCAAAATTTAGGAACAACACATTAAGAATTTTTTGAGATATTCCACAATACTTAAAAAAATTAAAGTGTTTCCATTATTTTGCCCAACACCTGTATGTGATGGAGAACTGAGCAAATTCCACCTATGCCAACTAGTTATATATTCTTATGATCTAAATCTATTTTTAGACAACATTTGTTATTATAATGTGCATATTTAAACTCGAGATATATGTAGATTTGAAATATGTAATAGAAAAATTGTACAATTGCTGAAACGATTTTGTTAAAAAAAAAAATTGAGCATCATAGAGTTTAAAGTTATCAGTGTGTCTGAAAAACTTTGACCTTAGTTATAATTCCTTAAACACTAATTTTTGACGTATATTATAAAATGAAAAATTGTGTTAAAAAAGAAAAAAGAAAAGGAAACGTACTGAAATTTAAGGAATCAATTAAAAATTTCAGGAAATTCACAACTAATAATTAAAAACCTTAAATTTTTATACGATTCACACGTAAAAATATTTTTAGTGAGTGAATCGTTTTCCATACACTAATGAATTTGTTTTTAAAGTTTCAGCATTATACCATGAATATTCTGACCAGGCAAAACGACCAATTTAAACCACATTTCAATGCCTATACAGAAATTCTTCCAATGAAGAAATATGCTTAAGAATCATACACAAATTGTGAGGGAAAAAATAATTAACGTAAATAAATAATTGCATCTACATTTTAATTTGTGATTAACCCTGTAATAAGTTTGTTAAAAAGATTCGTATAGCAGATAACCCGGTTGATCAATTCCAGGGTCCCGAGCTCTACCTCATTGTCTTTGATATCCTTAATTAAATTATTTTTTGTGTTTATTTAGACTGGTGATTTTGTAGTTCTTTCACGCTTATGATTTCACGCCCCCCCCCACACACACACACATACACGCACATACTAAACTTCAGTGGTTCTAAAGACATCTCATGATATAATGCTGAAATTTTGTGCATAAACTAATAAGGCTCTGCGGCGTAATTTACATAGTAGAATTACGGCGCCATAAGGTCTTAAGAACTATCCCAATTAAAATAGCAAAGCCAATCTTGTATTTGGTTAAATAGTATTTTTCTATTAAATCTATAATTTTCAACTAATTAAGAAATTTTTAAACTGGGAATTCAGAATCACTATGTAAAACCAATTTTTATTTTTTGTTAAAATTGATTAAATTTTTACGATAAATAAATCTTATATATATTATAAATGTGAATGTCCGTTTATTTGACTGAGTTTCACGCTAAAACTGCTCGATGGATTTCGATAGCATTTGTTATGGAAATAGCTTATACCCTAACTTAGAAAGTTGGCTGCCTTTTATTCCGAAAAAAAACTTTTTTTTTTGTTATTTTTATGCATAAAATAGCAATTTTGTAAGCTAATAATAGCAAAAAATTAGCCATTTAAATTTTAACCATAATTTAATTGTTGCCAAAATTAAATTTAATTATCCATAATTTAATTGTTGTCGAGTTTATTTTTTTTTTTCCAACAGGAAAATAAATACATTTATCTAAACGTGAACAATAAAAAGTAAAATAAATAAATAAATTATGCATCTCACAAAAATTGACGTCATTTTAAATTTAAAATTTCTTTTACAAAGTGCTAATATAGTTTACGATGCTAATCTGTGTTGTACTAAAATCAGTTTTATTTCTAGATCCTCTGGGTGATTTTTTAAATTGTTGCGTTGAAGTACACCGAACATTTTTCGCCAAGAGGTTTAATTTAGCAACAGCGATTTTAATCTAGGTAGTTCAAGAAAAATATAATAGAGGTTTAATTTAGCAACAGCGATTTTAATCTAGGTAGTTCAAGAAAAATGTAAATTTAATAAAGTTGTGTAGCACGATAATGTTTAGTTATTTATTTATTTTTTTATATACCATTCACTACGCTAATTTAACATACAAATAAATGAGCTGCTGTGTGTGACTGCACTTGCACGCTGTCGGGCAGAAGAAATATTTGATTAATTCAAATTAATATTTAAATAACTAAATAAAGATATGTTTAATAGAAAGCATAGTCTTGGAGACAAACTGGGCGAGTGGGCGACCAAATTTGGTGAAAAATGATAGTTTAGGGTTCCCGATGTTTCTAAGCTCTCCGACACACGGGATCGTAGACCTTGAGCTTACCAAGGGATTCTCGATGGAGTCATCTCCAAACCCCATCGCCAAAAGCTATAAGTAGGTGTGAGTTGATTTTTGAAAAAGAGTATGTAGTCACTGCGATCCAGAGTTATTCAGAGACATATTCTGAGTCATTGCACTTTAGGGATTGAGCTCTAAGCAACTGGACATTTTTCGTGAGTGAGTGGAAAATTTTTGCTCTGGTGTAGTTGATGTTATTTGCTTTACTCCTGTGGAACAAGTGACTATTTTTTAGACTGTCCCAGAACATTCATCGAATAATGACTTATACTGTACGAGTAACAGCTTCAACTGTTTCCAGAATATTCGAAGAATTAACACCAGCTATTGGACTATTTTCGAAAATATTTGTTTTAATAATAGTTTTTTTGTACAGATTCGAGAAGTTCAAAAAATGTTTGATATTGCCAAGGAGGTCCCATACTAAAGCTGTGACGAAAATAGTCGCCAATCGAAATATATTCAGTTACAAAGAAATCATTTAAATATAGTGTCCAGCGAAGCGGGCAAAGCCTGCTAGTAGTAAATAAATAAAAATAAAAATGATACTCTAGTCCAGAAACTACCTGACACCTGACATATCGTTTGACATTAATTGGAAGTTTTTCACCTATAATCGTTTCAGATCTGTTGGAAGTTCACCAGTTATAAAATTCTAAGATAATAAAGTAATTTACTCGTTAAAAGTCCACACTTTAACTAATTTTTAAAAATCCATTAAGCAGAATTTTACAAGCATTAACACGTTGAGTGCCATGTCAGCTATCTGTAACTGATACTAACTTTCCGTTTAGGCCGCGTCAACCGGAACCGGTGACTGACAGTGTCAAATATGATATAAAGTGCGTCAACCACCGGTGGCTGACAGTGTCAAATATGATATAAAAAGAAAAAATTACATTGTTTTAAGTAATTACTGAAAATTTATTTAAAATTTACTTAATTTTTTTTTTTTATTACAGGATTATATCATTAAGGAATTTTATTGGATTTTATTGATACACGGTAAACATAACGCACTTCTAAGCATCGCGCATGGCTTGACGGGTATTTCCTTTAGAATTTGAATGGCGCTCAACTTGTTACGCATTAGCTAAGAACCATCTAAATTAGACAAGTTTTCTTTTTTCTTTTCTTTTCTTAAAAAAAAAAAAAAAAAAAAAAAAAAATTAAAAGTTTTAGTGTATTTTAGGAGGATCATTTTGCAAAAGGAAGTAGTGGCTTGTTCAAACCGTATTCAATATATTACGAAATTATTAAAAATGATTTTATAACAAATTCCCTCTTGCTGGATCCGAGATTATCAGCTTAAAAGAAGTTGGAATATAAATACAAGTGTTTTAACACATGGTGAGGCCACTTGTTCAAACTTTCCTGGATCTTCAACCGTTTCTACTTCATACTGTCATTTTTCGCAGCTGTTTATTTCCAAGAAATATTATGAAATGACGAGAAAATATTTTTCCTTAATGTGTTTTGCTTTGTTTTAGTTTTAATTGTACGGCATACTGTATTTGAAGATAGAAATAAACTAGTATATTGTGATTGGTACAAAACTTTGAGTAAATACCATAATACATATTGTGGCAATCATAAAACTTTCTTCTATATTTTTCTCTACAAATTATCGCTGTACAAATTGAAATTATTAATTGAAATTATTTTCCCTGATGAATGCAGACGATTTTTAACTTACAAGGAAATATTCAAAAGGTGTCATCTTCAAAAAGTATTTAAAAAAAAATATATGTGATTCTACTCTTCATAAAACACCAGAAAATGAAAAAATTATCGTCTGAAATTAATTACAGCGACCACAAAAAATTATCAAAATTAAGGATATTTGGCGATTTAGCGCTGTTAGGCGATGCGTTTGCTAGCACCGAGATTGCCGTGTACGAACAGAACCGTGTTTTGCTTTTTCGCCAAGTACTCAAAATCAATCGCCTAGCAGTGTGAAATCGCCAAATATGAGCGGCGGATATCTTAAGTTAAGTGGGACCACTTGAAATCAGGTTACCACTTGAAAATTTAAAACCATGATAACTTCCGAAATAATACTCCAAATGGAACCAAATTTGAACAGTGTCTTAACTTATCTTATAAATATCTTAGATGAGTTTGTTAACCAAGTTGCTCCACCATTTTGTTTTCAAGTGGAGACCACTTGAATATTTCAAATTTAAATTGTAAAAAGCTTATTCCGAAATTGTTTGAATTTTGATGTAAATACAGACCACATAAGGATCTCAATGAAGTTTATTAGTAAACTATATCCGCCATTTTTAATAAAATGGCAGCTATCTAAAGTTAAGCGAGACCACTTGAAATCAGGCTCCCACTTGAAAATTTAAAATCACGATAACTTCTGAAATAATACTCCAAATCGAACCAAATTTGGACAGCGATATTTTCATATAATTATCTTGAATGTTTTCACTGGGCAACTTGTCCTGACATCTTGTTTCTAAGTTCCAGCCACTTAAAAATATGCCAACACGATAACTTTTAAAATACTAAACTGATTCAAATAAAAGTTGGATAGTGAACTTATGGTTCAAATATCTAGGATAAGTTCATTTGGCTACTTGATCCGCAATTTTATGTCCAAGTGGCTGCCACTTGAAAATTTGTCAATATGGTAACTTTAGTAATACAGAACCAATTCGCATCAAATTTGGGTAGTGGATTTATCCTTCAAATATCTCAGATAAGTTCGCTGGGCATCTCACTCCGCTTTTTTATCCAAGTGGTGCCACCTGAAAATTTCTTATGACGATAATATTTGAAATACTGATTTAATTTGAACTAGAACTGGACAAGGAACTTACACTAGTATACTGGATGATTTGGCTGGGCAAGTTTTTTTTTTGCCATTTTTTTTCCAAGTTGCAACCATTTAGACTGCCACTTGAAAATTTGCCATAAATTTAACTTTTGAAACACGGCACTGATTTAAACCACAGTTGGACAGTGAACCTATGCTTCAAATATCTTGGATATGTATGCTGGGCAACTTGTTCCACTGTATTGTTTCCAACTGGTGGCCACTGGAAAATTTGTTATCACGGTAACTTTAGAAATACTTAATCAATTCAAATCAAAGTTGAAAAATGGATTTATCATTCAAACAACAAAAATCTAGAAAATTCACGTAACTCGTGAACCAATCACGTTATTGCGTCCATCTTTGGTATATCGATAATAAGTATTTTCTCGCCAAAAGTCGCCATAGGGGAAAAGTCGCCAAATTTGGCGCCAAATCCATTACGTGCGTTGCTGGATCTTTTTAATGCGTTTTTAAGGAAAAGTTAGGCTATTTTAATGCTAAAACAAGCTAGAAATGCAGAAAACTAACATTTTATCACCTTACTAAGCCTCTTTGAAAGAATTTCTACAAAAAGAATTATTTTCTAATTTGAAACGATATTTTAGATGAGGAATTCTCTGCCATTTTGATCGAAGTGCCCGCCACTTAATTTTTCAACACGATGACTTTTGAGATTTTGAATTAATTCGAACTATATGTGTAACTTATCTCACAAATACATTTTATATATTTGTCAACTTAACTCACCATTTTGTTTCCAAGCGATGGCCACTTGAAAATTTTAAATTCACATAAAAAAGTATTTATGAACCAATTTGCTTAAAAATCCATATGTGCATAGCCTACATCAATGTTTCTGCCAAGTCCATTAATAATTTGTAGCTGCCATTTTGAAACAAAATGACGGCTACTTGATAAGGAAAAACAAATCAACCTACCCTTCCGAATAAGCCGGAAGGACTTTTTTCATTTTCAGGTGTTTTATGAAGAGTAGAATCACATATATTTCTTTCAATACTTTTTGAAGATGACATCTTTTGAATGTTTCCTTGTTAGAGAAGTATAATACTAAACGCCAAAAGAAAGCCAGTTTTATACCTGTAGACAACATCTAAAGAAATGCTTTATTTATTTATTTTATTTTATGATAAACTTATATTCCATAAAAATGAAAAAAAAAAACGATAAATTTGTTTTAAATAATTACAGACCTATGGTTCCACCATTCTTTTTGAAAGTATTGACGAGTTCTTTTAAAAAAATACTCATATTATAATTTTTCACCATTCGAGGATATTCTCCTCCACCCATGTCAGACGCGATGGTCTTACAGATGCAAAAATTTTATCCTGATTTATTATTATTTATTATATATATACATATATAAATATATATATATATTTACTTTAACAAAATGATTGATTGAAAACGTCCCATGTTGTCATTATTAAAAGTTTTTTTTTTTTTTTTTTGGGGGGGGGGGGGGTGGAAGCTAGACAACAGCGTTATTTGTTGAGTAATATGCACACAAACATTAATCTACACCAACTGAATTCAAGATCCAGGCAAATGTAAATTTATGTTCAACTCCGTCGATCGGTACAGAGTTCACAAAAAATTTTGGCAACACACACAGTGAGATACACAAACAGACATTTTCTAAAATTAATCAAATCATGTTCAGGAAACCTCAAAACGTGTTGTAAATCCATCAAAATCCGGAGGTCAAAAATGATGAGACCTTTTGAAAAATACCCATATGAAAAATTAGGTACTTTGACACCAAGGAGAAAACAATCTCCCTACATATACAAAAGTTTTTCCTTAGTTGACTATTATATATTAATGTATTTTATTTATAATGACCATATCAGAGTACCTTTATAACAAAGAAATGTTAAAAATTGTTAATTATGCGATTACGGATGTATTTTTTCATTCGTAGTACACTCCTGCTCAAAAGTTTAGCAAGATGTACGATTGATCAGTTATTTTCAAAAAAAAAAAAAAAAAAAAAAAAATCTTGACGAAATGTTTTCAAACACTGAGAGTGTAAAGAACAGGATCTTCCTCATGTTTTTCAGTGAAGATTAGGTTACGATAACAATTAGTGGGCCGAGAACAAATTGGGCAAAATCAATAATGTTTGCGATCACCCTGCATCATTAAGTGAAAGAAATTATCTGTAATTGTATGATATGTTAATATAGACCAAGTACAATTTATGGATGCACTTATATGTAATTACAGTATGTTAATTTAAGAAAATATAAGCACTTATTAAAAAAAAAAAAAAAAAATCAATATGTTTTTTATTTATAATATGCTGAGTTTTAAACGAAAATTATTCCCACTTAGATAAATTGAAAAAACACTTTTGGAGCAATATATTGCAATCAGAATACAAGTATCTTAAATATCTCATGACATATAAACAGTTTTATGAAAACTGTTTTAACTACGCATGTGCGAACGATAAAGAAAAACTTCGTCTGCATAATTTGATAGTCAAATATTTTGTTTAACTTACACCAGAATCATTGTCAATTATCATTGACATTTAGAAAATTGTACCCCAAAAAAGTAAGCAGTTTTTCAGTTATTGACTGAAGTTGATTTTCTTTCAGTGGTTATTCACATATTGACATTTTGTAGTAAGTCAGTAGAGAAATAAGTTAAATTACAGAAATCCACTTAATGTTTCAAGTACGCCAATATAATAAGAAATGACAAGAGATACTTCGTAATTATTGTAATAAATTTTATTTTATGGCTTAAATCATAACAGAATTTGCTGAATTCCCTAGTTTAATAATTAGTAAATAAATAGTCTTGAATCGCTTATAATATAATAAAATGTAAATAAAAATAAAGATATATTTTATCTTATTTATATTGTTAAACTTTTAATAATATATGAAATATAAATATTTAACTATATACGTTGATTGACAAAGAACTAAATTAATTTGGTGTGGCCCTCACACTACTTTCTCTTATCCAACATTAGTTACAATTTAAGGTGTAACATATGAAGTACTTACTGTATCTGAATATATTTCTACAGTATTTCAAAAACATTTCAAAACTTTTTTAGAGACTTTTATTTGAGATAATTTCCGCATGAGAAATATATATCAGAATTTTTTTGTGTGACTATGATGCATATTCAGAAAACCATGTTTGAACTTCCTGCTGTTAAATGTTGTTGAGATATGCTGATGACAAACACGCAGACTAACCGCTAAAAATGTAATTTTTGGATTCGAAGGACTTCAAAACGTGCATAGATACCTCACTTTCAATTTAAAAAATTCGACCCAAAGGGAATATACTTTGTTTTACGGATAAGAGAAAGTTAAGAAAATATGTATAAAACACATTTTTTTTCTTCATTAATAAAATATTCTTTTTAATTAACGAAAATTTCGAAAACATCGAATGTAGGTATATACGACTTTGACTGCTTATTCTTCTAAAATCTTTGTTTTTTAGAATATAATAAAATTAATATCTTGTAATACCGAAAGAAAAATCGGGGGAAAAAAAAAAAGTATTTTCCTTTAACTTTTTTTTTTTTTTTTCGTTTTATGTAGATAATTTTTATATTTAACTCCTCTTAGGGGAAATATATTGGCTATTAGTGGCTCCCCATGTTTAGATTGAACAATAAATCCAATTTAATAACAATTATAATAATTAATAAAAAAAATTAAAAAAATCAACGCATTTAAAACAATAACTTTAATAATTGAAGACTGCCTTGAATTGCTTATCCTTACATGTGTGCTTTTTGGGATTATTGCTTGTGATTGAGTCTTTTTACAACTTAAACTTTAAATTTAAGATTAATTATTTTAGGTTTAACATTATTAAGGTCAACTAATTTAGTTTAATTATTTTAGGTTTAACATTATCAAGATCCTCTAATTAAATAACTAAATGGTGCCACATATTCTCTTAAATCACGAACTTAAAACTTCTTAAAGATATACACCTAAAAGCAATGGTTTGTTTGAACCTGCAATAATTTAATTGACTTACTGTTTATCTAGCTAAACGCTAGAAGGCACTTACTCACTGCTGTCTAAAAGTTTTTCTATCATTAATTTCCTTTCTATGAAAGTTTTAATGTTCATTGATTTACGTACAATTTAAGTTATAATTTAACTAACTTAAAATTATAATTTAACTAACTCAATAAATAATTACTCTGTGAATTTTATCGTTAATGAAAATGCTCAGACGTTAATTCTTTATCGAGTAATCATTGTTTGCAATGCTTTTATTTCATTAACTTGTTGTCATTTTCCTATTCTCCATCTCCAGTTTGTGTAAAAGTTTTACATGTGGCTACTCTGCTTTTTTCTAGTTTTCTCTCTGGATTCCTTGATGATTTGATTTAATAAATTATTTAATTTCTCATTCAAAATGGTTTTGCTGCCTCGATCGGGGCTGAAACAATATAAATTGCTATAATTATCTATATTGTTTTACGAACTCAGCTTTATGAAGTACATGCCCCCTGAAGAGTTTATACTTAAATTTTTAAGCATTTTTCTCCAATTATTATTTCTGTGGTCCTTTATTTACTTTCTCCGTCATTAAGTTTATTTGTCATTTTTTATTATTATTATTCATGTCGGCGTAAGTAATTTAAATTGCTTTTGTCTCTTATTGGTTTTTATCTGTATCTGTATCGCAACATTTTTGTGCCAGTCTTACCTATATGTTACGATCAGTTCTATTTTTTATTGTGTTGGTATTGTTTTGTATCTATTAATTGCTAAATATTAAGATTAAATTTTATAACGATAACTATCATTTATAATATATATATATATATATATATATATATATATATGAATTATTTAATAATTAATTTAGTCCCTTTTAGTTTTTACAATTCCGGAAATTCTTTTGGGCATAGACTCGAACAGGTTATTCATAAACTATTGACTTAAAGCTTTTTTTTTTTTTTTTTTTTACAAATTTGTATAAAGCCTCTCTAAAACTTTCAAGTCTTTTGAAGTATATTTTCTTAATTTCTGCTCAGGGGCTGATTATCGCATGGGCACGAAAATTTTAGGGGGCACAAAAATTTACATATATATATATATATATATATTTATGATATTTATATATAAAACATTCTAATAATCAGCATTTCATTTTACTGATATAAATATGCGCAGCAGATCAGTCATTTGCAGGGCTCTCACAAAGAAAAATTTGGATATCAGAACTTTTATACTTATAGTAATTTTTGTAAATAGATATCAACGATTAGTCAAGTCTAAAATTACTATATAAAAATCGTGATGTCCGAATATCCTTTTGTGAGAACTCTGCATTTGTCATGTGAAGCTTATTACATCTGTGCCATATAATGTGGATTAATTTAGGATAGAAACACTTTCTAAGGTGGTTTCTTGAGAACAATTATTTTATTTTAACCTTATTCAAATCAATAAAATCTGACAAACTTGATTCTTTGAAGAAAAAAAAATATATATATATATATATATATATATATATATATATATATATTAAGGAAGGCCCATCTTGCTTATTTTATGAAATCAAAAATCACTTGACATATAACTATTACTCTAAAAAAAATTTACACTAGCACATACACCTTTTTGTATTTTAAAACATTGATTAAATTTTTGGGAATGTATAGAATTAAAACCAGTTTTATGATCTATTTTTTTTTTTTTTTTTTTTTGTTAATAATATTTTTTATTTAACTGTAATTATTCTATTATAAATTTTAACAGCATTCTTAGAGCCCGTATTATAAATTTCTGTGTGCGTGTGTGTATGGTGAGGGGATACGAAAATTGAATTTTGCCCTGGGCAAAAGTGTATCTAATTCAGGCCCTGTTTCTGCTTGATGAAAGTCCAGTTATAGAGTTAATATCTGGAGTGTTTTTTGGCCAATCAAAGGCATATATATGGCTTCTTTCGAAATTTTTTTTAACCATAAGTCTCAAGTATGACCAAATAAAAATTATCCCCACGGAGTCGGAGGGTACGCCAGACAGACCTAGGTTCCTAATGTAGACAAATGCCTTTATTTTTATACTAAAACCAACAACTTTTGAGAAAATTTGGTCTTTATTAAAGTCCAAATTTTCTGTTTAGCTATAAATAAAGTATTTACACATTTTTGACAAAAGATTAAATTTATAATTAAGATAAAATTAATCTTTATTTTATTAAGTTTTATGATTTTCTTAAGTAATTTTTAATTATTTGTTTAGTAATTATTAATGTAAGAAACCAAGCTTTTTTGTGATTTCCTGAGTGAAATAAACCTTTTTACAATATTCATGACGCATTTACTATTCATACTTAAAACATTATGTGGATTTCTGTAATTTAACTTAATTCTCTATTGATTTAGTTTAAAAACGTCAATTTGTGAATGACCCCTGAAAAAAAATCCACTTCAATCAATAACTGAAAAACTACTTACTTTTTTGCGTACAATTTTCTGAATTTCAATGGTATTTGGAAGTGCTATGAGTACAGGCACATTCCGGGCTTCTTTTCTTCTTAAAGTGGTGAAGGTAGGCTAGGAAAGCGCCGTGACCTGTGTAGATTTGTGAAAGAAGCTTACAGGTAACCAATGTTTTTGTACTGACCTTGGGAAAGTATTTGTTTGTCACCGTCCTCATTGTCCCACTCGAACTGCCAATTGCTGATCGTGATGTCTTTTAGTATTCGTTTAAGCTGAGAGATAGGCTTTTCTACAAAAAGATGGTTCCAGGTTATCCTTATTTTCAGCGGCAGCTTTAGCTAGCTTGTCGGCTTCCTCTTTACCTTGGATGCCAGCACGTACTTTTACCCAATTAATTTTGAAGTTTTTATTCAATCTTATGTTTTCGTTATGGATTTTGTGTATCAGACTGTCTGTGTTGAAGGGGTTAGAGAACGCTTGTATTGTGACATGCTCACATGCAGAAGCAGAACCTCTGGAAACAGCAGTTTCAAGCAATTTGACTCAGGATGCTTGGACAACATCAAAATCAGTTCTGTCAGCCCTTCTCCTTTGACTCTCCCAGATTTGTACCCTACCCTTTGTTTAGTGTACTAATGGACGTATTCACCATTAACTTCAACTCCCAGTTCAATGCAAAATCTTGAAAAGCGCCTAAAGGCAGGGTACAGCTTTTCAGCAAAATTTGGCACGTTGTTTCTGCCATCTAGCATCGAGGATTTCATATAATCTTTGATTGGTTATTTTCACCTAAATAATCTGAAAATAACTATACCGCTAGATGGCAGAAACAACGCGGCAAAATTTGTTGAAAATTTGAACCCCGCCTTTATAGGCTTTTTAAATTTTTATGTTCAACCGGGAGTTGAAGTTATTGGTGAATAACAGCCTTTCAAAAATATCTTGTTTTTCCCTGGATCTACACCTTCCAAAAAAAGAAAGAGTTAAGAAATTTTACTAAGTGTAGTTACATTAAATCCTTGGATCCAAGTGTATACATTAAAATCACAAAAATAAGGCAACGAAAACTGAATTCAATTAAAGGACCGCTAAATGCCCTGTGCTTTAAAGCCTAAGAGTAAATTTAGGCATTAAGTATGTACCAAAGATGTTTTGTTTGATAAAACTTTGTAAAAACACATTTTACGTTTTATTGATACAACGAGTTTTTTGAATGACGAACACTGGTGCATTTTCATATGTTGAAATTTTATTTTATTTTTTATGAAATTAGCTTAATGTATTGAAAGTGTCTATCGACAACTAGAAGGATGAGTGTATAAAACAGACGGCAGTATAATAATGACACATCAATACCATGCGAATAACACAGGAAAAAAACAATCATTTTGGAAATAAGGCCTTAAAAAAGTAGCAAACACTGGTGTCTTTATCCTACTGTTAAAAACGTTGTAATTCAGGAATTTTTGTACGGATATTTAAGACATTTTTATTTTTATTCATAATAATAAATTAATGCAGATTACATTTGCGCGCATGCCTAACATGCCAGAACTGAAATAATAGATCCTTATTTTAAAAACCATTTCTTTAGAAGTATATAAATAATATTCTACTGTATTTTAAATAAATTTCACTGAATACAAGGTTGAAATACACGCTCTCTCCCTTTTACATTCTTAAAAGAATAAATTCCTGTACATACAAACACAGCTAGGCCACATTTTCCCAAATAAAAGTTCATTTGCTTCTTAAACAATGTTGTTATCTTTCACAACTCTAAAAGGTCTTTGATAATGAATCTAGATTTCTATTTTCACAAGTATGTAATAAATCTTATTTATTACTTTAAAATGGAATTATTTAAATAGAATTGTTTTAATGACACTTTTATCTAAATAACATCTGTTTTTTCAGGAAGGCTACAGTCTCAATAAACAAAGTCGAATAAATAAAGAAAAAATAATACCATTCTTATGTCTTAGGTAGGATTATTTTAAAAGCTTAACTAAAGATTTTTTTTTTTTTTAATACAACATGTATTAAAATTAAAGAATTATATGAAATTTAGTAGACATTTCTATTTGCCAACCAAAACTTGATTTTTTGAAATCTAATTTCTACGTAAACTGCATTCAGTGGTAGAGGTAATAAATTCAGATCCTTCCACAAAATCTATCTGAAATGTGAGGTCCCCCCCACCCCCACCCCCTTCTCCAAAAACAATTCTTGAAATTTTTTAATAGTTCATTTCCGGCTATTTATAATTCATTGAATTGTAGATGTATCCTTAAATTACATGACAGCCTTGAAAAAGAGCAAAATCCTAAGGTTGTTTTCATTTTACAGTTTTTATAATGTAATAAAATTATAGTTAATACTTTCTCCTACATTTATAGAAGAAAGTATAGGATTCGTAAAAATTTTCGACTTCCAGTTTTCAATGGATTTACACGTTTCGAGAGGTTCAGAATACGATTTTTCCATTTTTTTAAAATGTCTATCTGTCCGTCTGTGTGTGTATGAGAAAAATTTTGTTGCAATTGTATCTTGGGAACTACTGCATAGAACTTCATATATGTAGCTGTCTCTAGACATAAATTAGTGCCTACCAACTTTTGGTGCGAATCATTGAATAGATAGTGCTGCTATATTGTGAGTTCTCGCATTTAAGGGAAATATATATCACAGGCTCTATTGGGTATAATGGATAAATTTTATGTGTGCGAGGGCCATTGTGAAACAATATTCTGATTCAATTTGGATGCATATCGGCAGATAGGTGGTGCTGCTATGCTAAAAAATTTCCTCGTGAATGAGAAGGCTATTTCTCTTTTTCTGTTGTATATTAATTGCACAAAGCGTAATATATGTAACGGCCATTATGAAACATTATGCTGATTCAAGTTTGGGGCATATCAGCCGACTGATGGCTCTGCTATTATTCACCTTCTATGATTTTCTACATGGCTATATCTTAGCACCTGTTGATTAAAACTGCACTAAACTCGGTGTAACCCCCGTTTCGCCGACAAGAAATTTCTTACCCCCTTATTTTTCCCATTCAAGATTCCCTTTTGAGCTATTTAGGGATTTGTTCTATAGGAATGGGGAAAACAAGTGGAAAGGAAATTTCAGTTTGACGAAATGGTGGGTACTAGTTGTGTAAGAAGATTAGTTAGTGTCCAGTCCACTCCTTTTTATCGGTTGATATGATTGACAGGCCCAGATGCACAAACACATAATGAATTAGAATTTTTTGATTTGGGGCCGATTTTTTTTTTTTTTGTTGTTGTTTTATGTTGATGCTGTAGGATATTTGCTTCATTTAAACAACTAAGTGCTTCAATGTAAAAAAAAAAAAAAAAATGTAATATTTTAATATGATAAAAATTTGTATGATTAATAATTATTGTTATGTAGCTTCCTTTTTATTCATTTACGTAAACATTTCTTGTTTTAGGGAAAATAAATTTTCTATAGACAAATGTTTATTTGCAACATAAATAATAATTTAGCATAAAATACATACATTGGTTTAGTATAGCCAAAGTGCTAAATTAGCAGTCATTAAATGTATTTTGCACCTAGAAAGTACAGTTTAACGACCAAAATACCCCATTCATTCGTCATTTGTTACGCCTAATTTATGACCAGATTATTGTCATAAAATTTCTCTCT
Organism: Salticus scenicus; assembly: GCA_963930645.1. Lineage (NCBI taxonomy): Eukaryota > Metazoa > Arthropoda > Arachnida > Araneae > Salticidae > Salticus > Salticus scenicus. The sequence continues at coordinate 310,836,412 of OZ005648.1, forward strand.
TTACAGGACACTCTCAGAAAATCTATGAAATATTTAAAAAAAAAAAAAAAAATATAGTATGTTGTGACCACCACATGACTTTCTTCTATATTTTCCTATACAAATTCACTCAGTAAGAATAATTCATTAACATTGTTATTAAAAAAAAATTATCTTCCATGATAATGCAGCCGATTTCTATGTTAGAGAAGTAGTATAACACTAAATATCCCCAAAAAGTCAATTTTATTCTCAATATTATTATTTTTTTGTTGTTGTTGTTGTTGTTAAAAATAAAAAAAAAATCGATAACTTTATTTTAAATTATCGCAGATCGATGGTTCAGCCATTCGTTTTAAAGGTATTGACGAGTTTTTTTGGAAGATACTCATCACGCAAATTTACTCCCCTCGAGGGAGGGCTCCCCCACCCCCTCAGTCGAGGCTCCTACATACACAATTTTTCCCCCCCAGTTGTGGACTATCTCTATTACAAACAATCCTTTTAAATTTCATAATGATTATTAAAAAATAATTCTCTTTATGCACATTTATACAAAATTTTGTCCTATCCCACCATGTTAAAAATTTAGAAAAAGCTGGACGGCAACGCATGCTGTTGGACAATTTTTACCAAAAGTTGATAGGCACTAATTTATGTCAATGTGTAATTACATACCAATTTGTGTGAAATTCTGTGCAGCAGTACCTGAGATACAGTTGCCACAAAATTTTGTCACACACAGACAGACAGATTTTTTATAAAAATGGTCAAATCGTGTTCTACAGCTCTCAAAACGTGTAAATCCATCAAAAACCCGAGGTCTAAAATATTTACGAATCCAATGCTTTCTTCTATTGAATATAGAAGAAAGTAATAAATAGATGAACGCAAATAAAGAATATAAATGTAATAAAAACACACATATAAAATTTATAATATAGCAACTTTTTATCATTTATTTTGTTTCATTTTATTTTTACTTTCTTCTACATTCAATAGAAGAAAATATTGGATTCGTAAAAATTTTCGGCTTCCGGTTTTCAATGGATTTACACGTTTTGACCATTTTTAGAAAATGTCTGTCTGTTTGTTTGTGTGTGTGACAAAAATTTTGTGGCAACTGTATCTCCAGAACTATAGCTCAGAATTACATATAAATTTATTTGTAGATGTATCTTGATCTAACTCATCAGCTTTTGGTGTCAACCACTCAACAGGTGGCATTGCTATACAGTGATTTCTGCAATTTCAGGGGTGGCTATATCTCAGGTTCTATTGCATATAAATTTGTATATAGGTGCACCTTAACATAAATTGGTGCCTGTCAACTTTTGATGTCAACCGCTCAACAGGTGGCGCTGCTACACAGTGACTTCTAAAGTTCAAAGGAAGGCTGTATCTCAGGTTCTATTGCGTATCATCAAACAAAACTTGACATGTGAGAAGGCTAGTATGCTGACTCAGTTTCGATGTTTATTGGCCAATAGGTGGCGCTGCTATACTGCAAATCTCATCTATTCATGGCTATATTTCAATGTCTATGGCATGTAACTGTACGAAACTTGATATGTGAGATAACCATTATAAAAACATTACATATATTAAGATATTATTTATAGACGATAAAATTGTCTTTCTTTGGATATTTAGCGTTAGGTTTCCCTAAGATGAAAATCATTTCATTCATCATGTTAAATATTTTTAATAAATTATTCGCACTTAGTGAATTTGTACAGGAAAATATAGAAGAAAGTCCTGTGGTGGCCACAACATACTAGTTTTAATTTAAGTTTAATTAAAATTTATTTGTTTTTCATTTATTTAATTCTTTTTAAAAGAAAAATCTACATTTTCTTTTATTTATTATATTGATTGGAATCAAATGGCAATATAGTGTAAAGAACGAGGGCTATAAAATAAATGGTTTAAAAACTAAAATATTACATGCTGATATACTGCCAATCGTAGTTCTTAAAGAATAACAGATCCACTTGTCGTCGATAAGTACAAAAACTGAAGTGCCCTCAGGAAAGACCTTTCTGCAGGTAGTGAGAACTTTGACCCGATGTAGTGTTGGCGCAAATGTAGCTGCCGTAGGCAACGGTTACCCGAAGCGAGGTCTAGAGCTATTTAAATTATTCGTTTTTGAGTTTTTACTTATAAGGTTGTATAAAAATGAATAGAAATTAATTCTTTTGAAAATTCATTTAAATATAGGACCAGCGAAGTGGGCATAGCCTGCTAGTATAAGAATAATTGTATTATAAATTTGCAATTTTTATTACAATTTAGAAATATAGGTAAATACAAATAATTTATTTATTTATATTTTGAGTCTATGGAATCTTTTTTTCTCTCTCTGCCTGTGTGTGTGTGCTTAAGCATAAATATTATTGGGTTAAAAGAATTTAGGTACTTATCTTCAAGACCTAGACCTTGCTTAAAATTAACTTTCCTTATCTCATTAGATTCCATTTCTAAAATAACAACACTAAAGTAAGTTCTATCATGATCGCAATATTTCAATTTATTTATTTATTAATTTTCTACCAATTGTTGTTTCTTAGTTTATCAATTTATAATAAAAAATTTGTCATCATGATAATTTCTGAAATATTGAATTAATTTAATCAAATTTGGAGTTATAAAACTGAAAGTAAAAAATAATAATTAAAACAACCGAAAAAAAAAAAATTTTTTTTTAATGAATATTTTCTAGTAATTCTCATTTTGCTTGAAGATGTAATATTTGGAAGTCGGCTGAATTTAAAAATGAATTGGCCAGCAGGTAATTAAAAAGAAATTCAGCTATTTATTCAGTTTTACGGAAGTTTTTATTTTATTTATTTATTTACTTTTTTTAAATATAAATATATTCATATTAACTTTTGTGCTTGTATTTATTAAGTAAATAATAATAATAATAAACTAAGTCTTATCCTATTAAAAATTTTAACAATCGTGCCTGAGTTGACCATTTTGGTAATTAAGAAAAAATAATTAAGTCCGATTGACGCCTGTTTTTCACATTCTAATTTCTATCTCCGGGTATAGCCTATTTACTTCCCAATCTTTTCTGCATCTTCTTTTTAGGATTATTGCCTTCAAACAACACACTTCTTACGGATGTTCAACTTTCTTAAATGCACTTGAAAAATTTTTGTTATACCTCCGTTTCGCCGACACAATGTCAGCGAAACAGGTGTTGAACTGATAACGATGATTTTCCCTTTTTGGTGGAATTTATCAACGAAAGGGGGTAGGAAATTTTAGTGTCGGCGAAACGGGGGTATAACCCTAAACTCCATGTATAAAATCTTTATAGTAAGAATCTATGATTCAACTAGTGCATTTCAAACAGTAAGTAGTGTTGTTATATAAAATGATATAGAAGAAATTATGTATTTGTAAATTGAAATTATGTATTTAAAGATAATTTTTATGACTATTACGTGCGGATTTCACAATTAAAATTACGCTAAAATTCCATGATTATGTAATTTTAATTATAAGTGTACTAATGCAAAAAATCAGTTCAGTGAACGTATATCTTTTAAGTGTTGATGGTTAGTCTTTGAAGAGATTTTGATGATAATGTAGAATTTGAATTACTCATCACCATTAACATTATTATTACATAAGACATTATACTCGTTCTTCGATCGGCTCAAAAAAAAAAAAAAAAAAAAAAAAAAAAAAAGTGAATGCATAAAGTAAGGTATGTTGATAAAAAGGTTTAATATTAAAATTTAACCCCTTCCCGTGCCATTTACCTCGACGAAACTTGGGCCCAAGTGTTATGGGTCAGCGCGTGGTAAACAAACCAGACTGATGCTTGAGAAGAGTCACGATATGAGCAGAAACGTCAATGCCTATGTTATAGTCAGTTTTGCGCGATACTGCTGGCGTGGAAGTAAACTTTAATACTTCTGCCTTTCGCAGATATTATAAATATATTATACTTTGCAATAAATAACAGTTTCAAAATCATATTTCATAAATAAACAACACTTCAAGTAAGTAAACTTTAATCCTTCTGACTTTTGCAGATATTATAAATATATTATATTTTGTAATAAATAACAGTTTAAAATTTATATTTCATAAATAAACAACACTTCAATCGAAATACAAGCATCTTCAAATATGGTTTGGTTCCAACGAATGTGATAGTACCACGCCTAAAAATAAATAGCATATTGTAAAAAAAAATTCAATTATAATAAATGTCCACCTTGAATTAATATCTAATAAGAAAACAAACTTACCACTCTAAAAATCTTCGATGGTATGATAATTCCTAAAACAGTCTGGCAGATGTAGAGCTACTATACATTTCGCGCATTACCACTTTGTTTCGCTTCGTATTTTATGTTTTTTGCAAACTTTGCACATCCTTGTTGGGTGCTTCTTTCGAAGAGTCGAATCTATAGTTTTTGGTGAATGAACCAATATTGTGCTTGGAGTCGAAGAGGTTCAATTGATGTAGATTTCCCATGCGTTTTGTAGTCCGGTAAATGGACATTTTGCAAAATTGCCTCTGCCATGTTTATTCGGTAATCAACATAAGTTTCTCTTTTTCGACGACGTATTATTTTATGTATAATATAGGTATTGAATAGAGCCATATCCGACATGTGAAAGAAAAGCTTTCGGTACCCTTTGATGACTTTTCTCATGATTGGATGGATGGATGGTTGGGTTTAACGTCGCACTAGTGCTGCGCAGATGGGCAATTTATCATGATTGGAAAACAGGATAACATATAATCTTGATGATCAACTGCACCCATACCCTTTTTATATTCCAAGATATATTTAGGCTTCACTACTTTCTGTAATAGTTTGTCTGATTGCTCAACCATCTCTACATTCCGTGCTTCGTTGATAGCATATACACGTCACGCTTGTCCTTCCATCTTAGAGCTACCAAATTATTGGAACACCTCCATAAATATTCTCCTTTCTTCAAAGGACCCTTTAGAATATCCTTTGACATATTTTTCCTATTCTTGCGTACTGTCCTGATAATATTTGTCTTTTTCTGGTGTAATTTAAAAATAAGGTCGGGTGAAGAGTATCAGTTGTCCAGAAACAAAGTACTATATCCCTTGTTTATTACAGATTTCGACAACTCCATCACAATGTTCTCCGACGCACTATCATTTGGATTAATTTTCTCCTGGCCAGTATATATTTTGAATCCATGACAGTAGCTGGTACTCGCCTCGCACAACTTGTAAATTTTTAATACAAATCGAGCTCTTTTCGACGGTTTGAATTGTTTGTACGCTATGGACGCCCTTTAAATTTAATCAAAAATTCGTCTATGCTGACATATTCATTGTGTGTGTAAATTTTCTTAAATTTTTTATTCCAGAAGTTGATGAGAGGTCTTACCTTTCGAAGGCGGTCTTTACTATCGAAAGTTTCATTATCAGAAAAATGTAAAAATCTCGAAATTTGCCGAAATCTCTTAAAAGGCATTGTTTTTCTAGATCCCTGCGGCGAAGAGGGGACTCCAAGTCATTATTATTTCCACTGTCCCTTAACTATAAATTATCATTTAAGAAACCCAAATCCTCGCCCCCCAAATTGGCTAGAGGATATAATCACAAGAAAGCCGCTAGTCCACAAACTAAACAAAATATTTGATCTATTAATGGAACTTTCCAATTTAACTAACTGAAATTTATCTAATTTTCTCAATTTGTAAATTCTTGTATTTTTATTTATTTTATTTTATTTTATTTTATTTTATTTTATCTTTATTATTGTTTTAATTTTTATTTTTAAAACTCAGTACTTGGTTGCCTGTACTGCTGCTGATTAGCAGAAAGATCTGATATCACTACAGCTGCCCCTTGTCGCGTGAGGGATTACTCCCTGGCAACTGAAGTCAACCTACTTTTTCTTGATGAACTTTTTTCACCAGTTCTTCATGCACAGCATTAACCGTAGTCAGCATGTCAACTGTCGCGTGGGACCGGCTGGGTTCGGCATGCTGACCAACTTTGTTTTGTAATTTTTTTTTTTTTTTTTCTTTTTTTTGATCCTCCTGCGTGCAGGGGGATCTTCTCGGGACAGCCCTACGGGGACTTCGGTCCTCGTATAGCTCAACACTGCTCTGCGAGCGGTGAGCCGGGGCTGTTCCCCTGTTCAAATATTGGCTTTTCTACTACTGCTCTCGTAGTCCAACACATGGATATTTGATTTTTTTTACTTGGCTCATCAAATTGCACAATGCATAGTAGGCCTTTACTTCATCTAAGATAACAGGATATCAATTGTCGTGCACTTTCCGTCTTTTATATTCATTGTGCATTGTCTGATATGCGAAGCGATTTGTTTCCGTAACAAGTATTTCCTATAATTTGTTATCAAATATAATAGAAAATACGTCTAATACTTTTGGATCCTCACTTAAATCATTTAAAACAGACGCTTTTATCCCATGAGTTTCAGAATACTTCCAAACCTTTGGTGTGTTTTTTACTTTCTCTTAAATCCATGACTGACGCATCGTACCTTCCTCTTCACTACTTTCATCTATAATCCTTAGACGCTTTCTGGTTGGCGCAAGCACGCCACTATCACTGCTTTCACTTAAATCTATTGCATTTTGTATTAAATTTTACTAACTAAACTGCTTTGTAACAGCAATTATGAGAGTCGTGCTAACTCTCTTGTGGTGTACTGATATCGACTACGACCGTGAAATTTCGATGTTACAGTGCAGCCACATATCCTACCTAAAACTAGCACTGAGGACGCGTCCAAAATATTGGAGGGATGCCAGCTTGACCAACAGTTTGAAATTTGGAAAACATCCAGTAATTCCGCGCTGTGTGTTATTGCTCATTTTCCCTGAGTCAGATGACTGTCACCCCTATTTTAGCATTGGACTCGTTGAGTTAGCACTTGCGTAGATGCTTCCATGGTTTCATGAAATGTGGTCGAAGAATAATGTTCACGAGCCCAGCTCGTGATGTTTATGTTTGGCCCGGCTTTCTGTTCACGAGCCTGGCTCGTGATACTTATGTTTGGGACAAAAATCTTCATCACAAGTCAGACTCGTTAAAGCACTGGAAGGGGTTAATACTGTTTTGTTAAAAAAATCATTGTCGAATCATGTTCTTAGACTGACTAAGAACATGACTCGACAAGGGTTTATTTAACAAAGCAGTATTAAGTGTACTTTTTTTAGGCAGGGATTATTGCTTGCTAGTACTCGGATACTTTTGCTGCCGACTGTAATATATTGGACTCTAATATCTAGTCGATGGTCTACACATTATCCGAATCACAGCTGTTGCCGTGGAAACCAATGGCTGCTGTAAGAATAGAGGACAATGGACTAGTAATACATAAGGAAAAGCGCCATTTTGGTATTTAAAAAAAAAAAAAAAAAATTACAAAAATCAGTAATTTTTATAATAAATATTTAATTCTTATGAAGTTAATTTTGTTATCCAATCATTTATTAAAATAATGAACTGCATTATTGCATTATTACTTTTTCTTCTTCTTCTTTAATTTTAAATTTATTTCCACGCTATTTTATGTTAAATTAGCTGACCTGACGGTATTGCGCAGGGCAGGCCCCTTGAAAAATCGCACAAAACGCGAAAAATATTTTAAAATGCGGCATGAATTCCGGAAAAAAAAATAATAAAAACTAGAAACAAATGACAGTCTTTACATCCTAATATCATATAAAGACTCAATTTGGCGATGAACAGGAATTTGTATTAATAATTTATAATTAAAAAAATAAATATGTCAATTTTGTCAATTTTTAATTTTTTTAAGCCTTGGTAGCGACCCTTAAAACTCGTGTTAAAATTTTTAAATTTTTGTGTAAGTATAATATTTATTTTATACATAGAACAAAATAAGTGGGTGCCCCATACAAATATTTTAATGTTAATTTTTAAGGACCACCCTAATATACCAAAACTAAATGCAAAACTGGTGTACAAACGATAAATAGACAATAAGACTTCTTCACACACCATAAATTTTAAGCCAGCACAACCGGTTTCGAAAGGACGTAGCCTTCTTTCATCAGGTGCAAAAAAACACGTGCTACTGCCTTGAAGGCAAAAGCAAGACTGACTGGCTTAAAATTTATGGTGTGTGAAGAAGTCTTATTGTCTATTTATCACCCTAATATACATATATATATATATATATATATACACACTAGAGAATGAAACTAATTACTTGAAATTTTAAATATGAAAGTACAGATTTTGGTAAAATTTTGAATTTGTGCACATGAAATATTTTTTTTTATTTGTAAAAAGTATGCCAAGCACATGGTATAAAACAAGTGCAGAGTCATAAATTAAAACAGAAAACTTTTTGAATGCGCCGTAAAAGATTAATATTGGCAACGTATTTCGAAAGAACAAAATATTCCTTCATTAGAAAAGAAATGCCTTTTACCTTTATGAGATAAAATACGGAGTATGATTTCCTATGCTTCTTTATAGAATAGTACACATTTCTTGCCTGATGAAAAAAGACTTTTCTTCTCAAAACGTGTGCTTTTATTATTCATATATAATGCAGAAATTTTTCATTAGAGTTCAGTTTTGTAAAGTTAATGTCAGATATGTCAAACGCGATTGGAAGTTGTAAGACATATGTATTTATGAACACAGAATAAATATATTTTTTAAATCTTCATTTGATATTTAGCAAAAATATGGAATACTTTTTTGTTAATTAAACAATAAAGTTAATAAACAACAGTAAAACAATTAATAAACAACAATATATAAATTAACCCACGTTAAAAAACTAGAAGGCTTGTGAAAATTTAATACGTAATACATAAGTAAAATCCCGGATATAATTATTTTCCTAAATTTCTATAACGCTAAAATAATAAAAACAAAATAATTTTTCATACCCCACCCTTCACCCCCATCAATAAAAAATATATGCCTATTTATGGTGCAGTATAATTGTAGAATGCAAGAGAAACAAATGAACAGTTGCCAAAATTATATATAAATTTAAAAATATATATTCAGGATTCAAATGAAATATGAATGAATCCATAGTACTCATACTTTAATCATTAAACAATGGGCTCTTCCCACCTGACGTCAGAGGTCACGTGATAGAGGAAAAACAAATAGCAGACGAAGTCTTATTTATCTAGAGCGATTGCTGAAATAACATATTTTCTATTCTTATTTTTGATCAATCGTATTTAATCTGTGTTATTTTTTTATACATCATCATTTTTAATCAATTTTATATCATTATTCAACCTCTTTTGTTTGCTGTATGCATTTACGATCATCATTTAGTTTATACCTGTTATTGATGTTCATGAAGGCATGTTTAAATACTCCAATTTTTGGTACTTAAATCAGTGACAGTGCAATATCGTACTACGTAAATCCATTTAGACCAGTAACTAAGTTAATTAACTTGTTGTAACACCTTTATGCAATAAAATTAAATTAAAACATTTTAAAATTTCAAATTATAATCCATAAACATTCCACAAGAAGCTATTATTTATTGCTAGATCAGTTAATGTTACAGTTACACTACAATATATAAAAATCGATTCTTATAGGTAAAAATAAATAAACACATAAAATGTTTTTTAAAAATTATTAAATTTACAAATACAATTATTCTACTGTTTACAAATGCACAATATTACTTTTATTTTATTTTATATTAAATATTAAAATTTTTGTTCTTAAGAACAATATTTAATTGAATTCGATTCTCAGAATTCGATTATTCGTTTTCCTCTATCACGTGATTTAGCAGACGACAGTGGGAAGAGCCCATTATACATAGAAATGAAACTTTATATAAAGCAATAGATTAATAGATATTGAAAACATAATAAGCTTTCTGAGAGCTTGGTGTATATGTCCAAGAGGCGGCTGCAAAAAATTGACTTGATAAGGTGTGAGGCTGATTTTTTTTTTTTTTTTTTTATAGATAGAATTCATTGTTACAATGAAAATCTGATAAGGTTGCCTTGTCAAAGCCGTCAAGTTTAAGAGAAACAACCTCACTTCCGGTCACAATTTAAACGATTTTCGAACCCCACAAGTGTGAAGATGAAACCGGTGCTAAAATGTAGAGATTAATATGCTCTTTAAAATGGCATAGGGTTGCCTGGTCAAAACCGTCAAGTTTCAGAGGTTGCCTGGATAATAGGGCTCAAATTTAAACGATTTTCGAACCCCACAAGTGTGAAGATGAAACCGGTTGGCATAGGATTGCCTGGTCAAAGCCATCAAGAAACAGAGGTTGCCACGAAAATAGGGGACGTATTTTACGATTTATTTACCCAAGTGTAAAGATCACGGATTAGGATACAGGATGACAAACTAGATAGGGCGGTCAGCGTGGGGAACGGAGCTTTATTTTCCGCATTAATTCAGCCGAACACAGTAAGCGATCCGATCGCCGCCTGGTGGTAGTATCTTTGAAACTCATCGGAAGAAAGATAAAGCCCGCCCCTTCGGCTTCAGTCATCCAACGAAGGAACAGCCAGAAATGTAAAAACGCGCTGATTGGTGTATTTTCGAGATTTGGTCGCCCTCTATCTGTAAGATGAAAATTACTACCTTTCCGTAACATTAGTAATACATCCTTCTCTTTTAATCCGTGGTAAAGATGAAACCGGCGCTAATATGTAGAGATTAATATGCTCTTTAAAATGGCATAAGGTTGCCTGGTTAAAACCGTCAAGAACCTGAGGTTGCCTCGAAAATAGGGGTCAAAATTAAACGATTTTCGAACCCCACAAGTGTAAAGATGAAACCGGTGCTGAAATGTTGAGAATAATATACTTTTTAAAATGGCATAGGGTTGTGTGGTCAAAGCCGTCAAGAAACAGCGGTTGCCACGAAAAAGGGGACGTATTTTACGATTTATTTACCCAAGTAAAAAGTGATTTACCCAAGTGTAAAGAGGAAACCGGTGCTAAAATGTAGAAAATAATATGGTCTTTAAAATGGCATAGGGTTGCCTGGTAAAAACCGTCAAGAAAAGAGGTTGCCACGAAAAGTGTGTGTGTGTGGGGGGGGGGGGATTTTAGCGGCTTTCTTACCCTACCCTAACATATTTAAAAATGAAACCTTTTATGAAATATAGAGAGCAATATTCTCTTTAAAGTATCATAGGGTTGCCAGGTGAAAATCTCGAGAAATAGTGGTTGCCTCGAAAAAGAAAAGAAAAGAAAAAAAAAAATAAAGCTAATTTTGAAGGGTTTTTTTATACAATGTGAAGAAAGAATGTAAAAAGTATTTAAAAATAAATAAATAAATAAATAAACTGTAATGAAACTGTTCTAAAATATTAATAGTAAAAATTAAAAATGTAGCATGCGGATACAGATAAGAAAATATGCTCGCAAAATATAACAGAAATGAAGATAATAATGCCCAAGAAACTCATAATAAAAAATTCTGTTAGTATACAAAATAAATAATTGAATAAAAAAAAAAAAAACCTCTTATTTCATATTTGCAGCAAGATTTACAAATTTCAATTTCATAAATTAATTCATGGTTATCCGCGATTGTAATGAAATGTTCGCCCTCTGGTGGGCTAAGGTGAAATTACAATAAACATGCTTTAATTCGAATTCCATACAGCCGCAACCTCCGGGTCTTGACGGTTTTGACCAGGCAACCCTATGCCATTTTAAAGAGCATATTAATCTCCACATTTTAGCACCAGTTTCATCTTTACACTTGTGAGGTTCAAAAATCGTTTAAATTTGACCCTTATTTTCGAGGCAACCTCCGGGTCTTGACGGTTTTGACCAGGCAACCTTATGCCATTTTAAAGAGCATATTAATATCTACATTTTAGCACCGGTTTCATCTTTACACTTGGGTAAATCACTTTTTCTTGGGTAAATAGATCGCAAAATACGTCCCCTATTTTCGTGGCAACCTCTGTTTCTTAACGGCTTTGACCAGGCAACCTTATGCCATTTTAAAGAGCATATTAATCTCTACATTTTAGCGCCGGTTTCATCTTCACACTTGTGGGGTTCGAAAATCGTTTAAATTTGACCCCTATTATCGAGGCAACCTCTGAAACTTGACGGTTTTGACCAGGCAACCCTATCCCTATGCCATTTTAAAGAGCATATTAATCTCTACATTTTAGCGCCGGTTTCATCTTCACACTTGTGGGGTTCGAAAACCGTTTAAATTGTGACCGGAAGTGAGGTTGTTTCTCTTAAATAATTTCACCCCATAGGCCATAATGATACAGAATTATTTGTTGTGTCCCTGTAAAAAAACTAGAAGTGCTAGATTCACCAAAACCTATATAATATAGATCGTGAAACTGTGACCAATAATATGTGTATAATTTTTTTGTTCAATTGAATAAGACGTTTAGACGCTATCGCACTTTAAATTTGGTCCCATAGGCCGTAATGATAAAGAATTTTTCTTTGTGTCCCTGTAAAGAAACTATAAGTGCTAGATTCACCAATCTCTATGCAGGTAATGCAACTATTACCTATAATATGTGTATAAATTATTTTCTCAGTTTAATAAGGCGTTTTGACGCTATCGCACTTTTTAAAATTTGTCCCATAGGCCATAATGATAAAGAATTTTTCTTTGTGTCCCTGTAAAAAAACTATAAATGCCAGATTCGCCAAAATCTATACAGATTGAGTAATTGTGGCCTATAATATGTGTATAAATTTTTTGCTCAATTGAATAAGACGTTTAGATGCTATCGCACTTTTAAGATTTTGGTCCCATAGACCATAATGTTAAAGAATTTTTCTTAGTGTCCCTGTAAAAAAACTATAACTGCCAGATTCACCAAAATCAATAGGGTGACTTGCAACATGCGTACCAACTTACAGCTCATTCAAACAAAGCGTTTAGACGCTAGCGTGTTCACACACATACATACATCATCGTAAAAATAGTGAATACGGACTCAGGGGACCTCAAAACATATAGAAACACCAAAATCTCGAATTCGGATTTTTGACATGATTACAATACTTTCCTTACATACGTATGTTCGGAAAGTAAAAAATTATTGTACTTCAATTATTTCTTTATTTTTGGTGCTGTGTATTTCACACTGCAAAGTTATTTCAAATGAAGTACATTGTAACAATTTTATTACAAATTAATAACACTACTATATAGCATTTAAGGATTTAAATAACTATTTTATCTTTAATATGAAGGTTATAACTGTAATTAATGCATAACAAATTTAAATTATCATCACAATAATTGTCATTTTTAAAAAGTAGAGTTATTGATGAAGGTGTTTAAGATAATAATAGTTAAATTATTATATCAAATTAAATAATTCATTTTAACGAGTGTCTTCTTTCGATAACATAATATGAAATGTTGTCTAACCCAATTGTTGATATCCTATAATTATCTTTAATCTCATTTAAGCCAAAAAAAAAAAAATGCAGATTTTTTTTTTTGTTGTTGTTGTTGTCATCTAATTACTATGTAAATTAATTAACATTTTCCAAAGGTATCTCGTTAATTTTTAATTTTCACTTGCTTATTATTATTATTATTTTAATTTACAGTAATTATTATCTTCATATTAACTACAATAAGGTGTTGCAGAGATTTTGAAAAAAGTTAAACGCTCATCAAACTGGTTTAACCGTCTCCACTTGTCTGTGGTGGACTCTGCTCCTTATTCTTCTTCTAGTATTTTTTTTTTTTTTTTCTGTTATAGTTTGTTTAAATTTGTTACGCATAACTCATCAATCAATATAGCCTATACAACTCATTAACTTTTTCAATATCTTCTGCCTTGTAAAAGGCTATACTTCTATATGTAACTGTTTATTGATTAATTCAAGCCTTCTTTCCTTATATTTGATCACAGTAATGATAAATTAAGTTATATATATATACATATATTTATTCAAACTTTCTTTTTCTTTTACCACTAGTTGGTTATAAATAATTATTTATAGTGATAATTAAAAAACAAAAAGAAAGAAAGAAACACATTTGAAAGATTTTTTTTCGCTTCAACCCAGTTTTGAAATTTTTATCGCAAATTATTCCAAACAAAAATTTTATTTCAAAACTTAAAAATAAGAAAATCAAATATTCACATTGTATTCCTTACGAAACCTTTACAAAATATCTTATTAATATTGTTAATACAAAAATAATAAATTTATATTCTAATATCATGACCTGATAAATCAATACTTGAATTTTTGGTAAAATAAAAATAGATAATTAAAAATAAAAGTACAGCACATACGCATGTAAATAATTACGCTATACATGAGGACCAGTTCTGGAATATACCGATGCAAATAAAACTATTTTCTTCCGACAGATTTATAAGAGCTATAAATGTGTCACAGATTTTTTTTTTTTTTTTCTTTTTACTATATAGGTCACCTGGAAGGGAATAAAGGACACATCTCCCCCCTCTTCACCAGTACATGTCAATCGTAAACATGGACACAGGAAGGGGGGGGGGGATCAGGGCAAACGATCTGTGCCTTCGAAAAAAGGGTGAGGGAAAACGTCCCATTTTTTCTGTCAAAATATCATACATCAGGGGAATCGACCTACACCCTCTGACCCAAGCGTCTCTTTTGGCGCTCTTCAATATTCGCTTATACATAGCTCTCTCTCTCTTCTGTATTTAATTTATCTTGATCTGTTGAATGAATTGATTTTGGTTTTTTATATAGTGCCCGCAAATGGTTTCTTTCTGACCTTAGAGCCGGGGACCACCAGGTTAGTTTATTCGCATGGTAACTTTTTCTTTTTCTAATATATAAATCTGCTTGTTTTCTTATTATATTATAGAATTTCTCATAATTTCTATCAAACTAATGAACATTGTTTAGTTTCTATCATTATAATCAAATTTGTAAAAGATTCTCATTCTAAATATCGCTGTATACATTATTAGTAATGGCCGCCCGTACATTGTGATAGTTAGCGTCCCTGACTACCTCGCGGAAGGGCCGGGTTCGAATCTCGGACAAAGCATGGATTTATTATCCCTGCTAGGGGTGGTGATGGTACCCATTGGGTGCTCCTTCATAAATGGTTGTCAGTTCGGCGATCACTCAGTCAATGCTCATTCGCAAGTACCATTGAAAAATAAATAAATAATATTTATTATTATTATTATATAAAGTATTTTACTGTTCAATAATTATTTTGTGCCAACATTAAATTTATATATACTAACCTATATGAAAAGTATTAAAAAGAAAAAAAGCAATAAAAGCAAAAAAGAAGCATTTGTAATTTTTATAGTAACGAAGAAAACTATTACTTTATATATTCATTTTCATTATAAATATTATATTGTAGGTAATAATATGATTATCAATTTTTAAAAAGGAGAAATTTATTTTACCCCCCCCCCCATTGCTATGTTATTGCATCAAATTTCTTTTATTGTTTCCCCATGCAATGTCAATAGCTAAAATATCGATTATGTCGATGTGCAAGAAAATCTTTCTGATTGTAAATATTTTACATATGGCATATATACAAATTATTAGATTTATAAATTTAATGCTGGCACCAAATAATTATTAAACAATAAAATACTTTACTATTAATATAAATAGTCATATTTAGCATGAGAATCTGTTAAAAAATTTATTCTAATGATCGAAATTCTTCAAAGTACATTACTGAAGAGCCTGTAATTTACAAACTTTAATTGAGAAAGACTCACGCTAGGGGGCGCATTTGCCGATAAGATGGATAAATTTATTATCAGCTCAGTTAGACCTTTAAGAGGATATATAGCATGTATAAATACCTTTTGAGCAGTTGGTGACCCTCCCTTGTTAGTTACTCTTTGTTCTTGTAAAGACTAATTCCACCAATTCTTCAAAATAAATTATAAAATAAAATGACTAATTTTATTAAATGAAAAAATAAATAAATAAAATAAAATATTTTTTACTCAAAAATGATAATCTGCATTATAGAAAGAGAAGAGAGAAAACTTTTTCGACATGTTTTGGTTCATTTTCACTGAAAATTAAATAAAAACCAGTTTACTGCAAAATTAATTATAATTTATTATTTATTATAATATATTTCTAATTTATTTATTTATTTATTTATTTATTATATATTTTTTAAAGAAAACTGTACGTTTATATACATAGATATAAAGTTATACGAGCTTAAATTATGGAGCTATTTGAATATTTTAAGACCAATATGCTAGTCATAGTACACAATCTATAGGACGTATTTTTAAGATTATCAGCTTAAAAGATATATTTTGAAAATTAGATTGTTTGACTTTATGAAATAAAATTAGTCATTTTCAAACAGCAGATATTTTTGTAACATTTCTCCTATCGCTAATATCACATACACAGTATAATGAAATTAAACAAACCAATTAAGTATAACAAAATTCATGTCCAGATTTTTAATTTTGTTTTGATTAGCATGTTTTCCTGAAGAAAGAAAGAAAGAAAAAAAAAAATCTGTTGTACAAAATAATGAAAGGAATTGTCGGAAAGACATTCGTAGATAAAGAATACGGGAAGTAGTGTCGGTAGATATATTTAAACTTCCGGCAAGTTGGCTTATGGCAGAAAGCAGATAATGAAATAATTTCATATTTGCTCTGCATCTCTCTCATCATAGATTTATTGCACACAACGATGTTTTTCTTTTCTAAATATATATATATATATATACATATATATATATTAAAAAAAGAAAAAATAAATAAAAGCCTTTGGTAAGTGAAGTTTGTTATTTTTAGTATTAGATAATAATAATCATTTTTAATGTTTTTATTCTTAATTTTTTAGTTAATGTTATAAAGAAAGCGTTCAAAATAATAATGATAATAACAGTAATAAATAACTTTTTTTTTTTTTTTTTTTAAAGATAATTAGGGCCTAGGGGGCTCTGCCTCTTGCTCGCTCCGCTCACCAACCCTCGACTGGCTTCGCTTATTAACTCCTGCGGAGTTTTACCCCTCTATTCCCTGCTTTGCCTTTCAGTGAATAGAAATATTTATAGTGTATAACACAAGACAAAAGCAGAACAATATTATAGAAATACCCATATTCAGCATCAAAATGAAATACATATACCACTTTTTACTTTCCAAACATACGTATGTAAGGAAAGTATTGTAATCATATCAAAAATCTGACTTTGCGATTTTGGTGTTTCTATACATTTTGAGGTCCGCTAAGTTCATTTTTACTATTTTTACGATGATGTATGTATGTGTGTGTCTATATGAGTGAACACGATAGCGCATAAACGCTTTGTTCGAATAAGCTGAAATTTGGTCGTATTTATAGGTCACCATAGCACGAACCCTATTGATTTTGGTGAATCTAGGATTTATAGTTTTTTTGACAGGGACACAAAGAAAAATTCTTTATCTATTATGGCCTATGGGCCTAAATTTTTTAAAGTGCGATAACGTATAAACGCCTTAGTTGTTTGAGTTGAAAATTTATACATATGTTATAAGTCACCATCGCACGAACTGTATAGATTTTGATGAATCTAAAACTTATAGTTTTTTTACAGGGACACAAGGAAACAATCTTTATCATTATAGTCTATGGGACCACATTTTTAATGTGCGATAGCGTCTAAATACCTTATTCAACTGAGCTGAAAGTTTATACACCTATTATAAATCACAGTCGTACGAACTGTACATATTTTGGTGACTCTAACACTTATAGTCTTTTCACAGAGACACAACGAACAATTCTTTATATGATCTATGGGCTCAATTTATTTGAAGTGCAATAGCGTAAGATTAACAATGGAGAAAAATACTCGAACACCCTACTGTAATTTTCACTTTTGTTTATTTAACTACTTGTCTTAGTTTAATTTGTTTATACAATCGTTAATTACTTAATGTTCGGAGAGTCGAATAAAGTCATTCTAATTTTTTTTTTTTTTTTTTTTTTTTTTATGTAATATTATGTTAAAAATCAGTAATTTTTTCAGAACAGAAAGGAATTCGTAATATCTAGACCATTTTGCGTTACAACTTTAGTATATGAACTCCCCTTGGCGGCCTTTAGTTTTTTGTCACTATTTGGCGATGAATTTTTTGGTATAATTATTTATTTATTTATTTATTTAATGCCTATACTTTTTACTATTGAATTTTTTAGTTAATTTAGGGCAATATATAATACTCTAAATATATATTAATGTACGGCTAATTAATAATTTTACACATTCGACAATATCTGAAAAGAAATGTTTATTATTATTTTAATTTGGAAAAATCTCCTACAGCTTCAATTTTTATTTCTCTCCTGCTTACAGCTTAAAATAGCGAAGCATAAAATGTGCTCGATTCTCTAAGAGTTATAAATGACGATTTTTTTTTTTTTTTTCGTCATAGCTAAAAATATGAAATGTATCATAGAAATGTTTAATTCTGTTATTTAAAAAAATTATCAATGCGAAATTAGAAGATGCTGTCAGGGAAGGAAAGGAAAAAACAAGACAAATAACTATCATGTTCTTGTCCATCACAAAACTTTCTTCTATATTTTCCGGATAAAAACTCCTACAGAACAAATTATTTATTATTAAGATTATTTTTTATGTGTACAGCAGAGGATTTTCCTCTCAGAGAAATATGACGCTAAACATCCAAAGAAATTCAAAATTCAATCTATCTTAGAAAATGTTTTTTTTACTTTCTCTTACCCATAGAGAGTCGAGAAAGTATTGTTTTAGGGTCAAATTTTCGAACGTGAGTTTTTGTTATATTTACTTACATGTTCTGAGGTCCCCTGAATACGAAAATCATGTTTTTAGCGAATGATCTGTGTGTCAGTCTGTGTGTCTGTTATCAGTATATCTCAAGAACAAATAGCAGAAATTCTAAACTGGGTATTCTAAAATTGTGCATCATATAGAGATGCTACAGTAAGCTTTTCGTTGACATGAAGCAAATGGTTCGTGTACAAGGACACTCAAAAGTATTCAATAAATTTGACCATTTGCTAAAAACTATGGGGGAAATTGCAGGTAAGTAGAGTTTAAATCTATAGACTGCACTAAACCAAATGAAACGAATATATATTTTTTGTAATAGAGATAGTTAACTGGGAAAAAAATTTTGTGTATGTAGGAGCCTCGCCTCCCCCCCCCCTGGCGGGGAAGTCCCCCTCGAGGGGAGTAAATTTTCATGATGGGTATCTTTCAAAAGAGCAATGAAACGGGGGGTTGAGGGGGACGGTAGCCCCCCCCTCAAAAAAAAAAACAAAAAAAAACAGAACTAATTATCCTATAAAACTCATCCGAAGCCTAATTTGAATTGTTTAACACAGGTTTACATAACAGTACTTGTTATCTTACCTCTTAATCTGCAACCTGTATTTATAGTATTAAATTTCAGGGTAAGAGAAAGTAGTGTGAGTGACACACCAGACTATTTTTTTTATTCTAATGAAAAAAAAAATCGATAGCTTTGTTTTACAGTATCGCATTTCTTTCGATCTGTGGTTAAATTATTCGTTTTAAAGTTACTAACAAGTTCTTTTGGAAAATACTCATACTGAAAATTTACACGCACACACCGGAAAGGGGAGCGATACTCCAACCTATGTAACAAAATTTATTACTTTCATCAATTCTTTTTTATTTTATAATGTTTCGTTAAAAATAATTATAACTATGCACATTATGAAATTTTGTCCTATACGACTATATTCAATATTATAATAATGAATTGAAATAACATAAAACAGGATGGCAACGCCACATTTGGGCGATTTTCCCCTCAAAAATAAACAGTCACCAATTTATGTGAAGGGACAACTACATATAAATTTGTATGAAATTCTGAGGATTAGTTTTGAACTAGAGTTGCCAAAATTTTTTTGTCACATACAGACAGACAAAACGGTCAAACCGTGTTCTTGTTCTCTCAAAACGTGTAAGTTCATCGAAAACTAGTTGTCAAAAAATTTTACAATACCAATAATTTTTTCTATTGAATATGAAAGAAAGTAATAGTAATAACTATAATCTGGTGTGTCACTCACGCGACTTTCTCTTACTCTGAAATTTATTACTATAAATACAGATTGGAGATTAAGAGGTAAGATAACGAGTACTGTTATGCAAACCTATGTTAAAGCAATTCAAATTAGGCTTCGGAACAGCTTTATTTGACAAGTAATTCTGTGTGAGGGGGGGGGGGGGTACCGCCCCCTCAACCCTCCGTTTCATTACTGTACCTACATTTGTATAGAATTCGAATCTGTTATTAAATTCAAAAGTTCATTTAAAATTATTGAAACAACATTCACACGCAACATTCCTTGAAACTTGTCAATCTTGATCAAACTTTTCTAGTAATAAACACATTAACTTTAAAATACTGCATTTGGATCGCCTAAACTTATTTGTTTTTAATTTATTCTAACATACACAGACAAAGGCTAAACGTTAAAAACTTGAGTTCGGTATTCAGGAAGCCTCAAAATGTCTAAATATACAAAAAACTAAGCGATGAATATTTAGCTTAAAATAATACATTATTTACCACATGGCTATGAGGAATTAATTTCAATTCCTGAGCAGCTTTTCTGGACATGGGAAAATATTACAATAAAGCACTTCCACTAACAATAAAAAAGAATGTTATGGCTTCAATATTGGCAGCCCTGTGTATCTTCTAAAAGTTATGTACACATCACGTGGAGGACATAAATATAATCCTATATTAATAACACACGGCACAACCTAAGTACACTTCCATCAATTTTCAAGTATTGTCGTACTATAATCTAGTTCTTTTGTATAGCCCTGTAAACAAACAGTGAATGATTTCTATACCATATTCTACATGAAACACACAACAAATAACCAAATGAAATGAATATATATTTTTTATATGCGTAAAAACATGTCTCATGTAGAATATGGCAGGGAAGGGAAATCATTCAATGTTCATTTACATGGGCTACACAAAAGAACTTAGATTGTAGTGCGACAATAGCTGAAAATTGATGGAAATGCAGTGGCGGATTTAAGGGGGGGGGGGGGCTAGGGGGCTGAAGCCCCCCCCCCCCCGAAACACTGACATTCACAATTGAATATTGCAATTGTAAATTTTTTATTGGTCTAGAATAGCTCTTTGAAAAATCTTAGCCCCCCCCCCCCCCCAAAAGTCAAGTTCTGGATCCGCCACTGTGGAAATGCATTTCAGGTTGTGCAGCATATTATTACTATAGGATTCATCAGAAAAATGGTTCCAGATTAGTTGCAATCAATAATTTTAGAAGTTTGGTGTCTATGTTTCACCATTTTTATAGAACAATTTTAGCAGTAAGAATCACTAAAATGGGGAAAATTAGAACCGAAATATATATATATATATAAATTTTCGGCTAAATTTGCCTAATAAAATTAATTGTGACACCATTTGTTCAGTGAAACGTTGAACTATTATATTTAACAGTGTGGGTCAATTTCAGGTCAGGTAAGCGCGTTTCGTAAAAAATGGCTCTGCGGGTTTTCTTCAAACTTGCTCTAGAACCCTTTTAGATTTTCTTTCGTATGTAATTGTTGTTTCCTGCTAAGTTTAAATGAAAATCGGAAATGGGACTAAAAGTTGGTATCTCAAAAATGGCTCTAATAATTTACTTCAAATCTGCTACATTATCCCTGTTTTAGATGTCCTTTCGCATGTATTACTTAGTTACTACAGGAAAAATGGTAGACGTCCTGAGTAGGTAGGTCAGTTTTACTTTTCCGAAATGGGTGTTTCAAAAAACGGATATATCGACCTTTTTTTTTTAAATTTGTTTGCTATGTATACTCTTTTTTTTTATATGCTTTTAGGATGTATACTTTAGTTTGCGCTTATAGGGAAAATTGTTAAGTGCCTAATTTATTAGTGTGCTCAGAAAACAAAAAATTGACTTATCTCCAAAAACAATTTATAATATACAGGCAGTAGTGGATAATGGAAGTCATGCTGTTTTTACACACCAGATCTATATAGATATTATTTTTAATAAACATCGAAAAGAAATTCTATTAAAATCATTTACTTACATTCTTCTTTTCTCTTTCCCATGTATAGTAAAGAAAGTATTGTTCTGAATCGAATTTTTGAAGCCGAGCTTTTGATACATTTACTCGATTTCAGGTCCCTGAATGCGAATATCAAGTTTTTAGTGGTTGGTCTGTGTGTGTATCCGTTATCAGCATATCTCAAGAACAAACATTAGCAGGAAGTACAAATTCAGTATTTTAAATGTGTACCATATGATGAAACTAC
Organism: Salticus scenicus; assembly: GCA_963930645.1. Lineage (NCBI taxonomy): Eukaryota > Metazoa > Arthropoda > Arachnida > Araneae > Salticidae > Salticus > Salticus scenicus. Next base: position 310,858,716 of record OZ005648.1, read on the forward strand.
TTGAAACTTTTCCTTGAGATCGGACAAATGATTCGTGTACAGGGACTTACAAAAGTATAAATATATATATATGTGTGTGTGTGTGTGTGCGTGTGTGTATATTAATAACAGCCTTAAATGTTTTATGTATATAGTTAAATTATATTATTTAAATGTGTGAACTCTAGTCCCCTTCATACAGAAATTTATTACAAATTAAACTGTTTCTAAAACTATTTTGAACTGTTATTTAAAGTATTTATAACAGTAAATGTGAAATACAGATTTCTTATCTTCCACACCATCTTAGACTGTAATAATATATCAATAATAATGTAGGGTAAGAGAAAGTAGTGTGAGTAGCCCCACGAGATAATTTAAATAAGATTTATTAATACTATTTTTTAATAGAAATCTTCGATATTAACTTTCTGATTTTTTTTTTTTGAAGTTCACTATATTATAAAATTCTAGTATGAAATCTCTCGCGATAAACAGAAAAATTGGCAACTATGAAAAGTCAGTAAACTACACAAAACTATTAAAATTTACAAGTACGGGCCTCCATTGCTCTGCGTACTTCAAGGGCGTGTACCGCGCTTATAATTTTTTTTATAACCTTCAAAGGAATATATGACATGTAGAAATTGGCAGTTTATAAAAATCTTCATTTCTCCCCATCTATTTAAAACTCGCAGACCCCGCAGTCTCTTTAGCAGATCTGAGCAACTTGGTACATGTTATAATTATGGAATACTTTTTTTCTGTCAAAAGAAAAATTGAATGTGTAAGCTTTTTATTTTTATTGGCATGAGCATGGTAAATTTAATATTTTTAAAGCTATAATGTAGTATCAGTTTTACCAAATGCATGTACACAGGTTTAATTATTTCTAGAGTTTTATTTTAATTTTATTATTAACTTGTATATTTATTTTTATGATAAAAAATGTAGTGAACGTGTAAACATTTTGTTTTCATTGACTTTAGCGTAGTATTAAATTTAATAATTTTAAAGCTATTATATAAGATTTTTAATTAACATATTTTAAACTAATCTAATTTTGGAAGTTAAATGGTAAATTCGATTTCAATGGTGCAAACTGTAAACAATAACAATAATAATGAGGATTTTTATACATTTACCACCTAAATACCTATGCTTAGCAACGGAGCATAATTGATCAGTTTTAATTACACTATTTGTAAATTTATATTTGTTTATTTTCTAAATATATTTCGAGTTACTATCCTAAATCCATTTATTTTCATAAGAAATTTTTATATTTTTTTTTTAGTAAACACTGATAGCTTAATTTTTTTCATATTTTATTATATTATTATTATTTTTTTAATGTGATATTGAGAATAAAACTGGCTTTTTTTTTTTCTTTTTCTTTTTTTTTTTTTTTTGGGGGGGGGGGGGTGTTATTTTTGTTATTTAGTTTGTTATTTAGTGTTATACTACTTCTCTAATATGGAAATCGTCTGCATTATCATGAAAGATAATTTTAATAAATTATTTTTACTGAGTGAATTTGTATAGGAAAATATAGAAGAAAGTCATGTAGTGGCCACAACGTACTAGTTACGTTCTTCTATATTCAATAGAAGAAAGTATTGGATTTGTAAAAATTTTCGACCTCGGGTTTTTGATGGATTTACACGTTTCGAGAGCTGTAGAACACGATTTGACCATTTTTAGTCTGTCCGTCTGTCTGTGTGTGTGTCTGTGACAAAATTTTGTGGCTACTGTATCTCAGGTATTATTACTGCACAGAATTTCATACAAATTGGTATGTAGTTAAACATTTACATAAATTAGTGCCTATCAACTTTTGGTAAAAATTGTCTAAAAGGTTGCGTTGCCATCCCGCTTTTTCTAAATTTTTAACATGGTGGTATAGGACAAAATTTTACATAAATGTGCATAAAGAGAATTATTTTTTAATAATCATTATGAAATTTAAAAGACTTATTTGTAATGGAGAAAGTCAACTGGGGAAAAAAAATTGTGCACGTAGGAGCAATAACAGTAAAATAAAATGTTTAGCTTAAATAAATAAAGGAGGAAAAAAAAATATTCCCGTTGGTAGCATTGAACTTGGGTCCTCCGCATGGTAATGATTCACTCTTCCGTCCACGCCACTGGAACGTTGTCTGTATTGCGTAATAACTTTTATAAATTTTTTTCTCGAACGCCTCCCCCCTGGAGGGGAGAAGTTCCTCCTCGAGGGTAGCAAATTTTCATGATGGGTATCTTTTAAAAGAGCTCGCCAATACCTTTAAAACGAATGGTTGAACCATTGATCTGCGATAATTTAAAATAAAGTTATTGATTTTTTTTTTCATTTTTAACAAAATATTTTTTTTTTTTTTTTATGTAATATTGAGAATAAAATTGACACTTTTTGGATATTTAGTGTTATACTACTTCTCTAATATGGAAATCGTCTGCATTATCATCGAAGATAATTTTTTTAAATAATAATTTTAATAAATTATTTTTACTGAGTGAATTTTATAAGAAAATATAGAAGAAAGTCATGTGGTGGCCACAGCATACTAGTTTTAGGCTGATTTCTTTAGAAATCGACCTACTGCAATTACTTCGTTTATCTATCTATATATATAAAAGAGCAGAGTCTGTGTGTGTGTGTGTCCGCTATAGAATACTAGGCCGTTTCACCGACGGGATCAAATTTGGCACGGTTAATGTTTACGACCCGAGAAAGACAACGCCGCAAGCGATTTTACAAAATTCGCCCCCCAAGAGGGGGAAGGGGGGGGGGGCAAAACGTAATTTCACAAAATCCTTCATATCTCAAACAAAAAAACAGATATCCGTAAAATTTTTGCTTTTAAATATAGCTAATACAAATGTCTAAAAATCGGTTTCTGGAATTTTTGAAATTCGGTCCCCAAGGGGGGCGGGGGGGGGGCAAAACTTGATTTCACATGCGTAAAACGTGATTTCGCATAATCCTATATATCTCAAACAAAAGAAAAAATAGATATACGTGAAATTTTTCCTCTAAAATATAGCTAATGCAACTATCTAAAAACCAATTTCTGGAATTTTAGAAATTCAGCCCCCAGGTGGGGCAGCAAGGAGGGGGGGGGGCTATGGAGCAAAAACAAATAGAAGTACAGTTAGGCCGTTCAAAATTGGTACAGATAGGTTTTAAAGGCCTGCAAGTCGAATGGGGATATTTTCGATTGTGTAAAGTTATTAGGAGGACAAGAAGGGGGGAGGGGAGGGGGGGGGGCAAAAAAATAAAAATAGTGTCAGATCGTTCAAAATTGGTACGTAGAGGTTTTCGATACTTACAAATCGATTGCGGATATTTTTGAATTTGTAAAATTATTAGGATGGGCGGGTAGGGGGTGGGGCGGTAAGGGGAGCTATGGGGCAAAAACAAATAGAAATACAGCTAGGCCGTTCAAAATTGGTACAGATAGGTTTAAGAGTCCTGCAAGTCGAATGGGGATATTTTCGATTGTGTAAAGTTATTAGGAGGGGCGAGAAGGGGGATGTGAGAGGGGGGGGGCAAAAAAATAAAAAAAAACAGTTAGATCGTTCAAAATTGGTATATAGAGGTTTTCGATATTTACAAATCGATTGCGGATATTTTCGAATTTGTAAAATTATTAGGAGGGGCGGTAAAGGGGGGGCTATGGGGCAAAAACAAATAGAAATACAGTTAGACCATTCAAAATTGGTACAGATAGGTTTTAGAGGCCTGCAAGTCGAATGGGGATATTTTCGATTGTGTAAAGTTATTAGGAGGGGCGAGAAGGGGGGGAGGGGGGGCAAAAAAATAAAAATAGTGTCAGATCGTTCAAAATTCGTACGTAGAGGTTTTCGATACTCACAAATCGATTGCGGATATTTTTGAATTTGTAAAATTATTAGGAGGGGCGGTAAGGGGGGGGCTATGGGGCAAAAACAAATAGAAATACAGTTAGGCCGTTCAAAATTGGTACAGATAGGTCAAAGAGACCTGCAAGTCGAATGGGGATATTTTCGATTGTGTAAAGTTATTAGGAGAGGAGGGGAGGGGAGGGGGGGGTAAAAAAATAAAAATAGTGTCAGATCGTTCAAAATTGGTACATAGAGGTTTTCGATACTTACATATCGATTGCGGATATTTTTGAATTTGTAAAATTATTAGGAGGGGCGGTAAGGGGGTGGGGCGGTAAAGGGGGGGCTATGGGCAAAAACAAATAGAAATACAGTTAGGCCGTTCAAAACTGGTACAGACAGGTTTTAAAGGCCTGCAAGTCGAATGGGGATATTTTCGGAAGTGTAATGTTATTAGGAGGGGCGAGAAGGGGGATGTGAGAGGGGGGGGGCAAAAAAATAAAAAAAACAGTTAGATCGTTCAAAATTGGTATATAGAGGTTTTCGATATTTACAAATCGATTGCGGATATTTTCGAATTTGTAAAATTATTAGGAGGGGCGGTAAGGGGGGGGGGCTATGGGCAAAAACAAATAGAAATACAGTTAGGCCATTCAAAATTGGTACAGATAGGTTTTAGAGGCCTGCAAATCGAATGGGGATATTTTTGAAAGTGTAAAGTTATTAGAAGGGCCGGGGAGGGGGGGCAGAGGGGCAAAAAAAATAGAGTTAGATCATTCAAAATTGGTACATCGAGGTTTTCGATACCTACAAATCGATTGCGGATATTTTTGAATTTTTAAAATTATTGGGAAGGGCGGGAAGGCGGGAGGGAGCGGAAGGGTAAAAAAATAAAAATGGAGATAGATGGTTCAAAACTGGTGCATAGAGGTTTTTGATACTTACAAATCGATTGCGGATATTTTCGAATTTGTAAAATTATTAGGGCGCTCATATATATGCATTCGCGCGTGCGCATCGCGCACGGGTCTACGCTGCCGAAGGCAGTGGGGACCCGGTGCGACATTTTTCCCGATCAGAGGTTTTTTTTTTTTTTTTTTTTTTTCACATGATAAAAATTAATGCAATTTTGAGAATTCATTAATTATAATGATTCATTTAAAAATAGTGACCAGCGAAGCGGGCGTAGCCTGCTAGTATATATATATCTATCTGTCTATCTATAATAAAAATTTTGTCATCACGATAACTCCCGAAATAATACTCCAAATCGAACCAAATTTGGACAGCGAACTGATCTTATAAATATCTTGGATGAGTTCGTTAACCAAGTTGCTCCGACTTTTTGTTTTCAAGTGGCAGCCACTTGAATATTTTAAACCTACATTGTAAAAAGCGTGTTTAATGCAAGATTTGCTTGAATTTTGATGTAAATATAGACCACATAAGGGTATCAATGAAGTTTATTAATGAACTTTATCCGCCATTTTTAATAAAGTGGCGGATATCTTAAGTTAAGCGGGGCCACTTGAAATCAGCTACCACTTGAAAATTTAAAACTCCAATAACTTCCTAAATAATACTTCAAATCGAACCAAATTTGGACACTGCCTTAACTTATCTTATAAATATCTTAGATGAGTTTGTTAACCAAGTTGCTCCGCCATTTTGTTTTCAAGTGGAGATCACTTGAAAATTTCAAATTCAAATTGTAAAAAGCGTATTCCGGATTTGTTTGAATTTTGATTGATACATAGATTATATAAGTGTTTCAATGAGCTCTATCCGCCATTTTTAATAAAGTGGCGGATATCTTAAGTTAAGTGGAACCACTTGAAATCAGGCTACCACTTGAAAATTTATAATCACTATAGCTTTCGAAATAATACTCCAAATCGAACCAAATTTGGACAGCGAATTTATCTTACAAATATCTTGAATGAGTTTGTTAACCAAGTTGCTCCGCCATTTTGTTTTCAAGTGAAGACCACTTGAAAATTTCAAATTCACATTGTAAAAAAGTATTTAAGATCTTGTTTGCTTGAATTTTGATATATACATAGACCATATAAGGGTATCAACTAAGTTTATTAATGAACTTTATCCACCATTTTTAACGAAGTGTTATATATTAAGCGGGACAACTTGAAATCAGGCTACCACTTGAAAATTTATAATCACGATAACATTTCTGATTCAATTCGAACCAAAGTTAGACAGTGAACTTATCGTATAAATATCTTGGATGAGTTCACTGGGCAACTTGTTCCGACATTTTGTTTCCAAGTTGCGGCCACTTGAAATCAGGCTGCCATTTGAAAATGTGCCATCACGATAACTTTTAAAATACTAAACTGATTCAAACCAAAGTTGGATAGTGAACTTACAGTTCAAATATCTTGGATAAGTTTGCATGGTAGCTTGCGGCCACTTGAATATTTGTCATAAGAACTTTTGTAATACTAAATCAATTCACATCAAATTTGGGTAGTAGAAGTAGATTTACCATTCATATATCAGAGATAAGTTCGCTGGGCATCTCACTCCGCTTTTTTTTTTTTTTTTCCAAGTGGTGCCACTTGAAATTACGGTAATTTCTTATCACGATAATTTTTGAAATACTGATTTAATTTGAACTAAAGTTGGACATTGAACTTATCATACAAATAAATATCTTGTATCATTTCGCTGGACAAGTTGCTACGCCATTTTGTTTTCAAGTTGCAATCATTTAGACTGCCACTTGAAAAGTTGTCATAACAATAACTTTTGAAACACTGCACTGATTCGAACAAAAGTTTGACAGTGAACTTATGCTTTAAATATCTTGGACGAGTTTGCTGTGCAACTTGCTCCATTATATTGTTTCCATGAGGTGACCACTTGAAAATTTGTTATCACAGTAACTTTTGAAATACTTAATCAATTCAAAACAAAGTTGAAAAATGGATTTATCATTCAAATATCACCAAGTCCTTTAATAATTTGTAGCCGCCATTTTGTTTTAAAATGGCAGCTACTTGATAAAGAGAAAGAAATCAACCTATCCTTCCGAATGAGCCGAAAGGACTTTTATTTATTTATTTATTTTGTTGCAGTCAGGTTTTATTTTTAATATATTTTAAAATGTGCTTTTTTTCTTTACAGATGAACATCACGTCATACCTGGGATAATATTTTAAGCATCATCTTGTAAAGTTTGTGAACAAGTCAATGTGACTGATCATGCATTCGTTTTCTGTCATTATCTGTGTTGCACTCTTTTATCCAAGTGTTCAAGAAATAGATTTTAAAAACTTTCCACATGAACCCGAAACTAAGTACTTCGGCTTTGCTTACCCGTCAAAAGAAAAACAAAATGATACATTAAACATTTTGAATGATAATTCTGAAATTAGAAACAATGTCTCGCAATATGAAAATGATATGATTGAAGAACAACGTCTAGAGTCGACTTCAAATACTCTTGCTAGTGATATTATTAAAACGGAGGTGTTAAATTCTACATCAACTTCATCATCACCTGTACCTCCAACCAAAAACACTGTGAGCACTCAGGAAGAGATTACTGTAACTGAAATTTTTAACAATGAATCTAATTCACCAAATTCAGTGCCCCATTCTTCTGTTAGCCCATCCAGTTCTACAGGACAAACAAAGCCAAGCATTAAAACAACAAGCTCAGGTAGTATCACAAAAGAAGAAATAACCGTATCTTCAACAGAAGATGAAGAACAAGAAGGTGTAGTACTAAACGAGCCATCAAGCACAGAAAATACAAATACTACAGCCTCAAAAGAAGGTTAGCAACTTTTCTAAATATGTATTTTATAATTTTAATTATACAGGGTATTTAAAAGCTAACATAATTAGTACTTTTTTTTTTTTTTGGCTGGGGGGGGGGGGGGCGCATATATAAATTATTATGTATGGCTTAAGAAACCGTTAACAAATATGCTATACTGTTCCTTTTCCTTCTTTTAAAGAGAAATATAATTAAATTCTATTATGTGATACAAATTAAAGAATAGAGATAGGCCTACTGTAAATCTAGCTTTATAAAAAAAACCTGATTGTGCATTTAAATATGATTATTATTATTATTATTAAGTATAAAATCTGTCATGTGTAATTACTCGAGCACTAGCTTACAAACAGCACTTATCCACAGTACATCCCAAGGATGTCTTGGGAAGAATTGTTGTTAGGGTTTTAAATTATAAAATATCAACACATGGGTGGTTTTGAATTAATTAAATATTTTTGTTCTATAAAATCTGTAATTTTCAGCAAATTTAAAGTTTTCTTGAACTGAACCCTAATCACATATTTATAGACAATTTTTGTTAAAATCAATTGTGTCGTCTTGTAGCAAATTGACCATCTCCAAAAAATAAAATTTTGGGGAAAAGCTGATTTTCTTTCATTTTATAGTCATTAAGGGTAAGGCAGTATGTTTGAAAACTCAAAAGAATGTGACAGGAGCACGTGAAGGGAGGCTAGTACTCTAGGCAAACAATTATATAGTAGCCACATTACATTTTTTATAGCTACTTTTAAATATAAATGTAAAACGAATCAATAAAATTCACGAATTTTTCCTTTTTAACGCTGATTCTCGAAATATGTGATTTTTTTTTTTTTTTTTTTTTTTTTTTTTTGTGGCCAATAGCCAAAATGCATGATTTTTTCGTTTTGATTTGATAAAATCACATTTTTATTAAGTTTTTTTTTTTTTTTTTTTTTTTTTTTTTTTTATACACAATAACTTTGCATTGTGTTATTGAAATATGAAATCACTTTGCCACTAATAATCAAAATATGGGGTAAAAGTGTTTTGAGCTGTCGGCACCACTATTTTCATTTAGAAATATTTTGTTTGTTTTTACTTTAATATTTTGTGATTAAAAAAGACAGAGAATACGATTAAAATTCATTGGTGGAAAAGCTCGTCAAAAGACAGAACTCTTTCACTCCTGATCAAAATGTACATTCGATGATGCAAATAATTGCAGAAATAGACTATTATTTCATCGCAAATCGATAAAATTCAACCTTTTTACTGTTATTCATCGAAATACGCAACAGTTTAACGGTCCATTACTGAAATGCATAACCATTTTCTTTTTGTATAAAGCAAATAATTGCCGAAATATACAATTTTTTTTTTATCGCTAATTGAAAAAATTTGCGATTCTTCAAAGCCATTTCCTGAAATATGCCATAATTTTTCAGCTTAATAATAAAATAAGGAAACATCTCACAGTTCGCTTACAAAATTTACGTTTAATAACAATCGATTGCTAAAATAGGCTATTACTTCGCTCAAAAACTTCTTCAAACACCATAAGATTAAAATAAGTACTACCGGTTTCGAAAAGATGTGGCCTTTCTTCTTCAGGTGCCTTGGAAGCAAGAGTCTTGATACTGTCTTGGAAGCAAGAGTCTTGCGTTTGACTCCAAGGCAGTAGCACATATTTTGCACCTGAAGAAGAAAAACCATGTCCTTTCGAAACAGGTAGTGCTTACCTTAATCTTATGGTGTGTGAAAAAGTTTTCAAGAAAAAAAAAAGTTTTTTTTTTTTTTTTTTTTTTTTCAGAAAAATCATTTTTTGAATGTAATAAATAAGAATAGCCAAAAGAAGTTTGAAAGTCGAACATTTTTTTTTTTTTCTTCTGACTATATGTTTATGTATTTTTTAGATAAATTTAACTTTTAGAAGCTATAGATTTTTTTTTTCTTTTGTTTCAATTATCACAACCTGTGTTATTCTTATGGTGATCTGAGTTAGTTAAACAAAATTCATGCCATGCACTTAATACAGAAATATTCCATAACTAATTACAATTTTTTTTTAAGAAAAAGCAAAGAAAGGCACAAAAAAAAAAAAAAAAAAAAAATGAAATCCAACAATAGTTGTTCTCTAAATATATTTCTTAATCATGCTCTCCTATTTTTTTTATTCAGGACTAACTTTGACTCTATTTTTAAAATTCTAAAATCACAAGTAAACTAGTTGGCATACGTGGACTCTGCTCAGTTCCCTATCATATTTATGTTCTCACAAATTTCTAGTGGGAGACATATTATAATCATGTTAAAAGAAATGAATTTGACCAAAGCTTGATAAAGTGACAGAATGAAATCCCCGCCTTATAGGCTATCCACCATTCACTTCGATATATTTATCTTATTCTAATCTATTAATTTATTTTATCAGGGTCAATTCTGTTGTTTAGTTTTCATGCTACTATTTACAATGCAATAATCCTCAAAATTCATATTTATATGAAAAATTTACAATTTCGCTACGTTGATAAAATCGTAAATTACGAAATTTTCCTATTAGAATGTATTCAATCATGTTCAAACAAATATCATAAATGTAATTTTGAAGTTGTCTAATGTATTTATGATCGTCAAAATGGAAGCTTATGCTCAATTTTGCCTTATTCTGCCATTTTAAGTAAATCGTAAATTCCAAATAGCTTACGAATTTTTTAAATTGGAAAAATCATAGTCTATGATATTCATGCCAGTATCCAAAATAATATTTCAAAAGTGGTTTGACATCTTTACGATGAAAATATCCCTCAAGATTGACGTTTATGTGAAATTTTGCTCTGTTCTGCCATGTCAAGAAATTCGTAAATTTCCAATAACTTACGAAATTTTTATATTAGAAAATTCATAGTCATTAATATTCATGCCAGTGTTTTAAATAATATTTTAAAAGTAGTCTGACATCTTTACGATGAAAATATCTCTCAAAATTGACGTTTATGTGAAATTTTGCCCTATACTGCCATGTTAAGAAATTCGTAAATTTCCAATAACTTGCGAAATTTTCAAAGTAGCATATTTATAATTACTGATGTTCATACCGGCATCAAAACTGATATTTTAAAACTGGTCCGACATTTTTACAGTAAAAAGTTTCCATTTAATGCACGTTTAAGTGAAATTTTGTCCTATTCTCTCATGTTAAGAAAATCGTAAATTTCTCATAACTTACGAAGTTTTTTAATTCGTATGTTGCAAATAAATAGGGTTCTTGCCAGTATCGAAAGTAATATTTTAAAACTGATCTGACCTCTCTGCGATCATTTGTTCGTGAGATATCATGTTAATAGACTAACAAACTAACAGACTAACACACTAAAGGACTGACACACTAACGGACACCCTACCGACAGACACCATACAAATTTTGTCATTTTCGGATTCCTCACACCTGAAAACGTATAAAAAAGTAAAAAAACCGAGGTCAAAAATTTTCACGATTACCTACAGTCGGCTGTAAAATTATTCGAGCACTAGCCAATAATTCCTATATTTAAAAAGTACACTCAAGACTGTTTTGCTAAGTACATCCTTGTCGAATCATGTTCTTACTGATTAAGAACATGACTCGACAAGGATTTATTTAACAAAGCTGTAGTAAGTGTACTTTTTTTTGGCAAGGATTATTGCTAGTGCTCGAATAATTTTGCAGCCGACTGTAAGTTCCCTATACCTATAATATGATAAGGAACTAAAAAGGCAAAGGTTAATTTTTTTTTAACATTGTAACCAATAAAATACATATACAAAAATTTTGCAATTAAAAAAAAAAAAAAAAAACTTGTTACTTACAAAAGATATTTCTAAATTTCTATTACACAGTTATCTTAACAATTGCCGAAAAGTTGAAGGAAAGAAAAGACTCCTTAAATCAAAGTACATTAAACAAAAGTTCTTGAAATAAGATGAGCAGTTTTCATTTTTTACTTATGATGATTTATGGATATGCAACCTTTCTATCTATAAACCTTAATTATGTAATATAGCTCATATTGAAGTAAAGCAACTTTTGATGATGCTTAATACAAAGATTTCGAATTAGTTCTTCATCAATTAGCAATTTATATATTCTTGTTTAGACAGGCATTTTAGCTCCTCATCACACTATAGGTATGGGGAACTTAGGTAATCGTGAAAATTTTCGACCTCAGTTTTTTTTACTTTATTACATGTTTTCAGGTGTGAGGAATCCGAAAATGACAAAATTTGTATGGTGTCCGTCTGTAGGATGTCTGTTAGTTTGTTAGTCTGTGTATACGATATCTCAAGAACAAATGTTCGCAGAGAAGTCAGATCAGTTTTAAAATATTACTTTCGATACTGGCAAGAATCCTATTCATTTGCAACATTCTAATTAAAAAACTTCGTAAGTTATTATAAATTTACGATTTTCTTAACATGGGAGAATTGGGCAAAAATTCACTTAAACGTCCATTAAGTAGGAAATTTTTATTGTAAAGATGTCAGGGCAGTTTTAAAATATCAATTTTGAATTCGGAATGAACATCATTAACTATAAACATGCTACTTTGAAAGTTTTGCAAGTTTTTTGGAATTTACGAATTTCTTAACATGGCAGAATAGAGCAAAATTTCACATAAAAATCAATTTTGAAGGGTATTTTCATTGTAAAGATGTCAAACCACTTTTGAAATATTATTTAGGACACTGGCATGAATATTATTGATGATGAATTTTCCAATATAAAAAATTCGTGAGTTATTTGGAATTTATGATTTACTTAACATGGCAGAATAGGGCAAAATTGAGCATAAACGTCCATTTAGAGGATCATAAATATCAGACAACTTCAAAATAACATTTATGATACTTGTTTGAACATGATTGACTAGAAATATTCTAATAGGAAAATTTCCTAAGTTATTCGTAATTTAAGATTTTATCAACATAGCAAAATTGAAAATTTTTCATATAAAAAGGATATTTTGAGGATTATTGCATTGGAAATAGTAGCATAAAAACTAAACAGCGGAATTGACCCTGATAAAATAAATTAATAGATTAGTATAACATAAATATATCGAAGTGAACAGTGGATAGTCTATTAGGCAGGGATTTCATTCTGTCATTGTGCCAAGTTTTGGCAAAATTAATTTCTCTTAACATGAATATAATATGTCTCACAAAAGAAACTTATGAGAACATAAATATGATGGGGAACTGAGCAGAGTCCACCTATGCCAACTAGTTTAGTTTCCTATTGTACGATAGGTGTGGGAATTTTTGGTATTTGTGAAAATTTTCAACCTCAGTTTTTTTGACATTTTTACAAATTTTGAGGTATGAGGAATCCTAAGATGGCAAAAAAAGATGCGGTATCTGTTTTTAAGTTAGTCAGTTTATTGTTAATTTGTGTAGACTTTTTTTTAAGATTGAATGATGGTTAAAAATTTAGACCAGTTTTAAAATAGTATCTCTTATGATAGTGGTGATTCAATGATCCCCTGATTACAATGTTCTAAATTGTAAACTTTGTAAATTCACACAAAATTTAAAATTTTCATAGCACAGCTGAACAGGACAAAATTTCACATAAATATCCCTTATGAGAATTACTGCATGATAAATTTAATACAAAATTGACATTATAAGATTAAGTAGCAGATCAGTATAAGGTAAATGTGTCAAGGTGGCTGGTAGGAACCCTAGTTGGTGGAGAATTTCAGTTTTTGACTGTAAAATGGCCATCAGCAGAATTCATTGCTCTAATTTTGAATATAGTATGTTATGTTCTATAGTAAATATTTCTGAGAGCAAACATATGATGGAGAATAGGGCAGTTATTACCTATACCAGCTAGCTTTTGTTTGTAGCACTATTTAGTAAACATCTGAATACAATGCTAAATCTTCTATTTGTAAAAATTATAACTCAAAATAAAACAATTTTTTTATATAAACTGTTTTGCTAAATAAAATTCAGTATCAGTTGCTTATTATTTTGCTTATTTTATCGAAAAAAGTCTTATAAAATTTAAAAAAAAAAAAAAAAAAAAAAAAGTGGGCAAAATTGTGGGTTTTTTAGAAAAACCCATTGGATCCAGCCAGCCAACCCTGCAACTTTCGCTCCTCCTTGCATGGATAATTGTCATTAATGATGAGTTCTGTGAATGAAACAATTTTTTCAGCTTTAGATGACAAATACATTCCTCCACTGAAATCTTTTAAAATCGTGATAGTGTTCAAAGTTAAAATAAATAAATAAATAGTAAAAAATTAACAGTGAGAGAAACCCGATTCCACCTTTTTTTACATCTTGGGGAGCAATAATTCTGTAAGTTTCTTAAACTATGGTGATTCCATAGTTGTTGGCAGATATGGTATTTTATTCCCTGCTTTTGAATTTTTAAAAATAAATTATAAAATAATCTCCACATTTGGCAACTGAGGTTTGAATTTTTGATAGCCATTTTCAATGTAATGTTTGGCGGTTGCTAATCTAGAGCTTTAAGGGAGGGGTTTATTTAAGTTTTTATTTTGGATTTGTCCATCTTTGCAATTTATTTTGGAGTTGGCCAGTTTTGTAACAACCTTCAACTACATTGTATTTAAAAATAATTGACTTCTGTTATCTGATAAAAAATAACTGATATACATAACAAAACTTAACTCCAGAAAATTATGAAAATGTATCACAAATTAATCATGAACTATTCTTTAATACAGTCTCAAATCATTCGAGTTGTAAATAAACTTACATAAACATGTTAATTAATAACATACTAAGATGGAATAATCATCATGATTAATTAATCATAATATGCTAACTATGATGCTATTACGTTATCAATTAATATTATGTTATTACAAAGTGATAGTACCTTTGAATTAGCTTCAAACTTTAGGTTTATTCTTTTTTCCATATCGTATAATCCCTTTTCTTCCTCCTTGATTGTTTAGAAGATACTTCTACAAACTTCTTCATAATTGAAGAAAACACGAAATTCAATTATTAGAAACTTTGTGAGCACCAAGAAAGAGCAGTTACAGACTAGAGAAAACACAATAACCCTAACCTAATCAACAAATGTGCTGTTGTAGTCAGGTGAAGCAAAAGAGCAATCTAGCAGATATGGAGGTGATTGGCTTTGATATGTACCAGCATTAGGATTTGATTGATTTTGCAGTACATTGTGATTTTCAAACACAAGTAACACAGTAAATTGATCGGCTTTGCCATGGTTTCTTGTTTCCAGATGGTGGAAACATTTACTTAAAACTTAAAAAACTGAAAAAACACATTTTTTGATTTTAAGGAGTTGGTTGGTTTTGCAACTAAACGACACAGTTGAAAATTAAAATGATTAGGAAAAAGAAAATTATACTTCAATGTAGAAAACACTTGAATTACCATCTATGATCAGTTGGAAATTGGAAGGTTGCCAGTTTACAGAATGACATAAAATATAAATACTTCGCTGGCCTTGAATTTAATAAAATATTTTTCTAAAAAATCTAATTTTTAACCAAATAAAAAAAATTTCAGACTGTGAACTTATAATCACTATTTACAGCCAATTTTTGTTTAAAATTGGTCAAAAATTCAAAATAATAATAATAATAAAGTTTTTATATACTCCAATCCAAAAACTACATGAATGTGATTTTATTTAAAATCATTTGGAAGATTGATAATTCGCAAATTTTAAAATATCAATGCAAAGTGACCTAGGAAACCACATTTTAGTCTTTGTATATATATATAAGGCAATGCCTGTATAGCATAATGCAGACAGTAGCTTTGACATTCGCATGATTCGACATGAAGATTTGCCCCCTTCCATGTTTTGCCCAATAAAATATGGGAAATAATGTGACAAATATTACATATAGTGTTGTTCATATATAATTGTGATTTAAATATAAAAGTGCTACTTTGAATTTTTCAATACTGTCTGTTTCAAAATTGTCCTTCAAAAAGCACCCAAAATGAAGTTCACTAGTAAGGTGGACAAGAGAGACATGGACACCACAGACAAGAGAGACATGGATCCAAAGTGAAATTCTGAGCAATTTCAATAGATTTTTTTGTAGTTTTTATTTACAAAGCGATATAAAAAGAGTGATTCTGTTTTTTTATTCATTACGATATAGTAGTGTCTAGCGAATAGGACAAATCCTGCTAGTTAATCTATATTAATAAAATCAGAGTTTTGCCTGTAAATTTGTTGGAATCAAAAAATTTTGCGATATCTTCACGTTTTACACCCCATGAAAGCCGAAAATGACTTCAGAAAATTTCGCCTGTGTGTGTGTCATCGTGTCCGAATGTCGCTTTTTTTGTCCGGGCATCACTTGAGAACGGCTGGACGGAATTCAACGGCGCTTGGCAGGAATTTAGGTCTTCTCCCAACTTAAAATTATATCTATCAACTTTTCAGAAATTCCCCCCCGTTCCCCCCCTAGGGGGTAAAAGACTAAAACACGTTTGTCCGGGCATCACTCGAGAACGGCTGGACGGAATTTAACGGCGCTTGGCAGAAACTCAGGTCTTCACCCAACTTGAAATTATATCTATAGAAATTTTCAAAATTATGATTAGTGTTTAAATTGTGGGTAAAAAACGCCTGCACATGCGGCATAAATATTTTTTCACTAAAATGCTTTGAATGGAAAAATAAAATATAAAAATAATTTTTTAAGTTAAAAACTTTTGTATTCGCGTGATTCGCAATACAAATTATGAAAAGATTGAAATGAAGTGTTGCCATCTAAGTTTCATACTTTAGTTAATTTTAAAAAATCTAATTGTCGTATCGAAAAACTGTTTACACCCCAGGATTCAGAAAAATCACCTCTTTCATTTGGTACTGAATTTGTAATGATAGGTCTGATATTTCTAATTTATTTTTCCCTTTATCCGTTTTTCCGTTGCCACTTAAATTTCATACTTTAGTTATTTTTTAAAAATCTAATTGTCGCATCGAAAAACTGTTTACACCCAAGGATTCAGAAAAATCACCTCTTTCATTTGGTACTGAATTTGTAATGATAGGTCTAATATTTCTAATTTATTTTTCCCTTTATTTGTTTTTCCGTTGCCACTTAAATTTCATACTTTAGTTATTTTTTAAAAATCTAATTGTCGCATCGAAAAACTGTTTGAACCCCTGGATTCAGCAAAATCGCCCCTTTCATTCGGTATCAAATTTATAAATATAGGTCTGATATTTCTAATTTATTTTACCCTTTTTCCGTTTTCAACCCAGATTCGATATGGAACAGCTTTACTATTGGATCCCTTTGGCAAAATTTGAAATTCGGCACCGAAGTAGCTCGGACGTTTCTCGCCAAGATCTTTAATTGCACAATTTAGATAGCTAATTCAGTTCATCGCAAAAATGGCTTAAAATATTTAAAGTCACCAAAGGGTTCCCATACTAAAGCTGTGCTTTTTGTATTTATTTATTTATAATATTTTCTATTGAAGACTTCTGTGGTCACGAAATTTGGTGTGTAAATTGTTTGTATGCATCCGGCACTTATTGTAACTGGATTTCACGAAAATCGACCCCCCCCCCTTCTCGGAGTCGGAGGGCAATAAACATGTGTAAAAACATGTTTTTCCGTTTGAATTCGCTTTGAATTATCTTAGAATGGCGAATTTTGGTGTGTGGATATTGATTAAGTGGACGCATTATGTACATTAGTAGGATTTTCCAAAACTTCGAACTCACCCGCTGAGGAAGGGGAAGTAAGAAGTGGGTAAGTTGTGCCGAAGACAGTGGGGACCCAGACTCCTCACGTTTCGAGCGAGAAAACCTCTACCAATCACAGCAAGAACTTAGGTTATTAATAAAGATATGGCATTTTGACAACTCATTTAAGTTTAATGTCCAGCGAAGCGGGCAAAGCCTGCTAGTAATAATAATAAAATCTATCAAACATTTTGATTAAACAAATCCTCACAATTAAATCGGCGTTTTAATAATAATAATAGCTGCATTGAAATCTGTTTATTCAATTACAAGTTGTGGTGCCACAGACATTTACACACATACTCATCGACAGGGACAGACAAAGGCTTTGGACTTATAACACACTATGTTTTGGTCAGAAGTTTAAAAAAAGTAATGATCAGATATAGTTATTATTTACAGATAAAAATTAATGATTACACTAATCAATTTAAGCTCATATATCTTGAATGATTTTATGTAGAAAAGATTTTTGCAGGGGTGATTGTGACTCAAAGATAAAAACCCTGAAAATTAGAGCCTCAAATTAGAAAAAACCCAAAATATCAAATAATACTCAAACTATTTAGGCGAAAAGCCCCCAGTCCTTTTACTTTACATTCACATATCACCTGCATAACAAATGAACAACTAATGCAAGAAAAAGTAACTTTATAGAAAATATGAAAACACAGATGGGTTAGAGTAAAAACCCTGAAATCAGGGGTAAACCCTGAACACAACACTTAGTTTTTGTAAACTAAGGAACTTTGCCCCCTCTCATTTCACTTAACTACCTCTGCTGATTCGTTTCCTGACTTGTTCTGGTTAAACTCTATAAAGGATTCACTCTTTACTTTATATATATGTGTGTAAAAAAAGTAGCTATTTAATAATTTGCACTGAAATTCGATAATAATTATTACATATAACAATTTGTGATGTGTAATAATTATTACATATCACACTGTAGTTTCTATTTGGCTACAATTATTTATGATTATTTGAATTTTTTAATGACTTCTAGGTGTTACTGCCTATGCATATACAGTACTGAAAAATATTAAATTTAATCAAATTACTTTTCCCCTTCCATATTTAATAGCAATTGTGTCTGAATGAATAATACTAGTAATAGAAAAGATAACTGGATATATTCAGAAATCAACTTCAAAACAGGAGTATTCGAAATTACCAACATAATTGCACAAAGCCTACCCACCCCCCTTTTTTTTCAAACTTTTTCTGCAATAACTTTCAGACAAACTTTTTTTCTTTGTATTGCCTGTTCTCTCTCTCTCTCTCTCTTTTTTTTTTTTTGGTCAATGATTTAAATTTCTTTGGTGACATTTTAAAATAAAATAGTATTAAAAAATGAAATTTAAATATTATTTATTTATTTATTGAATACTGCACTTTCTATATTGAAAACCAAAATACTTTACTAAGCAAGATGTATTCCAAAGATTATATAAACTGTGAGGATTCTACTTGTATTGCTTTAAAAACCATCCCTTGTTGAACTATATTCTTCTTTCCACCATTCTTTCGCTTAATGCAAAATATATTTTATTTTTTATAACACAGTTCAGGATTAGAAAGATTTCTGTGGAAAGATTTTCTCTAAAACTAAAAGACAATACAAATACATTTTTAACAGTCACAAGGAAATACAAACACGGATAAAAATATGCAGTTCTTCGAAAGATATTTCTCAATAAAAAAGATATATTTATTAGTTTAGAATGAAATATTAATTAACAAAATAAAATGAAGCAAAATGAAAGCTAGTTCCAAAACTGAAGTACAAATGTGATAAGCAAAATTTTTTGTGAACATGATCCAACAGAAATATTTTGGTAAAATGTGTCGTAAATTAAGTAAAATATCTTGACCCGAGTTCTACAAAAATTTTAGAGAAATATTTCATATACCTTATAAAATCCGTGAATTTAAAAGCAAAAGTAATCTAGACGCAACTATGTATGTTTTGAAGAAAAAATAAATAAAAATGTGCCAAAATCATAAAATAATTACATAGTGCACATCACAACCAGCTGGTGTGTAATTGAGCAAAATATAATAAAATTTTATAAATACTTTTTGATTCTGTAAAACTTTTAAAACTGAAATATTTTGCCCTATTACAACACTAAATAATGTCTAAAATAAAGCTTTGACATATAAATAATTTGTTTCAGCATGTTCATTGCACATTTCTTTATAAAACTGCTGAATTCCATTCTTTATATAAACATAAATTTAAATAATTATAAGATAAAAAAAACTTTTTATATACCACATTTTTAAATTTTCTGTTGAATCATAGCTATAGAGCCACATTAGCACTTTACCAATGCATATAAAATTTTTAAAGTGATAATGACATCAATTTTTTTGAGATGCAATATTTAACTTTTTAAAAATTTTTTATGTTCACGCTTAATTAAATCAGGCATGAGAGTGGGAAAAGGACAAAAAGTCTGAAAATATGCATAAACTCAAATTTCTCACAAAAAAAGAAGGAAAATGATATGGCACCAACATATTTTGCATTAAAATGAAAAATATTTAAGAACTATATTGTTCAGGTAAATTACAAAGCAGTTTTAAGAGTAAAATAAAAATGCAAATCATTTCTGATAAAAACTCAACAATAATACATTAAAATAATGTTATTGCAACAATAAATTTATTTACTTACTTATTTAAAGTTTTCAAAATCATATGTACAAGTTCAACTAGCTGTAAAGACTCATTTGTCATGTAAATTTATACAAATAAGAATCTGATTATCACTATTTGAAATACTCAAGCCTAGTTATTGTATTACTTGATATGAAATGGCTATCATTAAAAATAAATAAATAAAAAAGAGAGAGAGAATCTCCCTATTTCCCCCTCCTTTTTTTTTTTTAAAGTAATTTTAATGTTGATGATAGGTAATGTTGATGACAATGTTGATGATAGGTAAACTTGCAGTATGGAGATAGCTGTATTAAAAAAGGTACAAAATTGCATGAAAACTAAAATTAATATGAAACTGGTCTTAATAAAAATAATAAGAAAATTAGGATAAGGTAAATGGTTCAAATTTAATGGTGGATAGCCCACTAGGTTGGGCATTTCAGTCTGCAACTATGTTAATTGATTTGCCAAATTCATTATCCTCTTTTCTTTATTTTTAAAAAGGTTTTTTCCTTTTTTTAAACAAAGTAAACCAGAGCAGGTAAAATATATATGTGTATATATCCTGTATTAAATAATTAAAACCTACTTCAGCCTCACTTTGTGACTTGTAGTTAATTATTTCACTGGAGAACACCGCTGCTGATGTGACGGGTGTCGACGATGAGGGGGGGTCCCCCTACATAAAGTACTTCACTACTACAAGTCACAAAAAGAAGCTGAAGTATGTTTTAATTATTTAATATATGAATTATAGGTTCATTATTAAGAAAACTTAAATATATATATTCGTTTTCAGTATTGTCCTAGTTCAAAGTACTGGCCAATACTGGTAGGTAATAAAATAAAATAAAAATTATCATTATTCAATTATCTCTTTCAGTTTTTGAAACAGCTTCAATATAAGGCATTGATTGCTATAGCAGGTATATTGTTTGCGGAATTTTACGTTTGAGAATTCATTTTTATTTATTTTATGCTAAAAATTTGAAATTCTTGGGAAAATTTTTAAAAAGTCGAAAATTCCGATGAAAGTCAGAAAAATCTCTTCCCTGTTAAATGCATTTATTTTTATGTCGAAAGAAAATGAACTCGTAATTAGAGAGATACATGATTATATAAGACAGAAGTTAAAGATTAATCTTGTATTATTAAAATACTAGCAGGCTTTGCCCGCTTCGCTGGACATTAAACTTAAATGAGTTGTCAAAATCCCATATCTTTATTATAATATAAGTTCACGCTGTGATTGGTAGAGGTTTTCTCGCTCGCAAAGTGAGGAGTCTAGGTCTCCACTGTGTCTTCGGCACAACTTACCCACTTCTTACTTCCCTTTCCTCAGCGGGTGAGTTCGAAGTTTTGCAAAATCACACTAATGTACATAATGCGTACACTTAATCAATATCCAATCTTGTCCCCGCTGCCTTCGGCACAACTTACCCACTTCTTACTTCTCCTTCCTCAGCGGGTGAGTTCGAAGTTTTGCAAAATCACACTAATGTACATAATGCGTACACTTAATCAATATCCGCACATCAAAATTCGCCATTCTAAGATAATTCAAAGTGAATTCAAACGGAAAAACATGTTTTTACACATGTTTATTGGGAACGACTTCAGTATAACCCCACAACGACATTTGGCGATTATTTTGTTGGCGATTATGGCTAAATTATAAATCTAAAAATCATAAATCATATATGATAAATGATAAAATCATAATCTAAATCATAAATCATAAAACATAAAATCATAAATCCAAAATAAACAATATATTAGGCTGCCATATTATATCACAAACAGTCCAGAACGACATCGTTATCCTTCAAAATGGCGCCAAAGAAAAATCGCCAAATTCAGCTGTGGGGTTATACTGAAGTTATACCGTTTATTGCCCTCCGACTCCGAGAAGAGGGGGGGGATTTCGAATTTCGTGAAATCCAGTTACAATAAGTGCCGAATGCAAACAAACAATTTATGCACCAAATTTCGTGACCACAGAAGTCATTTAATAGAAAATATTATAAATAAATAAATACATTATAAATAAATAAATACAAAACTCACAGCTTTAGTATGGGAAACCTTTGGTGACTTTAAATATTTTAAGCCATTTTTGCGATGAACTGAATTGGCTATCTCAATTGTGCAATTAAAGATCTTGCCGAGAAACTTCGGTTCCGAATTTCAAATTTTGCCGAAGGGATCCAATACTAAAGCTGTTCCATACACAAAATAAATAAATAAATAAAATAAAATAAAATAATAAAATAAAATAAAAACTCTTTTCTGATATTTACAAAATAAAAATAAAAAATCTTAATAAAATCCAAATTATAATCATTTACAATTAAGGGGAGAACATACAAAAAACCTCATAAGGTACATAATAACAACAAAAAATTTTGTTTTACTGCAGGAATAAAAAGTACTGCTTAATTAAATAAAAATATTAAACTAATGCCAAATATCTCTATGATAATATTTATCCACGTGCAAATTCCTCATTAAAAAAAAAATCACCAACTTTTGTAGGTATTTTTCTCTCTAATTTTTATTACTATTCACGTGAAATTAAAAATATTTCATTTTATTCCTAGAAATTAAAAAAATATATAAATGCATATATATAAATATAACACCTTCTACCGAATCTGGGTTGAAAATGGAAAAAGGGTAAAATAAATTAGAAATATTAGACCTATATTTATAAATTTGATACCAAATGAAAGGGGCGATTTTTCTGAATCCAGGGGTGCAAACAGGTTTTCGATGCGACAATTAGATTTTTAAAAAATAACTAAAGTATGAAATTTAAGTGGCAACGGAAAAACGGTAAAAGGGAAAAATAAATTAGAAGTATCAGACTTATCGTTACAAATTCAGTACCAAATGAAAGGGGTGATTTTTCTGAAACCTGGGGTGTAAACAGTTTTTCGATACGACAATTAGATTCTTTTAAATTAACTAAAGTATGAAACTTAGATGGCAACACTTCATTTCAATCTTTTCATAATTTGTAGTGCAAAATCACGCGAATAAAAAAGTCTTTAACTCAAAAATTTATTTTTATTTTTTCCATTCAAAGTGTTTTAGTGAAAAAATATTTATGGCGCATGCGCAGGCGTTTTTCACCCACAATTCAAACACTAATCATAATTTTGAAAATTTCTATAGATATAATTTTAAGTTGAGTGAAGACCTAAGTTTCTGCCAAGCACCGTTGAATTCCGTCCAGCCGTTCTCGAGTGATGCTCGGACAAACGTGTTTTATTCTTTTACCCCCCAGGGGGGGAACGGGGGGGGAATTTCTGAAAAGTTGATAGATATAATTTTAAGTTGGGTGAAGACCTAAATTCCTGCCAAGCGCCGTTGAATTCCGTCCAGCCGTTCTCAAGTGATGCCCGGACAAAAAAAGCAACGGACACGATGACACACACACACACACACACACACACACAGGCAAAATTTTCTGAAGTCATTTTCGGCTTTCATGGGGTGTGTAACGTGAAGATATCGCAAAATTTTTCGATTCCGACAAATTTACAGACAAAACTCTGATTTTATTAATACAGATTTGCAAAATCAGTGTTTTATTTGTATATATGGTACTTTATTTTTCATTAAGAATGATATTTGTTAGTTAATATGAAATTATTGATACATTTTATTTGTTCTACAGAAACTATATATCAGAAAGCTTGGGCATTAATAGTAAGTATTTTTAATATCAAATTTAATTTTTACAGCAAAAATTAAATGATAAACTTAGAAACTTCTTCACATATCATAAAATTAATGTAAGCACTACCAGTTTCGAAGGGATGTTGTCTGAAGAAAGGCCACATGAATCCGGTCATGCTTACATTAATTTTATGGTTTATGAAGAAGTTTTTAAGTTTAAATATTTATTGTGCAACAGTTCTTTAATTTATTATGCTAAATGATAATGATTTTGTTTTCTTTTCTTTTCTGGTGGGGGATAAAATTTACAAATTTATTATAGCTGAATAATTTTTCTAATTTAAATATTTAACTATGCATTGAAAAAAAAATATATATATTAATAGCACTGAAAAGAATTTTATGTGATAATATTTTATTTTATAAAAATTTTGAAAATTATTTACAAAATAATTATTGCTAATTCACATTCGGCAAAAAATATTTAAAATATATAAACAGCTACCAAAGAAATATATGTCACATACCTGCCAACATTAAAGGATCACAATAACAGAGATTTTATAAGCAGCATTTTCAGGCCTAGAAAACACTGATGGTAAATTTAGTTCATTTGTGTATCAGGCAAACTGCCTTCATTTTTAATGGTACTTATTATTCCCAAAATGATGGTATGGCCATGGGTAGTCCTCTCTCTCCTTTACTTTGCGACATTTATATGAACGATTTTGAAGAAAACCTCTTCGGTGTATATAAATTTCCGCACTGGTTTAGGTATGTGGATGACACCTTCGTTCTTGTCTCCCCTGATGTCGATTTGTCCAATTTACTTTCTTTGGCCAATTCGATTGACCCATGCATTCAATTCACTTTTGAGGTTGAACAGGATTGCTCTTTGCCTTTCCTTGACGTTCTTGTGAATAAAGAAAAGGATTGTTTCTCAACTACTGTTTTTAGGAAACCATTCTCAGTCTCTTTGCCGCCGCATGCTCTCTCTAACCACGCACCTCAACAAAAAATGTCTGCTTTTTACACTTATGTCTATCGTGCCTTACACATTTGTTCTGATCCGTCTAATCTTTCGAAAGAAATTAATTATTTAAAATCTCTTGCTCTCTCTCGTGGCTATAACCCATCTATCATCGATAAAGTTCTATATAAATTTAAGAATCCTAAACGTTCTGCTCCCAAATTAAACGATCACAGTCTCATCCCAGTTGTTTTACCTTTTTATTCTTCACTCTCTTTTAAAATCTCTAAAATTCTTTCACCGTTTGGTTTCAAAGTTATTTACAAACCAGTCGATAAAATTAAATTAACCTCTCTTAAGGATCCCATTCCCACCGAAAACCGTTCTGGAATTTATTTAATTCCGTGTTCGTCCTGCAACTTAGGTTATATTGGTCAAACTAGGAGGCGTTTGAAATACAGAATAAATGAGCACCGTCGGAATGTCCGTAATGAAGAGATTACCAAATCTTTTATTGCTTCCCACTGCTGGTCTCAAGGTCATCGTTTTGATTTTTCCAAAACTAACATAATTTCATCTCCTGTCTGTTCCTCCCATTTGGATATTCATGAAGCATTTTACATATTTAAAAATTCGAAAAATCTTGTGAATGATATTTCTTCCACTCCATTCTTCTCTGATGCTTGGAAATTACTCACGTAACTTAGATTTTTGTTTAATTTTTGATTTCCTTAGATTGTTATATGTTTAATTCTCACTCATTTATTTATTTTCTTGTTTTCTTATACAATTCTACTCACACCTGTAGTTATATTTACTTTCTACTTTATAAAGTTTTTCTTTTCATTTTAAAAGATTTTGTGCGTTGCCGCTTTGACTGCAGCACTCGTGCTTACTTTATTTGCCTGATGAAGGGTCGTGTGTTTTTTCGACCCGAAACAATTGTTGTGAGTTTATTGCATTGTATGGTGTTTATTCAAATTTTGTAAGTAATATTTTTTACAATGCCAGTTTTTTGGTGCTTTTTTATTAAAAAGTATAATCCATGGTTTAAATTATTGAAAATCTATATGTGTAAATTAAATTTAACTATTAAGTAAAAGTTTAGTAATTACTAATTAAAAATAATGCCATACTCGTACATTGAGATTCATGATGATTATTTTCAGCAAAAGCAAAAATCTTGCTTAAAAAATTGAAGATTTGTTGAAGTTTTGAAGGTATAACTTTAAAATGTTCAGAATGAAGAAGAAATGTGTGAGAATAAGGGAGAGTGGAAGACAAGTCCCAAAATAAGGGAGAGTTGGCAAGTATGATGTTGAATACGAAACATAGATGCTATAAAAAAAAATAAACAAAAAACATATTTGTATTAAACATATATACGATACACTTTCTAGTTATTATTTTGTAAATTTTCACAAAAGATTAATGAAGAAATCATATTTTTAAAAATTTCCGACAAATTTGAAAAGTGTTTATGATTTCAGTTTTCCTGTCTGTCTGTTCATGCTGCAATTCCTGTCTTGGAATTCCTTGAAAACAATATGTTATTCAATTTCGCTATTAAAAAAAAAAAAAAAACCTAGAAGTTGTTTATTAAGCTATTAAGGAAGTTTACCAAACATAAAATAATATTTGTAGTTTGAAAGCAAATTTTTTTTTTGTTTTTTATCAGAATTTTCAAAATATAAGTTTCGTTTCTTTTTTAAAACTTTTTTTTAAGAGTTTATAAAAATACTTTAGGCAACAAAGTTATTATGCAGATGAGGGATTTTAGTGACATCATTTAGAACTTGACAACAATTCTCACTATACTGTCATGTTTCCGTGAGTTCTAGCTTTAGTTAAGTGTGAACAGAATAAAATTGATTATATATCATATAAGTATGCTTTTAAAAAATTTCATGGTTTAATAACTTTTTAGTTAAAATTCTATTATTTAGTAAAATTTTAGTACTATTGCATAGTAATGAATTTTTTTTTTTTTTTTTTTTTTTTTTTTTTTTAAAGGATAGAATTGCAATAACATACAAATGCTACTTTTATAGTTGTTGATATGTTAGGGATTTTTCTGTAAAATTTTCAGTTATAAGTAAAAAACTTCATAATTTCATTTTTGAGAACTTTAATTGTATAAATAGTATGAATTGTTACGAATGGTAATAAAATGCATATATGATAATTTTCTTTTTTTAATTAATTTTATAAAACTGCAATAAATATAAATGTTAAACTAATATATATATATATATATATATATATATTTTTTTTTTTTCAAACAGAATGACACATACGCTATGAGTATTTTTATACCAGTAGCTGCTGGTATAGTTTTTGCTTCAACTATCTTAATCACTATTGCCACTTGCAGATGTCTCAAAAGACAATGTAGACGTAGAAGGCTACGGAAAAAGATGCTACCAGTAAGAAAGACTTTTTTAAATAATCACTATTATTATCTTGTAATAACTAGAAAGAGTTCTCCCCTCAAATAACACTCAGGCTTTTTTTTAAAAAAAGAAAAAAAGCACTCATTTTCCGTATTTTATATCAAGTAAAGAGCTTCTTTAATTTTCAAATACAGAAATTCAATAGCCATTTGAAGCTTTTTTTTATAGTAAAGGCTTTATTGAATATTATTGATACAGAAACTGATTATGAAAGATTAACCTTTATAGTTTTACAATTTATTTGTAACTATTAACTTGGAGTTCATCAAATGGAATTAAGTTACATGCTAACTGGTATGATTTACAGGGTGGGGGTACACTGGTATGATTTACAGGGTGGTGGTGATTTACAGGGTACAACTTTTCTAAATTACCAGACTATTTTTTGTCATTTTCGTTAACTCCTGTTGTTTATTTCTCCATGAAAATTTCACGACATTAGCAAACAATTTAGCATTGATGTGAACAGGTTGGTTGGTGGCGTTTTAATGGTGCAAGGTCCACAATGGGACATACTGCGCCAAACAAATGTGTAAAATTAAAGTGTAGCTTCTGGATGGGTGGTCACTAAAAAACAAATCTAAAATTAAAACAAGAATAGGTAAAAAGTTAAAAAAATAATGAAGTCAAATAATCAAAAATTAAAGAAAACAGGGCAAATAGTGTATAAGATGAAATGATGTAAAAGTAATGAGCAGTGTATACAATAAAACCAGAAGTAAAAAATGATTAACAGAGTATATAAAATAAAAACACACGTAAAAAATGATGAACAGTGTAAAAAATAAAATCAGATATCATAATCAAATTACGATATCTGATTTTATTTTTCACACTGTTCATTGATGTGAACAATTTAGTGATTTAGAATAATGAGCTTTCAGCAATGGCTTATTTCCACAAATTTGTTGGAAAAATAATTGTAAAAGTATAAAATTACCCGATGTTAAATAATTTTTTTCAATCTTTAAAGATTTGCTAAATTCTCCGACTCCATAATTGCTAGCCACCCTCGTTTTAGCAGATGTGCATACACTGTTTTTGTTGACACTATTACACTGATCTACATTTTCATTAAAATTAGAATAACTGGAGTAGTTACAAAGCGGCTAGTATTAAAACTTTTTCAAATTCCCAGACTTATGTTGTTTATTTCCCATGAATATCTTATAACGATAGCAAACATAATTAGTGATTTACAATAACAGCAGGGGTCATAGCAAAGGAATACAAAAATATAGGAGTCTAAAAGAAAAAATATAGGAGTTTAATAGAAAAAAATATAGGAGTTTAAAAGAAAAAATATATAGGAATTTCGAACGAAATATAGGATATATAGTAGTTCGGAGCACATGTACACAAACAAAACTGAGCACCATTATCCATAAAATTCTAAAATGTGTGTCCCCAATTACAGCCTTAATAACTTCAATTTTTAATAAACATCCTATAATTTCAAAAATACAATAACGTATGCACGATTCTATTAACACATTTTAGAAAAATACATGGTTAGAAAAATAGCAATCATTTAATCCCATATATGAAAAAATTAGATCAACTGGACTTTTGCTCACATGTGGAATCTGATTTAGATCAAGGATTTCAGTGCATGGGCCTGCACATTCACTTTGATAAGGGCCTCCAAATCAGAGACTATTACCTTAGACTATTACCTTAAGTGACAAATCTGTCACTTAAAGTAACAAGTGACAAGTCTGTCACTTAAGGTTTAAGTTGACAAATTGGTCAATATTATTAAAAAACAAAGAATTTTTTTTTTTCTGTGTGTGTGTGGGGGGGGGGGGGGAAGGGAGTGTAAGCAAACCAAAGAGTCAATAAACTTATCAAACAATTTTGAAAGGCACTCTTATTCTATATTAATATTATATACAAAAGAATGAAACTACTCCATTCCTCTAAAAGTCCAACTAAGTCAAGCTTTTAAAGATAGTAATGTTGGTAAGTAAATGGGCATATCACATGGGAGCATATATACTCACTTAACACAACATGTTCCCTCAGCGTCGTTCAAAGTTGGGGAAGCTGAACGAATGAGAAACCTATCAGCTGTCCCTAGGGTTCCCCTTAACTGATAGCGTGATGTATTCCCTTCTCTAAAGGTATTCCAGGAAAAAATCATGTCTATTCCTCCTACTGGTCAATTCTGATGAGCACACTCAACACAGTCAGCTTTTTGTAAACGGCTTCGAAAAAGTTGATCATCTGAAAATGTGCTGTCCTTGAACAAGGTCAGGCTGAGTGTGTTGGATATAATATTGTGTTTAGTAAAAAGTTGAGCGAAAATCTCTCGTGTGATATGGCCAAAACATATCTTGTGAGAGCAAAAATGTATTGTCGTAAATTTGGAAATTGATGAAAGGAATTTTTATTAGCTTAAAGAGTTCATTATAAAGAATATGAACCAACGGTTCTTCTACTTGCATAATTTTCAAAGAAAAAAATTCTAAGCTTTCACCTACCGATTTTTAAAAATGTAAACGTGTCAAAGTGGTAGAATCAGTAAGAACAGTTCTCGGGAATCGATACGAATGGGATTGCAACTGGCTCTTGATCTTACTTTCTGGTATAAATTTCAGGAAATATGCATTTAATGCTTCTCACTGGTTGATAATTCTAATAATGACTGGTATCAGTGTCATCCACCTATTATTTACAAATCTCATAATTTCTTCTTTCTTAGTTCCAACTTCGATTTGGACACCTCTGAAATCTTCTTTGCAAGCCGAATGTTTAGGAAGAAATTTGAACACAGTATCCAAAAAATCTTCAATATCCCAGTGACTAACTACTTGAGTCATTGCATTCTTGAAGGAATTATGCACAATATGCAAGTTACAAGAACTATGATAAGAGGCAGAAAATCTCTATCATTTAGTTCACTGTCAATTTCTTCAAGTCATTTTTGGTTAACAGGTGGAGGTGGTTCATCAGAGCTTACAGATAACAATTTATTTAACTGGTAACTTAGCACAAGTGTCAAATATATCTTGTTTTTCAAAATATTTGCTGTAGCATGACCCAGTTCAAAAGCATGCAGGAAGTTACTAACAATTTGGTTACGCTCTTCATCCCAAAATTTTATAAGTAAATCTAGTTGCTTTTTTCCATTATCAGCTGTTTCATCGAAAGCAGAGAAAAGAAATTAGTTGATAAATCTTCAGAGTATTATTTGTAGAGTAAATTTTTGCAGTCTGGATATCATCTAACAGTAGACGTAAAAAAAAAATATAGGAAATATAGGAGTTGGTGTAAAAATATAGGAGAATATCTGCCAAATTGCGAAAATATAGGAAAAATAGGAAATATAGGAGGACTATGAGGCCTGTAACAGTCTTTCAAATACAGCTTTTTCTCCCAAAATTTCAGAAATTTCCCGACTTTTCCATGATTCCCTAACTTAACTTTTTTTAGCCACCCTAAGTTATTTTGACTACAAAACTAATTAGATTTGTTGCCAAAATAATTGCTTTAGTCATTCAAATGTGTGTGCCATATTTGATACCAACTTTTGAAATGCGTTCTAAAATCATCCATGAAAATTTTTGACAATTGTTTTAAATAAAAAAAAAAAGCATTATAATTTATAAATTATATACCTTTCGTGATCTAAGAATTATAAATATATTCATAATTGTCAAATTACCAAAAAAAAAAAGAAATATCGTGTGAAACAACCACACGACTTCCATTACCCACTATTACAGGTATTATACGCATTTTTGGGAGATAATGTGATCAGAAAACATAAAAGTGACCTAAAGAAGTAGAAACCTACAATTTTTCCGGTAAGTGAAACATTATACACATATAAAGACTTATAAAACAAAACTTACATATAGCGAGGTAAAAAATAAGAGAATTAAATGGTAGAGTTATTTTTTGAAACACAAATTTCTGAGATCTGAAGATGACCTACCTAAGCAGGATAACTGTTTATTTTCCTCTAATAACCACATAATACATGAGAAAGAAATGGATTTATATAACAATTTTCAAGAAAATCGTTAGAGCCGTTTTTGAGATACCAACTTTTACAAAAAATCAATTACTGAACAGAAAATAATAATTACATACAAAGGGATACTTAAAAGTGCGTTAATATAGCGAGTTTGAAAATAATCCACACAGCCATTTTTAAAGGAACGTGCTTGCGAGACCTGAAATTGAGCTATTTATACAGGATGCCTATCAATTTTCCTGAACTAACCAACTATATCATTCAAAAGGACATCTAATAGAGTGTTTATACAGCAAATTTGAAGAAAATCGTTAGAGCCATTTTTGAGATATGGACTTACGGTTTTTCAATTTTCACCAAAATTTGGAAAATTCATCTGTACACCAGACCTGTCTCAATTCTGAAGTTTTGTAGTTCTATCTTTATTAGTTTCGGAGATATGATAGCCAGAAGATTCCACACATACAAACACACACACACTGACCAATTGCCAAAAAACACTTTTTTGGACTCAGGGGACCTTAAAACGCGTAAATCAGGTGAAATCTCGATATCGAATTTTTGGACCAAATACAATACTTACATTACTTATGGTAGTAGGGTAATGGAAGTAAAAATGACTATAAAATTGCTAATCTGTGATTAAATAAAATATATTAAATATTTTGGAAGTATTTTGTAGAAATTTGAAATTTCTAAATGAAAACATTGTTGCAATTTGCATCAGTGTCAACTGGTAATATTTATTTTTTGGGAGGAAAAAAGATTTTATGATAAACACTTGCTCTAATAACAAAACAAATACATTTTACTGGCAGTTTAAATTTCCTCTATAAAATGTAATTACATTAAAACATTACTAATTTTTATCAAAATTACTTATTAGTAATTTTATAATATTCAGTTGACCATAAAATGACAGCAATTTAATATTGCAGTGGTTATATAATAACTTTATATACTAATATCTGGTTTTAAATATTTGTATTTATTTATTTAAATGTTAACTTACATTATTTTTTTTTTTTTTTTTTTACTTTTTACTCTACAAACTAATATAAATATATATTTTAAATGCAACAAACTGAAATAATTAAATGTTATTAAACTTTCATTTCACATGAAGACTTAACTAATTAAATATAAGAAAAAAACCTATACATACGGCCATACCATGAAGTATGTAAATGTTTTTTCTTATATTTAATTAATTAAATGTTGCTTAAATTTCATTACTGGATCACAGCATTTCGCCATGTTAATTTTATGAAAATAATCAACTAGATAATACACGAATACCAAAAGGTAATTTTGGTCTTAGACCTAAAATATTAATGTTTTGATAACAGCTATCGGATATAAACGGTTGTTTTGTCTGTAATAAGATTACAATTAAAAATTTTGCTGTATATTGATTTTTTACATTTTTTTTTTAAGTATGAAAGTCATACATAATATTAGTAAAGCTTAACTTCAAATATATAGTTATATATTTAATATCCAAGTAAAATAATTGTTATTTTACAATGTGGGGGGGGGGGGGGGGAGTACAATGAAAAAATTAAAATGTGCCCTTTTTCCAGATTGTTAGAGAATTTAACTAGTATGTTATGGCCACCACAAGACTTTCTTCTATATTTTACTATACAAATTCACACAGTACAAAGTATTCATTAAAATTATTCTGGATAAATGCCGATGATTTGTATCTCAGAGAAGTATAAAACATTTAGTGTTGAAAAAGGTCAATTTTGAATTGGCATCCAAGTCATTTTTTTGGAGAGGTAAAAAATGAAAAATATTATTAAATTTGTTTTAAAACATTACAGATAATATGGTTCAACCATTCGTTTTAAAGGTATTGATGAGATCTTTTGAAAGATACCCATACTGAAAATTCACACCCTTAGGGGTACTCCCCCATCAGGGTAGGAACAATGCTCCTATATGCACTTTTATTATTATTATTCTTAGTTTACTACTATTATTATTATCAGTAATTCATACTGATTTCGCAACCATTTTTTACAAATAACTCTCATTACGTACATTTATATGAAATTTTGTCCTACACTGCCATATAAAATATTATCAAAAAATGAGATAACAGTGCCACCTGTTAAGCGATTGATCCCAAAATGTAATCAGCACTAGTTTAGGTCAAGGTCCAACTAAATACCAAGTTTCGTTAAATTTTGTTCATTGGTTCGTGAAATACAGCATCCACAAAATTTATGATGCGCACACACAAACAGATAGTATCTAAAAATGGTCAAATCGTGTAAATCCATCAAAAATTTTCACAAATCTAATACTTTCTTATATGCATGTAGAAGAAAGTAAAAATTAAGGAAGGAAAAAAAATCTGAAACAATAGAATAGAAGACAAAAACTTGTTAATTCCAGAGAAAATTAAGTAAATAAAAAGAAAATGCCAAAAAATATACTGATTTTAGCTAGTTTACCATGAGCAGAAAGAAAAAATTCTTGCTAATAAAGTTAAACAGTGTTTACTTGATGTAAGATTAAAGTTCCAAATTTTGGCTCAAAAGTTTTCCAATTTAATGGGAAAGAAAAAAAAAAAAAGAGAGAGAGAGAGAGAGAGAGAAATAATATTATATAGTCAAATTGAAACAGAGATAGAATCACAAATTGATTTTTAATTTCAGATTCACATTACAATATGATTGAAATTTAAGAGAAGACTATATTTTTAAAAATTATAATAACTTGTTACATGCTCACTGACAAGAGATTTTATTTTATTGTCATGTTTTTTCAATCATTCTTTAACACATCCAGAAATGAAAATAGGAGCATTGCCCTTTTAAAAGAGCAGTCACTGTCCAGGGATGACCGACAGAGTTCATCTGTCAAAATATTCTGATAGCGCTGGCCTGTTATCTTCACAAGCAATAGAACAAGTGCAGCAAGTCGATAAGAAAGATGTTGCTAAGCCTGTCAGCAACAGGGAGGTAGGATTATAACCAGGGCAATCTCCATGAATGAATATATCTAGTGAGCTGAAAAAGAGAGTACAGATTCATCGGACCAAATTACTTGTTGCCCCTGCTGTGAAGCCATATCTCTGATCTTTCAACCATTGACCTTACTTGTCAATATTATATTTTGACGCAAAAGTTTCATAATAGCCAATAGCCACTCTGCTAAGAATGTTCGCAGCATGAAGTTCTTTTGCATAGTTCTGATGAAAATGGGATCTTCTGTAACAGAGAGAAGTCCTAGAAATGGCTGCTCTAATTAGACATTACTATGGCTAATGATTACTTCCATATTTTAGCCACTATGTGCAGGGCCGAAACTAGGATTTTTTTTACCCGGGGCAAGGAGAGATTTTGGCGCCCCCCCTCTCCCACCTCCAACCAAAAATTAGAATTTCATAGGAAATTTTACAAAGTTTTTATAGCTTGTTATGAAAAACAGAGTTTATAAAACAAAACAGAATCGCAACATGTGTTTCGTGTCGAAAAACTTAGCATGACACTTCGCCAGGTGTAAAAATGTACAAGCACAAGTAGAGCTACAACCAGCCGATTTTTATTACGATTTTAATTTTAACGTATATGTTTTATACCTTTATAACATTTCTTGAAAAAAAAAAAAAGATTAAAGTTGTGAATCAAAGCATTATTTTAGGGGTAAAAAAGAAGAAAAGCGTATTATAGAGAAAGATTTAAATTAAAAGCTACAGTTATTATTTTTATTTATTTATTTATTTTTACTGGTTTAATGATAGTTTCTTTTTTTTTTTTTCCTCTCTCTTAAATTAATGGTATTTATAAATGACAATTCTAAAACAAGTGAATGTAAATTTCATATTCAATTACTTTTAAAACTAAAAATATCATCATTTTGCGAGAATTTAAAATGATATTTTAAATATTATAGATGTTACATCAACTATACTGCAGAGAAATAAACAGACAAATATTTAAGTTTTTAATATAATTAAGATGCATAAATTAATAGATATGAACAAGTATCTAAAAACTACTCATATCCATCAAGTGCGAACTAACCGTTAGCTGTCTAAATACACTGCGCTGCAAAAAAAAAAAAAATCGAGCCCTGATACCATTCCTGCTGATTCTCATGCAAAATGAAATCCTGAATCCCAATATGACCACCCCCCATTTTGCCCAATCACCCATCGTTTTCTCGGGACGCCACCCTTTCTGTTACTGTTTGGTAGTTTTATGGCCATAAATTTGATTTGGAGAATGGAAAAGAATTATTTTAATACTTTGAAATAGAAAAAAAATATATAATTTATAATAAATAATAGTAATAATTGATTAATAAAATATAAAAAATGTAATTTGTAATTTAAGTGGCAAATCCCCTCCTCCTCCTAAATTTTCCCCTTGCTGCAAATGTTCATGTTTTAGAATTTTTCATTTCTGTAGCCCCTCAAAAGACATTTAACAGTTAAAACAATCCCTTCACCCCTTTCAAATCAAATTTATAGCCATAAAAATACCGGAAAATGATAAAAATAGGAGAGCGTCCCCAAATAATGGTGGGGGATAGGGCAAAATGGGCGTCATAATTGTATTCAGGAGGTTATTTTACATAAGAATTTGCAAAAATGGTGTTGGGGCCGATTTTCATGCAGAGCAGTGCCATTTGTAGATAATCTTTTTTTTAAATCATTTTCAGGAAATAAAATAGAAAGGCAGGTTCTAGTCTATGAATATTCTCGGAACCAATCCAAGAAGACTATTATTAGAACCACTAACTTCATGGTAACAGGATTATATACACCACAAAATAAGAATATCGTTTGTTCAGAAATAATATTCTACAGCTTTTATAGAATCTCTCATCGGCAAATGCATAGCTTAGAGTTCAACAGAATTCGCTTCTGTGCAGATAGCCTACTTTTGCATTTTTTGACAAACAATTAGCTGCGAGAAACAATGCATAATATATAGAAAAATTTAACTCCGTTAAAACTGAGAAAGGGCTTGCTGATTTTGGCAATCCTGAACTATTTTCTGCCAAATTTGATCGCTAATCTCGTGATGTTACTAAATTCATCACCAATGCAGATGACAACTTGTCGCAGAATGAACGCTTTGGCGACAAAGTTGGCACATTAATTTTGGTGAAAAATAGTGGCTTAATATTGCCGAAATTTAAAAGCTGGCATGATCTACTGTTTTCTTGCACAGAGCTAACTTCATCAAAAGTTCTACATATCACTAATGAGAATATAAAAAGGAAAGAGTCATTACTATAATAATTATTGTTGACAAGAGCCTGTCTATTTCTTTACGTATTACTTTATACACGGTATTACAGTTAAAAGGGAAATAAATGGCAGATTTCTTCACTTCCACGGAAATGGCCATTAGCGACAAATTTTGCGACTTGGCGAAAGATTTGGCAATTTGGCACCCAATTTTGGCGAAAAGTTGTAATTTAGGGTAACCAAAGTTTAGAAGATCTAACTTCAATAGAAACCGACTTGTAAAATTTTCCTGGTTAATTCATTAGTTTCTAGAGTAGAACTATCTCGAAAATTCTATAAATCACTAGCAAGACTGGATGAGTTCAGTTTCTGTTTGGACTGCAAGCTGAGCGTACATCTCTAAGAACTTTAAGCATTTGGTCATTGTTCTAAATTAGTAAAATTCCTGTTCTGTGGTGTAGGCTGTTCATGAGTACGAAAAACTGGTTTATTCGATTGCTTCAAGAATAATCATTGATTATTGACTTTTATTCGGCTGTTTCCAGAATATTCATTAAATAAAATGCATTCATCTAGAAGCTACAAGTCTTTACGAATTACTTTCTACGTGCAAGAACGTCAACAAATTTTGTAACTATCAATATTCACGCTAATATTAATTTCTGTTAAAATCTGTATGACAGAAAGTTATATATAATTGCAAAAAATTTGTATTTTCGGTCATCATGGATATAATATTCGTGGATATTCCAAAAGGGAAAGGCGCACAGAAACACCAAAATGAGAGATGCACAACAACTGTTGTAACAAACTTAGATGTGAAATTGCAACGTCCTACGTCTACTTGTTTTTGAGTTATACGAGATACACACATACGTACAGACATACGTCACAAAAAATCGCATAAATTCGTAGATATCACAAAAGCGGAAGTTCATGTCAAGACCAAAATTGGTAAATAACAATTCTTAATATAAATTTGCAACTCTCTATGACTATTCGTGTATAAGCTATGCGATACACAAAATCCATTTCGCAAATTGGTTTCATAATACTTCCTTATGCTTTGAATAAAGAAGTAAAAAGTATAGTAAAAGTACAGACACATTTTATTTCATTGTAATATTTATAATTATACATGTTAGGAGGTAGTGGTGGCTTTAGTTGTCATAGTACTTTGATAGAGACTTTTGCTGAGCCCTGTGAATGATAGCTCCTAACTCAATTATTAACTAGTTATTTTGCATTCTTTTTGCCCTTTTATTTTTAGTGCACTGGATTGTTTTATAACATTATGGTCTTATTTTGACATACTTATTTTAATAATTTAATAGTCACACTTTTAATAGTCACGACGGCGCCCTGAGGATTTTTTTTTATTTTTTATTTTTTTTTTTTTTCTTCCGTATGAATTATAATTTCTAAAGAGCCTTCTGAAGTTTAATCAAATATACTACGTATTTTCCAACCATTTACTTTTTAAAAACCTTGGCTGAAAGTCAGGGACCAAATTACTCTTCTTCGATTGCGAGAATATTTTACCACACTCACTAACCAAAAATAATATTGTTAGTCTTGGAGAACATTCTATCCACCATGCTTTTCCTTGTAAATGCGAATTCTGTTATCTATTAATCTTCTTTCTACTTTTTTTTCTTCTTTGTTCAAATTGCCCTGAGTAAAAGCATTTGACTTTTTTATTCTTTTTCTTTTCTTTCCTTCTTCCTTTTTTAAAAAAAAAAAAAACTTTGAAATTTTTTTTTATTGTGTAAATAAGGCAACAAACCAGCCTTTCTCGGCGCCCTTCTCCATCTGGCGCCCGGGGCAAATGCCCCGCTCGCCCCCCTCTAGTTTCGGCCCTGACTATGTGCTTCAATTGACATCTTTGACAATCTTCCAGTTTTAACTTCTATCTACTATTGTGCTTTGGAGATATTATTTTTACTATAATTTTGCATTTTGTCATAATTGCTGATACTCTGCTTCAAAGCACACTCTACAACAGGGCCCGAAATTTCAACTGAGATTACACTCGCCGGAAAAAAGTTTTACTCGCCAAAAATTAGGGCTAATGATTACTTCCATATTTTAGCCACTATGTGCTTCAATTGACATCTTTGACAATCTTCCAGTTTTAACTTCTATCTACTATTGTGCTTTGGAGATATTATTTTTACTATAATTTTGCATTTTGTCATAATTGCTGATACTGTGCTTCAAAGCACACTCTACAACAGGGCCCGAAATTTCAACTGAGATTACACTCGCCGGAAAAAAGTTTTACTCGCCAAAAATTAGGGTTGTCTTCTTTTTTTTTTCTTTCTTTCCTTTTTTACGCATTTTTTTTCCCCCGTTACTATTTGAAAGGCTTTTACAAATAAGTCTAAAATTATATACATTAAAAGTGTGTCGTATATCATCATGTTTCATAATCATCTATAATTAAAAATAATTATAATGCATTTGAGATTTGAAAAAGATTAAAATATCCAATAACACAAATGCAAAGAGTCATTAAAGAAAAAAAGAAGAAAAAAATTCTTTGTCAAACAATATGCTGTGAAAACCTTTTTATTATGAAAGATTAACCTTCCTTATTTATCTATTTATATTAGAAATGTCTTTTTCGTCCATCTTATTTTTGTAATCATATGGAATGTCGATGTGTATAACTTGTTGATTGTTGTCATTTGAAAAACCCTTTCGGAATAACTTTTTCTATAAAATCATTGCTTACAAATCATTGGTGTTTCAGTAAAAAGCTGGAAGATATAAACTGTTTTTTTTTTTTTCTTTTAAATCATTATTAAACAATATAAACATAGGGAGTATCTTTAAAAGGGCTCTCGCTCATTTTCATGTGACAGTATCACATAGGCAAATTTTCGCATATCTCTTCTCTCGGATATTGGGCGAAGGGCAAAGAGGCTCTCTTCTCCTCTATTTTCATTCAGCTTGGAGAAGTAACAGTGGGAGAAACGAAACTGCCGAAGAGATCAAAACTTTTATACATGCACTAAGCATTTATCCTTTTCCAGGCTGGGGCGATCTCGGGCAGCGCACACAGAGACTCGGCTCTCCGAGAATCTAAAAAAGAGTCGTTAAGTATGAGGTTATAAGATGGGAGTGTTTGCCATATTTAAATCTGCCAAAAGAATGTTTTCTCTCACCGTACCGTGTAAGAATTCAATCTGTAACTAAACCAAATTTTTACTCGCCACAGTAAAAATTCCAGTCGCCATTGGCGAGCGGAAATTTCGGGCCCTGCTCTACAATGTTTGCCATTTTTGTCATCAAGCCACCAAATAAATGTGCTCCAACAATTATTTCCCTTTAATTCTGTCAGGCCTTTCATACAGCAATTCTCAAAGTAAAAACTGGGTCCATGGAACTCCTAAAACAATAACAAACCTTTTACTGTGCAAATTTCTTTAATAATAGAGGAAAAGGTGTAAATATGGACCTCTTTCATTTTGACTTAAAGTTACTTTAATGTTGAAAAACTCTACATTTTTTATCTTCATTGATAACTATAACAAGTTTACTAAATAAGAGGGGGCAAAACAATGATTATTATCAATTACTTCAATTTGAAAATGAAGATTTACAAAAAGGATTTTTAAAATGCACCAGAAAAAAAGGGGTGCAAATATGAGCCTTTTCCAGAAAAATAACAAATAATTTAAAATGTTTTAAAACATGATAAAACAATTTAAAAAAAAAAAAAAAAAGGTAGAGAATTTATTACAGGAAGAAATATTTACAGAAATCGCTGACGTAACTGGCTCTTTCAAAACTGGCACAATCTAAGTGTGCTCACATTTAGCACATAACACTTTACACTACTCTTCTGTGCGGTTGTGTTCAGAGCAGGGTTCCCACTAGAAAAAAATATCGAATGGGATTCTCCCACTCTAACAAAAAATTTAAGTGGGATCTTCCAAATTTTTGTGAGAAATTACATAATTTACACTTTGCAAATTTCTTTTTAGAGAATTACCAACTTCAAATTAAGCAATTTAAAAAAAAAAAAAAAAAAAAAAAAATCAAGTAAATGTTAAAAATGGAAATTTATTTATTTTCTTTCCCCTTTTGTGGCTAAGTTGACAGATACTGCTTCAATATTCAGAATCTAAATTTTCATCAAAAATGCAGAACGAAATGCTAAAGTTATTACTTAATCTGTTTCAAAATTTATTTTCAATTTAATTTTGAGTACTGAAAGAGTGCTTGACAGAAGTGTGGTTGCTGGAATAACCTAAATTATTTAATATATAATTATTGCAATTTTTAGTCTTCACATTTCACAGTTGTTTGCTGATAGAATAAACACTTCATATATCTTCTTAACAAATATTTATGATTAAGAAGTATTTTTAAATAATTACATATTTCCACTTTTTTTTCTTTTATCACAAAATTCTAGAAGTAAAAAAAAAGATAATTATAAGTTTCAAAGCAATTAATATATTACCCAACTAAACTGAGAAAAAGTATGAAATACTCAATGAGCAATGTGAAAGAATTGGGGGATTTTTAAAATATTGTGAAATTCTCGCAATCCTACTCTCGAATGCAAGCCCTGGTTAAGAGAACATTTCATCACAAAACATGCAAGTTGCATCCCTCGAATTTAGTATATCTCCATAATTTATATCCAGGTTGATATCATCATTGTTGACGATAAGGGAAGGGTTACAGTAGTCTGATAAGTCCGATGATGAATCATATCATTTCCCAAGATCCAATTTTCTTTCTTTTAAGACGATCTTTGCACCCATGGCCAGACTTTTACCTTACCAGACCCTGGCTGGTATTTTACCATGGAGAAACTCAAGCACCCAAAAAAACTCTTCTTGTGAGCATTTTTGTTAATTGACGCAGTCAATTAATCCTTGTATGGTCATCAAATGATGAGGCTTGATCTTGCTGCTTTGCATCCACGAGTGTAGTTCTCTTCACAATGTTGGTGACATTAGGTATATTGAATGGAGAAACTGCATTTCAAGTTCCTGGGGCCTATATTTGCACCAATTTTAACTAAAAAAGATGGCCTCTATTACACGTAACCTAAAGACATGCTTCTAAAAGTAGTTTAGGATCTCTGCTTTCTAAATATCACTGTGAAATTATTTTAAACTAACCATAAGTACATGAAAAGAAAACTATTTCAGATACATATCAAAAGTTTACAGTCTAGAATAAACACCAATTTGCACAATAACTCACACTGCTTCTACACTACTTGCAAGAATGGTTCCAACTGCTCTCTACATCTTATATCAACAAGTGGCACCATTTACAGTCCTTGCCGCCAGTTTTCAGCCCATAGCCATTCGTGAAGAGGCACCCATATTTACTCCTATGCCCATTTTTATACCTTCTCCTTATAATAAAAATATCATGAAGATAAATATTTTTGAAAAAAAAAAAAAGTCAAAATTAACATTGCCAACCTTAATTAGTAGGTCAGTTTTAGATCTCTTAAACAAGTGTTTCAAAAAAAGGCTCAACCAATTTTTTTTTTTTTTTTTTTAACTTGCTATGTAAACTCTATTTTATGTCTTTACACATGTATCAGTTTTCTCTTACAGGAAAATTGTTAGATATCTAATTTTTTAGGTCAATTTGATATCTTCTGACCACATTATCTCAAAAAAGTACATACAATATGTGTAATAGTGAGTAATGGAAGTCATGTGGTTGTTACACACCAGATTTATTCTTATTATATTTGTAAACATCCTAATTGTTCTTGTGTGCTACAACATTCACTAGAAATTATATGATCGCACATCTTCACATTTCTTAAGTTACAGAAGAATTTATGAAGTATTTCTCAAGATAGATGACAAAACATCTAAAATTAAAAGTGTGCATATTATTTTGCCACTAATATATTTACAAAAAGCATATCATGCAAAATATTTTACAGTACAGAGTATAAAAACCACTTTGAAAATATTTAGTATATGCAAATGAATTTTCACAACTGAAATATACTTAAAAATTTTAGATTTTAGAGTAAGAAATTTTATTATTTATTTATTTTTCTAGATTTGAAAAAAATTAGACCATTAATAAATTCTTATAAAATTTTGTTCTTTAGTACTTACAGCAAAATATTTTTCTTTTTACCCTTCAAATAATTTTTAAATTAAATAAATACTTTATTCATGTAATCATTTTTTCCCCCTCTTAGGATTCTGTTAAAAATTTGAGACCATCTGACAGAGCAAGATTATTAGCAGAATCATCTGA
Organism: Salticus scenicus; assembly: GCA_963930645.1. Lineage (NCBI taxonomy): Eukaryota > Metazoa > Arthropoda > Arachnida > Araneae > Salticidae > Salticus > Salticus scenicus. Next base: position 310,901,353 of record OZ005648.1, read on the forward strand.
TGAAGAATTTTAAACAGACTGATGTGTGCCCTGATAATATCAAATAGAATCCAGATGTTAAAGACAGTTTCATTATTAACAAAAAAAAAAAAAAAAGAAAAAAAATGCATTTGAGGAGCAACAAATGAGAACTATTCATCAGTTTTTCATTCAAATCACAAAATATTTAATGCAATGAATGTTAATTATTTTTCACTGATTTATTGTTATGCAAAATAATTCTGTGTTAATTCATAGTCTGTACTTTCACATAGTTTGCAGAATTACTTTTTTTTTTTTTTTATTGAATGTACTAAAATATTATTAATACAATATAGAAAAAAAAAAAAAAAAAAAAAAGAAGCCCTATTAACTTCTATTTTTATAAATTGATCAATAATTACATCTTTTACAAAACATTTAGTAATGTATGATGTTGCAGACACAAAAATGCCAAAAATTAAAAGGACAATATCTTTAAGCATACCATTATTTAAACTGCAGTATGCAAATTCTGCATATGATTTACTTTTCTTTATCAATTGTATCGAGTCTGATTCATATAATTATATCTTTTGTATATTGTGATTAGCATGTTGCAATCAGAACAAATATCGACACTACTTTTTATTAACAATTTTGTGAAATTTTAATTAAAAGTTTTGTTTTGTGACATGTTGTTATATTTAATGTTGAGCATTATTACTTTATTAATATAATTAATACAACACATAAGTAACAATAAATATATTTATTACCTTTTCATATAATTCTATGAGAAACAATTATAATTTTATTGATTTACAAGTAACAAACAGATAAAAATTAAAAATAAATATTAAAATTTACTTTTGCATAAAAATTGTGTGTTTTCCACGATACAAAAGCAAATATATATAAATGAAAATTTAAGTACAATTATAGTGAAACATTGAAATATAGTTTATAACAAACATACTTTAACATTAAAGTTCAGCAGACATTATAAACACATTTACATTCTATGATGCTAGACAGTTAAACTTCTATTCCATTCTATGTAGTAATTTATTTTAAATATCACAAACATTTAGTTTTACTTATACTTTAATCATCAAGGAATGTTTAAAAAGCCAAAAAGTGAAACTGAAAAAATAGATAATTTATTAACAAAATTATCTTCTATAATAAGAAAGTCCATTATTTTCTTAATTATACTTAAATCAATTCAAAAATAAACTCTTGTTATATTAAATCATGTTCCCTCATATAACAAATTACAGTGATTGACTACTTTCAGTAGTAGGCCATAATAAAAGATTATAGATCTATTAGTACATTGGTAGCAATATATTATTTTCTGCATATTTCTTCTTGATTAGAGTTCACTTGATAACCAAATAACCAGATCTGTACCAAAATGAACAAACTATAAAATTATATATGTAACAGACTAGAATAAGACATCTTCATCATGATCCTCTTGAAATATGTCTGGAGCAGCATCAACATCAACACCTGATGCTTTTAACAACTCTTTACGTTTTTCACTCTCATCTCTCATTACCTTTTTCTTACCTTGAATTTTCTTAAGCCTTAAAAAAGGGAAAAGAAATCTTAAAACACAAATGTACCTATAGTTTTTAAATTAAATACACTACTTCTCTAACAATATGGTAAATTTAACAACCACAATTTATAATTATGTAGAAATATAAGAACCAATGGACAATACTGTAGATATGGATTCAAAATTAAGGTATCATAATAACCAAATAATTAAGAGAATCTATAGGATGATAAACGAGATAGGGCAGCCAGCGCTGAAAAAGGAGCTTTCTTTTCCGCATTAATTCAGCCGAGTAGAGGAAAATGATCCGATCGCCGCCTGGTGTAGTATCTTTGAAACTTTTCGGAAGAAAGTGAAAGCCCGCCCCTTCGGCTTCTGTCATCATCCGATTTCCGAGAACAACCAATGAACCGCTACAAATTTAAACAAGCGCGCTGATTGGTGGATTCTCGAGATCTGGTAGCCCTCTAGATGAAAATTACTACCTTTCCGTAGCATTCGTTATATATCCTATAGACTCTCCTAATCTGTGATAATAACTTATAAGATATAAATCAATACTGTATCATTTAAAAAAGGAAAATTCACAACATTTTTTTCTGTGAAAAACTACAATCTTTTTTACAAGTATATCAAAAACATAGTAAAATTGCTATTTGTGTGAAAAGTAGATAATACTTAACATTAAATTGCAGTGATGCCAATGATATGCTGTAGCATAACAATGTGCCAGAAAATTTTTAAGAAAAGGGTTACAGTATATCTTTATTTATATTACAATATTTACATACATTTGCTTTTTAATTATATATATTCATCTATAGTCTTGGTAGATTACATACTTGGTATATAATAATTAAGATGTAATGTAAAAAAAGATGACAAAAATCTAACAATGCTCTAACACAAATTAATATTTAACTCTGTTTTTAACCTCGACAGTATTGCGTATAAAGTAATTTATTAAATGGATTAACTCAAAGAAAATTTTTCAGTATTTTCTATAAGATTTAGTCATTTCTTATTGTTAAAAGGACAAATTTCTATGTTTAGAAAACACAATGAATGAGAGCACATTTAAACTGACTCACCTGCTGGATGTGCATATGTAAGCGTATGCACAAATATAAGTTTTATTTACTACTAGAACAGGGAGTGAAATTTCCACTCGCCAGCTCGCCATTGGTGAGTGGAAATTTTACTGTGGCGAGTAAAATTTCAGTCTAAATGTAGATAGAATTCTTGCAGTATATGGTGCTACCAAGAAAAAAAATATATATATCGATTCAAAAACGTAAAACCACACTAATCATAGGTAAGGTGACCAGACATCCTCTGATTAAGAGGACAGTCTTCTTTTTTAACGCTCTGCCCTCTTAAACGAAAAAAATAAATAAATTACAGGACTAAAAATTCCTCTTTTTTATGTTTTTTGTCCTCTGTCCTCTTTTTCAAATGAAAATGATTTAGTCCTTAATTACAAAAATTTCACAAAATTGGGAAGCTCAAGCGGCTGTATCGAACGGTGAATGCTAACTTTTTTCTACGTTAGGTTCACAAAAGAACAACTTTCTAATAAACTTGCCAAAGCATATTATGGTTTATGTCTATTCAGATTCTTCGAATCACAAAGAAATAAAAATATCCCTTTATTTGTACGGTACTTTGACCCAAAACACAGAATCACTATTGAAATTGTCATGAAATCATTACGCTCCGGTTGATACATGGTGGGTTGATGTGTATTCTCACTTTTGCATGAATAATATTTCTCATAAAAATAGGCCTACCAGTGATCGAGAGATTCTATCCTCGAAGCTGGTATACTTGATGTGCTGAGTTCGATACCCAGTTGCGCTCGTTGGCTTAGCTGTTAGAAGTTTTCTGTGGTTTTCTCAGAAACTTACATAAATATGGGCTAGGACCTCCTCGAAAAACCCCACAAAGAACACTTCTACTTAAACCTAGAGCCCTAGTACAAATAATTGACCTTAATGATAACACTACCACCCCCCTTACAAAAACATGGAAATGTTAGTTGAATTCATTTTATGTTCTCCTGGCAAAAACGGTCCCACAGCGCGACTGTTTTCTTTAATGAACAAAATGTAGACATGTGAAAAAAATTCCCTTTATATACCTACTTTAAAAACTTATTAACTACTAAGACTAATTTCGGTTATACTTGTGAGAACTTTTATAAAATGTTGATAAAGAATGACTTTTCGTTAATGTTTACCAAATTTTTTTTATTTAACTGCATGAAAGTACCACAAAAAAATAAAAAGGTTTTGTCTATAGACAAAATTAATAATTAAAAAATAATAATAATAATCTATATTGTCCAGTGACATCTATAAAAATTAGAGATTATTCCTCTCGTATCCGTATATTATTAATTTAAATTAAGGTGTATTGATCCAAATTCATCATTTGAGATAAAAATGTTTTGCACCACTTGTGTAAAGTAGCTTTTGAATCAGTTTTTATAATCATTTTCATTCAATTTTGTGTCTGTCATGCGAAATCAGATATTTCGTCTGACAACTTTCTCTAATAAACAGTTACATCTAATAAGAAACCCAAATTTTCTATTTAAAAAAATAAAAATAAAATAATAATAATAATAAATATGAAAGATGTGAGGATAAACTGAAATAAATAAGAAGAAAAACATTTAATTTTTTCTTTCTTTCAGCATATTACATCGTTTTTATGAAATAATTATAGTATAAAAACATAATTTAATTAATAGCCATTTTGTTCTCATTTTAAAACATTATTCCGTTTTCAGAAAATAAATAAGTATTTTATTGTATACTATTTGTATGTGGTATGTTCTAGAACTTTCGATTTTTCAAAATTCTGTGAGCACCTTGTCAATCAATTTTATTCAACGTCTTCCCGAATTTATTTGTAATTTTTCCATTTGCCAGTTTGAGTTTACCTATGAAAAACGAAAATAATTATTTAAATTTGATTAGTGGAACTCTTTATACGTCATTTGGCTTATTTTCCTAATTGGCATTATTCAGGGTAACAACATATTTCTAAATTTCTCAATTTTGGCGATTATATAATCATTCTTTTCTTTTGTTAATAACATGTTCGTTAGCCTTTCAACTAGCTTTCCGATCGTCTGCGTTTCATCTTGCACCTGGCGATCTTCTGTGATAAGATAATCGTTCCCCCCCACTTAAATAGCGGACACGCGCCGCGATCGCTCTCTCTGGCTCTCTTTTTTTCCCTTTGAAATGATATCGCGAGGTGGATGCTGGATGTGCCCAAGATGCTACTCCTATTTCTTTCAATGATCAAAATTGCAGAAATTAATAAAGAAGTTTGCCTGTATGCTGTCATCTGAATTATTGAGAGTATTTATTTTCTTTAAAAATAATTTTTTTAGAAGATTTACAATGGTAAGGTTACATAAAATATTTCGTTTTGATGATTGAAAATAAAAGTCTCAATTGAAATGTTTAGCAAAATTTTGGATTTCCACGGCCAATTCTTGAGATACTCAATGCCCAGTTTTGGCATGACAACATGGTGCCTAATATCCAGGATATTTTTTTTTTTATGATGTAGATTTGAAACGTTTTGTTGGAAATGACTAATATTATATAGTATTTTATATATCTATAATAAAATAATAATGACTTAAAAAAAAAAAAAAATTAAAAAATAAAACGATAGTTTTGTTCAAAACAGCAAATGACTTTATAAAATGTATTATACTTGACCGTTATTATAAATGTCTACCTGGATCTAAAAAAAAAAAAAAAATAATAATAATAATAATAATAATTAGGTATTCATTATAACTAAGGGTATTCCGATTGTAATGAAGACACTGCGAAATAAAATAAAGACTAATGGTCTCATTTCCTGATGTTTATATATGTATATATATATTTTATTTTGGTCATATATAAGGTGATTATTCTATATATTTTATAATTGTATGTATGTCATGCGAAATCAGATACTTTGTCTGACAACTTTCTCTAATAAATAGTTACATCTAATAAGAAACCCAAATTTTCTATTTAAAAAAATAAAAATAATAATAAATATGAAAGGGGTGAGGATAAACTGAAATAAGAAGAAAAACATTTCATTTTTTCTTTCTTTCAACATATTACATCGTTTTTATGAAATAATCTGTATATATATATAAATTACGTGTCACGATGTTTGTCCGGGGTAAACTCCTAAACTAAGGAACCGATTTTAATGAAATTTTGCACACTGTGTGCAGTTTGGTCCAACTTGAGAGATAGGATAGTTTTTATCTCAATTTATTGTCACAATATTGTTTTATTGCAATTATTTGTTAATTATAGACCTTTATTAAAGTTGCTCCAAAATATCTGTGAGTTCCATTAATTTAATTGTTGCCAAAAAAAAAAAAAAAAAAAAAAAAAAAAAAAAAATACGAGTTCATTTTCTTTCGACATAAAAATAAATACATTTAATCAAACGTGAACGTTAAAAAATTATAAAAAGTTAAATTATGCATCTCACGAAAATTGACGTCATAATCAATTTAAAGATTTTATACACATTGATAAAGTGCTAATGTAGTTCTATCATAGATATAGTAATATATATAGATCTCTCATCCCCATGTTATCGTACAAAGATTTTTGATGCCGAAAAAAAAAAAAAATAAAAGCTTTAGAAACAGCCATTAAGTGGTATTGAAAAAAAAAAAAAAAAAGAAAAGAAAGAAAGAAATATGAATTTGAAACTGTATCTGGAGTCTTCCATTCCCCTTTAGCAAATAAATTATTCATAAATTTTATTTGCTAAAATATTAGTATGTATTCCCGTGTGTATTCACTCGGGGAAAGACGGCCATATTTTGGTAAAAACGTCGTCTTTTCCCAAATGAAAAGGAATAACTTTTTTCTCCCCAATGATCACTCTATTCTATATATGCTATACTATATCTATGAGTTCTATACGCAAGCGAAGTGTGACTCACTGACCGTCTGTGCAGCCAAGAAAAAGATTTCCTATGTTAATTGCCCACTGGATTTTTTGTAAGAAATTATTAAAAATCGAGGAAATTTACTTCCCGATTTTAATCCTTATATTTGGGTATAGATATGTATTAGTTATCGCGGGTGTTAGATTGAATTATTTTGCTGTCAAATTGACAAAATTTTAATTTTAAATTTCAAAACTCTGTCGCCCTTGGCTTTTTTTTTTTATTATTATTATTATTTGGCGATCAAAAGCGTAACACGAAAATATACATGCCAGATGTATACATTGTACGAAATGTAATATGTATTATTCATTGTACGTATGTATGACATGTAATATGTATTGTACGAAATATTGTTTCATATTATTCATTACTCTTTTAATATAAGTTGTTAAAATAACCATGATTTTTGAAAGGAATTAAATATTTTCGCCAGATAATTTGGCGATATTCTTTTTTTTTCGCCAAGGATGACAGAAATGAAATCTATTCCGCTGCAAAATATTAGTATCTTACATCAGATATTTTATTTAGACATTTGAAAACAAATTTGACTTCAAACTATGATAGAATATTTATCATTTTCCTTTTAATTAGTATATTATTAGTATATTAAAATTTAAAAGCATGGTATATAAAAAGTTTTTTTTTTTTTTTTAAATCTTATAATTATTCTTATCTTAATCCTCAATGTTTCCCATCTTTATTAACTTGAATTTACTATTAAAATTTTAACATACTCAAAAACTTCTCATCACTTCGTTAAAATACACTAAACTTTTTCAAAATCTTTTTCTATTTAAAATGATACATGTATTTACTTTAAATGTCCAATATTTCATAAGATTTCCAATTTTAAAGTTTTAAAATATTTATCAAATTTACTTATTTTTCTGGTTTAGCCTTATTGTTTTCCTTTTTATAACTACAGCTGTTGCCCTCTTTAAAATATTTAAAATGATGAGGTCATTTTATAGTAAAATTATCCATTATAGCATGTATTATATTTCACTCATCCATAAAAATTGATTTTAAAATCGTCTGTTTCTTTTATACTTTTATTTTAATAGAATTTAATTTATATATTAGTCATTTTAGCAATTTTATCCAAAGTAGCATTAGAAATAATATATATCACTTCTCCATTAAAATTTATAGGACCCTACAATAAAATTAATTTGTGCTTAATATCAACACTACGAAAATTTTTATCAATCGCTTCCAAATTTTGACCTAAGTTTCAAATCTCAACCCTGTGGGTTTTTACATCGGCTACAACGTTTTCGTCTTTGTTCGTAAATAATAATTTGACTTTACTAAATAGTTTACAGCCGTATAATTCAACGTATAACTTAGTCACAGCAACGCGTGGCCGGGTCTGCTAGTTATAGTATAAAAACATAATTTAATTAATAGCCATTTTGTTCTCATTTTAAAACATTATTCTGTTTTCAGAAAATAAATAAGTATTTTATTGTACACTATTTGTATGTGGTATGTTCTAGAACTTTCGATTTTTCAAAATTCTGTGAGCACCTTGTCAATCAATTTTATTCAAGGCGAATTTATTTCTAATTTTTCCATTTGCCAGTTTGAGTTTTGAGTTCGCCTATGAAAAACGAAAATAATTATTTAAATTATATTAGTGGAACTCTTTATACGTCATTTGGCTTGTTTTCCTAATTGGCATTATTCAGGGTAACAACATATTTCTAAATTTCTCAATTTTGGCGATTATATAATCATTCTTTTCTTTTGTTAATAACATGTTCGTTAGCCTTTCAACTAGCTTTCCGATCGTCTGCATTTCATCTAGCACCTGGCGATCTTCTGTGATAAGATAATCTTTTCCCCCCACTTAAATAGCAGACACGCGCCGCGATCGCTCTCTTTTTTTCCCTTTGAAATGATATCGCAAGGTGGATGTTGGATGTGCCCAAGATGCTACTCCTATTTCTTTCAATGATCAAAATTGCAGAAATTAATAAAGAAGTTCGCCTGTATGCTGTCATCTGAATTATTGAGAGTATTTATTTTCTTTAAAAATAATTTTTTTAGAAGATTTACAATGGTAAGTTACATAAAATATTTCGTTTTTATGATTGAAAATAAAATTCTCAATTGAAATGTTTAGCAAAATTTTGGATTTCCACGGCCAATTCTTCAGATACTCAATGCCCAGTTTTGGCATGACAGCGTCCTCTAAAATGACCTTTTTCAAAATTGAATGTCTTCTGTATTTTTTTAAAATAAAAGACATTGCGTAATTGCTCCTCTTTTTCCAATAAAAAATTTTGGGCACCATATACGCAAAAAATAGAGTAAGTTAATCATATTTTGTGGGGAGTAACTTTTTTTTCAGCGAGTGTAATCTAAGCTGAAATTTCGGCCCTATACTAGAACATAACCCCATCAAAAATGACGGAATGTGAACGATAAATCATCAAAACAATGTTTAGATCATGAAGATCACCACATGATCATTTAAATATATTTTAAATTTTTGTTTATAGACGGCATCATCAAATGTGTTTTGGTATTTTATAACTTTCGTTCTGAGATTTAAAAAATTTTACTCAATCAATAAATATAAGTGACAATAAAAAAAATAAAAAAACTGCTGGCTGACAAAAAAATATAGGCCTTGTTTTTCTTTTTAATTTAAAGTTTGTAGCAAAAAGCATAAACTTCTATCAAAATATCTACATTTTCTGGTAACATTTAATCATGGGAATTGTATATTAAAAAATATTTTTCTGACTAAAAGAAAACAACATGAACCATTTCCATAGTAAAAAGGTTAAAAAATTATTCAAAAGCACTCAAAACCAGCTGCAAACAGAAACAATCAATAACAAAATTTGAATCATTGATATGAATCATTATTTATATAATATAAATAATGATGAATACTCATGAAATTCAATGAAGATAAATCATTAAAATTACTAACATTAGTTTAACTCATAGAAAATACTTCCATATGTATTACGTATTTCTATGTAGATATTTTTGTGTGTACAGTCGAACCGCATTAACATGAATCTCAAGGGGGATAAAAAATTTGTTCATGTTACCAGTAGTTCATGCTATCAGTAACTAATCTTCATATTACAAAACTAATCTTCATTTTGACAGGGATTGTGGAAACCGTTCATGTTAAAAATAATTCACATTAACAAGGTTCGACTGTATGTCGTAAGCTTACTTCATTATAAATGTAAACAAACAATGAAGCTTGATAAAAATATTTAAAGGCTTTAATATGCTTTTACAAATATTTTAAGAGTTTTTTAAATGAAACGCTTAAAGAGTAGTTCATTCGGAATTAAAGAGTCGTCCATTTGGAATTTGCACTTTCTGAATGGCAACAGTTTTGGTCTGTTTTTATCTGTTATTGCGTTGTTTATAATAGCCGGTGATCCATTATATTTAATTTAGAGCTTTAAACATTACAATTGGATAGTTTTTTAAGATTTTAGAGAAAAAAAATAAGAATAGACATGATACAAAACAGATTATGTGTATATTTCCGTAAGTTGAACAAACAGCATGGGAATACTTAGGCCTAAATATAGCCATGATAAGTTTGCTTTTCTGTTGCCAAGGGCAATTGCTTTTCTCGAAGATGAGTACAAACCAGTATTGCCACCTCACTTGCAAATTATATAAATAGATACTAAACATAGACTATTATGTATTACGATTAGCTAAAATTTTAAACAATATCTTAATTTGCCTATGAATCAATTTTGCTTATAATTTCTCAACTGAATTAAATCAATTTTGATAAATATTTATGCAAAAGCAGATCACAAAAACCTTTCAAGCAGTATAACACCATTAAAATTTACTTAAACTATCTTTCCTCTATAAATTGTAATGTTTGAAAAATATTTTGTGTATATTGTAGACGAACTGCATATGCTTCTTACTTTATTTTGAATAAGTAGCATGCTATAGTGAATCCCAAAAACAATGATAAATTTCACAATTTTTAAAAAATAATTATGGAAGCTACTTCTTATAAATGCAGGCACATAAACACAAATCACACATTTTTCATCTTTGTTGTTGGAAAGTATTTAAAACATAAATATACAAACATCTCAAATACTTTTATTTTTCCGTTTGAATTAATAAATAAATTTAAAAAAAAAAAGTTGTAATAAAAATATTTAAGGAGTTAAAAAGTTGAATTTATTTGCATAGTCAAATCAATTACAAATCATTAGTCGCAATACCTCTATTTTATACAATAAAATGTTGTTTGGATTAACTTTACAAAATATTTAACTCATCATATGCAAGTTCTATGAATATAAAGGATTAAAATATTACCTATAAAATTCTTCTCTTTCTCGCTCATCTAATTCAGATGTAATGTATGCAATAGTTCTTTCAATTCTTGGAATAACAACTACAAAAATAATTTTTCAATTAATAAAACAAATAACAGAACAGAAAACTCATTTGCAATGAATTACATATGCTTTTCAAATTTATGCTTCTTTAAATGCAATAGTACTCACACTTAGAGCAAAAATCAATATCAACAATGATGATACAAGAAAATAAGCTAATTTACAATAACCAGAATTATGCACATTGTCCAGAAGCTATAGAAATCCTAACCAAAAAAAACATGGAATGATAAAATTTTATAGAATGTAAAAAAATAGCAAGAGCTCCAGAAGAAAGAGAGCATGCACAATAAAAACAAAAGCCCAGTAGCAGAAACACCGCAACATAGTCGCGGACACAGAAAAATCTCTTGCAGACAGTTTTTGTCTGCACTGATAAAACAATTTGTCTGCAACTTTTGGATAACAATTCACTTATAAAAATTTCTGTATCAAAACTAAAACTAATACTTTTATTATTTATATTGTGTTGTGTCAAACATTGCTATAAAATATTTAATTGAATGACATGAATTGAATGAATACACACACACACCTGTTTATACTATGTTATTCTGTAGTAAAATTGTATTTGTGTATTGTTGCACGAGATCACCACGGATGTTAACCCCACCCCCCTTCCCAAATCAGCTTTCAGGCATTTTGAGTTTAAGCCATTTTTACCCCCTGATTACACGCAAATTTTGCAAACAGATTATGAAATTTTAAAAGCCTGTCGCAGACAGCTACAGCCACTGGGAACAGAAGACAGTTGTACAGAAGGGGGGGGGGAGGGAAATAATGATGGCTAAAGAAGGCCTGGATGAAGTGTTTGAAACCATCCATTAAAATAGAGCATCTATATACTATTTCTCCAACGTGGACCAATTACGATTACATTTTGTCGAAATGATACAATAGTGATGTAATTAATAAAATGTGCAATGATAAAAAAAAAATAATATTTATAAATGGACAATATTTAAGCACGTGGTTTCAGCCTAATGATCTAATAAGAAAAATGACATTTGTCTTATGAGACCCTTTCATGGAAAAATGTATTTTTAAAAGTTACCTCTTCAGAATCTTTGCAAGCGTCATTTTAAATCTAGCAATACTTTAAAGATATATACAGAATGTGAATTATTATCATAAATTGACTATAAAAAACACATTAATAAAAAGTATAATCAAAATAGGAATTATTTATTTATTTATTTTTTTAAACAAAAAATTATGCCAAAACAAATAAATAAAATGTCATCGCTAATTTGGTGACAAAAATTTAAAAGGAGACATGGGGGTCCTACAATAAAGAGAAGTATGAAAACTAGGTCATCAACCATAAATTTTATTTTGAAACCTTTCTTTGAATGATTTTGGTTTCACTATTGCACAATATTAATTTGGTTCTAATAATAATTTGGTTTCTGGTAAATTAAAAATTTAATTAGGCAGTGAAATTGGTATAATATTTATGAGTTTCATATTTTAAAAGTAAATAAGAAAAGAAATAAAGTGCAAAAATTTTGCATGGGTTTGCTAGTGAAAAAATATTTTCTTTGTTATATATTTTAATTAATTAAAGTAAAAATGCTCTGTCACTAAAATTAGAATCAATGTGTTTCATTATTAAACAGATAATCGTGTAGGGCTGAATAAGATGGACTTTTGATATGTAATTGTGGTAGTCCCTTGTAATAATTCAAAAAATAATAAAACAAAGATATATATGAAATTTATCCTTGATTCAGATAAATATTTAAACTGGAAGTATATTTCTATCGATTTCAGAGATAATCACTATATTATTTATTTTAAATTATGTGGTGTATAATTTGTGTGAAGGTTAGCATTTTGATTTTTCTTTTTTTTTTTTTACTTTCACTTTTTTCTAATCGTAGCATTTCAGATAAAGGAAACAAACATCTCATTTTTCTGTAATTTTCAAATTTTGATACTGTAATGCCTTGTACAACACTATTTATTTACATGACAATTCTTGTATCCCTTTAGTTCAATCAGACAAAAAAAAAAAATATAATAATAATAATAATAATAAAATTAAAAAATAAAATAAAATATATATTATTTCCTCTAGTTTAAATTTATTTTGAAATATTTATCGGAATCATGAGTGCTGACAATTTAAAAAAATACTGCAGATCCAATCAATGCAATCAATCTGCAGATCCGTTAGCACTGGCATAATTGAAATGCTAATCTCATATGAAATGTATTATGCAAAGATATCCGAATGAAATAAAACTAAATAATAGCATCAACATGCAATGCACTACATATTACACAAGCTTATGTGATGGGGATTTAAAAATGAAATATACACACAAAATGATCTATTTAAGCTGAAGGGTAAAAAAGACACTAGTCTTTGGGGAAGGGGGGATTGGGGATAGGAAAAAAAAAAAAAAAAGCAGTTAAAACCTTTGTAATGACAAGAGTAGGGGAAGGTGGGATACCTTGGACCTATTTTGACTTTTTCCATTTTAATTTTGTAATTATTCACCAAAACTAAATACAAATAGCTTTTATAAATACTGTATTGTGTTACATACAACATATATTTAATTCAAAATTTTATAAATTTTATTTTTTAAACATAAAAAGAAGTGCAATTAGGTCCAAGGTACACCACTGGTAGTGTAACTTGGACCATTTATTAAAAGATACAGAAAAACTCAATTTTAAGTAAGAAAATCTATTTATTAAACAATAACATACATATGCAGGGGTTCATACTCATATATGGGAAAAAAATTCCCTGAGTTTTCAGACAATTTTCACGATAATATTAGCGACATATTACAAGAAATGCTCCTCTAGACAGGACAAAATACACAGCTACTTCCACTGTATGGTGTCATATTACTGCCGACCATGATAGAAATTCAGGTAGAAATCATTGTTTACATGCATATTTTCACAATACTTAATCAATTGAATTTTGATATGAAGCTAAACAAGAAAAATATAACTTGAGAGAAAGAAAATATTTGTTTTTCCAAGTTTTATAATTGATTTTCCCAGACTTTTAATGAAAATCTTTATTTTCCTTGAGTTTTCCCTGACTTTTTTTAAACAAATTCCACATTCTCTGAGTATTCCCTGTTTTCCAGGTTTTCCCTGATGAGTATGAACCTTGATATAAATTCAAATAAACATTTTTTTTTTTTTTTTCCAAAATCATCCACAATTGTATTGTATTATGTTTAATTTGAGTCTAAAAAGTGGAAAATATTAAATATTAACTTAAAAATGTCTATATTAAGTCATATTGTGATTATTGGTAAAAATTCTCACACTTATTTACAATCAAGATTGTAATTGGATAAGTCAATTCTAAATGTTAACTTTTGGTGCTGCATTTCTGATCCACCACACAATATGACCAGTCCAAGGTACACTACTTGTATTGGGTTCAAGGTACAGTAAGACCCCGCTTAACGCGGGGGATACGTTCCATCAAAGTAGAGCGTAATGCGAAACAGTGCACGTACAATTTTAGGGAATCCCCGTACTGCTGCGAGCAATTTCGGGGAATCCACAGGGGAAATAAAAGAGCGCTAAACCGAAACAGCGCTAAATGAAACAGCGTTAAGCGGGGTCTTACTGTACATGACTCTATTACTATAAATGAAATTGATAATCATAATGTTCAGGTTGGGCTTAACTTGATTACAAGCATATGGGGTTATAGCTAAAAAACTACTTCATGGTGCATAACACTCATTTCAGAATATACAATGTATATGTGGGTATAGAAATACATAAAAGTAATCTGAGAAAAATTTACTTTTGCAAGATGAATTTACTTTTTCAAGAACTTTTCAAAAAGTTGAGCTTTCAAGCATCACAGATTACTTCACTAAGACCCCTAACAGTAAATATTTTAACTGCATGTGATATTGTTTATATGTCTAAATAGAGCTAGAAATGGCGTAGGTCCGAGGTACACTTATGCCCAAGGTACACCACTTTCCCCCACCTTTTTTTTTTTTTTAAACTGATTTTGAATTTTGACAGTATAATATTTAAAAATAATTTTAATTTGTAAAATAAAAAAAGAATGAGATTAAAATTTTTAAGTTATAAGAAATACATGATTAATAAATAGAATTGTAACAAATAAAAATTACCTGATTTTTAAAAATAAAATTTATAACATGGACTAATACAGAAAGTAAAATACAGAGTTTATTCTTAAATATATATATTATGTACTAAATAATGACAGCTTTTATACTATTCATTAGAAAAGTTCCCTTTCAAGTAGAACAATTTTGTCTAGCAAACTACCATTTCTTTTAGTTTATTATATTTTGACAATACTGCCAACAATGCAATGATAGTTTTATGACTATAAATAATAAAAATTTTATAACTTGATCTTTGAGCATAAGTTATCCCCATTTTTTCTACACTAGAATCTTACCATGCTCTAAAGCATTTACTCTTCGATTGGTCACTTTGATAACCTCATCTAAAGTAATAAAAGATGTCTGGAGAGAGGCCAAGTCCACAAGCAAATGAACAGCCTTGCCATAGTTTTTCTTCAATTTAGCTAGTTGCTGTCCACCTCTAGCTAATCCAGCTAATTCATAAGCTTAAAAGAAAAAAGAAAAGGAGACAAAATATTATATTGATCAATCAATAATAACTTTCATACTAACATTATTTTAATAATAATACTTAGAGACATTAAATATATATACACTTACTATCAACTCCATTTTGAAAACTTTCAAAAACAGGAAGATTTACACCTGAAATAAAATGTATAAACTATCAGACTTTCAGGAACATTGAACTTTAAAAACAGATAACTGAAAATGAGCAGCATATCTATATAAATAAAGCAAAGAGTTTGTTGGCGGAACACATCCGGGTGGACCACCAAGGTTGCTACACAGATCAGGAAAAAAAATTCCCTGAGTTTTCCCTGTCACTTTTAGAAGTAAAATAGATAACGCATCATGCAGCATTAAAATCTAACATGTTTACAAGTTAATTGAACATATTTAGGGTATATTAATTTTATTAACTTACTATAGTTGGGGGAAAAAACATAATTAATTCATAAAAAAGCACTAAAAATTTAAAAAAATATTTAATTATGAAAACATTTTCCAATGTTTTTCTAAAAAATTTCAAAATTCCCTGAATTTTCCCTGTTTTTGCAATAAATTTTGAAAATCCCCTGAGTTTTCCCTGTTTTTTAATAGATTTTCAAATTCCCTGAGTTTTCCAGGTTTTCCAGGTGCCGTAACAACCCTGACCACTCCTATTTTTGATTGGTTTAGATTTAAATACTTTAGTGATGAAAGTTGGCCATTTTTTTTAGTAAAAACTGACGAATTTTTTTAAAAGATACTGCATAGACATTATACTTTTTTAAAAGAGCTCTAAAAACTGTTCATTTTTTTGTGAGGACACTATATACATCAAGTTATTAGATTTAAAGATATTAAGATATTCATCACAAGGATTCAAAATTGTACCGGAATCCATGAACGCAAACTTAACTTTAACTCTTATAAAACCGGATGTTTTTGGTCATTTTTTAACAATCAAATCCAGATAACTCCGCCTCTTAAGGAAATTTTAATCTTGTATTGAGAGCTTGAAGTCTCTGCTCGTTTAAACTGCCATTAATTTTTTTAGCATTTTGCTAAAAGGTATCATATTTTGCTAAAACATGTTGGTCAGAATTTCGCCAAAAAGCTAAAACTGGATAACTGTATAAAATATCTCTATATAATAACTCGGATTTTTTATTTTTTATTTTTTGTAATATTTGCAGGCAAAAACTACGAAAGGACTGAAATTTTTGGGAATGATTGTTTATGTAGTAATTGGGATTTATTTTTAATTTTTAATGATTGAATTTAAATGCAAAAATATTTAAAAGTATGTCAGAATTCAGAATTTGATTCATAGAAGCATTTTTAGCACTAGTATTTCACGATTATCTACCACTACACTTTACTTAATTTTCAATTGCTTTTTCATTTTACACATATGATATGAATACCTCTTTTTCTATTGTTAAAATCAAAACATAGTTTCCCTGATTCATATTTTTAAAGTCACAAGTATGGATGCTTGGTTAAAATCATCAATGAACAAAAGAATAGAAAATAAAACTGAGGATAACAAAGCTAAGTAAAAGAAATCAATGGTATCCAAAGAATTAACTTTTGAAAAAGCTAAAATAGTGCTTGCCTATCTTCGATAAAATGCTAAAGTAATTTTTTTGCCAGGTTAAACCCTGCTTGCTACCATCTGTATCTCACAAAAATTGACATCATTTTCACTTTGAAAATTTTCTACACATTGATAAAGTGCTAATGTAGTTCTATAGTTATAAGAATCAACAAAAAATTTAAACACATAGTAGCAAGTTTTTTTTTTTTTTTTTAAATCTTATAATTATTTATATTTTTGTTGCCTTTTTGGCGATGAGTTGATATTGGTATTGTAAATGCGTAAGTAAAAATTTGGTGAGAAACATCCGAGCTACTTCAGTGTCAAATTTCAAATTCCACCAAGAAACCCAAGCTGTTTCATTGTTTTTGCACAATTTTATTTTAAATATTTTTGTAATGCGAGTGGGAAAAAAAAAAGAAAAACATTTTTTAAAAATTGGTCTAACTATACAAAATATCTTCAGGTAAAATATTATGCATTTTCCATTCTGTTTATTATCAAAAAGAAAATGACTAATGTTGTTTTTCCTATATTATTGACATATCTATAAATTAAACTATTCAGTACCAAGACATCGCGGTGAGGAAGTCTCTGCTGAAGGCAGCGAGGGCCCAAAGCAAAGTTTTTAAGCAATTTCAATGTATTTTCTTTTCAGTTTTAATTTGTAGAATGGTACAAAAAATATTGATTATTTTTTAATTCATTTAAATATAGTTTACCAGTGAAGCGGGCAAAGCCTGCTAGTAACATATACAATAAAAGCTGTGAAAGTAGAATCTGTGTACAAGAGAATTTTGCTTTTAAATAGAAAATTTCTTAGTCCCAGAAATTTTTTTTGGTACAGGTAAACATAAAATGTACACTTCATACAGATAGAAGGCATCTTTCAAGGCAAAAGCTTGCTTTTATTTCCATAATTCAGGGTTGCTAGTATTTGAACTTTTGCAATTCATCCAATTTTTCATTTTTTTTTCTTTTGGTCATTTTGCTTGACTACTGCTGTTTATTTTCAATGAACAAGCCTCACAACAAGTTTTTACCTCAAATTACTTTATAGACTAAAATTGGAAATTTATAGACTTAATAGACTAACATTAAATAAATTAATAATTAAACCTAATAGACAAAATAACAGTAATGATGATACACAAATTAAGATTTTTATTTAATGAAATTTATTATACATAAAAATAAAATAGGGGAAGCCGGGGTAATAAGAGACAAAAAATATTAATAAAATCTATACTATTAATCTAAATAACTTGAAATAAATGTCTCATATTAATTTCATTAAATGGACTCCTCGTGATTTTTTAGGTGATTTTTGAACTTAAATTTTTTGTTAATTTTGTTTTTTAAATTTTCATTAAATCCTTGTCTCTAATAACCCCACGTGGGGTAATAAGAGACCAGGCTTGTAACTGTCCATATATAACAATGTAAAATCATGTGGGATAATAAAAGACATCTGGAAACAATTCTGAATCAGACAATAGTTTTTAATTTTTATTATTTACATGCACCAAAAAAATATGTTTTCTCGAAAATTAACTGTCATAAATGTGTTTGTGAAATTCATTTATTTTAATATTAGGTCCTAAATAATATAATATTGTACTTAATGATAGTTTTACATAATCAACATAACCTAGGGATTAACCAAAAACATCAATATAATTTATAAAATGGGCAGAAAATATTTTACCCATTTTCTAAAGTGTAGGCAAAAAAGATGTATCTTTGAAGTGTATACAATCGAACAAAATGTTATAAAAGATTTTTCTAGTAATTATAAATGAACTTATTTATTATGTAATGAAGTATTAATGACTAAATACTAACTTATACACATTCTAAACATAAATTTACATAATCATAACAACTAAATATGGTCTAGCCAAATCAGTAAAACTGCTTTTTGATTTAAAGTGCAAAAAAAAATGTTCTCTTGGTAAACTTAGACTGGGCCTAACACTTGGTAAACTAGTCAGGCACAATTAACAGAAACTACAGGGGGGGGGGGGGGGCACAGTAATTAACAGTGGTAATAAGAGACTCATGTCTCTTATTACCCCCACAAAAAATAAAAATGGGGTAATAAGAAACATGCCTAGAACATGTAAATATAAATGCTTTCAAGGTTTTAAAAAATTGTACATCAAAGTCATAGTCTTGGTCAAAAGGTTACACATTAATAAATCCCAAACATCTTACCTACAAAAAAAAATAAAGAAAAATTTAGAAAAAGTCACGAACTTTCAGGGTAAGTTCAAAGTGAAGGATTTTTTTCGTTGTATAAAAAGAATTCAAAATGTGTTATAAACTTCTCAATAAGTGTATTGTAGTAAAGAATACACATGATACTTAATATTACATATTTTTAAAGTTGTCTAAGTATATGTTTTGGTGGGATTTTTAACTGTGTCTCTTATAACCCCTGTCTCTTATTACCCCGGCTTCCCCTACTTAACTAATTTTTGAACATACATTAAATAATTGTAAGACAAAAAGAACTTTTTACATACCATGTTTTTAAATTTTCTGTTGAATCATATAAACTTCACAATTCTACGCATTAATAAATATATTTTTTTATTTTTTTGATGAATTATCCCATTAACTTAAAAGAAAATAATCAAATGCATAATAAAGAGAGCAATTACAAGAAATTTTCAAACATTTATTAATTGAATAAAAGTATTAAAAGGATGCATTGTCATTGTGTTCTAAGCTAGTTTAAAAGTTTCAAATATCTAGCTAGTCGGGAAGTTAGTTAAAAATCGATTACAAGTTTTGTACTGGACAAACAAAAAAGCGAGTTAATAAGAACATGGTAAAGAGGTGAGAGAAAATGTCCACCTCACAACAACCACCCTCTTGCATTCTATTTCTTTTAGTACCTGGATGACCTAGTTCCCTTCGTCTCATTGTAAAAACAATTCGTTGTGTAGATACAGTGATTTGTCTAAAGATCTGTTTGATGCAAAACAGTCTTTTTATCAACTCTCAGTGAAATTCATTGAAAAACTGATTTTTAATAATGAAGAAATTAACCATAGAAACCAATATGCACAATCCTTTATTAAGAAAAAAAAAAAAAAAGGCAAGAGGTGCAGTGTGAAAGCAACAACTCAATATAGCAGATTAAAATTAGCATGATACAGAAATTTTATGACAGGAAAACCTTCAAGTTATCTATAAAGCTATTAATGATGCTTTACAATCAAACACCGAAAATTGAAGTTAGAAGCTAATTTTAAATGCTTTGATTTTTTACTTCCTTATACAAAGGAAGTATAGTAATCCTGATTTGTGAAATGGATATTATCTTGCATAGCTCAAAAACAAATAATCGTAGAATGTTGCAAATTTATATTCCAGTCTGTTATGACATCTAGCAGTACACCTGCAACTTTGGTCTTAATAGAAGCTTAACAGATACATATATGATATTACACAATTTTTCATGATCTATGTATGTAAGTATGTGTGTGTGTGTATCTCGCATAACTGCCAAACAATTTCACACAGAACGTTGTAAATTGGTATATCTGTTTGTTATGACATCTAGTTGTGCACTTCCCTTTTTGGTATTACTGCGACTTTCTGCTTTGGAGATATTTAAGAAAATCATTTTTATAATGACCAAAAATACAAAGGTTTTGGCCATTATACATGACATACCACCATAATAGAGATTTCAAAACAAGCTAATGATTGAACCTGTAATGATATTGTTATGAAAGTTGTTAATGTTTTTGCATAGAGTTAAATTATTCTTGAAGACATAAGCAGGTTCTAGTTGACGAATACACTTTATTTAATGAATATTCAGCCCGTAATGATATCGTTATAAAAATTGTCGATATTTTTGCATGTAAAAAAAGTACATAAACAGGTTCTAGTCGATGTATGCAGTATATTTAATGACTATTCAGCTCATAGATAGTTCACATAATGATACTGTTATGGATGTTCTCGATATTTTTGCATGTAAAACGTAATTCTTAAAGACATATGCAGGTTCTAGTCAACCAATGCAATTCCTTTAATGAATATTCAGCTGGTAGATGTTGCCCATAGTGAACTTGTCTTTTCTATATTTTTGCATTTATAAAATAATTCTTAAGAACATAAGCAGGTTCTAATCGACGAATGCACTGGATTTAATGAATATTCAGTGCATAGATAGAGCCCGTAATGGTATTGTTACAAAAGTTGATGTTTTTGCATGTAGAAAGTAATTCTTAATGACATAAGTAGGTTCTAGTGGATGAATGTATTTTATTTAATGAATATTCAGCCTGTAGATAGAGCCAGTAATAGCATTGTTAAGAAAGTTGTCGGCATAATAAATAGAGCCTGCAATGCTATAGTGTCATGGAAGTTATCTACATTTTTGAGTGTAGAAAGTAATTCTTAAAGACATAAGCAGGTTCTAGTTGATGAATGCATTTTATTTACTGAATATTCAAGAAACATTTTAATAAAACACTTTTCTGTGCTATAAAAATCAATAATCAATGAATATTCTCGAAGCAATCCAATGAAACCGTCATTCTTACTACAGAAATAAAATAAACACTTTTAATTACACTAGAGAGCAGAAATGTTGCTAATTTAGGAACAACCGATATTTTCGATGTCTGAATGAACTTTGAATTCATCGAGAGTATTGTCACAATAGTTTATAGAATTTTCAAGGTAATGATTCATTAGTTTCTGAGCTAGAAACTAATGAATCATTACAAAATGTTCTAGAACTCAACTCCTATCGAAGTGAGAGTTTGTAAACTTTAGTAATCCTTAACTGCTACTTTTCACACTATTTGAATGACTAATTCGACGCTGAGTCAATGCCCACCCTCGTGGAAATAAAAAAACTACCATCTGTTTTCCTTTTTACAGGAATATCGTATAGAAAGTAGCACATAAAGATATAGGCAAGTTTTAATCTACAATCATCACTCTTCCTTTTTTTTTTTTTTTTTAATATAGTCTTGTTAGTCACTTATAGAATTAAAAAAAAATTGGTTCTGCACTATAAATCAAAGAAAGATTCTGAAAAATTCCAGAACTCTGTACTTGTTGAAGTTAAGAGTTTCCAAACGTTAGCAACGCTAAACTATAAATTTTTGCAAATTTGGTCGCAAAGTCTTCAAATTTGATACCAAGACCAAAATCTGCATTTGCTACAAACTTGGCAGCTTGGTGATCAAATCTGGTGGCAAATATTGTTTCAGGATACCCAAAATTAGTAAACTTTTTCTCAATTTCAACAGAATTAGTTGTTTTGGTAAAATGTATCGTTTCTCATCACTAATTTTTGCCAAAGAGAACAAAAATAGGCAATCTATACTCGAATGATTTTTATTGAACTGAAGTGAGATTCTGTAATAAGCCATGGAGCATTATTCCTGAAAAAACTACTATATTTGTCTGCAAGGTATATATAATCCAATTATCTATACTTTTGTGACTGGAGTAGTGGGTTTTTTTTTTTTTCGTATTGCTTGTTTTCAGGAATTTTCGTAGGCTGGAACCTGTGTGTTTATTTTTGAATCAGTTACCTCACAAAAATGTGAATGTTTTCATAACAATATATATATTCCAATGGATGTATAAGGAAGTCATTTGGTGTCCCACATCACATTTTTTAATTCTAAAATGATGTTTTACAGACATTTTATAATTATCAAAATGCATTTGCTTCTTTTTCTTTCTTTCTTTTTTTTTTTTTTTTTTTTTTTTTTTTTAAGATACAAATAGAAGAAAAAAAAAAGTTAGCTTTATAAAAATACTTCAGGCATGGAATCGTTTGTCCATGTATGTGATTTTTAACATTTGTTGATGATTTGGCAATAATTGTTGTGAAATCTAATTTTAGACAAAAGAATATATACAAATAGACAACATTAATAAAATATAGATATGGCTAAAATAAATATACCTGCAACATTATCTTTTTTGCTTCTAACTTTAATCTGTGCCTTAGTCACATTTTGAATAACAATATGGTTAAAATCCCCAGTTGTAAATTTTGCTTCTGCCAGTGAAAATGCAGCTTCTTTCATAACGTCACCCATCAATGATTTTGTCTAAGAAAGAAAAAAGGCAGCATTGAGTAACGAGATTAATATATATATACTAGCAGGCTTTGCCCGCTTCGCTGGTCACTATTTTTAAATGAATCACTATAATTACTGAATTCTCAAAATTGCATTAATTTTTATCACATGAAAAAAAAAAAAAAAAAAAAGCGAAACAAAATCTGATTAGGAAAAATGTCGCACCGGGTTCTCACTGCCTTCCGAAAAAATTCCCAAAATGCTCTAACTCTTATTTCCCCCTTCGACCCCCCCTCCCGTCTATCCTAATAATTTTACAAATTCAAAAATATCCGAAATCGATTTGTAAATATCAAAAACCTCTATGCACCAGTTTTGAACGATCTATCTCTATTTTTATTTTTTTGCCCCACCACTCTCCCCCTTCCCAATAATTTTAAAAATTCGAAAATATGCGCAATCGATTTGTAAGTATCGAAAACCTCTATGTACCAATTTTGAATGATCTAACTCTATTTTATTTTGTTTGCCCCTCCGCCCCCCTTCCGTCCGTCCTAATAACGTTACACTTTCGAAAATATCCCCATTCGACTTGCAGGCATCTAAAACCAATCTGTACCAATTTTGAACGGCCTAACTGCATTTCTATTTGTTTTTGCCCATAGCCCCCCCTTACCGCCCCTCCTAATAATTTTACAAATTCAAAAATATCCGCATTCGATTTTAATTATCGAAAACCATTTCTGTACCAATTTTGAACGATATAACTCTATTTTTATTTCCCCCCCATCCCATCCCCCCCTTCTCACCCCTCCTAATAACTTTACACTTTCGAAAATATCCCCATTCGACTTGCAAGCCTTTAAAACCTATCTGTACCAATTTTGAATGCCCTAACTGTATTTCTATTTGTTTTTGCCCATAGCCCCCCCCTTCCCGCCCCTCCTAATAATTTTACAAATTCGAAAATATCCGCAATCGATTTGTAAGTATTGAAAACCTCTATATACCAAATTTGAACGATCTAACTCTATTTTTATTTTTTTGCCCCCCCCTCTCCCCTCCCCCTTCTCTCCCCTCCTAATAACTTTACACTTTCGAAAATATCCCCATTCGACTTGCAGGCTATTGAAACCTATCTGTACCAATTTTGAAAGGCCTAACTGTATTTCTAATTGTTTTTGCCCCCCCCCCCCCCTTGGGGATCAAATTTTGAAAATTCCAGGAATTGGTTTTTAGACATTTATATTAGCTATATTTTAAAGCAAAAATTTTACGGATATCTGTTTCTTTGTTAGAGCTATGAAGGATATTTTGAATTCACGTTTTGCCCCCTCTTCCCCCCCCCTTGGGGGCCGAATTTTTTCAATTTTTTTCTTTTCTAAACCATCCCTGACCTATAAGGAAAAAACAAAAAAAAAATGATCGAAATCGGTCAAGCCGTTTACAATTTTATAATGGACATACAGACAAACATTCATTTATATATATATATAGATATATAGATTATAAGAAAAAAAACTTTTTATAAACTGTGTTTTTAAATTTTCTGTTGAATCATAGAACTAACTACATTAGCACTTTATCAATGCGTATGAAATCTTTAAACCGATAGTGACGTCAATTTTTGTGAGATACATAATTTAATTTTTTACAATTTTTTAAAGCTCACGTTTAATTAAATTATTTATTTAATCACGTTTATTTATTTTTATGTCGAAAGAAAATGAACTCGTAAATTTTTTTTGGCAACAATTAAATTATAGCTAATATTTTAATGGCTATTTATAAGGTATTAGGAGGTTATTATTTTCATATTTTAATTAATAATAAGAAAACTATTCGAATTTTTTTTTCCTAAACCATCCCTGACCTATAAGGAAAAAAACAAAAAAAAGAATGATCGAAATCCGTTCAGCCGTTCTCGAGTTTTAGTGAGACTAACGAACAGCAATTCATTTTTATATATATATATATATATATATATATATATAGATTATAAGAAAAAAACCTTTTTATAAACTGTGTTTTTAAATTTTCTGTTGAATCATAGAACTAACTACATTAGCACTTTATCAATGCGTATGAAATCTTTAAACCGATAGTGACGTCAATTTTTGTGAGATACATAATTTAATTTTTTACAATTTTTTAAAGCTCACGTTTAATTAAATTATTTATTTAATCACGTTTATTTATTTTTATGTCGAAAGAAAATGAACTCGTAAATTTTTTTTGGCAACAATTAAATTATAGCTAATATTTTAATGGCTATTTATAAGGTATTAGGAGGTTATTATTTTCATATTTTAATTAATAATAAGAAAACTATTCGAATTTTTTTTTTCCTAAACCATCCCTGACCTATAAGGAAAAAAACAAAAAAAGAATGATCGAAATCCGTTCAGCCGTTCTCGAGTTTTAGTGAGACTAACGAACAGCAATTTATTTTTATATATATAGATTAGGAATGGGCTTTATATCAATGTAAAATCAAATATTGATTTAACCCCAGTGGCAGAAACACTGCGACACCGTAACATAGTCGCGGACACAGAAAAACGACTTGCAGACAGTTTTTGTCTGCACTAATAAAAAAATTAGTCCGCAACTTTTAGACACTCTTTGACTGTACTAATTAAAAAATTCCCCACAACTTTCGGACAGTCTTTGTCTGCAGTCCTAAAAAATCATCTGCAATTTACGGACATTTTTCGCCCACGACAATGCGCTACCGATGTATGTGTTACAGCATAAAGCTTCAAATGTATGCAGAGTGAAAAAAAAAAAAAAAATCAGCAGAACCAGAAGTTCATTTTTATTTTAGCTTGAGGTTTTAAGTGTAAAATGCATTTTTGGCAGTTCAAGGAGAACAAGTTTTTCTTTAAAACAAACTATATTTTATTAAACCACTGTAAAAGAAAATAAGCATAACAATAACAAATTTAACAAAATTAATTCCAACGATAATTTGTATAACGATAATTTCAACAATGATTAAACTATTTAAATCTTTATATTTAACAACATTATAACAACGATAGTAAACTCCAGGCCACAGATTAAAAAAAAAAAAAAAACGATATCAGTAACCAGCACCGCTATACTTAACTATTCAACAATAAACTTAAACATTTAACGGCAAACTTAATAATAATATCGGCAACTTGTAATAAACTTTACAAACTTAACGTATAAATTTCAAAAACCAGTATAATATCGGCAACTAGTAATAAATCTCTGAAACTTAACATTATATCAGCAACTAGCAATAAACCTTTAAAACTTAACACTTAAAGATTATTAAAAACATCACTGGACACCCCTACCTCACTGTGCATGAATCGGAAAACGCATGTAACTTTGGCTCCATCACTATCACACATGTTAAAACCTAAAACATCACTGGACACCCCTACCTCGCTGTGCATGAATCCGAAAACGCACGTAACTCTGTTCCGTGGCAAGTCCTATCATGCATGTTAAAACAAAAAAAAACATCACTGGACACCCCTACTTCGCTGTGCATGAATTCGAAAATGCACGTAACACGGCTCTGCGACAATCACTATCACGCATGTTAACACTAAAAAAAAACATCACTGTGCATGAATTCAAAAATGCACGTAACTCGGCTCTGCAGCAATTACTATCACGCGTGTTAAAACAAACAAACAAAAAAAAAAAATCACTGGACACCCCTACCTCGCTAAGCATAAATCCGAAAATGCACGTAACTCGATTCTGTGGCAATCACTATCACGCATGTTAAAACCTAAAACATCACTGGACACCCCTACCTTGCAGTGCATGAATTCGAAAACGTACGTAACTCAGCTCCCCAGCAATCCCTATCATGCATGGTAAAAAAAAAAAATCACTGGACACCCCTACCTCGCTGTGCATGAATCCGAAAATGCACATAATTCGGTTCCGCGGCAATCACTATCACGCATGTTAAAACCAAAAAAAAAAATCACTTGATACTTTATCAGAAA
The DNA here is from genome assembly GCA_963930645.1 of Salticus scenicus. Taxonomy (NCBI): domain Eukaryota; kingdom Metazoa; phylum Arthropoda; class Arachnida; order Araneae; family Salticidae; genus Salticus; species Salticus scenicus. The sequence continues at coordinate 310,928,574 of OZ005648.1, forward strand.
ATGCACGAATCTGAAAAATATGCAAAATCTTGTATTGCAGTAACCAGTATTACTCACATTTGTACGCTTCCATATATGAAAATAAAATCTCTAAATACCTTATACCAAAATGCATAAAATATATGTCCTTTAAAATGTAAAAAAAATCTTAAATTCCAATTCTATTCAACCAGTCAAACAACACTAATGTTTACATCAGAAATATTCATATAGTGCAGTACTTGTGCGACGTTAAATCCTATCTACCTATCAAAAATATTCATTTCAAAATAAAATATTTTCTTTCTCATCAAATTCATATGCAGTACTAGTGCGACATTAAATCCTATCTACCTACCAAAAATATTCATTTCAAAATAAAATACTTTCTTTCTCATAAAACTCGTACGCAGTACTAGTGCGACGTTAAATCCTATCTACCTGCCAAAAATATTCATTTTAAAATAAAATAGTCTTTAGAAATTTTTTATTCTTGAATTTATCAACCGTGAATATTCATTTAAGTAAATTGGAGTGTAAAGGTTGATATTTTTATGTACCAACTATGTGAAAAATACCAGAGCTTATCAGCCAGGGTAGCTCAGTAGTAGAGGATCCGTGTGTTAAGCGGAGGTGTCCGGGTTCGATTCCCGGCTCTGGTACTTTTCACATAGTTGGTACATAAAAATATCAACCTTTACATTCCAATTTACTTAAATAAAATACTCTCTTTCTCATAAAACTCGTACGCAGTACTAGTGCGACGTTAAATCCTATCTACCTGCCAAAAATATTCATTTTAAAATAAAATACTCTCTTTCTCATAAAACTCGTATGCAGTACTAGTGCGATGTTAAACCTATCTACCTTCCAAAAATATTCATTTAAAATTAAAATACTTTCTTTCTCATAAAACTTGTATGCAGTACTAGTGCAATGTTAAATCCTATCTACCTACCAAAAATATTCATTTAAAAATATAATCTTTCTCATAAAACTTGTTCGGTGTAGACAATTTTTCATGCTTTTGACGTCATACAAGAGGTCAAGATTCGCGGTTGCCACTCGCTACGTGGTGACCTAATTTGAAAAGTGACAATAAAAAAAAATTACTGTAATCGCCAATCAGACATGCGATTTTTTTGCGAAATTGCGGAAATCTGCAATTTCCCCCCCCCCTACTTTGCGGAATTTTGTGAATTAATTACTTCTGCTTTTAAAATTCGCAGATATCATCTGTTTAAAAAATATAAAAAAGGCCCATTAACGATCGGCGATTAAATTCGCTACGAAGCTAGATTCCTAATCTTTCCCCATCCACAACATATATATCAATATTAATTTTAAACTTGCTTAATGAGATTCTAGAACCTATAAAGATATAAAATTGTTAAATATTTCTTGCTCATGTAATTATTTTTTGCCCCTTCCTCCATTTTCTTATCTCCAACTAGTGATCGGCGATCAGATGTTTAGCAGAATTCTTTTGTTTCCCAATCTTTCTCCATCCATAACATAAATGTCAATATTCATTTTAAACTCAATTAAATATTTATATTCAATATCTATTCCAAATGTGTAAACAAGGGGAAAAATGTAGACTAAATTTTTCAGGTAGGAAAATTTTTTCTAAATCAATTTAAGAAAATTAATACTCAGTTGGTTTTATGCATATTAGAAACTGACAATTAGCTACTGTAGCTTTTTTAAGTATGTATGATTAATGTACATAAATAAAAACATATTTTATATATTTTTGATTTTTTTTTTTTTTTTTTTCTTGTTGACATGGAATTTTAATAAGGTTTTATGTGGATATAAAACTTATTGCAATTATATTAAAGAATTTTTTTGTACTAATGAAAAAAACCTGAAATTTTTAATGGAGATAAAAGCTATAAATATACATATATAACTGTTTAGGTAGTCAATTTGTTAAAAGTGACATTATCAATGTTCAATCAATTGACCAAACAATCATGTTAGCAAAAAATTTCCAGCTAATTTCTTTAGCAATCGCATGTCTGTTAATAAAATTAAATCTTGGATAGTATGCCAAAACTGATTTTTGCCCTCTCCCCTTTCCCCCCAGACTCAAAATAATTTTGTTTTCTTCTAATGCTAATCACATCTATTTTCCCATATGGAGATATCATACTGGTGAAATTTATTAAATGAATCAAGTTTTTGTATTTCTTTTTCGATAAGACAATAGTGTGTCATCATTATAGTCTGCTGTTTTCTGTATCAAAATGAAATTAATACTTAACTACAAAAGTCCATTCATTTTTCCTCATTACTATCTTTAAAATCTTCTTTCTAATACTATAGTTATTAATAGCATTTAGAAGTTGCATTATGTGCTTATAACTATCCTATATGTTTATAGAACTCACACTTAAAATACTAATAAGAATAAAATCATAAACACTCAAAGGAAACTCAAACAAGATCATATCTTCTCTTAAAAGCCGAATCATTTTTCAATAATTTGATTTCTCAGCCAATTTTGTCTTTTTCCCATCCGCTTTCATTTCAGATATTGAAAATTTTAAGCTCAAGAAATATGAAAGTTTAAAAAAATATTTATATTTATTTTCAAACAATATTCAAAGATTTTTAGTGCTAGAGGCCTATTTCAGTCGGTACAGCGTTGTCGAATTTTTATACGTCACTCTTAATAGTGCTAAGGGCCTATTTCAGTCGGTTTATTGAATGGAGATTTATTGAATGAAGATTTTGTAGATAATTTGATTACTCATAACGAAGGTTACAAGTTTTTAAAAAATATAAAAAATTCTCCCAAGGTACAACTTTGACATGAGTCCCCCCAAGGCACAACTTTGACATGAGTCCCCCCCCCAAGGTACAACTTTGACATGAGTCCCCTCAAGGCACAACTTTGACATGAGTCCCCCCAAGGCCCAACTTTGACATGAGTCCCCCCCCCCAGGCCCAACTTTGACATGAGTCCCCCCCCCAGGCCCAACTTTGACATGAGTCCCCCCAAGGCCAAACTTTGACATGAGTCCCCCCCCCAAGGCACACCTCCCCCTCATTGGGAAAAAGAGAAAAAACGTTGTTTTGCGGCTATAAGTCAGTTTGGACTTCCAAAGTTATTTGTTACAGTATCTGCAGCTGAAACACATTGGTTTGATTTAATGAAAACTTTATCATGGAATTTAGATCGTCACGAATTAACTAAAGAAGAATTTGTCGATATTAACAAGTTTAGCAGTAGGCCTCTGGCACTAAATTAAAATCTGTCAATGTCAGATTTTCATGTTTTAAATAATGAAATAATGTCGTGTCTGTATATATATATATATTTTTTTTTTAAATCAGTGGAAGTGCATAATTTTTTTTAATTATTAAAATAATACAATAAAGGCCATTATTTTTTAATTTTCTGACCATTACATCTGTGTTTTATGCCTTTATATGTATATAGATACATATTTTTTTAATTATGTGTGTGAATACCAGGTATAACGTCGACTCGTGAGTGGCCACTTACAAAAATTGTAAGTCTTAAACTCTATGTCATACAGCCTATTGACGTAACCCATGACGCAAACAAGCAAAGCTCAACATACAGCAAATAACATCTGGCGATGTAGCGCACTGATGAAATGCACCAAATATTACGGGCAGCTTAAAATATACTTCACCCGTATTATTCTGATATAATAAGCTAATATAGACAACAGGAAAAATAAAAATGCTTCTCATGTAACATGCATGCAATTTGGAACAATATCAGAAAGTCTCTGTCATAACTCTAAGCTTTTTGGACACATCTTATGCTAATTTTAGATATGGTATAAAATACATCGCCACATATCAATAGCTTTCATTTCCAAAGCAATGGCCCAACAACACACTACAAAAATCAAACAAACTTGTACTTGATAATATATTTTGCTAAAAAACTAGTAGGAGCCACATAGAACTTCAATGAACCAGGTCACAGCAAAAGTTCTGCTGATAACGTTCGAGGACAGCTTAAAACAAAAGCAGACCAGCTTGTTGCACATGACACAGTCATTAACATTACTGATGCTCAGACTTTATATAAAGTATTTGCAAATTTGGGGCTCAACTAAACAAAAAAGTATAAAACCTGGAAAAGTTAGGTATAAAAGGATAATGGGTTGCTGAATGTTAGGACAACTCATGGTATCCAGGAATTGTAGAAAAATATGATGCTAATGTAATAACTGTCCTGTATATGCATCACTCTGACAATTTTTTCCAAATACCACCATAGCCTGCCAGTAACTGAAATAATGTGTAAAATTCACTATCTTCCCCAACCAATATTGACCAGATACTTTAGTATAAACAATGTTAAGGATTATGACAAACTCTTTCAACAACTCTTTTAAGAATGAAACTTTTTTTAGAACACAGTTTGGTCTAAATATTTAACTAATTCTAATTTTGTAAATAATTTCAGTTATTTGTAATAGTTCCCAATGTTGACCTTACCATCCCTCACAATAAAACTTTTAATAATTAGTTTTAAATTTGTCTACTAATATAATTAATCCATTTTCTAGATACTCAGCATGTATATTTAAAAAATTATGATACTTTGAACCAACTTTTCATAGCTATATAATTGTAAAGTTAAATATAAATCAACACAAAATTGGAAAATTTGTTACATTGTGACATTTCTGGCAGTGTTAGAGAAAAAAAAATCATTTTACAATAGTGTATATTTTGTGTTTACTACATTTTAGTATTATGTAGTTTCCACCATTAAGCATAAGTGCAAGATTTACATAATAAGAACCGTTACACGCTTTAAACATTATGGGTAAGGTAAATTGGATATAAAAGCTCAGTATATTTTGTCGTTTAACTAAAATCTCTTAATAAATGATCACTGCTGAATGTTTTTTTTAACAATTTTGAAACATTAATAAACATTTACACACACATTTTATGTTACTTTCTTAAGCTTTTTTTTATTTTTTACACTTCTTTCATTGATCTAAAAGTTAAAATTATGGTTGAATTGCCCATATATATATAATGATTGAATCACCCACTGTAAGCTCAAGGCATGCAGTAATTTTGAAAGAACCGCACAGTGTGTAGCAAATTCCTTAATAACTTCTATATAAAACTATCTAATGACTGCTTGTAACAATTTTAATATAGGATCTTTTTGGCAACTGGTGTCGAGGGAGCTCAGATGTTTTTCAATAAGGAAGGACTTCATTTCCACTACCATGATAGCTTTCTAACTCTAGCTGCATATTTAAAATGTAAATAAATTATAAAACATTACCAAAAATAATAAATCATTAACAATAATCACACAAAATATTTATAATCTTTTATAGGTTTAATGCATAATTAAAAATTAATTCTTCTGCAAATGAAATTTCAAACTTAGTTGTACATTAGAATATTGCTAAAAATTAATTATAATACGCAATAATGAAATATATAATCAAAATATGTAATAAATTAAAAGAAAAAAAAAAAAAAAAAAAAAAAAAATTATGCCAAAAAAAAAAAAAAAAAAAAAAAAACTTTGAAAAAATAGCTACAAAAATTTAGCAGTCATCAAAGGGGTCCTATGCTAAAGGTATACTGACTGCTCTAATCAATACATGATATATATGAAAATATTCAATAAAAAGAAAATCGAAATAATAGACCAAAAGAAACTGTGTTTTAAATTTTCATACATGAATCACACTAAATAAAAATTTTTTGATAATTCTGTAAAATTTAATGATTTTGAAGAGTAGTATTATTTACCTCGACAATTTTTTTCAAAATTTGACGAAACCTCAGTTGTAGTGCATCAGCTTTTCTTTTAAGGAGGCCATGTCCTTTTTGTGCAGCTTTTAAGCGCCCTTTCATAACAGTCATAGCCCTACAAATAAAAGTTCATACAATATTACTGCATCGTCAATAACAGTAGAATAAAACGAATGTCCGTATTACATAGATAAACTCATTTATATTCAAAAATATAAAGCAAATTTATGTAGGAATTTCAAAAAAGAACTACAGAATTAATTATTAAGCCTGCTTTCATAATTTTTTCATTAAAATATTAAGCATAAATTATTTTTAATATACATGTGTGTGTGTTAGTCAAAACACATTACGATATGAGAAAAAACACCTTAAAATTTACGAAAACCTAAATAATTTAAATTTAAAAATTTAAAAACATAAATAATTTAAAAACATTTGATTGGCTGATTTTTATGAAAAATAAATCTTGCTCAAATATTTAATGATCTAAGCTGTTTTTGTTCTAAAAAAAATAATAATACAATAAACGAAGAACTACTCATAAATAGATTACTAAATCATCAAAATTCCTTAAAACACACATTTAAAAATATTCATATCGACACAAAAATTATAAAATAATCTTACATTCGAGAAGGAAAGACTGGTATGGTATCTTTACCACTCATTTTGTTTAGATATTTTAAAATAAACTCACAAAATAAATATCATATACATTAACCAGAGCAGGGCACATACAATACAAACAAGATCAGGTGACTTCTTGAAAACATAAAAGAGGAGGGAAGACGGAGAAGAAACGCAATGTAACAAAATAATCCCTTATTCGATATTTCAACTGAATTCCAAGCATTTTCTTTTCACATCTCACTGTGGTTTTTTGCGCCATCTGTTGACGGCTAAAGGATCTTCGATTAGTTTGGGTGTTAATTGAGTTTTACATCGCATTAGTGCTGCGAAATCGGATATTCCGATTAGTTTAGGAGGGAGGCACAATTTAGGACTGGCACGTCGGGCACGTCTCGATTACGAAGAAATGATGACGGTTTTAGCTGAGTGTGAGAGGGTAATCAACTCAAGACCTCTCTGTGAAGAGGATGCTGTAAAACCTATTTCGCCATAGATGTTCATCCAAGATATGCATGAATGCACTCTTCCTGATTTGGATGCTGTTGAGCAAATTTTTTTGTGTAAAAGGCTCAAATACAGGCAAACCATTCTCAAAGATTTACGAAGCGGTTTTAGATCTGAGTATCTTGGTGCTCTTATTCTACGAAAAAGAAAAAAGTCAGCCAAACATACCGTTACTGTTGGCGAAATTGTTATGGTGGGAGCTGATAATAAAAAGAGAATCTACTGGCCTTTAGGTCGTATCACTGAGGTTATACCAGGTAAAGACGGACAAGTACGACTTGTTAAAGTGCAAGCTTCCCAAAAGAAGCTCTTACGCCCGATTCAAAGAGTTTATCCCCTAGAGATAACATCTTCTGATGATCTGCCCACAGCGATGACTCTCAGTAAAGTTAAAGAATCAAATAACATCTCTAAAGTTTCGGACAGTACTACTAGTGAACAAATGAAGTTTAATAAAGTTGGAAGAAGAATTAAAGTGCCGGAAAGACTGAACTTGTAGATTATATTAGATATTGCTGATCATTCTACTATTTATTTTACTTTTTCATTTTTATGTTTTTTAAATGTAATGTTGCCATCTTTGTATCAGATTTGTTTTGACTAATAGTTTTTATGTTTTGATTATTATTTATAATCAAAAGGTGGGAGGATGTTGAAAATGTATTATTATGTCTATTATTTATTTTATGAATATTATTACTATTGGATGGCAACGTTGGTTAAAAAAAAAAATAAGATACTTGGTCTCGTTTAATCGAGAGCTCGTGTGTATTAAAATTTTTAGAATAAGTGATTTTCTTAAAATCTGAATAAATTACTACGTACGTCAGAAACGCCAAAGAAAAATATTGGCGTTTCTGACGTAGTAATTTATTCAGGTTTTAATATTCCAACACCAAGTCTCCTGTTATTAAGTGATTTTCTGTTTTTGATCAGTAGGTTGTTTCCATTGGGAATAAAGTTTTTTTGTATTTTTCAAATGATTTCTTTTCGTAAATAATATTCAACGTAGCTGTGTTCTTTTTTACTGTTATTTGCCCCCACATTCAGATGTCCGCTGTTAAGGATCCTTAACTAAAGATCTTTAAAAAGATGCATTTTCATTGGTCAATCAAAATGTAAACAATCTTTATTTCCGACTTTCCTTAAAATAGAAATTCAGATGTCCGTTTAAAGATCTTTAACTTTAAGGATCCTTAAATTCTTAAGGATAGCTCTACACCTCTCCTTAAACTTAAAGATCGGCAGCCGTCTTGTTTTTCTGTGTGTGATGATTTTGCATTATTTTTATCATTTTTTTTTTTTTTTTTCGAATAAAGTAAGTAATAAAGTATTATTCTCAAGTCCTTACTTATACTGTCCTTCTGTATGCGATATTATAGATGCATTTGTACTGCCTTAATGAAACAATTTTGATTTTTTTCGTATGCACTGCGAACGCGAACAAGGCTTATCTCGCATGGCTTATCTATAGTTAAAAGTAAATAGTTGTCATTCCGTTCAAAAACGATTTCTTTTTTTATTTCTTTCAATGGGCTACCGGTACCGTATAATAGGATGAAACCGTATGGTTATTTAAATAGTCAATTTCATAATATTATGCTCATTATTATATCGCTTCAGTTAAGATACTGATGCAATAACATTGTTTACGTTTAATCGGTTTCATGAAAGTATGAAATATAGAAAGTATTCATTTGACTGTAGGTACCGCTTACTTATTATTATTAAGGGGCATGGTTATTTAAATAGTCATTTTCATAATAACATGCTCATTATTATAAGATATTGCTTCAGTTAAGATCCTGATGCAAAAAGGTTATTATAGTTTACGTTTAATCTGTTTCATGGAAGTATGAAATATAGAAAGTATTCATTTGACTGTAGCTACTGTTTACTTATTATTAAATAGCATGGTTATTTAAATAGTCAATTTCATAATATGCTCATTATTATAAGGTATTGCTTCAGTTAAGATCCTATGATACAATAATATTATTATTGTTTACGTTTAATCTTCCATCTTTTGTAATGTATAAATTTAATGTGTGACTGATTTTATTGAGTGATATTTCTGCAGTGAATAACCACATGAACAGGTTTTTTTTTTTTTTTTTTTTTTTTTGAGAAAAGATAAAAAGACCTGAAAACATTTCAATTTTTAACTATCATGATAATGGTAGTAAGTTTATATTTGTTAAAAGAAGTATACTTTCCCACACCATGCAGATTTTCACTTAAAAATTTTGAATTTATATATACAAATATTCAAAATTTTGTTATGTTCATATTGAACAAGAATGTAAATAAATGCTATTTTCATCTGTTTGATATGTTTCTGATTCCAAAATAAGTGAAGTGAGGGTTATTAAATTACAGATACGAAAATTTTATATCTTTTATGAAAACACTTATTCATAAGATTTATTATAAATTTGTAAGATATACGTGAATATATTTTTATGTAGTTATCTATGATAAATATTTTTATTACCTATACTATGAATTTCATGACTGTAAAAATTATTAAGCATAATTTAATTTGTATAGTTAATAATAAAAATTTATACTAACACTCATTTAAGACATTCTCAGAAGAAATAAATAGAATTTTTAAAAATAATATTCATTAAATCACATATGACGGTATGGAAAAGAAACTGATTATTAGAATAGAAGAAGATGCTACCTGAGCCAGAGGAAGTCGAGAATATCATCAGTCACGCTAGCTGGTAGAATTTTGCAAGGTATTAAATTTTATTACTTTATACCTTGCAAGATGACTACTTGCTGGCTTTAAAATGAAGAATGTGCTGTCCTTAAAACAGAGATGGTAATCAAGAGCTAATTAAGCAGGAATGAAACTTTTCAGGGCTTACCCCTGAATTCAGGGTTTTTGAAATTTTTCCCGTTTCTGATTTTCAAGTAAATTATTTTGTTTTTACAGAAATTTCTTATTTTGAATGTTTAATTTGCCTTATAATGCATTAAGAACTCTCCAAATATCATTTAATACAGGTAGCCATATGATATTTCATTATTAAATCTTCCCTGTCTGCATGCAAATATCAGTTTTCAGGGTTTTTGCATGCTAGGTAGTATCACCCCTGATTAAGGTATGTACTCCATTCGGCATTTTTAAAATATGTAATTAATTATATAAGTTTCATCACATAAGTTGTGCTTTTTATTTTTAGTATTCATAGATTTATTTAGGGACCTGTGTGCATACTTAAAGTCTCTTTATTACCTAGTATACTTTCTATTTTAAATTTTGTAATTACTGTGTATGTATGAATATCTGAATAACTTTCATATGTGGAGGAAGCGTTATTCAACTTGGACATTCATGCTAGCTAGTATTATTTTGGAAGGCATGTAATGTTTTACTACCATGCCATCCAAGATGACTACTTGCTGGCATTTAAAAGAAGAATGTTTAGAATTCGATTATGATGAAAATCAAAATAAATAAAGGTATGTATTCTGCATTTTTATATAATTATAAAAGCTGGCTCACATGTTCTGAATTATTCTTTTTATTTTTGCTTTGCATATTTAAAATATAACTTACTCTGTGTATCAGTTATTTTAATTTAAAATTCATGTGTGTATATATACTATATATATTTAACAGGTGTGTTATGTATTGCAATTACATAAGAATATAATTGTCAAAGGAAAAAAATATATATATTTATTCATGATTTTGTTTTGTTGTCGATTGTGAAGAATTTCTTCTCAGTACAAACCTAATGCTACATCCAAACAAAAATACTAAATAAAAGATAAAGATTTTAAAATATTCGGTAAAACCTTTAATGAAGAAAAAAATATATATACAGTAGAGTCTCTATAATTCGAGTCTCGATTGTTCGAGTTTCCCATAAATCCGAGTTAAATTCGACTCACCAAAAAAAAAAAAAAAAAAAAAAAAAGACCAACACATGAAAAAATTACTTCTATCTTTTATTGTTATTTCACCGGTCTCATGCTATGAGAAGAAATCCTTCCACTCAAAGAAAACGCATTTTGTATTCTTTGCAGGTGCGCGTTTTGGAGGAGGGGGGAGGGAATCGTACTATTTCAATTTGGAGAGAAAGTTGTGCAATCCGATTTCAGCCAATCACCTGTTTCCAACAAATGATTCCACACCACGTATGAGTCACAGCGAGGGTCTTGCTGCGCTAGAGGCTGCTATGAGATACGTAGAACAACAGCCTGAAGCGACTCCAGTCGACAATGTGATGCTCAGAAGATGGCGTGATATTGCCGCACGTAAAAGGAACAATGTATTTAAACAGAAAACAATTGACAATTACTTTAAGATGTAATTAACTTATCTTCAGAAATTAATGTAATAGCATTATGTAAGTACATTTTTTTTTAATTGAAATATACACTTAAATTTAAAAATTGTGTTTATATTATTTCTATTTTATTAATTTTGTCATTTTTGATAATTCGAGTTTTCAATAATTCGAGCTACGTCCGGTCCCGTCCACCTCGAATTACCGAGACTCTACTGTATACGCATATGTATGTACTACATTATTATTATTATTTCTAAAGCTATTTTTCATAAAAGGTTAAAAGTGAGTATTTTAACATATTTTTACTTTCTCTTACCCATAGGGTCGAGAAAGTATTGTTTTAGGGTCAAATTTTCAAACGTGAGTTTTTGTTATATTTACATGTTCTGAGGTACCCTGAATACGAAAATCATGTTTTTAGCGAATGGTTTGTGTGTCTATTATCAGCATATCTCAAGAACAAGTAGTAGCAGAAATTCCAAACTCGGTATTCTAAATGTGCATCATATAGGGATGCTGCAGTAAGCTTTTTGTTGAGATGAAGCAAATGGTTCATGTACAGGGACACTCAAAAGTATTCAAATACATTATGTCTATGGGGGAAATTGCAGGTAAGTAGAGTTTAACATCTATAGACTGCACTAAACCAAATGAAACAAATATATATTTTTTGTTATTAAGATATTCAACTGGGAAAATTTTTTTGTGCATGTAGGAGCGGGGAGAAGCCCCCCCCCCCCCCCTTGAGGGGAGTAAATTTTCATGATGGGTATCTTTCAAAAGAGCTCGCCAATACCTTTAAAACGAATGGTTGAACCATCGATCTGTGATAATCTATAATAATAAAAGGAAAGGTTTGTCTGTCTAGTTCTTCTATACGTTCAGCCCCTATTGAACACAAAAGTACAAGAATTGACATACGGATGCTGTGGAGCCTTTCCAAGGTCCTCCTGAAAACAGAATTTAAAATGGTTGTGGAGATATTAATTAAAATGTCGACTCATGTCTAATCAAAAGAAAAAGTGGGAAATAAATTAGAAATATTAGTCTGATCGTTAAAAATTTAGTATCAAATGAAAGGGGCAATTTTTCTGAATCTTAGAGTGCAAGCGGCTTATCGGTACAACAATTAGATTTTTTAAAATTAACTAAAGTATGAATTTTTTGTGGCAACATCATTTCAAATGTCAGACTAGTGTCTGAGAGGAAAAAGGAAATGATTGTAACCAATTAAGATGTCATGTGTTTTATAGTGGGGGGGGGGGGATTGCAATTTTCAAATTTTTATTCACATTACATTTGAAATAATATTCGACCTAGACAGCGTATTATACAGCTACTGTTCAGTTTTCTTGAAAATGTGTGAATAAACAAAAAAATTACATTTTTATTGGGAAATATATTTATCACGACTCATGTGACCAAAACACAATGTAAGATTAAGTTTTCTTTTAAATGTTCAGTATTTTAAATTGAGATATACCGTTGAAATTTCATAATATTTAATTTTAATGCCCGATAATTCAATTGTGAATATTTTTGGAAGTGTAGAATTATTAGGAAGGGCTTGAGAAGGGGAAGGGGCAAAAAAAGAAAAATGAGTTACAGCGTTTGAAATTGGTATTATTAGGTTTTAAGGCAAGATAAATCGATTGCGGATATTTTCAAGTGTAAAATTATTAGAAGGGACGGAAAGGGGGGGGGGAGGCAAAAATGTATAAACATGAGTTTAACTCGTTCTGATCCGGAACAAAATTAGAGTTTCTGTTGTTTGGCTGGTGCTGCCATCTTTCACCAGCTTATGGAGCTAGAAGTCGTACTTCCTCCCTATGAGGCTCTCCTAATAACGGAAGACGAAACACTCATGCCTTAAAATAAGTCCGGTGGAATTTCCGAGCGGCACACGACAACAACAACAGGAATGGTTGTTTCAGAGAAAATGACGGAAAATCCAGAATGCTTTTATTCTTTTATATTTTTCAGAGTTTCGAATTCTGATACTCCGTTCACATTTCATACTACGGATTTTTAACAGTATTTAGCCCAGAATTACATAAGTTCTGAAGAAAACCACGAAAAAGCCAGACATAAATCGTTTTATCATTTTTGTATCTCAGCTTCTAATTCGCATAATTTCAAAAGTAATATGTCATTTTAAAACTTATTTGAATTGAATTTCAAGAGTAGACGCCTCAAATCTCTGTCGCCTTAAATTAATCGACTACCATATGTAATGGAATTTGAGATTTCACATGATTTACATGTTTTAAGGTGTCCTGATTAGATTTTCTTTTGTATCTCAACTACTAATTAAAATAATTTCATAAGTAATACATCATTTGAAAGCTTTGTTTATTTGGAATTGAACAGTAGATTACAGAAATTTCTACCGCCAGATGGCGCTGTAATATTTTAAAATTTCAATATTTTAGATTCTAATTATGATTACATTTTTTTTAATACATCATTCAAAAGATATTTTAAAGTACATTTATATTATCGAAAGTGGAATTCGAGATTTCACCCCATTTACACGTTTTGAGGTTTCCTGATTAGGTTTTATTTTGCATCTCAGCTAATTGAGTTACACCGTTCAAAATTGGTATATGTATGTTAATTAGGAGGGGCTGAAAGTGTGGGGAAGAAATAGGCATGCACCATGCGCATATCCCCTAACTTGTGCGCGCTCAGCACGCATGGGTCTGCACTGCCAAAGGCAGTGGGGAACCCGGTGTGAGTTTTTTTTTTTTTTTTTTAGGGGAACGAAGGGTCAGGGAAGGAATACACACAAGCAGCACGTGTATTCCTTAACTTGTGCACGGGACTCCGCTGCCGAAGGCAGTGGGGACTGGGAGCGACTTTTTACCCAATCAGAAATAATTTTTTTTAAATTTCTTTTCTTAACACTAAAAGTTACTGTTAGTGATTCATTACATTTAGTGATTCATTTGAAAATACTGACCCGCTAGTACACAATAACCAATAAATGCACCTAAATCATGGTTCATGATTTAAAAAATCTTACATATAATACGAAGTGCAGAAAATGCATGAAAAATCTATACTGTAGCAATGACTATCATGTCTCCCTTTCCCGTCTTTTTAATATAATTTAAAAACTAGGGATGAAACGGATATCCGGTAACTATCCGGTATCCGGCCTATCCGGCTGAGTTTTAAATATCCGGCGGGGTACCGGATATCAGCACACCAGATACGGATATCTGGCAATTTCAAGCCGGATATCCGAAGAAGAAAATTCAAGCTTAAACTCCCATCAGATGAAAATTTTGCGACAATTTTTTAATTTTTTTTAGATTAGTTGTAGCTTGTAAAGGTTTTTTTTTTTTTTTTTTTTTTAAGTTGGCTTCTGCGAAAATCGATTTTGGACTCATTAGCAAACAAATTTAGCCAAAAGTAGCTTCAGGTCTAAGAAATATAGAAGCCCTATTTTAATTTTGTACAGAGTTAGCTAGGTTTTTTTTTCCAGAGTGATGTATAACATTCCCCCTAATCTTCCCCATAACAATAAAAAGAGCTGTTCATTGTTGTTCCTGAACAAATGATATTTATTCTCTGCAGTTGCAGTGTATATATAACTCTCTTTTCCTGTATTTTGCTAGTATGTTGTTAGATTGTTTAGTAATATTGTTAGTCTTGGATGTTAAAGTTGTTAGATTGTTTCGAGAATGAGTCAAATAATGTGCATTTATTGACTAGAACCTGTTTATTTACAATCCAGTTTTCCATACACAATAAAGCTGTTGTTTTTGTGACCATATATTTATACTAACAGAAACCTGGCATTACTTGTGCCATCTATCTATTCGATTTGGATTTTTTAAAAACACCTCCAATTTATATAAATTTGCATTTTTAATGGAATATCTTACTAAAGCACCTGAATTTAGAATTCCCTGTTACGTTGCATAGATATATCCCAAAAAATTAAAATTACTTCAAATAAAAGTACATATTTAAATTTTCAGAAAGTCTGTACTCTCACTTTCATATTGTTCATAAGAAAAAAAAAAAAAAAAATCAGTTATTTAAAGTTTTTGATATTGTACTGCAGAAAAACTTCACTTACTTAAAGAATTTTAATAACTAATGTAAAATTTTCTTTCTTATCTGTACAGAATATAAAAATATAAAATAAGTAAAAAGTATAAATTCATTTTGAATTATTACTTTCTTCTATATTAAATAGAAGGAAGTATTGGATTTGTGAAAATTTTCAACTTCCAGTTTTCGGTGGATTTATGCATTTTGAGTGAACCAAAACACAATTTGACCATTTTTGGAAAATGTCTATCTGACAAAAATTTTGTGCAGTTCAAGAGTTAATGCACAGAATTTCATATAAATTTATACATAGTTGCATCTTACAAAAAAAAAAAAAAAAAAAAAAAAAGCGCCCATCAACTTTTGGTGCAAATCACTCAACAGATGGCACTGCTGTACTGTGATTTCTCCCATTTAGAGGAAGACTATATCTCAGCTTATACTGTGCATAATTAAAAAAATAAACTAAGTGTTTCACAGGGAGGGCTAGTATTATGAAACATGCTTATTCAATTTCTGTGCATAACAGCGCATAGGTGATGCTGCTATGCTGCAATTTTCCCGTGAATTGGGAAGTTATATCTCAGATTCATTCGTGTATAATTACTAAAAATTTAGTATGGGAAAGGGTCATTTTTATAAAACATCATGTTGATTCAATTTTGGTGCATATTGGTCAATAGGTGGCTATATAAAGTTGCAATTTACTATGTGAATAGGAAGGCTAAATCTCAACATCTATAAAATTCAAGAGATAAACAAGATAATGACAGTTGGCTTAATCTGGGTGTATTTCGACCAACAGGTGGTGCAGCTGTTCCTCATCTTCTGTGATTCTCCACATGGCTACATCTCAAAATTTTTTGATTAAAATTGCACTAAAATACATTTCTAAAATCTTTATTGTAAGCAGCTATGATTATGTTTCTTCTGCATGTTAAACAGCATGTAGCGTTGTTATATAGAGAGATATAAAAGAAAGCTTTGTGATGGCCATAACATACTAGTTTGAAGCTTTTTTTTTTCTTCTTTCTTTTATGTTTTCTTATAAATGTCTCAAAAGAAAGTATTGGATTCATAAAAATTTTCAACTTCTGGTTTTTGATGGATTTACACATTTTAAGAAGTCCAGAAGCTGGTTTGACCAATTTTTAAAAAATGTCTGTGTGTGTGTGACAAAAATTCTGTTCAACTGTACCTCCAGAACTACTGCGTACTACAATCACATATAAATTTATGTGTAGTTGCACCATGACATAAATCAGTGCCTACCAACTTTTGGTGCAAATGGCTCAACAGGTGGTGCTGCCATACTGCGATTTCTGCAACTTAGAGGAAGGCTATATCTCAGAAACTACTGCACAGAATTTCATATAAATATATATGTACATGTAACTTGGCATATATTAGTGCCTATCAAATTTTGGTGCCAATCGCTCTACAGGTGGTGCTGTTATACAGTGCTTTCTGCAATTTAGGGAAGGCTATATTTTAGGTTCTATTTCATGTAACTACACAAAACTTCATGTTGGAAAGGCATTATGAGAAATTATGCTGGTTCAGTTTGGGTGCATGTTGGCCAGTAGGTGGCTCTGCAGTACAGAAATTTCCCCCTAAAAGGGGAAGGCTATATCTCTTATTCTATTGTGTATAATTGCATAGAACTTGGTATGTGAGAAAACCAGCCATTGTGAAACATTATTGTGATTTATTTTAGGTGTATATCGGCCAACAGGTGGCAATACTGCACTACAATTTACCCAATGAATAGGCTGAGTTAATCCCAACTTCTATGACATGTGCATGAAACTTGATATATAAGACAACCATTATGAAAGCAAATGTTGACCTTATTTATGTATATATCAGCCGACAGGTGTAGCTACTATTATGATTTTTCACAAGTGTATATCTCAGCATCTGTTGATTAAAATTGCATAAACTCCTTTTGTAAAATATTTATTGTGAGAAGCTATTGTTAAACTTTTATACGATTTAAATCGTAAGTGGCGCTGTTATATAGAATTATGTAGAAGAAAGTTTTGTGATGGCCACAACATATTAGTTTTCATGTGAAAATAACCCTTCAACTGTGTTTATATTAGTAAAATATTTTATTTCATTTTTTTAATAATAGTATTGTAACAAATATGTAAATAATAAGTTTTAGTTTTATAATTCTGAACAAAACCTATCTTTTTGTGATAGTGCTTTTCACCAAAAATTGCAAGTGTGGGAAAGAGTATGTTAGGCTTAAAATTTTATTCTTCATGGCAATATTGTACAAATAAATAGAATATTAAATAAATATGTTTAAATAAATTATATTTAAAATGTTTTTAAAAGAATAGTATATGAAATATGTTTATATTTTATTGTTTTAAAATAAAGAAAAAGAAAAGAAATATACAACACAATAAAAAACAAAACTAAAGCCGGATATCCGTATCCGGCAGGCAGAAGAGCTCCGGATATCCGATATCCGGCAAAATCACTATCCGTTTCATCCCTATTAAAAACATAAAATACACTGAAAAAATTATGTTTTAAACCTTAAAAAAACATTTAAAACACTAAAATCTTATTTACAGATACTATGATGATGATGGTTTCAAAAAAGAAACAGAAGCGAAAATAAAAGCCACCTAAAACAATTAATTATCCTCAGCCAAATGGCAGATTTTTGATTAATTTAATTAAAAATTGCCTCTGTTACGAAAGCAAAACCAATAAGCTCCCGCTAAGCGGCTAAACTAATGAGATGGAAGTGCCGATAGGGTTACACAAGGAGAAGGAAGGAGAACAAATTCTCGCGACCGCCCGATGGGTTTGCCAGGTACAGTGCGTTACCGCCAGTTTGGGGGCACTGGATTCTGGGATGAAACCAAAAAGACATTATTGATGATTCTGTTTGTTTTCAACATATTTAGTTAATTTTTTTGGTTTGCCAAAAAAGGATAATATCTTATATATGCAGTAAAAGAGACTCCAGATATAACACAGAATTTTGCCATTGTGGCGAGTTTTTGAAAATATGAACAAAACAACAATGAACTAGATTTTTTCCAGAGCTTTTAAAATGTTTAATAACAGGTATTTGTGTGGTATTTATATCCAATGCTTAAAATATTTTTGTTAATATCTATGGAATTTCATGATTTTTCAAGAAAACTATGTCTTTTGTGTTGAATTTGTCCTTTAAGCAAACCGGAAAAGTCCTATTCCACACCATGTTAAATTCATTAACTTTATATACCTTTCTCTAAGAATTAGTGAAAAATAGTCATAAATTTTTCATGGCAGTCAGAATAGCATGTTTAGATACTTTAATAATAGACCATTCTTTTTCTTGTGAAACTAAAAAATTATTAATAATTACTTATTGAAAATCACTTTTGAATTAACATTTTTGGTAAAATTTCACTGCCTAAAATAAATAATTCTTAAGAAATCATCAAACCCCTGGTTAAGATACAATATAACCTACTATAAGTGTCAGTAAAAATCTTTTCTAAAGTTTCATAGATATTTAAAAAATAGGAACATGAAGCTGAAAAATCCTGTGTTTGATAAAAACTCATTTAATGATTTAATTGACAATAGTAAAGTTATGAAGTGTACTTAGAAAAAAAAAAAATTAACATTCATTTTATATACATAAACATGTGTGATACATCATTGGAAAGATAATAAGTTTAAACTATTAAATGATATAAAAACAAATATATATATATCTCTTCCCCTTTGAATTGTTTTGGGTACGGGTTTGTTTTGTTTGTTGGAAAAGATAAAACCATGTTTTAGAAACATTTTTTTGTTTTAAGAAGAAAAACGCAAACGCATATAAACAATTTGCATAATAAACTATCATACATCAGTTCTCGCTACTAAGTATATTTTTAGAGTCTTTTCTCCAATAAATTTTCAATAATATGCAAATGCATATTTTATCCCCAAAATATCCTACATTTATAATTAAAACAAAACATATATAAAATAATTTATTAAAGTATTATTTAACGAAGTTGTTTTAAAATCAAGGTAATCTGAATATATTATAAATTATCTATAATTTCAGATAAATAGATGTTTGTAACAAAATGTATCAACAGAAAAAATATTAAAATTTTTCTTCTGAAATCTAAATTTACGATCTGTAAATTGTAAA
The DNA here is from genome assembly GCA_963930645.1 of Salticus scenicus. Lineage (NCBI taxonomy): Eukaryota > Metazoa > Arthropoda > Arachnida > Araneae > Salticidae > Salticus > Salticus scenicus. The sequence goes on from OZ005648.1 coordinate 310,948,020, forward strand.
TAATAACAACAAACTTATTCAAATTCGAGATTTATTCGTATTATTCGATATGTGTATGATGCGATTCTGTATTCTGATTGGCTTATCAGTCGTATAATCGATATTAGAGCCCGAAGATTGCCGAAGATAAAATCGGAAGTAAAGAAAGCCGAGATAGCCCGAAATCGTGACGTAGCCGTTAAGGATCTTTATTCTCGACCGGTCTGAATTGCATTTTAAGGAAAAATCTTTAACTTTGAGTTAAAGATCTTTAGTTAAGGATCCTTAACAGCGGGCATCTGAATGTGGGGGTTGAATTTTTAGAAAAAGCGCAGTACGTGTTATTCAATTGAGTAGCCGCTTTGAAGATAAAAGTGTGAAGTGCATTTACTGGCGTCCGTAGATAACAGTAGTTTTTTTTAGAAAGCAGAAGGAAACGGTGATTTTCCTTAGGTAGCTTTAAAAGCATGCTTCCGCCATCTATTGGGCAATTAGATAAACATTCTCATGTAGGACGGATGATTAACTTAACCGAATGACTGTAAATATAAGTTTCAAATATATATTGTAAATAAATTGCAAACAATTATGTGTTTGGGTACTGAAAAAATGCCTTTTTCAGTTGTAGGAAGGCAGCATAATGGAACATGCATAATACATTAAAATAGAATTTAAACTGTGACTTTATTTAAAAATAAATAAATAGTAAAATATATATATATATGTAATATATCGTCTTTTAATAGCTGATTCATGCCAGTCTTTTCATATTAAGAGAGTTCACTCAAATACTAATACTCCAAGATAGTTTGTGCAGTCGTTTTATTGAAGACTCTTAGTCACGTTACACTTTATTTACAGTCAATCATTCTGAGCACGCTGACGTACAGATCCGTAGCCGAGTCGGGCCGAAATCGTCCCGCTAACGGCGGACCCGCGAATCAATCCCCCTCCTGGGACCGTTAAATTAGACTTGTTATTGACGTGAACTAATTAAGCAAATACTTTCATGAAAAAGGCTGCCGATTTTCGGGTGCTGCCGCTTAAATATGGATAATTTAGGGCGAGGCCAAACTCCTAACATGAATTCTTATTGGATAGTTAAGTGAGCTAAAATCCAACCCACATTCTTTTATTGGTTGACCCGAATATCCAGGATTTCGTATTTCGCAATGCATTGCCGCTTATTTCAACTATTGCATAATTTTGATTATGAAACTTTTTCTAACTTCGATTTCTACGCTACGATGTGTTTTGCTGAAAAACTAACTTTACAGGGGCTCTAAAATAGAATTCTCAGAAAGTTGTTCTTAAAATTAAAATTTATTCTGAGCTAATACTATTAAGATATCACTTAATATTAATTTAAATACTAATTTAGAATCTTGCTTATTTTATCCTTTCATATCCCCCCCCCTCCAAGCCGACGCTCCCCCATACTTGCCTGCAAGTATGTGGGAAGTCACCCAGAGACAGAAGATACTCTAGGAGAAAGTTAAACTTAAAATGGAAAATTTGACAAATTATAAAACTTAATTTTTTGAAAAATTTATTTAAAATGGAAAATTTTAATTAAAAATGGAAAATTTTATTTTTTAGAAAATTTCGTCTGAAATATTTTGTTATGGAATCATTTTTAAGTAGGAGTTATGGCCTTTCCCTTTATTTATAAAAAAAAAATTAATTTTTCTTTTTTAATTTATTTACTTGTATGTTGGACTGGTCAACGTGCTCGCCTGATACATATAATGGTGTTTACAGCACTTGTTTACAAACATAAGAAAAGTTTAATATAATATATGAAAACGTATGACATACTGTACGAAAAAAAGTTATAACATAACATGTTTACCAGCATAACTTTTTTGACAAGATATCTTTCTTACGTACAAACTAGTTTGTTGAGGAAAGTCTTTAAAATATAAAGTTCCTTTTGGCCAATAAAAGTTTTTGAATGTCTTGAATAATAACATTGATCTTTGACAATAAATAATTGTTGTAAAAAGTCTGATCTTTGTTATTGAGTCCATATAGAATATGTATAACAATAATTATAACACTGTAACTTCAACAGTACATTGTAAAAAAAAATGGCATTCTTTGTGTATCTTTTTAATAATGCAAAGATCTTTTAATAAAACATAAAGTATATGAAAAACAATTATATCATGGTACATTTTTAACAATTTCTAGAAACTTTATTTACATACTAACACAAATAATTTTTTCATAAATATAACATTTAACAGACACATAAAACTATTTAATAAACAAAATTTTTAATCAACTCTAATAATACTACTAATACTAAGAATACCAGTACTACTAGACATTTTCTTTTTACAAACTATTTACATAAAACCAACTTAATCACTTTATTTAGTAATTAATTGTTTTAAAATACTACATTGGTATCAACATAGTTTGGTTAGCCATTGGCAAGCAAAAAAAAATTCTTTTGTGGGTAACTTGACCTTTGAACTTGTTAGAAGTCAAGTCTTTCCGAAAAGGTGAGTTGGGATAAAGATGGAAACTGGTGAATTTCTACAGAGGGCAAAAACAAATCATTTTTCCCGTGCTCTCTGATCACTTTACAGTGGTGAAGATCAGGAGATCACGAGAATAATAAATAAAAAAAAATACTTATGACATGGAGTTGATCCCTAACTAAAATTATTCATGACTTAATTTGAATTTTTGAGGGTTATTATAGTATCTTAACTTAGATGAATGAACAATTTCTGACTTTCTTTTAAAATGGGGACTGGGTTTGTCTATTTCAAAATTAACTTCAGATATTTGTTTTAAGATTGTGTAAGGGCCTGAATAAGGTGGACTTAACTTACGTGTGTTGGGATATTGGAATTCTTCATAAATAATTTCATCACCAACTTTAAATTTAACAGGGAGAAATCGAGCATCAAATCGGATTTTGTTTTTTTTATGATATTGTATTGTTTTTTCTTTTGCTATTTTTCTAGCTTCATCAATTGAAGGATAGTAACTATTGTTTACTAATAATGGATCATATGGTAATTCTCCTAATAATAAATAACTAGGTGGGAATTGAGTTACAGAGTGAGGTGTTAAGTTATATTGATTTAAAACTTCACCAATTAATTTAGTCCAGGGAATTTTATTTGAAGAAGAGTTAACCTTACATTTTAGACGCGTAACAATAGTCTGATTGAGGCGCTTGATTTTCCCGTTGCATTCGGGATGATGGCTACTTGTTAACAAATGTTTTGTATCATAATTTCGAAGGAATTTTTTGAAACGGGATGCCGTGAATGCTGCATTCCTATCGGTTAACAATTTTTTAGGTACTTGAATTTGAAAAAGTTGTTTTAAAAAGTTTGTATAAGTTTCAGTGGTAACGCTTTTTGATGGAAATCCCCACACATAACGGGTTGCATGGTCCACGACCAAATGCAAATATTTTTTTGTAGAATTATAGTAGTTAAACCCACCAACAGTGTCCAAAGACAAACATTCAAAAGGTTTATCTGTTGGCGGTACTTCCTGTAATGAACCAAACCGTTTTTGTCTACATTTTTTATTTATTTGACAGGTATGAAAATGTTTTACAAAATTTTCAATATCTTTATTAATATTAGGCCAATAATACTGTGGTGTAATTAAATTTATCATTTTATAAATTCCTGGGTGTCCAAATTGAGTGTGGGTTTTCTGTAGGAGGCGTAATCTTAAGGACATCGGGACTATTACCTTATACAAACCTTTCTTTTTAATTACAATTACATCTTCAATTTCAAGAATTTTCTTAATGTTAATACCTATGTTTTCTTTTTTCTGGTTTTCTTTAATTTCATTTAAGTCTAGGAGGTGTACATGGTGTGACACATTTTCCAAAACAGGCAATCTAGATATCATATCAGCTTCAATATTTGTTGATCCTTTTTGATATTTAATTTCATAGTCAAACATACTAAGTTTAAGGGACCAGCGGAATAATCTTCCTCTTAAATTTTTAACATTTTTTAACCAAGTGAGAGACGCATGATCCGTATGTATGATGTATGACAAACTTTTGACCGTGCAAATAATGATAAAAGTTATCTAAGGCATCAATAGTTGCTAAACATTCTAATTCCGTAATTGCATAATTTTTTTCATAATCTCGTAAATTTCTTGAACGATATGCCACTGGGTGTAAAGTACCATTCACATCTGCCTGTTTAACAACACATCCCACACCATGACTCGAGGCGTCAACAAATAACTGACAGGGAATTCTGGGATCATAAAGTCTTAAAATAGGTTTACTTATAAGAGCATTTTTTAATTTTTGGAAGGATTTTTCACATTTTTGGTCCCAAACATAGGGGACATTTTTCTTTAATAAATTATTTAAAGGAGCTCTTGTTTCGGCATATTTTGGAATAAATCTAGCATAAACGTTAACTGATCCCAAAACTCTCTGTAATTCCTTGACATTTTTTGGCGGTTTCAAATTTTTTATTACTTTAATGTTTGGATTATCAGGGGTAATTAGGCCATTAGTTATTTCATATCCTAAGAAATTAATTTTTGTTTTGACAAAATTGCATTTTGATAGTTTTAATTTTAAGTTTTCTTTAACACATATATCAAAAAGTTGTTGTAGGTGTTGGAAGTGTTCATTTTCTGACTGTGAAAATACAATTATATCATCAAAATAATTACAGGCAAAGTCTATTTTGTATTTATTTAGAATCCTTTTAATGGTTCGATTGAAGATAGCAGGGGCATTTTTAAGCCCAAAGGGAAGGTATTTCCACTCATATAATCCGAAAGTTGTAGCGAAGACCAATTTTTCAGTATCTTTTGGGTGAATAGGAATGTGCCAATATCCACTTGCCAAGTCAAGAGTGGAAAAAATTTTTGCATTAGCTAGTTTATCTAACAAAGTATCTATTCTGGGAAGTGGTTCAGCATCTGTTTTAGTGATTGAATTGAGTTTACGGAAGTCGATACATAATCGCATCTTTTTGCCTTCTTCCCGTTTATACACCAAAGTTACAGGTGCGGAATAAGGCGAACAACTTTCTTTTATAATACCGGTCTGTAATAAATTTTGAATTTGGGTTTTAATTTCCTCTTCTTCCTTAGGGGAAGTTCTATATGCTCTGAGTGAAATAGGTAAATCTGAAGTTAAACGAATCCTTTGCGGTTCCATATGAATTCTTCCAACATCATATTTAGATTTTGCAAAAATTTGGACATATTTTGATAATAAAGTAGGAAGTTTTCCTTCTCTAGCAGACTGAGGATTTACGTGGTTCTCAGTGGCTTGAGTGTACTTGAACTCCCTTACTCTATTGTTTGTTGGAATATTAAAATTTTTCCTTTGACTATTGGTATTTTCACTTTCAGAAGTTATATGTAAGGTTTGTGTACATTTAGATATATTTTTTAACAATGGAAGAATGGTATTATTTTGTTTTACCAGCTTTTTAGCACAATCAATATTCAACTGAAACAGACAATAATGTGATAAGCTAAGGAGAGCATAAGGTAAGTTATTATCTAATATAAACATTTCAATATTTTTTGTAATATTACCAATTTGTAATTTAAAGTAACATTTTTCTCGAATTGTCAACATCCCCTGTGTTTGAATGCAGGCCCTGACTAACGGCAGGGCATACGGGGCAAATGCCCTGGGCCCCCTCTTCTTGAAGGGGCCCCCTACAGGCGTATGCAGAAATTCTGCAACCTAAAGACCTCTTATGCCACTGCAAGGCCCCCCCCCCCAGAATAGGCTTGCCCCAGGGCTCCAGGTAGTCTAAGTCGGGCCCTGTTTGAATGACGTGTAATGGTGAGGCCTTTTTCGTTTGAAGTTTAAATTTATGGACAAAATGTTGAGGAATAATGCTTAAGCTGCTGCCCGTATCGAAGATTAAAGGAATGATAGAGTACGATTCTGGATTTTTAACACCTTGATTAGTTTGCTTGTTTTTTCTTTGGATATCCTTGTATATAATGCGACCGGTCGCTGCAAACTGTCAATAGGTGTTCCTTCTGTTGTATTATCTACCATTGTTGACTCTTCTGTGACATGAGTTGGATTTTCTTGTTTGAAAGGGCATTCACTATGCCAATGAAAGGCATTAGAGATGTTGAGTTTTGAACAATATTTACATGGGAGAGGAGGCAAAGTGCCTTGAAAGTGAATGTGTGTATTTGGGTTTGAAAAATGGGGTCTAGGCCCTCTTAGATTGGGTCGAGTATTGTTTGTGAAATTTGGTCTGTTTTGATTAGGGTATCCCATATGTAGTCTCTGCACATTAGGAAACCGGTAACTCCAGGGTTGTGGTCGGGGAGCATATTGAACTGGGTTTCTATTTTCCCTGTCTTGTGGATAGGTGAACCTTTGAAATTGACCTGGCAACTTGTTTGGAAGGGGATCAGCAGATTTTTCAGATATCTGCAGTTTATTTAATTTGTGGACAAGATCCCTCCATTCATTTAATGTTTTTGGCGCATTAGCCACAACAAGTTGTCTTAAAGTCAGTGGCAATCCGTCGGTTAATCCTTCCATGAGAAATTTGGGCTCTAGGCCTAGTGCTCGCCCTACTTGGAGTTTTTTATGATAATACTCTGTGACATTTTCACCTGCCTTAAAGCAAATGCTCGAGAAATCTGTTAAAGATGTTTCACCTGGGCATCTATTCTCCGATCTGACCGCCATAGCGACCGTCCTTAAAGAACGACAGTCGTCAAATCAAAAGTCGGAATGTGTCGTCACGTGATCAAAACAACGACTGCCACGGTCGGAATTGAGGTATAGTCTGGTCGGAGAATAGATGCCCTGGTGTCGTGAATTCCTCTGTAAAAATTTCAACCAATTCCTCCCAATGAAGCATGTTTAAACTATTGTTGATATACACTGTGAGGGCTTTACCCTTCAAAAATCTTTGTATATTACGGACTCGCCAAACCTCATCTCTTCCATTCTCCTCGCACCAGGCTTCAAAATACATTAGCCAGGATGTCCACATCATGCCGTTTTCAGGGCAAAAAGCAATGAGGACATTGTCCTCTCTTACAGTGGGAGATTTATTTATATTTAAAGATTTCTTTACATAATCTGCACTATTTAATGTCTTTACAAATGTGTTTGGGGAGGGCAGTTTACTCACATTAAGTAGGTCATTTTCTAAATTTGTATCCACAAGTAAATTTTCCTCTGTACCCTTAGGGGGTGTCAATAAACATGTTGGGGTGTCACTTTCGGACATGTTTAATTTTATTCACAATTCAAAATTTTGAAAAGAAGAAAACTTTCTTTTTTTTTTTTTTTTGAAACAGGTATTTTATTTAATTTTGCTAATTAAATTTGGTATTTATTAATTATCACAGTTTTAAAATAAATATTCAATAAGTTAAATATCACCAAAAACAATTTATCACTCATAACTTTTTTTTTTTTTTTTTAATATCACAATTAATGTAAATAGTCTGCCATTTTTTTTATATCACAGTTGTTAGATCGCCTAATAAATCCTAACAATAAATAACATAAATAACATATAATAAACAAATAAATCAAATTTATTGACTTCAATATAAATAGCACACAACAAAATTCCTTTCTGAAAAATCAAAAAAAAATTAACTCTCCATATAAATATTTATGACAATTTTACTTTTAAATATCTTAACATGAAATATAATAAGCACTTATGAAAATTTATTTTATTTTATCTATTTATTTATTTATTTATTTATTTATTATCAATTTCAATGCAAGTCATACAATGTATCGCTAACATAAAATAAACAATATTTATAATCGATATTTGAGCACATAATTAATTTTTATTAATAAACTAAGATAAATATAAATTTAATAAAAATAACTGTTTATTGAAAAATCCTCGTTCCTGACTAGAAATAAAAGGAAATAATCACTCACCCCTTCTGTTTCTTTTACACTGAGATGAAAACACAATAATAAATAAAAAAATAAATAAAAAACCTATTTTTATTTCTGTGGAGAAAGAGAATTTTATTCAAAACATCTGGGCAAACACATAAAAGAAGCAGGTGTTTGTGGCAGGCTTGCGACACATCGCGAAGAGGCCATCTGTTTGTTATATCACGGCACTTGAGAGAGCAAAACTGGTGTAAGTCACGTATCTCTTTCATTCTAATAGCATTTGAGTAAACAATCGGAACACTTGAAACAAAAGTGGCGTAAGTCATGTCTTTTTTTCATTCTAACAGCATTTGATTACAGATGATGTTACTACTGTTGCTTGCTTTTTAAGGGCACTGTTTCTTTCTGACATCGTCCGGCTTGGTTTAGAAAAGTCCAGCCTGTTTTTGCAAATTTCCGGCTGGTTTTGGAAAAAACTCCCGGTTGGTTTGGAAAAATTCCGGTCCCAGGAGCCAGCATTCCAAAATATTACAGTTCCATCCAAACATTTTAAAAACTAATATAAGGTGCTGAATTGTTGGTTTTCCCTTACAGGTAGACCATCCTGTCCGGCTTTATTGTAATATATCGTCTTTTAATAGCTGATTCATGCCAGTCTTTTCATATTAAGAGAGTTCACTCAAATACTAATACTCCAAGATAGTTTGTGCAGTCGTTTTATTGAAGACTCTTAGTCACGTTACACTTTATTTACAGTCAATCATTCTGAGCACGCTGACGTACAGATCCGTAGCCGAGTCGGGCCGAAATCGTCCCGCTAACGGCGGAACCGCGAATCAATCCCCCTCCTGGGTCCGTTAAATTAGACTTGTTATTGACGTGAACTAATTAAGCAAATACTTTCATGAAAAAGGCTGCCGATTTTCGGGTGCTGCCGCTTAAATATGGATAATTTAGGGCGAGGCCAAACTCCTAATATGAATTCTTGTTGGATAGTTAAGTGAGCTAAAATCCAACCCACATTCTTTTATTGGTTGACCCGGATATCCAGGATTTCGTATTTCGCAATACATTGCCGCTTATTTCAACTATTGCATAATTTTGATTATGAAACTGCTTCTAACTTCGATTCCCGCGCTACGATGTGTTTCGCTGAAAAACTAACTTTACAGGGGCTCTAAAATAGAATTCTCACAAAGTTGTTCTTAAAATTAAGATTTATTCTGAGCTAATACTATTAAGATATCACTTAATATTAATTTAAATACTAATTTAGAATCTTGCTTATTTTATCCTTTCATATATATATATATATATATATATATATATATATATATTCTTTTTTTTTTTTTTTTTGTGTCTAGGGTAATAATTATACTTGGCAGGATACTAGTTAAAACTGAAAACGAAAAAATTAAAACTCCTTTTAGCCAGTACATGGAACAGAATAGGCATATAATGATATAATAGCTAAAATATAATGATGTAGTTCTAAATTTTATTAATTCCACAATTAACCAAAAATTTAGAAAAAAGCATAAATTCTTTTTTTCACGCTGCAGCTGCTCAAAGTTCAAAATATTTAATTTTTCAGATTATAAAAACAAATCACTTTAAACTTGATGTATTGGAGCTGCATCAAAATTTCAAAATGTTTTTACAATTTGTTTTAGGCAATTTATTATTATTATTATTATTATATTGATTAATACAACAAATTTATTAATGCTATTTACTCAGACGCTTCATTACTTTGAAACTTTAGAGTAATGTGCAACTATATAATATCTGCATAAAAGAGAAAAAAATAACTAGTTTAGTTAAAAAAGAAATGTGAATTTTTTTTTCTATTTTAATATTTTTATGTTATTTTACTTGAAATTAATTTAAAGATGCTGTCCTTCATCTGTTTAATTTTCCTCCCTCCTCCTTGTCCCTCTCTTTCTCCTTCTATCTTTTTTTTTTTTTTTTTTTTTTTTTTTAATGTTTTAAATCATATCTTTATTTTTATACTAGTAGGCTTTGCCCGCTTCGCTGGTCACTAAATTTAAAGGAAACTCTTTTCTATATAGCTTTATAAAAATAAAATAAAATACTAAAATTGCTCAAAAGCTCGCTTCGGATCCCTGCTGCCTTCGGTAGCGATTTGGTCATCCGCTAAAACTCGGGCGCTTGTCCCTATTACCTGAGACAATGGTTTACCAATAGGCTTCCATTAAGTCCTTATTAGATAACAGTTTCGAAATAGATAGTATCGAAAAAAAATGAAGTATCCCCTTTATATTTGAATCCCAGTTACATATGAACAACACTATACGTAGTGCACATAATAATTTGCTTTTACGTTATTTCCTATGTTTATTTTGTTTATCCCCGATCAACCATAAAAATGATAACAATGTCACGCTAAATATTATAATATGCTATGACCGGCTACGTCTGTTGCATGAGAGAATTAATTTTTTGTGGTTATATATAATTCATGGTTTGTAAGCATGATCATAGTACCGCCTTAATATAGTTCTCTTTGGCGACTTTTGAATTTTTGTCACCATTTTAGATTTAATCCCTTATAAAAATAAGACTTAATACCTTGTAACAATATGCTATGAGCGCTATTTCTGCCATATTTTAGACAACTAAACTTTTAATGGTTATATATATTTCCCATTAAACATATTTTTATTTTCATTTATTTATTTAAATATTGATGAAATTTGAACTTCAATTTGGTCTAGTGTTGTACAGGCTGTATACTATATGTTTGTGTTTGTGAAAGAAAATTAAAAAAAAATTCAAAACTGCAATTTTTAATCCCACTTAAAAAAAAAAAAAAAAAAAAAAAAAAAACATGTGACTTAATTAGTAGCACAACTCCGTGGTAGCACATTTAAAAAAAATTTCCAAACGGTTTCCATACAATCTTCCTTCTGTTGCCACCTAAAATACATACATTAGTTAATTTTAAAAAATCTAATTGTCCGATCGATAAGCTGTTTAATCCGTTGGATTCACAAAAAATTGCATCTTGCATTTGGTATCTTATTTGTAACGATACGACTGATATTTCTAATTTTTTTTATTTACTTTCCTCATTTTAAATAAATGTAATTTTTATTGTTCACGTTTTTTTCTCTGTCGAAAAAATAATGATAATTTTTTTGGCAACAATTAAATTAAGGAATAAAATTAAATATTTTAAATAAATGTAATTTTTATTGTTCACGTTTTTTTTTTTTTTTTTTTTTTTTTCTGTCCAAAAAATGATAATTTTTTTTTGGCAACAATTAAATTAAGGATTAAAATTAAATGGCCAATTTATCAGTAATTAGAAGGTTTTTATTTTAACATTTTAATTAATTAAAAGAAAACTAAAACAAAATTCGAAAATCGGGCTTCGAGGTGCATCGGGAGAGGTCATTACGAACCACCATGCAAATTTTTGTAGCTCAGCCATCAGCCGTTTTCTTAAAAAGCTCTGGAAATACATACACAATGACACACACACACACAAACATCTTATTTTATTATATGTACTAGCAGGCTTTGCCCGCTTCGCTGGTCACTAAATTTAAAGGAAACTCTTTTCTATATAGCTTTATAAAAATAAAATAAAATACTAAAATTGCTCAAAAGCTCGCTTCGGATCCCTGCTGCCTTCGGTAGCGATTTGGTCATCCGCTAAAACTCGGGCGCTTGTCCCTATTACCTGAGACAATGGTTTACCAATAGGCTTCCATTAAGTCCTTATTAGATAACAGTTTCGAAATAGATAGTATCGAAAAAAAATGAAGTATCCCCTTTATATTTGAATCCCAGTTACATATGAACAACACTATACGTGGTGCACATAATATTTGCTTTTACGTTATTTCCTATGTTTATTTTGTTTATCCCCGATCAACCATAAAAATGATAACAATTTCACGCTAAATATTATAATATGCTATGACCGGCTACGTCTGTTGCATGAGACAATTAATTTTTGTGGTTATATATAATTCATGGTTTGTAAGCATGATCATAGTACCGCCTTAATATAGCTCTCTTTGGCGACTTTTGAATTTTTGTCACCATTTTAGATTTAATCCCTTGTAAAAATAAGACTTAATACCTTGTAACAATATGCTATGAGCGCTATTTCTGCCATATTTTAGACAACTAAACTTTTAATGGTTATATATATTTCCCATTAAACATACTTTTATTTTCATTTATTTATTTAAATATTGATGAAATTTGAACTTCAATTTGGTCTAGTGTTGTACAGGCTGTATACTATATGTTTGTGTTTGTGAAAGAAAATTAAAAAAAAATTCAAAACTGCAATTTTTAATCCCACTTTAAAAAAAACATGTGACTTAATTAGTAGCACATTTAAAAAAAAATTCCAAACGGTTTCCAACAATCTCCTTCTCTTGCCACCTAAAATACATACATTAGTTAATTTTAAAAAATCTAATTGTCCGATCGATAAGCTGTTTAATCCGTTGGATTCACAAAAATTGCATCTTTCATTTGGTATCTTATTTGTAACGATACGACTGATATTTCTAATTTTTTTTAAATTTACTTTCCTCATTTTAAATAAATGTAATTTTTATTGTTCACGTTTTTTTTTTTTTTTTTTTTCTGTCGAAAAAATAATGATAATTTTTTTGGCAACAATTAAATTAAGGAATAAAATTAAATATTTTAAATAAATGTAATTTTTATTGTTCACGTTTTTTTTTTTTTTTTTTTTTTTTTTTCTGTCCAAAAAATAATGATATTTTTTTTTGGCAACAATTAAATTAAGGATTAAAATTAAATGGCCAATTTATCAGTAATTAGAAGGCTTTTATTTTAACATTTTAATTAATTAAAAGAAAACTAAAACAAAATTCGAAAATCGGGCTTCGAGGTGCATCAGGAGAGGTCATTACGAACCACCATGCAAATTTTTGTAGCTCAGCCATCAGCCGTTTTCTTAAAAAGCTCTGGAAACCATACACAATGACACACACACACAAACATCTTATTTTATTATATGTATAGATAGATATGTATATGTAAGTGAATAAATATAATGTACTTTTCATAAAGTAATGTAAAAAATTATAAGAACAAAAAGAAATCATAAGAGCTTTCCACGATATATTACAAACAAATGTAATGCATAAAAGAGATATATATATATTTTAATTGTATATTCATTTGAAACTTTTGTACCCAAAATAAAAAGTAATTTATTTTTGCATGAGGTAGGTTAAAATTAATCATCTAATGTTTTGTACACGTTTTCAAAAGGAAATGGTATTGAAATATTCTAATGATAACAAAATTAAGCTAAACTAAAGCTATTCCTCCTGAATATTTATTCTTGCTATGATGTATAATGAATTTTTGTAAATGTTGTGCTTGTATGTTTGACACTGAGGAGGGCTAGTGTTCTAGCCGAAAAGTTTTTTTTTTTTTTTTTTTTTTTGTGTTTTAATGTTTTTAATTAAAATGTATTTTTAAAGTTTTAAATTTTTGTATTTTTTATCTCATTTTAAACGTTACATTGGTTTGAAAATTAAGCATATTAACAAAAATCGAAATTTTAATGACATTAACATGACTAAAACTTACAGTATTTATATCATGTATTATACTTATTTTTGGTCAGATTATGGAGATAGCTCATATATTTATTTATTTAATTAATTATTATTATTATTTATAATATAAAAATAAAATAAATTCTCGTGCTTTGAAATTTTCAACTATTTTTAAAATATTTAGTTCGTTCTATTTATTAAGCATGCAAGTTTTAATTTGATCAAATTATGTATAAAAAGTTATTATAAAATTATTTAAAAAGGCTTATAAATTTTTAAAAATGTACCTTTAAATAAAAATACTTACAAAAAAATTCAATAAACTACAAATAAAAATATAAATTAAGAGACTCCTTTAAATTAAAATATGTATTCCAATCTGTTTCTAAATCATAGAAATTTTAAACTGATATAGAAATTAAGTTAAAAGTAAATAAATAAATAAAAGCATCAAACTTTAAGAATACGTGTTATTTAATAAAGTTGAAAAGAAAAATAAATTCTCAGATAATCGAAATATGTTTCAGTTATTTAATAATAGATGGCGACACTAATAAAAATTCACTTAATAATATGAAAACTAGCGAGCTTCGCCCGCTAGCGGGTCAGTATTTTCAAATGAATCACTAACAGTAACTTTTAGTCTTAAGAAAAGAAATTGAAAAACAAAAGCATTTATGATTGGGTAAAATGTCGGCCCAGGTCCCCACTGCCTTCGGCAGCGCAGACCCATGCGCGCGCACGTGTGAAGGTGTTGTGAAAAAATCAATTATCACATACGTTAATTAGCAGAATTCGCAGTGAAATATACGATAGTTGCTCAGCTCTAATAAACTATAAAAATGATAAATATGTGTGGCATTCATTGAAGACAAAAAGTTTAACAAAACTGTTTATTAAACTTGAAACAAAATGATGAGTAACATTATATAAGTAGAAACAATAGTTGAATAGAAACTTTGCTGACGAAAGATTAAAGACCTTTAAAATACTGCCATGTAGATTAATAGAGTTTAAATAGAAAACGACGTTTACTTTGTGACATAACTAGATACACTAAACGTATCGTCGAAAATATCAAGTCACAAAAACGTAATTTACAATCATTATAAAACTAAACACTTTATAACTAAATTAAAATACCAGCTCATGACTTTGAGCTAAACTGAAAAAAAAACATAAAAGCATAAGAGGCTAAGAGAGAGATTACATATTCCTTACCTACTTTTATAGAAGCGAACGGATTCAAGTGACAGCTACTCGATGCTGTACACTCGGCAACACCTACCATAACCATAGCAACATGATGCTACGAGTCAGCCGCCATCTATGGACTAAGCAAAAAGACTCTGCAGTTGAAAAATATAACATCTCCGTGTTAGGTAGCGATAAAACAATGAACAATCCGTGAAAGGATTTATACATATTTTCTTTAAGTTAATTTTAACAAAACATGCCTTTAAATATGAGGTAAGTAAATTAAAGTTATTTCAAATGACTTAAACAAAATTATACTAATAAGAAATATAACTTTTAACTAAATGTAATTATCATTAAGCTTTTGTTTTTAATTTTAATATATCTTTAACTCAATGGCAGTATCAAATAGAAAATAGCACTAAACGCTATAATTCATTTAATTAATAATTTAAACTTTAAAGATTATAAAGTAAATCATTTAAATTATATTTAAGTAGTAAATGAATTTAAATTTAAATTTGAGAATCAACACGGAAAGGGTACAAATTTTACAACAAGGCCCCCCACCGTGTTGATTCCACAAACACAAACGTCAGCAATTACAATATAAACTTTATTAGAAAAAAAAATCCTTGAATATTTAGTGACTTGACGACAGATTCACATATGTCTGCTACAGGATATACTTTATACAAAGCTAGAAGGTTTGTCAATCTTGTAAATCATAAGATAAGTCCAAGAGTCCAAATCACAATTTCAAAAATAAGTAGCATTATCAATATACTATACACATCTACTAAAAAAAAGAACACGATATTAATACAGAGCAAATATGAATAGCATTTCAAGGAAACCTTTTCTTTCCCCCATTCCCCATTGTCAAATAAAAAAAACGATGATATTCATAAATATATGAAACAATTATATAACATACACATAACCAATTGTACGTAGCGCTACGAATTTCTCTCATACAAAAGTTAAACTAAACTATACATCACTACACAATGGAAAACGCAGAAAAAAAACCCACCAAGAAAATGCATACATATCCCTCTAAAAAACATTTTTCAATTTCAAAAAATTTAAATATATATTATACGTTAAAAAAATTTTAAATTTACTCTATATACATTTACTTAATAAATACCTTATTTACAAATTTAGACATATCACTTTTAGTAAGGAGCTTTGTGAAGGGATCGGCAAAGTTATCTTTAGTATTTACATATTTTAAATCAAACCGTTCCTCAAATAACCATTCACGGATGAAAAATAACTTTACGTTAATATGCTTAGATTTGTTATTTTCTATAGGAGATCTCGTAAAATTAATAGCCGCTTGGTTATCAGCAAAAAGTATTGGTGGTTCATATGAAATAGAAATTAATTTAAAATCAATACAATCTCGTAATATATTATCAAACCACATTAATTCTTTAACCCCATCACACATGGATACAAATTCGCTTTCCATGGTTGAAAGGCAAACGCTTTTTTGCTTAAAAGTTTTCCAAGAAATAGGGCTATTATCCAAAAATAAAATTTGTCCCCCCATTGATACGAAGTCATCCCTATTCATCGCGAAATCAGCGTCAGAGAAAGCAGTTAAACATGGATTAAAACAATTTAAATTTAATTTTAAATCTCGAGTACACGAAACATACCCAAGTAATTTAATTAACCCATTCCAATGATTAAACCCCGGTGAGTTTTGAAATTGACTGAATATATTAACTGCGTAGGCAATATCAGGTCGTGTCCTATTTGCAATGAAAGATAAACATCCTAAGATATTCCGATATGGAAATCTAGACATTTCATCAATTTCATTTTGATTAGTAGGACAATCTTTTTTAGAATACTTAATGCCTTTTACAATAGGTAACGAACAAAAAGGAACATTAAACGACTTAAACCTGTCATACACTTCATTAATATATAATTCCTGAAAAATTTGTTTGAATTGACTGAACTGTTTTCATAATTAAATTCTACACCAAGTAATTTCTTGGTTTTACCTAAAATTTTTATATCAAATTTACATTTTAATAAATTAAGAATTTTATCTATTTGAAATTGATTTTTACCAAACAAAACTAAATCATCAACATAAACTAATAAAACAATATAATTTTCAAAATAATATGAACTGTTAGGTATTGATATACATTTGCCTCACTAGAGGGCGCTAGAGGTCCCGTTGAGATGAGATTCGAAGAACATTTTTGCTTATTCTCCTGGGACTTTAGTTTAGTTTAAGTTCTGTTTTAGAATGGAGAGCAACGGGTCATGAAATAGTAGTTTGCTCTCGGGGCCTTTTTGGCCTGATTTTATTATTCAAGGAGCTATAGTTTAAGAAATAGAAAAAGTAGCTCATAGATTAGCATAGTTTTATTATAAATCCATTTTTTCTCAAAGTATAATTTTAGAAATAGTATTGCTATAGATAGAAAGAAATGGATGTTCTGAAATTTCGAATATGTATATATTTTTGTGCACCTTCATTGTAGATATCATCATTCAAGCTGTGTAATTAATAAACTCTTATATTTTTCAAGATTAAGAAGAGGTGAATTTTTAAATTTAAGTAAATGTTTTTTCTTCCTTTTCTACAGAAGAATTTTACAGGTAAGAAGAATACTCATATATCATTTTGAAGATTATTACCGAAAATTCAAAAGCTTTGAAAATATTAAATAATTATTTTGATTAAATGAAAGAGCCTGCCATCTATATTTTACAAAGAGTCGCGAAGACTCGCTTTAAGCCGTTCAGAAGAATGGCGTTTTATAACATATTTTATGGCGTCCGTAGACGGGACATATTGTTTATATTAAATTCTGGAAATATTGTTTATATTGAATTCTGGAAATATTGTTTATATTAATATTGTTTATATTAACTGAAAGGAAAAGAATTATTTTCATTTGAAACAAAAAATGGTTTAAAGATTATATCATTATTATTATATGAAATGTTTCTCAAAATAAATCTAAATTGAAACTATTTAGAATATTCCTTTTTCAAAGTAGATAAAATTAAAAGTGTCTGATTGATTGAAATAAAACAAGATTTTTTATTTGTTGTATTATTTGTACATTTAAAACGTAAATTTATCAAGGTGAAAATAAGATAGTTTTTTTTATGATTGAAATAAATAAAAGTAGAATAAAGAAGGCAATTGAGTATTGAGTTGACCTTGAAAAAGAAGCATCATTTGATGAAAAAAAATAAAAAGGTATTTTTTCATGGTAAATATTAGATGATGTCAAAATCTGATTGCAGTGAATGTTTATTGTTTTATTTTTTGTTTCGCAATGATAATGATATAAAGTATTATTTTAGAATTTATGAATGAAAACAGAGTTTGCAAATAATAGAAAGTTTCGATTTTAATTTGTTCTTGGATTACATTTTGTGATTGTTTAATTCAATAAATTTTTACAGTTAATAAATGAATAAAAATTATTATTCAGTTGAAAATAAATATTGCTATATGAGTAAAATAAAAAATAATAAACTGTTATTTTTTTTTTTGTTTGCATTTTACAAAAGGAAAAATTGTTCTCGGAATAGAATTTTTTCCGAGTTTTTCTTAAAATAAAATCTTCTTGGTAAATAGAAAAGTGAAGGTTTTTACATTTAAATTAAAAGGCATAAATAACGAATAATTGGTTAATTAACATAAAACTGTTCTGTTTTTGTTTAAAAATCAGAAATGGAAAAAATAAAAAAGCGAAGAACGCCATTACGATCTTCCTTTACTAAAACTTTAAATATTTTAAAAACAGAACTAGAGAAAGAAGTTCTTGAGAGGGGTATACTTTTAGATAATTTAAATAAATTAGAGGGTTTAATGACAGAATTAAAGACATTTGATAATGAAATATTAGACATTATGTCGGAAGATAGTAAATGCGATGAAGCTTTGATTATAAAAGAAGCGGAAGAAAGCGAAGCATACTGTGATGAATTTATCACAGTTAAAAGACTAATTAATGAAAAGTTGAATTCAAATGTAAATTTTAATTACACAGGCCAAAATAAAATGGAAAACGAAGTAAATTTGAAAGCAAAGCGATATAAATTACCAAAATTAGCTATCAAGAAATTTGATTCAAAATTGATAAATTATTTGCCCTTTTGTTCCCAATTTAAGAAAATTCATGAAGATGAAGAATTAGAAAACGCTGACAAGTTTCAATACCTTTTACAGTGCGTAGAACCAGGAACTCGAGCCAGAGAATTACTCGAAAGTTACCCCGTAACATCAGAAAATTATTTAAAGGCAGTAAAGGCTTTTGAAGAACGCTATGGGGATAAAGATATCTTAATCGAAGTATATGTTCGGGAATTTTTGAAATTAATTACAGCTAATGTACAGACTAGGGGAAATAGCAAAAATTTGTGTAATTTAGTGATCAAGATAGAAGCACACTTGAGATCGCTGGAAAGCATGGGTGTAAACATTGATCAGAACTCTGCGTGGCTGTACCCAATGATAGAATCCTGTTTACCCGAAGATATTATTAGAACGTTTCAAAGACTTAATGTTGGGGCCAGGGAAGATTCTAATGAGCTAGATGATAAGGAAACCACACAGAAATCGAACTTGTCACTATTGCTGAATTTTTTGAAAAGGGAAGTGGCAGGTGAAGAAAGGCTACAATTAGCCAGGTCGGGTTTTGAAATTAATTCACCCAGGGAAAATGTTAAAAATAAATTCCACAAGAGAGATAACAGGGTCCCCACGGCTACAGGCTTATTTGCGGCAAAAGAATTAAGCTGTATATTTTGCAGAAAAACGCATGAGAGTAAAGACTGTATAACAGCCAGATCGCTCTCCCTTGACGAAAAGAAAAATAAAGTAACAGAAAAAATTGCTGTTGGAAGTGTTTACGTTTTGGACACCGGGCAAAAACGTGCAAGGTTTTTATTAAGTGCCACGTTTGTTCGAAACCACACACAGAGCTATTTTGTCCAGAGATAAGGAAAGGGGGTGAAAATAGTGGAAGCAAACCTCCCGAAGTAATACAGAACACTGTCGCCAAACAATGCTCCCAGGAAATAGCCCTTATGACGTTAGAAATAAATATAAAAGGGGAAAAGGGCCAAAAAAAGGTGCGTTGTCTTATGGACAGTGGTTCTCAGAAAAGTTACATTTTAAAGAAAACTGCAAAAGAGCTCAAGCTTAAACCCATTGGTACAGAAATAATTGCCCATACAGTTTTTGGGGGTACACAGATAGAAGCTAAACAGCATAATATATTTTGAGTTACAATCGGTGCATCGAATAATCGGGTCAGTTCCATACATGAGCTCGATCTTTTAGACCAAGAAAAGATTTGTGGAGAAATTCCTCGAATTCCAAAGGGAAATAATCTATGCAGAGAACTCAAGAAAAATAAGCTGTGGTTGTCCGATATTGGCCCTGGTAGTACGGAAATAGAAATCCTGATCGGGAGTGACGTTTACGGTCAACTGTTAACGGGTCGAGTCAAGCAATTAGAAAATGGACTCACAGCGATAGAAACCAAACTTGGGTGGACAGTTTGTGGAAAAACAGGGCTTCCATCTCAGGGTTGCTTGAATAGCGGTACAGCGGTATTAATGACAAATCTGTACATAAAAGATTGGAATGTTCCAGACTTGAGGCGACTCGAAATGATAGGAATCAACGACCCTCCACAAATCTTGTCCAAAAGAAGAAGAAGAGCAAGTCCACGATATGTTTCTTAGACAACTCACCAGAAATGAAGATGGTCGTTATCGAGTGGGTCTTCCATGGATTTCCAACAATGTCAATATTCCCTCAAATAGAAATGAAGCAGAAAGAAGATTATTCAGTACTACCCGAAGATTAAAGAAATTAAATAAATTTCAGGACTACGATCTTGTTTTCAAGGAATGGCAAAGAGAAAATGTCATACAGGAAGTCCCTCAGACAGAACTGAAAGAAGTTAGTGAACACTACTTATGCCACCATCCAGATCCAGTCATCAAACCTGATAGTTCTACCACCTCCATCAGACCAGTTTTTGATGCATCATGCAAAGTCGGAAGAGCACCGTCACAGAATGATTGTCTCTTTAAAGGACCAAATTTATTAGAAGAGATTCCCGCAATATTGTTAAGATTCAGAGAAAAGGCAATCGCTGTTGTATCCGACATTAGAAGAGCCTTCCTTCAGATCGAAATAAAAGAGGAAGATCGGCATTTTTTAAGGTTCCTGTGGTGGAAGAAGACGAATGAAATTAAAGTCTATCAGCATAATAGAGTGGTGTTTGGTATTACTTCCAGTCCATTTTTACTTGGCGCAGTTATCAGACATCATTTGAATGGGTGTCCAGAAGAACTTAAGGCAATTGCTCAGAAACTTCAGAAGTCATTCTACGTGGATAACTGCGTCACATCTGTAAACAACACGTCCGATTTGGAAGAATTTAAATCTAAGGCAACAGAAATCATGGCTGAAGCTAAAATGGACCTAAGATTGTGGCAATTAGGTCCTGTAAAAGAAATAGAAAAGTTGTCGTTAAAAAATGAAAAGGAAGACTTCTCAACTCCAATTCCAGTTTTAGGAATCAAATGGGACAGAACAGATGATAGCTTGATGGTCTGCAGTAAATTTGACTTAGAAATAGTGAATCCATCAAAACGTCAAATTCTATCCATAACTCAAGGAATTTTCGATCCCATCGGTTTTTTAGCTCCAGCGTTGTTACCAGCCAAGATAATAATTCAAGAATCTTGGTCCAGCAAATCAGCATGGGACACTCCACTTCCAGAGAAAATTCAAAGAGACTTTCAGAAATGGTACAGCGAATTAAAACAGCTAACAGAATTGAAGATCCCGAGAAGAATATATTATGGAAATAAAGAAGATTGGTCCCTACATATTTTCTGCGATGCAAGTCAAAGTGCCTATGCAACAGTAATTTTTCTACGGTGCGAAGAAGAAAAAAGAGTTTCAATTCAATTTTTGGGAGCAAAATCATGGTTGGCTCCAAAAAAGGCTCTAACGATTCCTCGTCTTGAGCTGCTTGCCTGTGTGTTGGGATCCAGACTATCAAAGTATGTCATAGAAGCTTTGGATATCCCTACAGTACCAACTTACTTTTGGACTGATTCTTCGACAGTTTTGGCCTGGATTAAAAGAAATGACCAGTGGGGTACCTTTGTGGGTAATAGAATCAGAGAAATATGCCAACTCACGAACCCTCACCAGTGGTACTTAGTTCCAGGAAGTCAAAATCCGGCAGACCTGCCTTCCCGTGGTTGTAGTCCTAAATACCTACTTGAATCGGGATGGTGGGAGGGACCTAAATGGCTAGAAGATGAAAAAAGTAACTGGCCCCAACCGAAGATTGTCCCTAATGAAGTCTTAGTTATGTCGGAAAAAAAGAAAACTGCAGTGTCATTATTTTCGAGTCCAAATGTAGATCCATTTATGAATTATGAAAGAATTTCGAAATTTAGAAAACTTGTAAATATTATTTGTTGGATAAGAAGATTTGCAACAAAATGTAGAAATAGAAATCATATTTTCCCAGCTGAACTTACGGCAGAAGAAAAGGAAGAGGCGGAAAAATTTCTCTGGTCACGCATACAGTTAGAAAGTTTTGGTGATGTGCGAGAAACAATAAAAGGACTTGTTGTTATGAAAGATCAAGACAACCCAAGTAGCACGGGAACGTTCTGTGAACGTCTAATAACGGTTACAGTCGTTCAAACACCGTGTTTCGTGTCAAGAGAACGTTCGATTAGACGTTCAAAAATAGTATTAGTTAGAACGTTCTGAAAAGGTTTGCTTTGTACCATCTAGAAAACGTACAAGTCTAGTTCTATGAAAAACGTTCAAGTGTATCACCGTCGTAGCACGTTCTGTAACAGTGTGATTATAACGAATATGAGAAAATTCCTTTTTTTTTTTTTTTTTTTTTTTAGTTTTTTTTTCCTTATTTTCAGTTTCAAATTTTGTTGACATGTAGAATAATCATTGAGATGTAATAGAGATGCGGTGAGAAAAAATTACATAATTTTAAACTTTAATTATATGTTATTATAATCATAATAATTATTTATAATTTTATTTAAGTTTTATGTTGTTCAATTCTGTCAAACACATTACTCCAGATTACTTTTGCAGATATTCATTATTATTTGTTTCTTAAATTGTTAATAAATTAAGTTACGAAAAATTAATTTATTTTATTTATTTATTATTATTATTATTAATATTATCTTGTATATACCAAGAAAAATGTGTTGGATAATTGGGAATTTTTTATCTCCGGTTTTCCATGGGTTTATACACTCTTGAGATGTCCAGAACACAATTCTATCATTCTTTCAAAATGCCAGTCTGTCTGTGTTTTTTTTTTTTTTTTTTTTTTTTTGTGTGTGTGTGTGTGTGTTATCAAAGTTTTGTGGACTCTGTATCTCACAAACCAATGGACGGAATTTAACCAAACTTGATGTTTAGTTAGACTTTAAACTAATTTGCTAAATATCAGGAATATTTAATTAGATATTGACCTAAATATCAGCTTTGGTGCTCATTAGCCTCTGGAATGTATCACCAGATAGGGTTCGCTTCTATTCTGTAAATTCTCCCTTTTATGGGGAGATTATATCTCAGCTTCTACGGCGCACAAATGCACCAAACTTAATATGTGAAACAGATATTATGTAACAGTACGCTGATTTAATTCGGGTGCATATATTGACCAACTGGTGGCGCTGCTCTCCTGTAATTTAACCCGTTAACGTAATGGCAATAATTCAGTTTTTGTGATATAAATAATTATAAATACACTGAACTTGGTATGTAAAATTAATATCATATAAAACTTTGCAGAATAATTTTGCGTGCATATCGGACAACTGGAGGCACTGGTATGCTGCAAATTAATTTTATTCAAGGGAACGGAACGCAATAGCACATTTTCTATGATTTATAAATGCTCTAAATTTGGTACGTGAAATAGATATTACGTAAATTTTACTGATTCACTTCGGGTACATATCAAATGACAGGTGGCACTGTTACGTTTCAACTTACGGGAAGCCTGTACCTCACCTTTTATAATACGAATACTTATCAAACCTTGTTTGTGAGACATATATATAATGACAAAATGTGCTGCTTCAGTTTCCGTATATATCCACCGACGGATGGTGCTTCTATTGCTTTCTGCGATTTTTCAGATATCTGTATTTCAGCATTTTTTGGTAAAAAATGTAAAAAATTTCATATATAAAAATATTAATTATAAAAACCTGTGTTGATTAAATTTTTATGATTAAATTAATAAATTTTAAAATTCTATGGATGCTGTATCTCACGAACTAATGAACGTAATTTATTCAAACTTTGTTTACTTGGACTATGACCTAAACTGGTGGCGATTATATTTGTTAATAAATCGTTCAATAGGTAGCGCTGTCGTACCATTATTTTCAGAATTTTTAATATGTCATAATAGGTCAAAATTTCGTATAAATGTGCATGAGTCAGCATTGTTTTTAACTTTTCCCTGGAAAATTAAATATGTATATATATATATATATATATACATTTATATTAGTAATATTTAATTTAAAAAAAATATGGGCAATTTGTATAATTCATCGCTTTCGCTATTGTATTAAAATTTTCAATATTCTTGCCAGAAAAGTCGTCTATACTTTTAAAGCGAAAGGATGAACCCTAAATCTGTGATAATTTAAAACAAAGTTATCGACTTTTCACATTTTTCATTATGTAAAATACATTTCTTAAGATACATATTTTGTATACCGTAAAATTGTTTTTTTTTTTTTGGATATTTAGTGTTATATTTGTTTGAGATGAAAATTGTATACATTTACCATGGAAAATAATTTTGATAGATTATTTTAGCAAATAATATTTGACATCGACCTGCGCAGGAAAATATAGAAGAAAGTTTTAGGATGGCCTCAGTATAATATTTTTTAAAAAGGTTAAGTTTTGAACAATATGAAAAATATTTATTAGAAACGGGTGTTATTGAATAAATTGCTTGATCGACAAGAAAATTTCGCCGCATGTAAAAGCCATCTGTTCTGTGTTTGCACAGGAAGTTGGTATTTCTTGGCGTGGCTCGTTGGATCCAAGGTCCTACTGCTTGCTTACTCATCACATATTTTGTATTTACATTCAGATTTGAATTTAACTTTCGTTCGGATACACTACAACAGCAAACAGCTTCAAGATACAGACAGATAAGTTCGTTCACTTACTTTTCCTTTTTATTAAATTTTCATACTTATGCACTGAAATCTTACAAAATTTATTAAAATTTATCAAAAAAACATATAATAATTTAAAATTAAATTTGAAATTTTTTAATTTTTTACATCTTTCACGCTAACTCCTAAATTTATTTCGTTCGATATTTTATTATTACAGTTCAACGTTGTAGTTTAAACAAACCCATGCGAATTTTTCGAACTTTTCTTTTCTTATTTACTTTTAAAATTTGAAACTCATAAATATTATACCGAATTCCCCATCTAATTAAAATATTAATTTACCAGAAGCCAAATTATTATTAGTACCAAATTAATATTGTGCAATTGTGAGACCAAGATCATTCAAAGAAAGGTTTCAAAATAAAATTCATGGTTGAAGTCCCAGTTTCATACTTCCGCAGGCAGTACAGTTATAGTATAGGATTTCCATGATGCCTTTTAAATTTTTGTCGCGATGTTGGTGATGACTTTTTATTTATTTTGGTGTATTTTGTTTAAAAAATAATAATAATAATAATTCTTATTTTGATTATATTTTTATGTTTATGATTTTTAGTCAATTTATGACAATTATTCATATTCTGTATAATCTTTAAAGTATTTCTATGTTTAAAATGACGCTTATAAAGATTGAAGAAGCAATTTTTAAAAATACAGTTTTCCATAAAATAATGTAAGCAGACAAATTTCGTAATTTTTTCGTATTAGTTCATTGAATTGAGTCCGCATGCTTAAATATTGTTCATTTTTAAATATTATTTTTTATCCTCGCATATTTCAATAATTACACTACTATTTCGTTTCGGCAAAAATTAATTGCAACTGATCCACGTTAAAGAAATATATAGATAGATTTGATCATGTTTGATTGTTTTACATTACACTGTAGAAATGTAAAAGCAGGGAGAAGTATTAAAAAAGAAATATTTACTAAGGTGAATCTTAATATTGCTAAATATTTTAAATTTTGAAGTTTATTTATTTAATTTTTATTTATTTATCTGTTTACAGAATAAAATTTTAATTATTTATTTATTTATTTTTCAAAATGTTTCACCATATTTTATACTGTCATATTTCACTGCATGTGTACGAAATATTTATAAACTCAAAATCAATAATTTAAATAAATTTCGCATACGCATGATTTGAAATATGAAAATATTAAGTAAATTTCACGTAATCTATTTAAATAAAAAAACAAAATAATAATATATATATATATTTAAAACGTATTTAAAATACACCGCTGTTCAAAATTAAAGGAACAAACCTGCTTTTTCATTTTCTTCTTTTATGCATAACTTTTAAACAAATAAACACATGGACATAAAATTTGGATGTCATGTTCGTTATCATATCATTAATCGAATTTTACATAATTTTAGAATAAGTGATAATTTAAAACTAATAATTATTAATTTTTCTCAAAAGTAAGCTTTGGAAAAAATTAAAAATTTCAACAATTTTAGCGAAGAAAACTTAATGAAAAATTGTGTTAATGATGCATTATAGACAAGTGAAGACGCACATGCCCTCACATGTTAAACAAAATCCTAGTTTTACTTTCTGTGTTCACTTTTCTTTTACTTTAATAACGGAATTTTTGAAAAAAAAAAAAAATAATAATAATAATTACTAATTTGTATAAACTGTGATCATCACCAGAATAATAAAAATGTCGATAAATAATTTAATAATGAACGCCTTATCCGATTTTCATATTTCTATGTAAAATTTAAAAAAAAATTATTCACACGCGAAAAAATGAAGAAAGAAGAAGAAACAAAAAAGTGAAGAAATATACATGAAGAAATATACGGTTTTAATCTACCGCATGGATGAGCCTACATTTTTAACCTATCTGTAATGCATCTTCATGACCATTTTTCATTAAGTTTTCTTTTCTAAAATTGCTGAAATTTTTCATTTTTTCAATGTTTACTTTTGAGAAAAATTTACTGATATTTAGTTTAACAATTATTACTTATGCTAAAGTAATATAAAATTCGATTTATGGCAGTTTAAAAAACATACTATCCAAATTTTATACTTCTGTGTTTATTTGTTTAAGAATTATGTGGAAAAAAAAAAAAAAAAGAAAACGAGAAAACAGTTTATTGTTTAAATTTTGTACACTTGTGTACTTCTTTTAACTAATTTTTATTTTTTGTTTTCCACTGATTATTATTGCATTATTATAGTTTAAAAATAGAATATGTAACATATCTGGGCATTAATTTGAGATTTCATTGATAATTTAAAATTTAATAAAATACTTTTGTGTTTGAATGCCAAAAGTTTGCAGTAAGTTTCAAAATTTAGACATAAATATTTTTAAATTTTTTTGCTTAAGAGCCCTCTTCACTCACCGCCGCTGGAAGCCGAAGCTAATGTTATTCAATGGGAAATTTTTCTTTACAAATAACTTATTAAGTAATACATATTTTTAAATTCTGTTTTCACATTATGAAAATTCCCAGCTGTTAAATTGACGGACCTTTTTTAAAAAATTATTTTTTTAATTTTTTATATTTTACTTCGAAGCTGCAAAATACGAATTTACAATATGTGATTTTTTTTCATTTTGCAATTTCAAAATAAAATATTAAAAATTTAAAAAATACTTTTTCAAAAAAGGTCCGTCAATTTAACAGCTGGGAATTTTCTGAATGTGAAAATAGAATTTAAAAATATGTATTAGTTAATAAGTTACTTGTAAAGAAAATTTCCCCAAAGAATATCATTGGCTCGGTCTACCGGCGACGGTAAGTGAAGAGGGCCGTTAACTTATTAAATTAATATCCACATATGGTTGTATTCTATTGTTAAATTATAATGATGCAAAATCTAGGGGGGAGGGAATAATAATTAGTTAGCAGGGGGCATATTATCTTAAAAATTTTCAAAATATTCCAGAACTTGAATTTATTTATTTGTTTGTTTTTTAATTCAAATATTTATCTAGAATATTCAAAATACTTGATCTTTTGTTATACAATATTTCAATGCATGTATGCAAAATTTTATATTACTAAGACAATTATTTATGAAAAATAATAATAATAATAAAAAGATAAAATAAAAACTACACAAAAAATAAAAAAGAAAAGAAAAGATAAATAAAGGAAAGGAAAAAAAAAAAAGAAAAAAATAAGTAAATAAAAGAAACAGACACTATAAAATTCAAGAACTCGAAGCAATTGTTCCGGGTTGAGAAAAGACAACCCTTCATCAACCGAACAAAGTAGGCACGAGTGCTGCAAAAAATCTGCAACGTAGCTCTTGTATTTGCAGCACTCGTGCCTATTATGTTCGTCTGACGAAGGGTCGTGTCTTTTTTCGACCCGAAACAATTGTTGCGAGTTCTTCCATTTTATTATACATTAAATACATTTTTAGCACGTTCAAAGAACGTTCAAAAATTGTTTACATAACGTTGTGAGAACGTGTGTATAGAACGTTTTCAGAACGTTTCTACACTATTTTAGAACGTTTACAGTACGTTTTCTAGAACGTTCTGAAATGGTGTACAACGTTTTGAAAACGTTCTAAAAACGTTTAGAACGTTCTGAGACCGTATACATAGAACGTTCTCTGAACGCTTCTATAACACCGATGGTGATAGCTACACGTTCATTGAACGTTCCCTGAACCGTACTATTGTACTTTTTCAAGATGGACAAATAGACGTCTATAACACGTTCAAAGGGAACGTTCTTAGAACGTGTTTGCAGAACAATATTTGAACGTTCAGAGAACGTTTCGGTGCTGCTTGGGAATATTCTAAGAGTCAAAACAAAGTTGTTAGATCGAGAAGACACTTTTTCTTTCAAGTATCCTATATTGTTGCCATCAAAACATCATGTTGTAAGATGCCTAATTAGAGACTGCCACTTGAAGAATTGCCATGCTGGACTTCAGACAGTTGGTTCGATCTTACGTGAACATTACTGGATTATTTCTGCAAAGCGTAACATCCGAAGTGAATTGATAAAATGCATAAAGTGTAAAATATTTTCTTCCAAACCGTTTGTTACTCCGATTCATTTGCCTTTTGACAGAGTCAGAGACTCAAAAGTTTTTGAAGTTGTTGGCATCGACTTATGTGGTCCTCTTTTCCTGAAAAATAAATCCAAAGTATGGATAGTCATTTTTACCTGTGCAGTATATCGAGCCATACACTTGGAATTAGTGACGAATCTTTCAACAGAGGGATTCATACAAGCGCTAAGAAGATTTGTAGCCCGAAGAGGAAGAATTTCGACAATCTACAGTGACAATGGAACTAACTTTCGCGGTGCTAACAATCTCTTTAAATCTCTTGACTGGAATCAAATTCAAAAGACGGATGACATAACTCCAATAAAATGGAAGTTCATCCCCCAACCGCTGCTTGGTGGGGCGGATGGTGGGAGCGTCTCATTAGAAGTGTAAAAAACCTCCTACTGAGAACTCTTGGAAAATCTTCCTTCAATTTTGAAGATCTCTCTACTATCTTGTGCGAAGTTGAAGCCATAATGAACAGTCGACCTTTAACATACCTATCAGAAGAACCAGACAAGTTCATTCCTTTGACACCTTCCTGTTTTATGCAAGACATTCAAGAAATTGGTGTACCAGATCTGGATGCCATTGATGCCAAAAAACTGAGAGCACGATACAAGCACTGCCAAAGTGTTGGAAAGCAACTACAAAGTAGATTTCGAAAAGAGTATCTAGCGCAGTTGGTACAACGAAGTAGAGAGATATGTAAACCTGTTAAACAAGGCGACATTGTGCTAGTAGAAATCAACAGTGTGAAAAGACTACAGTGGCCAATAGGAAGAGTAGTGAAAACTTTTCCCAGCCGAGATGGCCGTGCCAGGGTTGTGGAAGTGAAAATGCATTCTGGGACATTGATTAGACCACTTCAAAAACTCTATCCCTTAGAGATATCAGATGCTGAGGATCCAGTGATATTAGCAGCAAAAGAGACAATAAACTGAAAGTGGTCAAAAACTATAAAAAACTTTTCTAAAGACAATCACAATTGTTTTAAAATTGCATTGAACTTTAAAATATTTTATTTTTATTTTTCTTCATTTTCATTAGTGTGTAACTTTAATTTTTACTATTTGTAGTTTATAGCTTTAATTTTTCTTAGTATATAGTTTTATAAGTTTAAATTTTCTTAATTAATTAACTGTTTAATTTTTTATCTCTCCCCTAAAAAATTAAAGGTGGGAGGATGTTAGGTATTGATATACATTTACCTCACTAGAGGACGCTAGAGGTCCCGTTGAGATGAGATTCGAAGAACATTTTTGTTTATTCTCCTGGGACTTTAGTTTAATTTAAGTTCTGTTTTAGAATGGAGAGCAACAGGTCATGAAATAGTAGTTTGCTCTCGGGGCCTTTTTGGCCTGATTTTATTATTCAAGGAGCTATAGTTTAAGAAATAGAAAAAGTAGCTCATAGATTAGCATAGTTTTATTATAAATCCATTTTTTCTCAAAGTATAATTTTAGAAATAGTATTGCTATAGATAGAAAGAAATGGATGTTCTGAAATTTCGAATATGTATATATTTTTGTGCACCTTCATTGTAGATATCATCATTCAAGCTGTGTAACTAATAAACTCTTATATTTTTCAAGATTAAGAAGAGGTGAATTTTTAAATTTAAGTAAATGTTTTTGCTTCCTTTTCTACAGAAGAATTTTACAGGTAAAAAGAATACTCATATATCATTTTGAAGATTATTACCGAAAATTAAAATGCTTTGAAAATATTAAATAATTATTTTGATTAAATGAAAGAGCCTGCCATCTATATTTTACAAAGAGTCGCGAAGACTTGCTTTAAGCCGTTCAGAAGAATGGCGTTTTATAACATGAACAGTCAGTGCCTGATTTAAGGCAGGGCATTCGGGGCACGTGCCCTGGGCCCTCACAATAAAGAGGCCCCAAGAAATTTCATCATACATTTTAAAACATAGTTAAAATGAAAAATTTCCATATTTTGCTATAATGATCGTTGTTTTTTGTTTTTTGTCAATGGATTGAGGAATTACTGCGTTGTTTTATAAATCGGCGTAATGTTCTTTCAAGGAAACGCAACTCATTGGAAAAATTGCAATATTTTCGCTAAATGCAAATACAACTGCATACTACCAATACTTGCATTTAAAATTTTTACAGGCTAACTAATCCGAGGCACGCAAAGCAATGCAGATACATGGAGGCGACGTATGTTGATCCAGTAGACAAGCCACGGATCTTGTTTAGCCTCACTCTTACCAACAAAATGAAAAGTGAAGTGAACTTTTAGACGGCTGAATTAAAAATAAGCGGTTTGTTTTGTTTATTGTAACATTAAATTACAAGAAAAAGGGGCCCATTGAACATGAGTGCCCTTGGCCTCCAAGTGAGTAAATCGGTCCCTGTGAACAGTTACACCAGTTAAATTTATTAAACCCCAAATCTAATAGTACTTTATTTAACTCATAATACCAGAGCCGACCACTCTGATGAAGGCCGTATAACGCTCTGTCTAGTTTACAAACGAGATTTTCCCCTCCCTTTACAACATATCCTTTTGGCTGAGACATATAAATTTCTTCTTTTAAAGGTGCATAAAGATAAGCACATTTTATATCGCATTGAACGTTATGCCATTTATAACATGAGACCAATAATGAAAAAAAGAAACGTATTACTGAGAAATTAATGACGGGTGAAAACGTCTCGTCATAAGTGTCCCCCTTTATCTGATGAAAGCCCTGGGCCACGAGCCTCGCTTTAAAGCGGGCAACGTTTCCTAGCTCATCTCTTTTAACGGCGTATATCCATCTATTTCCCAAAACTTTTTTCCCCTCCGGTAAATTAACCAGATGCCAAACTTTACGGTTTTTCATATTATTTATCTCATCATAAATGGCATTTTTCCATTCAACGCATTCTGAAGATTTAACGGCCTGATTATATGTTTTAGGTACAGGGATAACTAGTCATGATTTTTTATGAGTTAAACTTGACGTTGGGTTACCTGAGTTTTGCTGATCAACTACCCCCTCGAACTTATTACTACTAGAGAAATAAAAAAAATTAAGAGTCAAAAATTAAATTATGTTTATCACAATATTGTTTGACATCATTCATCGATCTCAATCTAGTTTTAGTGTTGTCCGGGTAATAGAAGATGTCAACTTTGTCACTCATTTTTCTGGGTACGGGTTTCCTATTCCAAGTAATTGAAGAAAGAGGTTTAAAAGAAGATTTATCTACAAGAGTTTCATCGACGGACTCGTCACTAGAATCATCGGGCTTACTTCTGAAAACAATGTCAACAGGATCGGAAGCTTGACAATCAACTGGACTTTCCGGAAGTAAGTCCAATTCCTCCAGTGAGGTGCCCATCACCACTCCACTGCATTTACTAAATAGCTGATCAGAGAACGTTACGTTTATAGTTTCAACTATTTTATCCTCATCCTCCAACCAAATTTTATACCCCTTACTCTTTAGTGAATAACCTATCAGTACTCTCTTTTTAGCCTTAGGTTCAAGCTTATGGTTTCTATGTTGTTTTGGGATCCCTACATACGAAATTAACCCAAAAGGCTTAAGGTGTCTTACGGATGGTTTAAACCCAGAATATAACTCAAAAGGAGTCTTAGTTTGTCCCCTGTGGATTAAACGGTTCCAAGTGTACGCGAAATACAACATTGCATCGGGCCAAAAAGAAAAAGGTAAACCACTATCCGTGATAATAGCTCTAACACAATTTAAAGAAGTTTGATTAAACCGCTCACTTAACCCATTTTGCTCAGGTGTGAACGTGTTAGTTAACTCGTGAACAACTCCATTTTTACTACAAAATGATTTGAAGTTGTCATCTACAAATTCGGAACCATTATCCGTACGAATAGCTTTTAATTTTTTATTCAAACTGCGTTCAGCCCGTGCAATGTGTCTCTCGAATACACCAAAAACCTGAGACTTATCCCTTAAAGGATAAATAGCAACCCTTTTAGAAAATCCATCAATGGACCTTATGCAACGCGCGTCATTGCGGGTATATAAAAGTTTCTTTACCAATCGCTGAGCTCGAAATTTTTGTTTACTTCTCTATCAACCAATACCAGCCGCTTAAATCGATAAATACCCGCAGCCATTGCCACTCGTGCATAAGGTCCATTATGGACAAAAAGAACCTTTCCCCATTTTTACCAGTTACTTTAATTGGGCCCCATACGTCCATAAATACTTTCTCTAACGGTGACCTAACGCCATGAACATCGGATGATTTAAAAGACACACGGTTTTGTTTACTAATCCTACAAGGTTCACAAAAAAATTTCTTAAACTTAAGTTTTGGAAGGCCCCTCACCCCGTTCTTCTTGCTAGTATTTACAATAGTATCAGGACTTACATGCCCAAAACGAGCATGCCAATACCCAATTTCATTAACTTTTGCAAGAGAAGCTGAAGGATTTTCTGGGTGCCCCCCATTCACATTACTCCCTTTTTTAACTTTAGAAACATTAGGATATAAGTAGTAAACACCGTCTTTAATTTTAGCAGTAAAAATATGTCTTTTATCTTTAACGAATACCGACACTCGACCCTTACCGCCAGTGTATGTGGCACCGTTCACATCTAATTTAGGACCTGATATTAAATTTTTCCGTAACTTTGGGGAATATAAAACATCTTTTAAATACAATACATTTTTACCAAAATTTAACTTAACAGTTCCTTTAGCAGTAATAGGAAAATTAATACCATCGATCGCGACAAAAAGCTCCTCTCCCTCAACAGAAGTATAATGCTCAAAAAGATCTAAATTTCTTAGAAAAGGATTTGAAGCAGCGGTATCAAAAATAAAGCTGTCATCATCACCTAAATTACTAAAATTAGCTTGAGCTATGTAGTAGGAGGGGGGAGATTTGCATTTGTCACGACCGTTGGAGTCAAATTTTAAATTTCTAGGTTTAAATTTAACATTACTATTCAAAAAGCAGTTTTTCTTTAAATGACCAATACGGCCACACTTAAAACAAGTTAAAGGTTTTTTACCTTTATGTTGAACATTCTGAATCTGTATACTGTTATTAGCATCTTTCTTGATATAACCTTCTCGAAGCTGTAGACGTGATTCTTCCGCTGTTAACTCGGACACAATACTCTGGAACTTGAACTGGTCATTCTTCCAGCGCAACAAATATTGCACTGCAGATTCAAACTTGGATGGTAAGTGTTGCAAGAGCTGGAAACAGCAATACACATCCTCCATAGCATGGCCAATTTCACACAGCTGGTCCAGTATTCTTGATAACCGGGTTACAAAAGAATTCACTGTTTCATTCTCAGACATTCTACAATTAATGAACTCTGTAAACAGTCCCATATGATGAGCTCTTGAGTCTGATATAAAGGTCTTCTTCAAAGTCTCCCAAGCATCAATAGCACAATCACAATTTTCAATAATGCTTCTGACTTCAGGCGATGTATTTAGATAGATTGTAGATAATGCAACTCGACTACGTGATTTAAAATCTTCCACTTGTTTTGAAGTTATTCCAGCATCAGCATCTTCAACAGGCAGTTTTTCTTTTTTACATATTATATTCCAGCAGTTTCTTTCAATTAAAATAAATTTAATGTCCTTGACCCACGTAATATAATTATTCATCCGTAACTTTTCAATAGTGGGATTTAAACTCAGCGCCATTTCAATTTCTTATCTTCAAACAACTAGAATGCCATAAAAACTATTATCAAAATTTTAAATGTTATGAGCTGACAACGAGCCAAATTGCCCATAACCACTTGTTGTGAAAAAATCAATTATCACATATGTTAATTAGCAGAATTCGCAGTGAAATATACGATAGTTGCTCAGCTCTAATAAACTATAAAAATGATAAATATGTGTGGCATTCATTGAAGACAAAAAGTTTAACAAAATTGTTTATTAAACTTGAAACAAAATGATGAGTAACATTATATAAGTAGAAACAATAGAATAGTTGAATAGAAACTTTGCTGACGAAAGATTAAAGACCTTTAAAATACTGCCATGTAGATTAATAGAGTTTAAATAGAAAACGACGTTTACTTTGTGACATAACTAGATACACTAAACGTATCGTCGAAAATATCAAGTCACAAAAACGTAATTTACAATCATTATAAAACTAAACACTTTATAACTAAATTAAAATACCAGCGCATGACTTTGAGCTAAACTGAAAAAAAACATAAAAGCATAAGAGCCTAAGAGGCTAAGAGAGAGATTACATATTCCTTACCTCCTTTTATAGAAGCGAACGGATTCAAGTGACAGTTACTCGATGCTGTAAACTCGGCAACGCCTACCATAACCATAGCAACATGATGCTACGAGTCTGCCGCCATCTATGGGCTAAGCAAAAAGACTCTGCAGTTGAAAAATATAACATCTCCGTGTTAGGTAGCGATAAAACAATGAACAATCCGTGAAAGGATTTAAACATATTTTCTTTAAGTTAATTTTAACAAAACATACTTTTAAATATGAGGTAAGTAAATTAAAGTTATTTCAAATGACTTAAACAAAATTATACTAATAAGAAATATAACTTTTAACTAAATGTAATTATCATTAAGCTTTTGTTTTTAATTTTAATATATCTTTAACTCAATGGCAGTATAAAATAGAAAATAGCACTAAACGCTATAATTCATTTAATTAATAATTTAAACTTTAAAGATTATAAAGTAAATCATTTAAATTATATTTAAGTAGTAAATGAATTTAAATTTAAATTTGAGAATCAACACGGAAAGGGTACAAATTTTACAACAGAAGGTATACGTGCGCTGCGAGCACATATTCCTTCTCAAGTCAAAATTTTATTCTTAAGAAAATTTAAAAAATCATTTCTCATCGGGTACAAATTCGGACCGGGTGCCCACTGCCTTCGGCAGCAGAGTCCCGTGCGTTCTGCGCTCACACAAGTTAGGGGATACGCGCGCGGTGCACGCCTATTTCTTCCCCCACCCTTTCATGCCCTCTTAATTAACCTACCTATACCAATTTTGAACGATCTAACTCAATTGGCTGAGATGCGAAAGTAAACGTAATCAGGACGCCTCAAAACGTGTAAATCTGGTGAAAACTTTCGATAATATAAAAGTACTTTAAAATATCTTTCGAATGATGATTTCTTAAAAATAATTTAATCATGATTAGAAATTGAAATATTGAAATTTGAAAATATTACAGCGCCATCTGGCGGTAGAAACTTCTGTATTCCACTGTTCGATTCCAATTCAAAAAAGCTTTCTAATGATGTATTACTTATGAAATTATTTTAATTAGTAGCTGAGATAAAACAGCCCGTATTTACGTGAGTTTCGGAAGAAACCACGGAAAACTCCGAACGGTTAGGGCGATGAGAGTCGTAGCCCGTATTTACGTGTGTTTCGGAAGAAACCACGGAAAACTCCGAAAGGTTAGGGCGATGAGTGCAACCTGGGATCGAACCCGGAACCTCCCACTATTGGATTAGAGGAGATTAGACATAAGTCTGTTGTTATCTACGGCAAAAATAGTTTTTCTTGTTAGGCAAATAAAAATTTAAAACTCAATTTAATTAATAAAAAAAAAAAGATGTCATGAGTTTTAATAGCTGAAAAAAAGATTACTTTTCACTGTTAGTTATTTTTACTTATATATGTTTACTTTTATTTTTAACCCAATGACTTATTTGCGTACTGGGTTTAACTTAAAAACTGTAATTAAGCGACTGCCATATTAAAAATTTAGAAAAAATTCGATCACAGCGCCACCTTTTAAGCGATTGATCAATCTTATTCTGATAAAACCGAAACTTTTATTTAAGTCTGATATTTTAGAAAGAAAAAAAAAGAAAAAACCAGCCCGTATTTACGTGAGTTTCGTAAGAAACCACGGAAAACACCGAACGGTTAGGGCGATGAGCGTGACCTGGGATCGAACCGGCAGCGCAGTCCCGTGCGCTCTGCGCGCGCACAAGTTAAGGGATACGCGCGCGGTGCACGCCTATTTCTTCTCCACCCTTTCAGGCCTTCTTAATTTACCTACGTATACCAATTTTGAACGATCTAACTCATTTGGCTGAGATGCAAAAGAAAACGTAATCAGGACACCTCAAAACGTGTAAATCTAGTGAAAACTTTCGATAATTTAAAAGAACTTTAAAATATCTTTCGAATGATGTATTAAAAATAATTTAATCATAATTAGAAATTGAAATATTGAAATTTGAAAATATTACAGCGCCATCTGGCGGTAGAAATTTCTGTATTCCACTGTTTGGTTCCAATTCAAAAAAGCTTTCTAATGATGTATTACTTATGAAAATATTTTAATTAGTAGCTGAGATACAAAATAAAACTAATTCAGGACACCTCAAAACGTGTAAATCTGGTGAAAACTTTCGATAATTTAAAAGAACTTTAAAATATCTTTCGAATGATGTATTAAAAATAATTTAATTATAATTAGAAATTGAAATATTGAAATTTGAAAATATTACAGCGCCACCTGGTGGTAGAAATTTCTGTATTCCACTGTTCGATTCCAATTCAAAAAAGCTTTCTAATGATTTATTACTTATGAAATTATTTTAATTAGTAGCTGAGATAAAACAACCCGTATTTACGTGAGTTTCGGAAGAAACCACGGAAAACTCCGAAAGGTTAGGGCGATGAGCGCAACCTGGGATCGAACCCGGAACCTCCCACTATTGGATTAGACAAGATTAGATATCAGTCTGTTGTTATCTACGGCAAAAATAGTTTTTCTTGTTAGGCAAATAAAAATTTAAAACTCAATTTCATTAATAAAAAAAAAGATGTGATGAGTTTTAATAGCTGAAAAAAAGATTACTTTTCACTGTTAGTTATTTTTACTTATATATGTTTACTTTTTTTTTATAACCCAATGACTTATTTGCGTACTGGGTTGAGCTTAAAAAATGTAATTAAGCGACTGCCATATTAAAAATTTAGAAAAATCTTATCACAGCGCCACCTTTTGAGCGATTGATCAATCTTATTCTGATAAAACCGAAACTTTTATTTAAATCTGATATTTTAGAAAAAAAAAAAAAACAGCCCATATTTATGTGAGTTTCGGAAGAAACCACGGAAAACTCCGAACGGTTAGGGCGATGAGCGTGACCTGGGATCGAACCGGCAGCGCAGTCCCGTGCACTCTGCGCGCGCACAAGTTAAGGGATACGCGCGCGGTGCACGCCTATTTCTTCTCCACCCTTTCAGGCCTTCTTAATTAACCTACGTATACCAATTTTGAAGATCTAACTCATTTGGCTGAGATGCAAAAGAAAACGTAATCAGGACACCTCAAAACGTGTAAATCTAGTGAAAACTTTCGATAATTTAAAAGAACTTTAAAATATCTTTCGAATGATGTATTAAAAATAATTTAATGATAATTAGAAATTGAAATATTGAAATTTGAAAATATTACAGCGCCATCTGGCGGTAGAAATTTCTGTATTCTACTGTTTGGTTCCAATTCAAAAAAGCTTTCTAATGATGTATTACTTATGAAAATATTTTAATTAGTAGCTGAGATACAAAATAAAACTAATTCAGGACACCTCAAAACGTGTAAATCTGGTGAAAACTTTCGATAATTTAAAAGAACTTTAAAATATCTTTCGAATGATGTATTAAAAATAATTTAATTATAATTAGAAATTGAAATATTGAAATTTGAAAATATTACAGCGCCACCTGGTGGTAGAAATTTCTGTATTCCACTGTTCGATTCCAATTCAAAAAAGCTTTCTAATGATTTATTACTTATGAAATTATTTTAATTAGTAGCTGAGATAAAACAACCCGTATTTACGTGAGTTTCGGAAGAAACCACGGAAAACTCCGAAAGGTTAGGGCGATGAGCGCAACCTGGGATCGAACCCGGAACCTCCCACTATTGGATTAGACAAGATTAGATATCAGTCTGTTGTTATCTACGGCAAAAATAGTTTTTCTTGTTAGGCAAATAAAAATTTAAAACTCAATTTCATTAATAAAAAAAAAGATGTGATGAGTTTTAATAGCTGAAAAAAAGATTACTTTTCACTGTTAGTTATTTTTACTTATATATGTTTACTTTTTTTTTATAACCCAATGACTTATTTGCGTACTGGGTTGAGCTTAAAAAATGTAATTAAGCGACTGCCATATTAAAAATTTAGAAAAATCTGATCACAGCGCCACCTTTTGAGCGATTGATCAATCTTATTCTGATAAAACCGAAACTTTTATTTAAATCTGATATTTTAGAAAAAAAAAAAACAGCCCGTATTTATGTGAGTTTCGGAAGAAACCACGGAAAACTCCGAACGGTTAGGGCGATGAGCGTGACCTGGGATCGAACCGGCAGCGCAGTCCCGTGCACTCTGCGCGCGCACAAGTTAAGGGATACGCGCGCGGTGCACGCCTATTTCTTCTCCACCCTTTCAGGCCTTCTTAATTAACCTACGTATACCAATTTTGAAGATCTAACTCATTTGGCTGAGATGCAAAAGAAAACGTAATCAGGACACCTCAAAACGTGTAAATCTAGTGAAAACTTTCGATAATTTAAAAGAACTTTAAAATATCTTTCGAATGATGTATTAAAAATAATTTAATCATAATTAGAAACTGAAATATTGAAATTTGAAAATATTTCAGCGCCATCTGGCGGTAGAAATTTCTGTATTCCACTGTTTGATTCCAATTCAAAAAAGCTTTCTAATGATGTATTACTTATGAAATTATTTTAATTAGTAGCTGAGATACAAAATAAAACTAATTCAGGACACCTCAAAACGTGTAAATCTGGTGAAAACTTTCGATAATTTAAAAGAACTTTAAAATATCTTTCGAATGATGTATTAAAAATAATTGAATCATAATTAGAAATTGAAATATTGAAATTTGAAAATATTACAGCGCCTAATATAAAAGAACTTTAAAATATCTTTCGAATGATGTATAAAAAATAAATTAATCGTAATTAGAAATTGAAATATGCGTATTAGAATATTGCAATTTTTAATCGCAGAACAAAACACGTGACCTCGTTAAATACCAGATGTTTATCGCTGTTTTTTTTTGTTTTTGTTTTCTTCGCTTCCGTCGAGAAATGAACCTCTTTGAACAGGTTGCCATGGTGATGCAACCAGGGCCATATTATGGCACGGGCACACAGGGCACTGGCCCAGGGCCTCAAAATTTAGGGGGCCTCATTTCCAAAAATTGAGAAGTAATAGTACAAATTTCTTCATTATATGTGTATTAAAAACAAAAATTGATTACATTTTTCTTTCTATATTTTATTAGAGAGCTTAAACAATTATAAAATTTTGTGACTAATTTCCTACACATTGGCTGATTAATGTGCCACATTTTTTCATTTGTCTAGAACATAAAACTAATGATTTTGTTATAGGTTACTAAAAAAAAAAAAAAGAAAGAGGAAATAGAAGGTATATATGAAGGAAAAAATTAAAAAACGCTCTATTTTTATTTATTTATTTTTGATTTCGAGAATAAGTCCTTTTGGTGAGCTCTTTAGAGCAGGGTATGGGGGCCTCCGAATAGCATCAGTGCCCCGGGTCTTCAAAAAGCATAGTCGGGCCCTGGATGCAACGGACGTCTGCATTATTTGATTACGGTATTCATTTTCCTATGAAGTACGGCATTTTCAATGGTTTAAAGCGTGAAATTAAAAAATTTATAACTCATTCAGTTTTTGAATTTTTCTCTCAATCTTTTGGAAATTGAATTATGGAAGCGAGATGTATAGAGCATTTCCTCGTGACGTCTGGTGGTTGGCAAAAAAGCGCGCTCGACTTTCCCGCGCCCCGCCCACCATTGATTTTCCGTTGGTGATCCGCCATCGCTATGCTTTTCCCAAGCCTTTTTGCCAACCACTCATAAAAGTTGAGATGTTTGTTTACAAACAAGGAACTACCCTATATACAAAAAAAAAAAAAAAAAAAGAAATGATTTATCTCTAAAAGCTTTTGAGTTATAAAATGTTTTGTGAAAAAATCGATGTTTCGTAAAATCTAAAAATATGGATCGCTAATCCGTATTTTGTAAAAATGTTTATATGGTTCGAAAGAGGATTAAATGGCCTTTCTTTATATACCAGTTGTTAAGAAATGGAACAGTTACTCGGTCGTACAGGGCGTTTCAAAAAAGACGATCGCGAAAAAGAGAAATTTTCGACCGTTTTTAAAGCTTTTTTAAAAAATATAAAAAATCCGTATTTTTTAAAAAAAATTGTACCGTAAGAATCGGTAATAAATGCTCTTTCTGCTGTTGGAGGTGTATTTCGATATCTCGAACCGTTCGAGCAGGATCGCTTTACAAAAATCCACGAAATTTCCTCTTTCTAGTTCTTCTTTTGAAGTAAGCGGTCCCGGTCGAAATTGATGATCGCGTGCCATTTTGAATCGTTTTTTCGTTAGACAATGGTTGACATTTTAATTAATATCTCCGCTAATTACGGTCGCATCGTTTAGCAAATTAGATAACGTAGATATGCGATAAATTCTCTGTCCGACGGTACCTGTTCGAAGTCCGTGCGAGCATTAGCGGCGGAGCCTTTGCTGTTTCAAGCCGTTTCTCACAGACAGACAGACACACGCGTACAGATTTTATTAATAGGGCAGTTGCAAACAGCTGATAACAGCATAGTAACGCGGACAGCGTGCCCTCCATCACTGGTTGCTATGCGCGGTTGCCATGGTGCTGTGAGCTGTTTTCAACTGCCATTTGCTTACTGTTCTAAAAATGGCGTCTATTTCTTTACACGTGGAGTTGATAGCCCTCCATCTACGTCACTATGACGTCATATGAAACTGCTCTATATAAGGAGATGCTACTATGCTTTTTGATTGGCTGCAGTCAGGCTGGCTCTAGACGCTTGTGCTTGAATCAGTGTGACTGATCAGTGTCACGGAAGATTTTAATCCGTGATCAGTGTAAACAAACATTCCATCTTCGTTTCGTACGCTTATCTGTATGAAAACAGCGTCCTTGCAAGGATTTCATGCCAAGCGATTTGACGCCACTAACGATACTGTAGCGCGTATGTTTTTCAAATAGGCGCTGGCAACATTGTAGACAGCTTATTTAGCTGTCAACAGATGACGCAGGTACTCACAGTGAGGTTATACGTAATGTATGAAGTTCGTGGATCAGTTTCGTTGCATGCACGGATTAAAAGAGAAGGATGTATTTCGTATGTCACGGAAAGGTAGTAATTTTCATCTTACAGATAGAGGGCGACCAATCTCGAAAATACACCAATCAGCGTGTTTTTACATTTCTGGCTGTTCGCTCGTTGGATGACTGAAGCCGAAGGGGCGGGCTTTCCCTTTCTTCCGATAAGTTTCAAAGATACTACACCAGGCGGTGATCGAATCGCTTTCCTGGACTGGGCTGAATTAATGGGGAAAGGGAAGCTTATGTTCCCGCGCTCGTTGCCCTATCTAGTTTTAATTCCTATAGACTCTTCTTCCGTGCCCATACAACCAAATTACATCCAGCGATCATCCGGAGACTATCACATGCAGGATAATACCTTATCCGCTGGCTGTTCTGAAATATCCCGTCACCAACCGGTGGATGTTCAGTGGTTTCCAGAAGGTGACACCACTGCATGTCCTTCGGATGTCTTTTATCTGATAATTTCAGGATGGAGTTGTTATTCAGAGGAGATCCAGTGACAAGTAGAAAAATACATCGCTGCGCGTCCTCCGGATGTCTTTTTGAGATAGTTACAGGATGCTTTCAGGATATTATGACACAGGTCTACATTAAAATTTTGATTTAATAATTTTAGCTGATCTTTATGTTTTTTGGCGAGTTGAAACCAAAAATGAAGCCAGTTTTTCTCTATCACATATAGATTTTTGGTAATACAGGGTGCCTGCCGGTATAATTTCTTTTATTACTCCTCCACCACTGTAACTATATGGTAAGTTTTATAGTATGTTTCCATGATTAATTAGTCATGAGTACCTATTGTTGTTATTGTGCAGCACTAGTGCGACACAAAACGCTATCAACCAACCTATTGTTATGATGGTATATGTAAGACATTATGTCACTAAACACCTTGTATTGACAAAAATCTGTATGTGACAGAGAAAAACTGGCTGCATTTTTGGTTTCAACTCGCCAAAAAATATAAAGATCAGCTAAAATTATTAAATAAAAATTTTTCAACATCATTTTTGTAGACCTGTGTCATTATCAGTACTTATTATCATGTTTCTATTAAATTCGATTCTTGTTTGTTTGTTTGTGTGTCCAGTACAAATCTTGCAATCGATTTTTACAAACTTTTTCCATTTGAAGTGAAAACTTTTGGGTGAACAAAAATCATCGAATCCGCGTCATCGTCAGCAAACGCTTTCCATCCTTGTATGATACAAATAATGTATCATACAATTAACTTGCTAATGTGAAGTGTTAATAATTATATACTGTATATTGTTTTAAAATCTGGTGCGGCTCTACACGTCTTCTCTCATCCCCGGACACTGTCTCTTAAAGATTGCAGCCGGAAACGTTGCAGTTAGACCTCACAAAACCGTGATAAAGGCCAAATCCGCCATTTTTCTCACGTTTTTACAATCTGGTGCGGCTCTACACGACTTCTCTCATCTCCGGAAACTGTCTCTTAAAGACTGCAGCCGGAAACGTTGCAGTTAGACCTCACAAAACCGTGATAAAGGCCAAAGCCGCCATTTTTCTCACGTTTTTACAATCTGGTGCGGCTCTACACGACTTCTCTCATCTCCGGACACTGTCTCTTAAAGATTGCAGCCGGAAACGTTGCAGTTAGACCTCACAGAACCGTGATAAAGGCCAAATCCGCCATTTTTCTCACGTTTTTACAATCTGGTGCGGCTCTACACGACTTCTCTCATCTCCGGAAACTGTCTCTTAAAGACTGCAGCCGGAAACGTTGCAGTTAGACCTCACAAAACCGTGATAAAGGCCAAAGCCGCCATTTTTCTCACGTTTTTACAATCTGGTGCGGCTCTACACGACTTCTCTCATCTCCGGACACAGTCTCTTAAAGACTGCAGCCGGAAACGTTGCAGTTAGACGTCACAGAACCGTCATAAAGGCCAAAGCCGCCATTTTTCTCACGTTTTTACAATCCGGTGCGGCTCTACACGACTTCTCTCATCTCCGGACACTGTCTCTTAAAGATTGCAGCCGGAAACGTTGCAGTTAGGCCTCACAAAACCGTGATAAGGGCCAAAGCCGCCCTTTTTCTCACGTTTTTACAATCTGGTGCGGCTCTACACGACTTCTCTCCTCTCCGGACACTGTCTCTTAAAGATTGCAGCCGGAAACGTTGCAGTTAGGCCTCACAAAACCGTGATAAGGGCCAAAGCCGCCCTTTTTCTCATGTTTTTACAATCTGGTGCGGCTCTACACGACTTCTCTCATCCCCGG
This sequence comes from Salticus scenicus, assembly GCA_963930645.1. Lineage (NCBI taxonomy): Eukaryota > Metazoa > Arthropoda > Arachnida > Araneae > Salticidae > Salticus > Salticus scenicus. The sequence goes on from OZ005648.1 coordinate 310,992,464, forward strand.
ACACTGTCTCTTAAAGATTGCAGCCGGAAACGTTGCAGTTAGACCTCACAAAACCGTGATAAAGGCCAAAGCCGCCATTTTTCTCACGATTTTACAATCTGGTGCGGCTCTACACGACTTCTCTCATCTCCGGACACTGTCTCTTAAAGACTGCAGCCGGAAACGTTGCAGTTAGACCTCACAAAACCGTGATAAAGGCCAAAGCCGCCATTTTTCTCACGATTTTACAATCTGGTGCGGCTCTACACGACTTCTCTCATCTCCGGACACAGTCTCTTAAAGATTGCAGCCGGAAACGTTGCAGTTAGACGTCACAGAACCGTCATAAAGGCCAAAGCCGCCATTTTTCTCACGTTTTTACAATCTGGTGCGACTCTACACGACTTCTCTCATCTCCGGACGCTGTCTCTATTGCAGTTAGCGCATTAAATAAAATTGTAATATAATTTTTGTAGTAGTAGTATATATTAATGAATAAAAAAACACTTCATTTAAAAGTATTTCCTACACAATAAAATATTTCCTGACGATTCAAGAAATACACACGTAATTGTTCACGTTTTCACTTCTGTCGGCACTCCCGAAGTGCAACCGTTTTTTTTTTTTTTTTTTTTTTTTTCCCATTTTTAGCCTACATTTTCGGGTCCTTACTAACTAACTTCCCGACTAGCTAGACATTTAAAACTTTCAGGAGAATTCAGTACAATGTGACAATGCATTATTTAATACTTTTAGCCAACTGTTTTGGGTCCATTGGCAGCGTTTATATGATTCAACAGAAAATTTATTTAAATAACTTCCTGATTAGCTAGACATTTGAAACTTTTAGAAGAGTTCAGAACATGGTGACAATGCATTTTTTTACTATTTTTGGGCAACATTTTCAGGTCTCTGCTGCCTTTGGCAGCATTTATATGATTCAACAGAAAATTTATTTCAATAACCTCCCGATTAGCCAGACATTTGAAACTTGTAGAAAAGCTCAAAACATGATAAAAATGCATTTTTTTTTTACCATTTTTAGCCAACTTTTTGGGTCCCTGCTGCCTTCGGCAGCGTTTATATGATTCAACAGAATATTTATTTAGCTCGATTAGCTAGACATTTGAAAGTTGTAGAAAAGCTCAAAACATGATAACAATGCATTTTTTTCCGCACTTTTAGCCAACATTTTCGGGTCCCTGCTGCCTTCGGCAGCGTTTATATGATTCAACACAAAATTTATTTAAATAACTTTTTGATTAGCTAGACATTTGAAACTTTCAGAAGAGTTTAGAACATGTTGACAATGCATTTTTTTAGTACTTTTAGCCTACTGTTTCGGGTCCCCGTTGCCTTCGGCAGCGTTTATAAAATTCTACGTTATATAATTAATAAATATAATAAGCCTTAAAACATTCTTCATGCTTGGCCGAGAATATTTTCGGCTGGGCGCCCAGCTCTTTTCAAACGACTTCATCTGTGCCGGATTTTTTAGAATTGTGAAATCGACTATAAAAGACTACCATTCTGAGAAATAATGAAATCAACTATAAAAGACTACCATTCTGAGAAATAATGAAATCAACTATAAAAGACCACCATTCTGAGAAATCCGGCACAGATGTAGTCATTTGAAAAGAGCTGGGCACCCAACCGAAAATATTCACGGCCAAGCATGAAGTATGTTTTAAGGTTTATTATATTTATTAATTATGTATAAAGTATTTCATTTTAATTTAATTTTATTAAGTGTTCAACGTTATATTTTTTAAATAACTTTCCGAGTAGCTAGACATTTGAAACTTTCAGAAGAGTTCAGAATACGGTGACAATGCATTTTTTTAATACTTTTTGCCTACTGTTTCAGGTCCCCGCTGCCGTCGGCAGCGTTTATATGATTCAACAAAATAACTATTTAACTAACTTCCTGATTAGCTAGAGATTTGAAAGTTTCAGAACATGGTAACAATGCATTTTTTTAAATACTTTTAGCCAACTATTTTGGGTTCCTGCTGCTTTTGGTAGCATTTATATGATTCACAGAACATTATTTAACTAACTTCCCGACTTGCTAGAATTTGAAACGTTTAGAAAGCTCAAAACACGATAACAATGCATTTTTTAAATACTTTTAGTCAATTGTTTCGGGTCCCCCGCTGCCTTTAGTATTATTTATATGACTCAACAATCATGCAATTTCCCGACTAGCTAGACATTTGAAATTTTCAGAATAGTTTAGAACACGGTGACAATGCATTTTTTAATACTTTTAGCCAAATTACTTCGGGTCCCTGCTGCCTTTGGTAGGATTTATATGATTCAACAGAAAAAAAAAAAAAAAAAAAAAAAAAAAAAACATGGTATATAAAAAATCCTTTTTTTCTTGTAATTATTTTATAGATATATATCTGACAAGAGCATATCTTGCAATTAGTATTTATTTGAGTGACTGAAGAACATTTTTAAAAATATTCATAAATTTTAATTTGTTAAATCTATATACATATAAAATCGTTTGTCCTGAATGAGTGAGTAATTCATCATCGCCAAGCCGAAACCCTTGGACCTAGAAGCCTGGAATTGGGAGAAAACATTCCTCCTGTGACATAGACATCTACTAAGAAGCGATTTTACAAATTTTGCTCCCCCTCTTGCACAAGGAGGGGGGGGGGGAACGTTATTCTAGAAGATTAATTGACTAAAAATTCATAAACACACACATTATTTCTTTTATAAAATACTTAATAAATTTATTTAATAAACATTAACTAGTATTATTAAAAAAAAAAAAAAAAAAAAAAAAAAGAGTAATATTCTTTATAGGATTATTAAAAAATTATAAAACGACTTTATTAAAAAAAACATTTTATAACAATATATTCTTACCTTTTCCACTTTCAGCTCCACATTGCACATTCTTATTTTCTACTACAGGGCATACTGTATTCATGTTAAGACCAATTATCTCACACAGTCACAAACTGAAATGCCCCACCCATTAGGTTCCATCACTTCAATACATTTATCTTATTGCACTTTTTTATATTTAATTATGGTCAATCGTGTATTTTTGTTTTTATGCAATTTCACATTAATTCCAAGGCAATAATCCTCATAGTACATATTTATAAGAGATATTGTTCTATTCTGACAAGTTATGTAAATAATTATTAGAAATTTCTGTGACAGAATTTTTCATAATTTAAGGAATTTTAGTTTAATATATTTCCTGATTTAGGAATTTTTTCAAATTTTTAGCGACTGTCAAGAGAAAACTTATATAGTAGAAATTTAAGAGTACATTTTGTAAATTACTAACACTTGTTTAGATTTACAAAAACTTTACTTACAATTTATTGGTTACAATAATAAAAAGAATGTTTATCACAACTATCCACTTCTTTTTCATGTACTTTTAAGATTTTTAAAGTAGGGTTACAATCTGGCCTTTAATTTTTTATTAACTTAAAAAGCTTGTTAAACAGAGTGTCTATTCTTTAATGGTTTGGCAAGTATATTTTTAAAAATTCCAGTTTGGGATAAATGCACATTTGGGTAAAATTCTGACATTCATTGATGTTAATGAAATGAAATTTTTAATAACTTACATTTTTTTTTTTTTTTTTTTAAACAGAATATACATTATCAATGATGTTCATGCTAGAATCATACATGGTATTTTTAAACTGGTTGGACATCTGTACAATAAAAACAACCCTTACAATGCATATTTATGTGAAATCTTGTTCTTTTTTACCCTTGTTAAAAAAAAAAAAAAAAAAAAAAAAAAAAAAAAATTCTGAATAACTTAAAATTAGATAGCTGAAAATCATTCATGTTCTTGCCAGCATTTTAATTGACAGTTAAAAAAAAAAAAAGGAAAAGGGTTTCATAAATGCTTATGTTTCCTAAATCTGCAGGATAATGAAGCAAGTCAAACACTGTGGTATTCTTCTATAAGGAAATTTGAAATTAGAATTATCAAATACTTGATATATACATTTAAATTTTAAATTAACCTTTCATATTAAAAAAAATCTCCATTGTTACATTATTCCATGTTTAACAAAACTGATTTTTAATATTTGTTTTGAAATTATAAAGCATCAAAAAACGTACTTTTAAACTGTATGCAGGAATTTCACAGTTGCAAGTTTTCTTGAGCATATTTTATTAAAAATTTCCTCATAGTATCACATGTTTAGCTCTGGGTAGTGCTAGGTGATGTCTGTTCTTAAAAAGAAGATGTGTAGAATTTATTATTATTATTTTTTTTTTTAAGTATAAACACAGTATCGATATTAGATGTTTATATAACATTTGTTAAAACAATAGACTTGAAGTAATCATATTTCTTACCATATTTTTGAATATTTATTGTAATATGTGATTTGGTTCATAATTTTTAAATTACACCTTAACATGAAAATCTATTCTAATAGAAAAGTTCAAAATATCGAATAAAAATCACAATATATATACACACACACATCTGCCAACATTCTAATTAACCTTTCACACGCCAATGTTCCATAAATGGAGCATGGAATTAAAAATTCATTTAAAAATTAAAAATCATGAACACTGACTTGAAAAAAATATCAGACATAATAGGAAGATTACTTGATTTTTTGAAATAGAAATTACAGTTCAATCATAAAAAGGTAAATGTACAGAAAATTATAAAAATGATCTATTTTACCATTTTCCCTTTTATCCCACTGTTTAAAAATTCACATAATTTGGAAAAATAAGCAAATTCTTCTAAAAATAGGCTGACATGTTTAAAGTAGCTTACATAATTAAATTACATTAAAATAAAATAAAAATATAATAATATTAAACTAATAATATTAAATATAATAATAGTGAATTAATAATATTGAATAGAATAATATTAAATTATATATATATATATATAAATACACATTTTAATGATAAAGTTCTTTAAACTAAAGCATTAGAAGGCAAAATATGTAAAAAACAAATTTAAATTACACCTGGATCTGAATTCGGCGTGTCAAAAATTAATATTCTGTATTATTGTTAGTACCTGCTTCTTTATTCACATCTTGGAGAATTCGGCAAACACTCATACCTCTCATGATGTGAAGGACACTCTTCTGCTAGAAGATTAGTCTCAGGGGAAAAAAAATCTGATGCCAGCAACTTTTTTTTTTAACTTGTTTAAGTTAACCTCACTGCTAAATTATTACTATCTTATTTGTTAATTACTTGTTTTATTTACCTTTTGATATTGAAAATCTTAATTTGTGAAATTTACAAGTATGGATTATTTTAATAATACAAACTCCAAAACACATAAAAAAATTAATGCACTTTTATTTTATTTTATATTAACACATTTTTGATTTTCTGACATAATTTTTTCTCTCTTTAGCATGTCGCAACCATAATATCTTCAATCTATGCCCTTGTCACACTGTTATATTCCTTTTCAGCTGCATCTGAAACAAACAGTTTGTAAAGTATAAAACTTATGTATTAAAAAATAAATAAATAACAAAAAAAAAAAAAAAAATTATGGATATATGAACCGCTTTATTTTAAAAGGGGACTTCTACCATTTTATCGAATTTCGCTTTTTCACCTTTTTCAGTAAAAGGGACATAGATCTATTATTTAATGAAGAAACGAGACTTTTTGGCTTATAAGTATGTCTTCAGGAATGCTTTGAAAATTTCGTTTTATTTTAAAAGGGGACTTCTGCAGCACTCTTTCATGCCCTGTGATAGGGATTTTTCTATTATTAGAAGGATTGTTAGAAAAACTGAAAGAATTTATACAATGGATGAATATTTTGACTTGATAAAAAGGCTTCGAATAAATTGCAGAAATTTACAATTGTCCAACCTACACATCGTGATGTTTTGGATTTTAACAACTGGTATCCAGAATTTTACAAAAAGACATGCCTCAGTGAGGAATCCTACGGTAAAACTGAACCAAAATCAGAAAAGGTTTCTTTTAAAATATCAATATATCACTATCTGAAATGTGAAGATTCTAACCCTGTGATACTTGCCACCAAAAACTTTATTGTGTGTTTAACTCAGCACAAATTTAGACTAAGAAACACGCAAAAGAACTTGTCTTTGCCTGGTAAAGGGAATGTTTCTCGAAGACCCATACTGAAAAGTAAAGTAGACGATATCAAAAAAACTCATAAATTCATTCCTCAGGAGCATCTGGCTTTTTGGAATACAATTATTACAGAATATCCTACGACTGAAAGTGAAATTAATTTGTAACTTACACAGTCTGGTGAATTTACCTTTGTATTTAATTACTTTCTTACATATTCGCAATTTATCAGGTATTTGATATAAGATAATTCGTTACACTTTATTTTTTCATTTTTTCTTTAAAAATTGAATGACTTTTCTGCATTTTATTTTAAAAGGGGACTTCTGCTGCATAAATAATTTCTTTTTTTGTAAAAAGTATTGACCATAAATTTGTTTTTTATACATTAAAATATGTATATCAATGAGTACTATTAGCTGGCAAAAATTTGTACATCAAGATAAATTAAACCACAAATTAGGAAGTTTTTTGACTCTCCTGTAAAATTACAAAAACGGCAGAAGTCCCCTTTTAAAATAAAGCGGTTCATATATAACAATTAAGTAAGAAATTTCTCAAATAATTTAAATTTTTAAAAATTGAATTTTTATAGATTCAGTTAACTGTATTTTAATATTTGACAAAAAAAAAAAATCAGATTTAACAAAATTGAATATTCAGTAATATGTCTGAAACATCAAATGTTCAGCACAGTGATTTTGCTAGTCTTTCAACATCATAATGCCATGCTCTTGTACTCATGTTCGTTCATCTGTTTCATTTCTTTCAATGAACTTAGAACACAGCATAAAAGATCACGGCTAGCTTTGTATAGTGCATCCATTGGTGATTTCTAATGCAGTAATATTGTATCAACCCTTTTTCTTTGCAACCTTTTTGTAATGGAACTTCATTTTTGCATATCAGAACTTTGTTTTTGAAGCTGTTAATGTGTGTTTATTGTAGTAGAGATAAATGTTTTTATTATTATTAAATTTTTTAAGAATGGTTTTGTGACCCTTTTGCGAATTTCATAATTGCACTAAGCTTTAGTATAAAGCATTCACTGGTGATTCGCTGCACGACGGCGATGTGGTTTGGTTTATTGACACTTTTTACTCATAATATTTCATATTGGAACTTTGTTTTTAATGTTGCTTCGCTGGCTGTTTGACTGTAATTGTTAACATAGAGCTAAATTAAACTATTAGTATTGAACACAGAATCTACAGTTAGAAGCAGTCATTTGTTTGAATGTTATATATGTTTTAGACAGTAAAAGACTAAAAGTTTTGAACAAATCAACTTTTATTAAAAATATTTTAGCCTATAAAATTTAACAATAATAATGGTATATATAAAAAATGTAAACAATAGTATTTTAACAAAAATTTGCTGGGTTAAAATAGATAACAAATAAATATCAATGAAAAACTTAATTATTTTGGCATATCTCAATAATTACTGCCAAAATAGGAACTATCCAATAGTTTTAATTTAGTAATCTTAAATAGTATCTTATAAAGAACAATTCACACATTAACTTTACCAATGTTCCTAATTTTACTTTAATTTACCCAAGAAGGACTAACTTAATGCATTCTAATGATTAAAAAAAAAAAAAAAAAATTCTACTGTCTATATTATTTCAGCCCCTGAATTTTGAATGGCATCAATACTTCCTTGAAACATATCACAAATCGTAATAATAATAATTTTTACTATTATAACACTTTATAAATTTTTCAAATACTATTTGAGTAATTTTGATAAAATATAATTCTATTCAAAAGTATAGTTTTAGACAGTTTAAAACAGTAGGGTTTTGGACAGTATGGTAAAAACCATGGTTTATACCACCATAGTGTCCGAAACCTTGCTAACCCTGAGATAAAGCACAATTGAGAATTTTAAACATTTCACTAACCTACTATAATACAACAGATCTTTCGATTAGAAAACTTTAGTTTTACATTGGCCCCAATCCAGCTATAGCACACAACTACATCTTCGCTAAATAGATATCTCATAATACGTCACGTATGGTTTTGGAACATAGTTCCATCTAATCTTCTTAATTTTCTCATCTAAATAAGAAAAATATGCACCTGTTAAACAATTACAACAAATTGAAAACTATGCATTAATTAAACAATGGAAGATATATTAAATATGATTAATTCACAAAAGTTTTTTTTTTTTTTTTTTTTTTTTTTTTAAGTTTCTTTAATTGTTGTTAGGGGAAATTTTCTCGTTAATTCAATTTGTCTGGAATCCTTTGATTCGGATATGGATAGGAAAGTGAAAGAAAGGGGGGAGGGAACTATAGTTTACTTAAGTAAATTAACAAAAGAAACTAGCACATAGTGTGTAATGTCAATCAAAAAACTTTTTTCTACAACATTTAAATATATTAAATAGCCTAAATATTTTATATATAAGGAAGATAGTAACAGCAGAAATGTTTAGGTTTTCACAAGAATCCACTTTTTTCATACTTTCTAAAATTCCCAGTGGCAGAAAGTTTTGTAGCTGTCTGCAACAGGCTTTTAAAATTTCATAACCTGCCTGCAAAATTTGCGTATAATCAGGGGTGAAAATGGCTTACACTCAAAAAGCCTGAAAGCTGATTGGGGGGGAGGGGGGGGGCTTAACATCAGTGGAGATCTCGTGCAACAATACACGAATACAATTTTACTGCAGAACAATATAGTATAAACAACTGTGTGTATTCATTCAATTCATCTCATTCAATTATATATTTTATAGCAATGTTTGACACAACACAATATAAATAATTATAAATAATAAAAGTATTAGTTTTAGTTTTGATACAGAAATTTTAAGTGGATTGTTATTAGAAAGTTGCAGCCAAATTTTTTTATCAGTGCGGACAAAAACTGTCCACAAGCCGTTTTTCTGTGTCCGCAACTATGTCGCCGTGTAGCGGTGTTTCTGCCAAAATTGCCGGGTTCTGCTAAAATTTATGTACTTTTGCGTAAGTTTTTGAACATTGCTAACAACCAGTTAAAATTCAGAAAGAAATATTAATATTGCTTACCACAAGAAACATTTTACAAATGCATTTTGGTGGAATTTAAACAACCAGATGCTCATAATGAAAAATCAAAATTCATTTCCCTTTAAAATAGTTCATTGTGAGAACTTTCACCACTTTCCCCAGAGGCATCAAGATTAATTTCATTCTTTCTTCTAAGACTCAAAAACTATCTACAACTGCATGACAAAATTCAATTTAAATTTATTTAAAAAAAAACTTTACCGAGCATTGAGATTAGCCTAAGCAGATTTTAATAAAGACTTCAGAAAAGATGTTACAAATGATTAAAAAAAAAAAAAAATTAAACTTAAAAATCATGTTTACTTTTATTTATTTTTTAAATAATTAGATGTAAATTTTTTGCACTATGAATTTAACATGTTAAAAAAGATAAAACTGCCAACATAGAAAATTATTTTCAAAATATGTAAACAAATGTTTTTTAATAAAACAAGGTATACAGAAGGGTTCCAATTAGGGTGGCAGAATCTTGCTTTCATTTATTTATTTACTCACCGATTTTTAACACTGAGATAAATTTGTGCGCTCTTCTGAGACCAATTATTATTACTGGGGGGGGGGGGATGAAAACAGGTTATTCAGAAAATTGATCAATCTTGAAATTAAAGAACTTTTACAAAATTCAACAAATTTAAATACACTTCACAAATTTTAGAAGTTTTCAAAAAATTTTAGTGTTGAAAATTACTCATTTTGCTAGTCAACTGCAAAAATAAAAACCATTACATTTCTACAATGAAACACCAGAAAAAAAAAAAAAAATTACTTTTAGGCAAAATATTAGCTAAGTCAAAAAAATAAGTTTCATCAAATTTTAGTGCAATAATTGCCTATTCCATTGAACAGCAGTTTCAAAAAAAAAAAAAAAAAAAAAAAAAAAAAGACAGATTTAAGCAATTAAATATAATGAAGAATTATATACATATATATATATATATATATTTTTTTTTTTTTTTTTTTTTGAGAAATCTCACTTTGTTCCTCAGCAAGTATGAGAAATTTGCACAAATTTTTATCCCCGATAGGAACACTGTACAATATTTAAAATAAAATAAAATAAAATAATTAATTGTACTTATGTAAGTTTAATGTCCCCACAATATATAACCAATGATTCTTGCAAACCATATTTAAATGGCTAGCAGCCCTGACTATTTATATTTCCTTAAGATACAAGTTATCTTTCTTGAATTCTACATTTCTTAATATGTCACTGCTATATATTACACAATTTTTAATATTTATATAGTACATAACTGATTTTTCATTATATCAAACATATTTCAATACTATTAAATCTAGACAAAGATTAAGATACTGAAATTAAAAATATATATTACAATTACATACACACATTTATTACTCAGACATTATACAAACTTACATCTGTATATATATATAAATTACGTGTCACGATGTTTGTCCGGGGTAAACTCCTAAACTAAGGAACCGATTTTAATGAAATTTTGCACACTGTGTGCAGTTTGGTCCAACTTGAGAGATAGGATAGTTTTTATCTCAATTTATTGTCACAATATTGTTTTATTGCAAATATTTGTTAATTATAGACCTTTATTAAAGTTGCTCCAAAATATCTGTGAGTTCCATTAATTCAATTGTTGCCAAAAAAAAAAAAAAAATACGAGTTCATTTTCTTTCGACATAAAAATAAATACATTTAATCAAACGTGAACGTTAAAAAATTATAAAAAGTTAAATTATGCATCTCACGAAAATGGAAAGACGGCCATATTTTGGTAAAAACATCGTCTTTTCCCAAATGAAAAGGAATAACTTTTTTCTCCCCAATGATCACTCTATTCTATATATGCTATACTATATCTATGAGTTCTATACGCAAGCGAAGTGTGACTCACTGACCGTCTGTGCAGCCAAGAAAAAGATTTCCTATGTTAATTGCCCACTGGATTTTTTGTAAAAAATTATTAAAAATCGAGGAAATTTATTTCCCGATTTTAATCCTTATATTTGGGTATAGATATGTATTAGTTATCGCGGGTGTTAGATTGAATTATTTTGCTGTCAAATTGACAAAATTTTAATTTTAAATTTCAAAACTCTGTCGCCCTTGGCTTTTATTATTATTATTATTATTATTTGGCGATCAAAAGCGTAACACGAAAATATACATGCCAGATGTATGCATTGTACGAAATGTAATATGTATTATTCATTGTACGTATGTATGACATGTAATATGTATTGTACGAAATATTGTTTCATATTATTCATTACTCTTTTAATATAAGTTGTTAAAATAACCATGATTTTTGAAAGGAATTAAATATTTTCGCCAGATAATTTGGCGATATTCTTTTTTTTTTTCGCCAAGGATGACAGAAATGAAATCTATTCCACTGCAAAATATTAGTATCTTACATCAGATATTTTATTTAGACATTTGAAAACAAATTTGACTTCAAACTATGCTAGAATATTTATCATTTTCCTTTTAATTAGTATATTAAAATTTAAAAGCATGGTATATAAAAAGTTTTTTTTTTTTTTTTTTTTTCCTTATAATTATTCTTATCTTAATCCTCAATGTTTCCCATCTTTATTAACTTGAATTTACTATTAAAATTTTAACATACTCAAAAACTTCTCATCACTTCGTTAAAATACACTAAACTTTTCCAAAATCTTTTTCTATTTAAAATGATACATGTATTTACTTTAAATGTCCAATATTTCATAAGATTTCCAATTTTAAAGTTTTAAAATATTTATCAAATTTACTTATTTTTCTGGTTTAGCCTTATTGTTTTCCTTTTTATACTACAGCTGTTGCCCTCTTTAAAATATTTAAAATGATGAGGTCATTTTATAGTAAAATTATCCATTATAGCATATATTATATTTCACTCCTCCATAAAAATTGATTTTAAAATCGTCTGTTTCTTTTATACTTTTATTTTAATAGAATTTTAATAGAATTTAATTTATACATTAGTCATTTTAGCAATTTTATCCAAAGTAGCATTAGAAATAATATATATCACTTCTCCATTAAAATTTATAGGACCCTACAATAAAATTAATTTGTGCTTAATATCAACACTACGAAAATTTTTATCAATCGCTTCCAAATTTTGACCTAAGTTTCAAATCTCAACCCTGTGGGTTTTTACATCGGCTACAACGTTTTCGTCTTTGTTCGTAAATAATAATTTGACTGTACTAAATAGTTTACAGCCGTATAATTCAACGTATAACTTAGTCACAGCAACGCGTGGCCGGGTCTGCTAGTAATATATTAATTTACACGTGTTTCAGTTTTATTATATGCATACATATTTATATTTATAAATACTTGAGAACAATATGTTTTATTTTTATTTTCCTTTATAAAGCAATACTTTTACCTTTTGATTATAGATACATTCATTTCTAGAATCTTGAAATGGTATCAATCTGACACATTTATGAAAATATGATATTTAATAATCATAAATAAAACAATAAATCTTTACCATAAAACAAAATTAATGTAAGCAAATATTTATTTCTCAATGAAAAATATATATATACACACATACATACAAGAAAAATCCCCTTATGAACTCACAAATCTTAAAAGTTGCTCAATATATCTAGATTTCAACCAATGCAATAAAATTTTTTCTATCTCACACACATGCACAGTAAACCAATATTTACTAATTTAAAATATAAATGCTCATACCTCAGTGAATATTACACGTGGGAAAATTGTTTCAAAATAATGTTTCTCTAATGTTTTATCAAATTTTCTGTAAATTTTGATGGAAATCCGTTCTAGTTATAAGCAAAAAAAGGTTTAAAAAAAATTAATAACTTTTGAAAAGAAATTATATCTGCCTAAATAATTGCACAATTTCTCTATCAAAACAAACAAATATTGTACATTATATGCACAACAATGTGTTAAAGTTACAAGTTATTTGTAGCTTTTTATGATACAGGGTGATCTAAAGTATGTGCACTCTTCTTCAACTTGTGGTTGGTCCCCTAATTGCACTGAGAATTAAATCGATAGTGGAAAATGTGAGTTTTTAATGTTCTTTGCATGTCTGAAGTCATGTGCTATTTTGTTCAATATTTTTTTAGAAAATCCAAAAAGTGCAAAAAAAAAAAAAAAAATCTAAAAATCTGAACACCCACTGTATAATTCTCTAAGTAAAACATTTACATTTTCTTTGCATGCAAAAGAAGTGTATAACAGCAGAATTAGTGTAACAGAAAAATAAAATTATAACAAATAAATAACAATACACCCACAGGAAATTACTTTAAAGAAAAATTAGATATAGGAAGAAAGGCAGAGCATTCACAAGCATTTTTACAAATACAACTTGCACAAAAGAATGCTAGAATATAAGAAACTGAGAGATAGAAAGAAGAATCAGAGGTGTAGATTGAGGGTCAGAATATAAGACATATATTATGGGAAAAAAAAAAAAAAAAAACATACCAATAATAGGAAAATAAAAATTATTTTTTAGAAAATTTCAATACCTCCTTCATAACTGAATATGTTGAACGAGCTTACCATAACAATTATTCTTGGAACTGTTCTTGTATGGCTGGGGCTAAATCTAAAAAAAAGGTGCTTCCTAGGCACTGTATTCAGTTCATATGTTGCCGCAGAAGAAAAACTAAATGACTGTCATCTGGTAATGTGGAGCAATAAAAACCCACAAGTACCAAACAACAATTATTTAGTCACTGATAAAATCAAAACCTAAAGTAAAAGAAAAAAAAAAAAAAAATTCACCATATATAATTAGGGGTTGAAATAAATACTTTTACCACAAATTGGAGAAAAGTAAAATCGTTTGGTAATTGGATATGTTATAAAATCACTGTACACAAGAAAGATACAGCGCATATCACTTTCAAAAGATTATTTAAAAATCATCTTTTCGTATAGGAAAACAATTTTATTCTTTAAATATGCGAGGAGCTTGGTTGAATAGTTTAAAAAAATCATTAAATTCAAATAAATCTTGATTTAAATAAAAAGAATCGATTTTTTTGAAAAAAATCAACAACCTTGTATAATAGGGATTACAATAGGGTATATGAGTATTTTTCTCCATTGTTTAAATTATTTGTATAAATGAATGGAGAATTGTGAATATATTTAATTGGTTTATTATGTAATAAGTAACAGATAATCTCAAGTTTCTTTTAGAATATATTTCTTATTCCTGTATGTTTATATACAAACATAAGAGAATAAAAATATATTTGAAATAAACTACATAAAAAATAAAATTTACTATATTTTAAAGTTTAGTATATTTTATTTTTTTATGAGATTTGAGAATATATATTAAAACTTATTGTACAATAAACATGCTATAAAAAGATTTTTCTAGTTTTCCATTTATTTGCTATCAAAAGCTTATATTAATATTGTATAGCTATAGGAAGTGAAAATAAATATTTGTAATTTTAAATATTTTGCTTCAATCAAGGCTGCCAAGGAGAGATTTGGTGACCCCTGCCCCCCAATCTAAACATTTTACTTTTATTGAATTTAGTTGAGTTGTAAACTGATTGCATTATAAACCCTATATATTTGAGAAATGACAAGGAACTTTGTCATTTAATGCCAAATTACCAAAAAAAAAAAGGAATGACCAGTCTAAAGGTCAATTTATTGTATAGCGATTTTCTTTTTCACTGAACACGTGTGACTAGGTTAATTCAGACTTAAAACATTCAGCAGTTCTATTGCAGTTTCCTTTGGTGTGTTTTTTTAATAGTTGTTACCTTCAAGACGTGTTAGGACAGTTTTCAACTGTGACAACTTTTACTCCACCTTCTGCAGTGATAATTGTCATGGAAAACTGATTTGCAAAACTGGACAGCAAAATCAATATAAAAAAATCAAAGAAACATTGGAATTATAAGTTAATTAATTTTAAAAATATTTAAAATAATAATGTTTAAAACAAAAACAACTGTTTTTAGCAGTGAAAAGAAAATCAAATATAACAAAACGTTACATGAAAGGTCGCGCATATTTTTCAAATACAAATAGCAAATATTCAGCTACATATCATTGTCTCGAGGTTCAAAAGATAACTAAAAATAGATCAATATATACTGAGTGAATAGCCAAAGATAAGTGTTTCAAAATGCTCTCTGACTTTAAGATATACAACGAGATTTACCACAAGTGTATCTCTCAGATATGCGTGCCCGTTGGAAGGTTAAACCCAGCGGGTATGTTTTTTCCTGAAAAAGATTAAAGAACTCGCTGCAAATGAAGCAGAAACAATCAATAAATCAATTTGATTTGTTTTTTCAAATTCTAGCTAAAAAAAAAAAAAAAAAAAAAAAAAAAAAAGTTGAAAACAACTGAAAAAATCTCATCCCTAAAAAATATATACAAACGAACTATAATCACATATGAATGACTATATATATATATATATATATATATATACAGTAGTTTTCTAAAAAGACTTCTGAGATATAAAAATTCTAGTCATTTACATGTATTTATAAATGACAAGAATTTTTATATCTCAGAAGTCTTTAGAAAACTACTATATATATATATATATATATATATATATATAGTCATTCATATGTTTGAAAATATATGTTATAATAATGCAACAATACCCTTTATAATGCTCTGTTACGATGCTAAAGATCTTTCAGTGCGAAATCCGCCCCTTCTTCAGTAGCTACATGGTCTGTCTCTGTTGTTGGAACTGATTTTTCAGCAAGAAGCAAGATGAAAAATCAGTTTCAACAACAGACACAGACCATGTAGCTACTGAAGAAGGGGCGTATTTAGCCCTGAAAGATCTTTAGCATCGTAACAGAGCATTATAAAAGGTATTTTTAAATAATTAAATTTAAATTTGGTCTGTTTTTTAAAAGTTTTTAAATTTTAAAATTTACATGTATGTATTACTGGAAATGCTACATATTTGGATTGATATTGTAACAGGAAGCATTTATGTTTTACTGTATTAAGGTGCCAATATTGTAGTGTTGATGGGGAGTTTACTTCATAAATATCTAAATACGAAGATGGACAAGGTTTGTTATAAAAATCCGATATATTTTGGAATGATCTTCCAATAAATACAGGTGTTGCATTATTATAACATATATTTTCAATTAAAATTATTGAACCATCATTCAACATGCAACAGTTATCAGGTTTATGTATTTTTAGGACAAAGTCAAGCATATTTACATATTTAAATTCAGGGCCAGAACAGTTTTCTATCAAAACCCCACCTGAATATTCCCCAGAGAGTTTTATTGATTGTTTCTGCTTCATTTGAAGCGAATTCTTTACTTTTACATATGCAATTTCCATCAGTCTATTGTGCAGCTGTTGAAGTGGCTTTTCATTTTTCCGTAACAAACTCTTTAGTTGATACAGAAAATTCTCAAATGGAAATGCGCTGAATGTATTTATATCGCCAAAATTTTTAACATCTTTGGCAATATGAATTAAATTATGAACATTGTACGATACGTACTCATGACCATATATTTCTGCAAAAGACTTTACAAAACATGTCAAAATACTTTCAGCATATTCATTATAATCATTACAAAGATTTTCATTTGATAAAATAAGTGTTGCACAGTGTAAAACAATATAGTTTAAATAAATATCAGCACTGACTATGTCTTTCAAAATTACAGGCCCTGTATATAAAAGGAACTGCCTGAACTCAGTAGCCTTCCATCTGTCGACTTCGCGGATACTCCTAGGCTTCCTTGTGAATTCAGCAGGTACACATACTTGTAGTGATTCTAAAGCAGTTGTTAATTTATCTACTTTGTTAGAGGGCAATCTGTACTTCAAATTACCACGCAACCAAAGATTTATTAACTTGCGGACTACACCTAGACATATAAGGTGCATGTAATCCAGTGGAAAGGATTCAACCATCTTGAGTGAAGAAATATCCTCGAGTGGAGATATACCTATATGGTGCTCGTTTTGTTTGCGTTCTCTGAAACTGATATCATCTCGTAAAGGAAGATTTGTTTCCAAGAAACACATTCGATTATTCAAATAATCTCCCTCAACTGTACATTTGGAACATCCAAAATATCCATTATGCCCTTTCGTGCATGTAATAAAGGACCTAGCTGGTGCATCACAAATAACAGCTTTTAAGGAAACATCAAAATGCTTATTATCATATATTATTCCCTCATCCAATAACACATTCATGTCACTGACAAATTTTCTTAAGAAATCTAATGTTTGTGGTTTTTGTTGCCCATGGAAAATACTTACAGGTAAGATAAAATGTAAGTCACTCACTTCTAATTTAATCAAAATAGGCCACAGTTCTGATTTTGCACTCTTTGCTAGAGGCAAACCATCAACATTAACCTGAATGTTAATTGTATTAAAAAAAGAAGTGTCAATTTCTTTTAATACACTGCATATACTAGTATTAATATCAAAATGTATGAAATCCCCTCCACTAATATTGGATACTTCCACTGATCGCGGAGTTTTGAGAAATGTCCGGGCATCTTTTGGTAAGTCTCCAATACTGTGATCTTTAAAAATGTGAAGGAGCCCTGTTAAAGCACTATGAGTAATCATATGCTTGATAGCCCATTCTTTGATATCTTCAATAAATGAATTTGATTTAGAGGATTTTGTACTTTGCAGAGGAATGTCTGAAAAATGCATTTCTGGATCTGTGGAAGCATCTGATTCACTAACATCAGACATAATTGGGCTTTCATTTGGAACAAATGGCTCATAAACTTCAAAAGGACTACTTTTGCTATCAGCGTCTTCATTAGAAAGCACATTATTTGGAGCTGTCTCAGTAGCTGCTTCTAAGGATTGATGCAAGTCTGCTTGAGAGGATTGTTCATTGAGAACTTGAGAGGACTGTTCAAAATCAAAGAGCTGTGAATGCACAACTTTCTTCATTTTTCTATGAATATGTTGCCTTGTGTATCTTTTCAATCTTTCTTTATTCATCCCGGATTTTGTTTAATCCTAAAAAAAATATGCAGATACACACACACACGAAAAACATGGAACACAAATTTTTGTAAAAATGAATGAAATTTTTAAAATTTACCAACCAGAGGCAAATACTGATTTAATTTACAGATTTGGGGACCACATAGCACTTACAACTTATAGGACGGGAAATAATAACAGCAACATTGTTTAAATACGAATTTCAGTTTTTTCCCCCTCATTTTTTAAAGCCTCCTACTGAGACCATGGCCCCACCCTGCATACGTGCATACACCTTATGACGAGAAAAATTACTGAATGAAAGCTATCAGAAAAATGCATATGACATTGAAAAGTTATTGGATAACATAAGGGCTCCAGGAATTCAAAAACTGGTTGCCAGGAAAACTTTTGATAGCGAGTAAAAAAATTAACCCTCCCCTACAACTTTTCTTATGTTTAATTTGGATGATATATCAGGGAAACGCTTGTTTAAATCTCAAATCAAACTATAGTCCGTTTGCAGAGAATTGATAGTGAAAGTAAACATAAAGGGTTGCAGTTTTATCACCGATGTTTACCACATTCATGTTTTCTCACTGAATCGGTGATTCTGTTTATATTAACCGATGGTTAGCTTTCTCTGTCTTGTAAGTGAGTATAGTATGTGATAGCTGAATAAAAACTGTTCTCTGGATTCACTGCATTTATCTTTCCTTCCGAGGACATTATTCCATGCTTTCTCATTAAACACCTGAAGAAAGGAAAACACAGCTACGAAATAAACAAACAAAAAGAGAAGTTGCTCGCTTGTTGCAGAAAGGAGAGACTCATTAATGATATATATCATATGGCTACCTATATTAAGTGGTATTTGCAGACTACATACTACATTATATGGGAAATTCAAAATTAGAAATTTCAGTAAAAACAAAGTATTTTAACATGAAATTCAAAGGCAGTAAAAATTTCAAAAGCCCTGAAATCAGGGGTAGCCCCTGAAAAGTTTCAACCCTACTATAACTTGGTTCAATGAAACAAACTTGATAATGAACATTTATATAAAACAACAAAGTTACATTTTTTTTTTTTTTTTTTTTTTTTTAAACTAAAATAGCACCAAAAAATTAAAACCTGGATCTACTCCTGACACAAAAAGACTAAAATACAGACAGTAATAACTTTGTTTTGACTTTCTTCAAAATCAAAAAGTTCAAATATACGTAAAATATGTCAGTATCGATATTATCAAAAATTAAGTTTTTTTGCTTACTTTTTTTCCTAAACATATAAAAATACATTATTATTTGTAATATGAAAATTGTACAAGATATTTTTCTTTTGTTACTAACTTGTTTCAATTTTACACAAAATAACTTAATAAAATACAGAATAGAATGAAATAAGAATTTGTTTTACAAATTTAGACCACACCAAATAAAGAATATGAAAACAATTTAATTTTTAATTAATTATAATTAGAGATGCAACGAACAATGGTTTGGCCGAATAACCGAATACCAATTAATCGGCCAAATTACTGTTAGACATTTTAAGGTCTATCTTAAACAAAACTTATATTAAGCAGAAAAAAACTGCAATAGAATTATTTTAGAAAATTTCAATTTGACTAGTATGTAAAAGTTTCAGACTCAGTAAAGACAAAAATATTTTTAAACGAAAATTAATTTATTCATGAAAATATAATAGATTAGGAAAAAACAATTATAACAATTATTCAGAAACAATTTAATATAAATATATATATAACAAAATTTTCAAATTCAATATAACAAAATTAATTTTCAACATCAATTCAAAAACATATTACCTCTCCAATCACATATTTGGGTTACTTGATAATATATGGAAGAAAAAACGAAGTCTTTTGGTATCAAGTCCTTTTTACATGGTATACACATGACCAATGTGGAAGAGGGAACAAATAACATCACATCACACCAGCACAAGCATTTTTACCAGAAGAACGATCAGACACATATGTTGTAACACCGAAACCATATTGAAGAAAAAATACAGATGAATCACTAGTTGAAGCACAAGAGTTTTCGAAAATCGCGGTCGCCAAATGACCAGCGAATACCATTGCAAAATAAATAAAGTTCAGCTAAACTATATCACACTTCATGATCGCCGAATGACCAATGAATAGAACGTGTAAATTACTTGAAGATCGCGGTCGCCAAATGACCAGCGAATGCCATTGAAAAAAAAATAAAGTCAGCTAAACTACACCACACTTCATGGTCGCCAAATGACCAATGAATAAAACGTGTAAATTACTTGAAGGTCGCGGTCGCCAAATGACCAGCGATTTCGATAAATCATTAAAGTTCAAGAAAACAAACTTTAGCATAAAAAAAACCTCAAATAAACTAATCATTTAAACTTCTGAAGAAACTATTGCATATCAAAAAAAAAACCATCAAACTTAACTGATTATAAACAAAATTTAACATTATAAAATTATTAAACTTAACAACAACACTTTAACATTCGATTTACTTAAATATGAGTTCATCGTACAGAACATAATTATTCCAAAAGAACAGCCGCCCGCAGCTATTCAAAACCGGGACTCCAAGCCAAGGCTAGCAGGAGCACACTAGAACTGAACTCAGCTGAAACTGCCGTATCTCCCAAACATCACGGCCTTATATTCCATCTAAACAAACCGATCTGCATAACAACGATGACCGCCGCGCCACGACATCCGGTGGTGAAAATTGAAACATAATAAAAAATGACAATTTTCAAGAAGTGGCAACAGCTCAAACAAGAAAGATTATGCAGACGAGAAATGGCAACGCCGACATAGTAAACAAAGTAACGATGTTTGAAAAGAATAGATGCAAAGTAAATTTTAAATATCAAAAAGGATTTAATAAATAAAGGTAAGTTTAAATATATATTTTTAAGATAAAACAATAAGTAAATTCAAATATTTCTTAATTTTAATATGAGGACATTGATATGGATATCAAATGCCCCCCACCGCAATATTAAAAATAATACAAAACCTATATAAGAAAACAACATTTTAAATATTACCAAGAATTTGCTGCATATCCATTCATCTTAAGTCCATAGTATCATAGAAAAATGCAAGATGTCACATGGCTTTACAAAAAGACGAAAAACAAAGTATCACCAATGATACTCTGAAAGAACAATTTGGTTAAGAAGAAAAAGTACGATTGCATGCAATTCATATAATTTCCCCCACACAATGCAAATCAAATACATATATATGAAAAACAGTATGAGAAATGGTTATATATACAATGATAATGTACAGGTATATAATATGCAATAAATATGAAAATATGATAACACATACACAAGGCGCCTTGCATTTCATTCATTCATACCATTATGTACAATATTTACAAAAATTTGCAAAGGGAAGGAAAAATTCAAAAACTTTAACAGATATATATAAAAAGAGAAAGATGCAGCAATTTACTGGAAAAATTACAAGAACAAAATTATTATATTAAGTATTTAAAGAAAAATTAACTTTATAAATTTTAATAAGTCACCTTTAGTCATAGGCTTGGTAAACGGGTCGGCAAGATTTAATTTAGAATTTATATATTCGAGGTTAAACTTTCCCTCGTCAAACCAGTCTCTAATAAAAAACAATTTTATATTTACGTGTCGAGTATTGAAGTTTTCTATTCTGGATTTAGTAAAACGAATGGCTGCCTGATTATCTGCATATAAAGTAGGTATATCAAAGTTATTATTTATAAGTTTTAAATTGGAGCACTCACATAAAATATTATAAAACCAATCCTGCTCCCTTACACAATCACACATAGAAATAAACTCTGATTCCATAGTTGATATAGTGACACCTTTTTGTTTATTTGTGCGCCACGAAACGGCAGCACGGTCCAACAATACCAACTGACCCCCCATAGAAACGTAATCGTCTCTATTAGCGGCGAAGTCGGCGTCAGAGTAAGAAATTATTTTAATATCTGTGCAATTGAGATAGAGTTTATAATGACTGGTATATTTAATGTAACCTAAAAGTTTAAGTAAGCCTTGCCAATGTTTAAAACCAGGATTTTGTTGGAACTGAGAAAATATATTTGTGGCATATGCAATATCAGGTCTTGTACGGTTTGCTAAAAAAGAAATACAACCTAAAAGATTCCTGTAAGGTAAATGAGATGCTTCTTCAACATCAGACTGAACAACTGGACAATCACTCTTAGAAAATTGTACACCTTTAACTATAGGCAAGGAAGAGACAGGTATCCGATGGTTTTGAAACCTCTCATTAACTTCGGCAATATATTGACCTTGATGGATCAAAACCCCAGTATCTGTGTACTCGAATTCCACACCTAAAAGCTTACGAGTGATACCCAAAATTTTTAAGTCAAATTTAGACTGTAAAAGGTCTAAAATGTTATTTGCCTGCGATTCAGTCCTGGAAAAAATAACTATGTCATCTACGTAAACCAATAAAACGGAAAAATCAGAATATGAATATGCACAATTACAATTTTCAAATTTATTAAAACCAAGTTCCAACAATACTTTATTTAACTCATAAAACCATAACCTACCAGATTGATGCAGCCCGTACAATGCTCTGTCCAATTTACACACCCAATCTTCTTTGCCTTTTTCAGCAAATCCAGTTGGTTGATTCATGTAAATTTCCTCGTTTAGAGGCGCGTATAAGTAAGCGCATTTTACGTCACATTGTACGTTAAACCACCCGCAGTACGAGACCAGCAAAGAAAAGAAAAACCTTACAACAGAAAAATTTATGACAGGTGAGAATGTTTCATCATATGATTCTCCCTGGACCTGGTTGAAACCTTGCGCGACCAACCTTGCCTTATACCTAACTATGGTACCAGACTCGTCACGCTTGACTGTATAAACCCAGCGGTTTCCTAACACAGATTTATTCACAGGAAGTTTCACAAGATGCCAAACACCTCTAGTAGTCATACAGTTCAATTCTTCAAGCATAGCCTCATGCCACTTATCAAACTGTTTAGATTTTTGAGCCTGCTTATACGTTCGCGGGACCACCACATCTAGTCAGCTAGTTGTGCTGGACGCGGAAGGTATAACGCTAGGGTTAACAACACCAGAAAAAGTATTAAATTTAGAAAAATCAAAGTCATTAGAATTAAAAAATTAAACCATTATCATTACAAAATTTCTCGACTTCCTTTGGAGTGCGTTGACATGACCTCTTGCCTTCACCGTCAGGGTAATAGTAAATGTCGATCTTCTTTCCCTTAGGCCTAGGCACAACCTTTCTGTACCAGATCGGATTAGTCTTCCAGCTGGGAGACGAAGCTTGAGGAGAAACTGGAGTGATAGGAGAAGCAGGAGTGGCAGGGAGGACGGTTGGAACAACAACTTCAGTCTCGCTGGGCAAGACACCAGAGGGTCCAGGCTCCGGATCAGTATGACACCGGTCAACGGTCCATGGCTGCTCCTCTGGGACAAGCACCAACTCAAAAGAAGAGTCGCCCATCACCGCTCCACTGCGTGACACATCACTGCTCTCAACAAAAGAAACATTTATCGTCTCAACAACCTTCTTGTCCTCTTCCAACCAGATCCTGTATCCACGGGTACGTAAGGCATATCCAACAAGGACACCACGTTTGGACTTAGCATCTAACTTGTTTTTGCGCCTGACCTTAGGAACCCCGACATAAGCTAAAGTGCCAAATGGCCTTAAATGTCTTACTGAAGGCTTATTACCAGAATAGAGTTCAATAGGTGTTTTAGAATTTTTACCATGACAAATCCTGTTCCAAGTATATGTAAAATGCATACATGCTTCAGGCCAAAAATCGTCAGACAAGCCACTAGATTTAAGCATTGCCCGAACACAATTCATTATTGTCTGGTTAAATCTTTCACAAACCCCATTTTCCTCTGGTGTATAGGCATTAGTCAACTCATGTTTTACTCCGTTTTCTCTACAAAAAGCCTTAAACAGTTCATTCTCAAACTCTCTGCCATTATCCGTTCTCAAAGCTTTCAACTTGGTCCCTAGAAATCTTTCTGCTCGTAGAACGTGTCTTTTAAAGACTTCGAAACACATAGATTTCTCCTGGAGAGGATAAACAGAAGTTTTACCTGAAAAATCGTCTATAATAGACACAAAAAAACGTTCACCCTTCTTTTCAGAAATTTTAACAGGACCCCAAGTATCAAGGAAAATTCTATCTAATGGCTTTTTAGATGAAGAAGAACTAAGAGGCTTGAAAGAGACACGATTTTGCTTACTCAAATGACAGGGATCACAAAAAAAATTATCAACAGATTTTAAATGAGGAAGACCTTTAACTGCAGAATTACGAATAGTATTATAAATTAAATCAGGACTAATGTGATCAAAACGCAAGTGCCATGTGTCTATATCTTTAACATTGGCAGTTTTAATTACTGGCGAAGCTGAAATTTCAGCATTAAAATTTAGATCAACATTAGTTTTGGAATTCTGCCCCCCATTCATTTTAACATTATGATTATTTCTTATGATTTTTGGAAAAGTATAATAAATCCCGTCATAGAGCTTAGCAGAAAAAAGAAACTTGCCATATTTATCGACCACATTTAGTTTACCAGCCTTTCCAGTAAATTTAGCACCACCCTGGTCGAATCTAGAACCGCTTAACAAATTTTTTCTTAAATTTGGTGAAAAAAGGACATTCCAAAGTTTTATAATAGTACCATTAAAATCTAATTCAACTTCCCCCTTTCCAGTAATGGGGAAAGTAACCTCGTCAACAGCCACGTGCAACTCATCACCAGAAATTTCGGTGAAATTACAAAAGGCAGATCTATTTTTGCAGAAGTGGTGAGAGGCGGCGGTGTCAAAAGCCCAGCTTCCCTCTCTATTAAAACCACTTAAGTTAGCTTCAGCAATGTAATTCTGAGCTTTAAAACCTTTATTTTTACGGGGGGGAGTTTTATCACGTTTTGGCTGTTGAGCGGAGTCACCTTTTTTCACAAAATTACCTTTAAATGTATTATCCCTAACAGATTTATCATTACTTAACTTTACCCGACAATCTTTACTAATATGACCCTTTTTTCCACATCGCCAGCAAGTAAAAACAGGCCTTTTCTTAAATTTGACACTCTGGGCTTCAATATTACAATCGACCCTAGATTTGTCAATATTCCTGAGCTGGAGACGAGTCTCCTCAGCACACAATTCAGTTACAATATTTTTAAAAATAAAGTCTTTATCAGGCCACCTTAAAATTTGCTGGACGATTTGGTCAAACTTATCGGGCAAAAAACGTAAAATCTGAAAACATAGACACTCGTCATTTATAGGTTTACCAATAGATTTTAATTGGTCAGATATTTTTGAAATTTTTGCGGCATAAATTGCCATAGATTCGCCAGGGTCAAAAAAACAAGACATTAATTCAGAATATAACTTCATATGGTGACTTCTACTGTCTGGTTGGAAATTGACTTTAAGGATTTCCCAAGCTTTAGCGGGATCATCACATTCGCTAATTAAACTCCGATATTCTGGTTCGATATTTAAATAGATTAAGGACATAGCAGCATTCTGCCTTCTCTTAAAATCATTTATAGATTCAACAGTGACAGTATCACTTTTTATAGGTTGCTCTTCGATACCAGTTACGATATCGTAGGCATTTTTTTCCATTAAAAGGAACTTAATGTCGCATTTCCAACCAGAGTAATTATGAGAATTAAGTTTAACTATTTGAGGTACTAAATTATACGCCATGATTAACCAATTTAAATATATCACAAAAGAAACAAATTGAATCCACTGAGTCTACAAAAAAACTAGTCAAAAAGAACTTTATTTAAACTGGGCCCATAACCCAGATGTTAGACATTTTAAGGTCTATCTTAAACAAAACTTATATTAAGCAGAAAAAAACTGCAATAGAATTATTTTAGAAAATTTCAATTTGACTAGTATGTAAAAGTTTCAGACTCAGTAAAGACAAAAATATTTTTAAACGAAAATTAATTTATTCATGAAAATATAATAGATTAGGAAAAAACAATTATAACAATTATTCAGAAACAATTTAATATAAATATATATATAACAAAATTTTCAAATTCAATATAACAAAATTAATTTTCAACATCAATTCAAAAACATATTACCTCTCCAATCACATATTTGGGTTACTTGATAATATATGGAAGAAAAAACGAAGTCTTTTGGTATCAAGTCCTTTTTACATGGTATACACATGACCAATGTGGAAGATGGAACAAATAACATCACATCACACCAGCACAAGCATTTTTACCAGAAGAACGATCAGACACATATGTTGTAACACCGAAACCATATTGAAGAAAAAATACAGATGAATCACTAGTTGAAGCACAAGAGTTTTCGAAAATCGCGGTCGCCAAATGACCAGCGAATACCATTGCAAAATAAATAAAGTTCAGCTAAACTATATCACACTTCATGATCGCCGAATGACCAATGAATAGAACGTGTAAATTACTTACGCCCTTATTCACCGATAACCTTAACCGCCAGTAGAACTGGCGGTTCAGAAGCTGCCGGTCGGTCCTGAATAACCGGGAGTGACAAATCGGTATTCACCGTTTACTTGGGAAGTAAAGTTGTTGAACCGAGGGTATTTGAACCCGCTTGAAACTATGAACGCTTATTGGCCAAAAGGTTCACGTGATAACCGATGTTTTTAGCTTCTGTTTGTGTCCGGAGTGGCTATTTTCACGGAGTAGTTTGTGTTTACATTCATTTTTATCGAAACGATCGAAAATAAGCTTTGAATTTTAACTTGCATTTTTTTTTTTTTTTTTTTTTTTAATTGCACACATCTTACATAAAAATGGATGGAAAGAGTTCGTTAGTTTATGAAAAAAAATTACTGAATAATTTATTTAAAAAAATAAAATAAAAAATGCATTTTACTTCATAAAAGTTACTTAAAAAAAAAAGAAATGGAAAAGGAATATTTTGCAGTTCTCAGTGTCAAAATGTTAATTATCTTTGTAATTGCTCTAAAAAGAACTATTTTTGTTGAGAACAAATAAATGTTTTATGTGCTTAGATTTTATTACAGCATGCGAAACATTTCAGACAGTGATTTGAAAAATAAATAAATAAAACATTGAAGTTTAGAATAGAATTAAATAAATTTCACATTCTGTAGTTTCACCACTATAATCCTGAACTTTTTGAAGTTATTTTCAAAGAATAAGAATATTCTCCTCAAAATAATTACAGAATAATAAATTCTTATATAAAGAAATAAAATAATATCCAAGAGAATATTCTCTTTGATAAATTTATCTATGCATGAAATGTAATTTATTTATTTTTGTATTTTTTATTTATTTTGTATGAACTTATCATAACAGATAAATTTTTATATTGGGCATTAATGCTTATGACAGTATTTTCTATGATGAAAATATTAAAAACAGTAAAAACAATCATCCATAATTTGCCTACCTACTGCAAAATAATGTATTTAACTTTTAACAATATTCATTATTACAATAAATTTCTTGTTTTCACTTTAATAAAATTTTATTAATTTTGGTAAAATTTATCATGTTTGCATAAAGGGATATTTGTTTTCACATCTCGAAATACTTTTTATTTTTGTTAAAATAATTACAAGATAAAAGGAATATTTTATATACCACGTTTTTAAATTTTCTGTTGAATCATATAAACTTGACAATTCTAGGTATTATTATATAAGTACTTAAAAAAAAAAAAAAAAAAAAATGATGAATTATCCCACCAACTTGAAAGAAAATGATCAAATGTGTAATAAAGAAAGCAATAGAAGAAATTTTCAAACATTTATTAATTGAATAAAAGTATTCAAAGAATGCATTGTCATCATGTTCTGAGCTATTCGAAAAGTTTCAAATGTCTAGCTAGTCGAGATGTTAGTTAAAAATCGATTGCAAGATTTATATTGGAGAAAAAAACAAGAAAGTGAGTTAATAAAAACGTGCTAAAAAAGTTGTCAGCCTCCCTTAATTAGGGAATACATGAGGTGTACAATAATATTGATAATTTTATCACAGAAATGTTTGTAAATGGAATGATTATATTCATACGTGGACAATTAAAATAATTTTATAAGTATAGTTTAATTTTAGAATTTTTTTTATTCATTAATTCATCAACCGTGAATATTCATTTTAAATAGGTTGTTGGTATAAAGGTTGATTAAATTTTTCATAAACCAACTATGTGAAAAATGCCAGAGCCGGGAATCGAACCCGGCCCCTTCCGTTTAATGTGTGGATGCTCTTTCACTGAGCCACCCTGGCTGAAAACTAGCCTAGCATTTCTCAGATAACAACCATTGACAAGGTCACCATGGGCGTCGGCAGAATGGGGCATGGGGGGCCTTCTTTCCATGCCCCCCCCCCTGGAAAATTCTACTAAGCATTTTTTCTTTAAATTTAAAACTATGCTATCATAATTTTATTAAAAAAAAAATATTTTTTCAGGTTGTGCCCCCCCCCCTGAAATTTTTTCTGGTGACACCACTGAAGGTCACCTTGTCTGCAAACGCAGATGTAACAGGTGAGACAATGTTAATCGTAGCACAACTCCATAGACCACGAAATTTCAATTTAGAAATTTTTTTATTCATGAATTCATCATCTGGGAATATTCATTTTAAATAGGTTGGAGTATAAAGGCTGATTAAATTTTTCATAAACCAACCATGTGAAAAATGCCCGGATTCGATTCCCGGCTCTGGCATTTTTCATATAGTTTCCTATTCAAAAATCTTAAAAAAAGAAAAAAAAATCACTTAAATTAACATTGAAATCTTCATTACACATGTTTAACACATTGGCGGCTAATCTCGCGCCAGTGCATGATGGGGAATGTTGTTTGAAATGCCCGTTGTGAGATCAGCAGCCAGTGTGTTAAAATTAAAAGGCCTTACTTTGAAGCTTGACAAAGCACAAAATGAAAAATAGAATAAAAGAACATAAATCTGATATTAAATTCGATAGAACAACCATTGCACTAACTAATCTTTATAAAAATAAATTTTGATAATACAAATAAATTAGCAAATTACAAAAATTATGTTTATACCATACATCACGAAACTTCCAAAAATTTTTTAAATGATACAGTTGCAACAGGGACAAACCATTGCTGAGCATAGACTGTAAGTGGTGCCATCTATTGCAACAACAGGACGAGGAAGATGCTTATGTTTACTTTAGTGATTTGCATAGGCCCACCAGCGGCCGAGGTACTATCCTCAAAGCTGGTAGATGTGAGGTGCCAGGTTTGATTCCACGTCGTGCGTGTTGGCCTAGCCATTCGGAGTTTTCCATGCTTTTCTCCAAAACTTGCATAAATACGGGCTAGGACACCTTAGAAAGACCCCCGCGATGGGCATTCCCCCTGAGGCCCAGGACCTACAGCAGTCAATCGGCCTTATTCCCAAATCCAATTCAACAGTGATCTACATATTATGTGAAGCTGCTCTTGATGAAGTTGTGGAACCGTGACAAAAGCCCTGTGAAGCTTCAAAGTAAGAGCTTTTAATTTTAAATATATCTGAAAAAGTCACTTAGGAAATAAGACTTAAATTATATTTTTCTTGAGGCGTTTAAGAAGTATGTTACATTTTAACATTGAAAGTAAAAAAACACATTATTTAGAAGTGTACTACAATACGACACACTATTTATGTACATAATTTCTGAGTTGCTGCAGATCCTTGTGAAAACATTGAAGTAATTGTTAGACGCAATGATTAAAGGTCTGCACAGGGCTGGGCTCAGCAGGCAATTTCTTTTTTTTTTTTTTTTTAAAGTTATAATTTTTTAAAAATACATCTATTTCTTTTAGTACTGCAGATTGTATTATTTTCTTTTAAACAGTGATTTTGCCATCGTTACCATTTTCGATCTGTCACCTTGAATGAACGTGCAAACATTTTTGTTTTTACCTAAATGTATAAAGCTGAAAGTTTGTCATCATTTGTACCAAAATTATTAGATTTTAACAAAAGTTGGTATACTAAATAATTACGGCAAAATCTAGCTAATGCCATATTCTTTTAGTTCAATCAGATAATTGGTTCAAAAGATATTAAACAAAATCCCATTGTAACTTTAAAAATTTAAAAAGAAAAAATAAATTCATGCCAAAAATAAATAATTTCTTCTGATGTCAAAAAGAAACATTTTTTAAAATTAATTAAAATTGAGAGAAATCATGCTAAAAAAATGTAACAACTCCAGTATGGAACTCTGATATTTCGCACCAAATTAGCTCAGACGTTTGTTGGCATTATCTTTTCTTACGCAATTGTGATAACTAATTTAATTAATCGCCAAAATGATAACAAAAGTTTAAAATCCACTAAAGCGCTCTTATGCTAAAACTATAACATAGAAATTTTAAGAGATAAATATAGTAACCGATGCTAGGAAATGAAACACAGTTGTTGCATGCCTTCGTATGGAAGAATAGGTTGAAATAAGTCCTGTCATACTAAATTAAATTCTGTTTTGTGCAGGGCATAGGGTTTTATATTTACCTTAAAAAAAAAAGAAAAAGAAAAAAGATTAATCAGGTCGATCCTGATTTTATCGTTTTTTCTCTAGAACAAGCCTTACATTGCAAAATTAAAAATAAACAAAGGTAGGCTGGATAATCAAAGCATTAGTAGGGATCCAGCCTAGTCCCCAAAATTTTAGCCTGTACATTTTCTAGTTTTGATGATAGAAACTCGCTTCTTGGTTCTTCAGCTCCGTATGTCACGTGACATAGAGTTGAGGGCGATTCTTCCATAAGAAAGCACTTATTTTTATCAGAATTCAAACAAAAAATTCTCCCCTTTAGAATGGTTTCTCACAAAAGAAATTTTTTTAAAATTAACCTATGACATTTTAGCTTTCCAACAATGCGTAAATCTAAAGGCTTAAATAAAAAGTGTGTGTACAATACATAAATTAATAAAACTCAAAACTACTTTCTTTCCTACGGAACAATCAAATAATATTCATTCTCATCTCTCTCTCCAGGTCCGCATCACGTGATAATTTCGCTGGGGAAGCTACTTCATGTCGCAGACGAATAATGAGGGGGGGGGGGGGGTGTCGTCTATCTATATAAGGTCTATGGATATTCACAATTCCTGTGCAATGTGTTTAATGCTCACTCTGTGATTGCTGATACGTAATATAATACCTTCCACCTGCTACACAGTGCTCAATTTTGTTGACTTTCTTGCCTTTCAGCATTAGTTAATTAAGTGTGACCTTCTTCAAACTGCAGACACCATAAAATGCAATAAACTCACAACAATTGTTCTGGGTCGAAAGGACACAAGATCCTTTGTCAAGCAAAGAAAGTAGGCTGCAGTTAAAACGGCAACATGAGTACAGCACTCGTGCCTACCTTCTTCGCCTAATGAAGAGTTGCGTGTTCTTTCAACTCAAAACAATTGTTGTGAGTTTTTTTTTAATTTTACGGTGTTTATTAAAAGTTTTGTAATTATTATTTTAAAATGCCAGCCTGTGGCACTTTCTTATAACCATTTCACAATGTCTGAATTTTATTTCATGATGCTTATACACTACTGATATTTCACAATAGAATTAGGGAACAGCTTTAATATAGGACCCCCTTAGTGAAATAAAAAATTTCGCAATTAAGTAGTTCAAATGATTTTGGTAAGGTCTGTACTTACGCAATTGAAATAATTCACATTTAATGCATCGCAAAACTGGCAAAGAATAAAAGTTGCGAAGGAGGTACTACACAAAAGATGTGTCCATATTATTTTACAAACTAAATTGTGACAATAATAAATAACAGTATTCGATTAACTGAAATTAATATTAAAAAAAAAAAAAAAAAAAAAAAAAAAAAAAATCTAAAGTATCAAACCTACATTGGTTTAAAACTTTAAATTTTGCCTACAGGGTCCAAATACTAAAGCAGTTCCTTAAGAGCGGACAATACCTAATCTCGCTGGCTGCCTTGGCCCATGTTATTCTATGGGAAAATTTGTTTACATAATTACTCATTACCTAATGAATATTTTTCAATTCTGTTTTCCCATTTAGAAAATTCACAAGCGTTCAATTAGTACTTGTTTTCCAAAAATTGATTTTTTTTTAAATTTTAGTATTTCATTTTGCAACTAGAAAATGAGAAAAATGTATTTTGTGAAAAATCGCATTTTTGAACTCAAAATTAAAATGCAAAAAAAAAAAAAAAAAAAAAAAAAAATGAATTTTTCAAAAATGAGTACTCATTTAACGGTTATGAATTTTCTGACTGCGAAAACAGAATTAAAATATATACATTAGGTAATGTGTAATTGTCGCAACAAATTTTCCCATAGAGTAACATTGTCCACAGCTGTTCGCGGGATTAGGCATTGTCCCCTCTTAATGAGAATGCCTATTATTTACTAGTTAGTTGTAGGACGACTAAGGCACCTGTTGAAAAGTGATCATTTCATTTTATTTCTTTCTCACTTCAAGTAATTCATTTGCTAGCAAGCCTGTGCAAAATCTTCACACTCTATTTATCTCTTTGTTACCTTTAAAATTATTATTTTATAGACGTCATTTTTCATATGCATGAGCAAATTTAATATTTATTTTTTTCATGTGAAAGCATATTTCATTTTATGCTGGGGAAAAAAATGGCAACAATAAAAAATTTAAATTTCTATTTTAAAGCCGTTATTTTCATATTTTCATTAATTTTAAAAAATCTAATCAAAAATTTGTTACTACAAATAATTTACCAAATAAAAAGGGGCAATTTTTTAAAAATGAGTACGAAAATTAGGTGGCAACCTGCGTTCACACACAGACATGGTACAAGGCACTGATGAGCTTAACTATACACGCTGATTTAAAATTAACTTTGTTTCTTATCAACATAATAAAATTCGAATAATTAATGCCATTTATGTTTCATTAACAGCTGTATATCACAGTACTTTGACACAGTTTGGATTAGCTGAGTATTTAAAATGCTAATGAAAATATATTTATTTAAACATTTCTATTTATTTAATTAAACAAGAAAAAGCTTAAATATATAGTGACAAGCAAAGCTTGCTAAGTAAGTAATATAATTGATACGTAAATTATTAAATATACATATATATATTATATAAACTTTTACAAATAAGCATCTGCGAACAACAAGTTTTTGTATAAGAAAAATATTTCAATAATTTAATGAGTTATTTATAATAACAGAAATGTACAAATTTAATCAGTTTAGCTTAAAATTGGGATAATTTTAATGTACTCACCTTATTCATCTTGAGTACTTGTATCGCAACATTGCTTTGCACAAAATTACATGTTACAACAATCACTTTTATACATGTATGAATTCTTTGTGTATATGAAAACACAAAGCTCAAGTTATGATCATAGAAATAATAATAACAAGAACAAATAATAGTATAAGAAATAGCATCCCCCTCCCCCAATCTCATTCAAAAGCACTGGTTATCAACTTTTCATAAATGAATACTGATAAAAAACCGCAATATAATAGCACTGCACTTAATCATAAAAAAAAAAGTAATCTAAAGCTTTGTGTAACCTCCATTTTCAAAGGAAAAGACTCCAAATATACATAACATTTAAATGCATTTTTTACAAAGTTATTTTTTATCCAAATTATTCATTTAAAATTAGAATCGCAGACAAAAGTATTAAAAAAATAGAGCTCTTATACTTACCAATCAGATTAGTTGGGTAAGGATCCCCTAGAAAGACCTCCATGAAGAGCATTCCACCTCGTCTGTAGTGTAGACAACTGGTATTTGCCCAAACTTCAGCAAAACTAGCTAAGAAAGCTATCCCATTGCATTTACCTTCTATTAAAACAGAAGGCATCAACAGAACAACTCACTTGGCATTTAATTTAATACCATCTGATGTGTAGGATCTGCATATTTCACAGATAATGCGCTGACATAACCTAAAAATGATGAACTTAAAAAGAATAACATATTACTGTTAAATTAATATTGTAATTTAAAATATGCAGTTGCAATGAAATGTATATGGAAACAAATGATGTGCCATATACTATGTTATCCACATTAAAAGGAAATATTCAGATTAATCACACCAAGATTACAAAGTATGTGACAAATGTTTTTATAGAAATATAGAAAGTTTAGCTAAATTAAATATATATTTGTATATGTTGCTATTTTAAATTTTTTGCCATTTTGCTATTAAAATCATCTTTGGAAGAGCCAATATTTACTTGCGATAAATGAAAAAATAAACTTGCTTTGACAAATATAATTAATTCGATTAAAAATTTCAATTTCACAAAAGTAAATATACAGTTATATCCCAATACTTTAGTTACATTTCTCCAATTTCATAAGCATACATAGATTTTGAATATTAATCATTAAAGTATTAATGCCCCCTTTTAAAAAATTTGTGTGATTACATGGACTAAGAAAATAAATCCATGCAGCTGCACTTAGCTTGTTGTGACAATTATTAATAAAGCATTTGCTATTATTATTAAAGCTTCTATGTGAGTATACAGTTTACCTATGAGATTGCAGATTATTATTCTTTTTCGTTATTTACTTATTCAATAATTTAATATGTTGCAGTAGAATATAAGTCGATAACAATAAATTAAAGAGAAAGACATAAATTGAAATAATTTATATCGGATGGTATGTAGCAGAGAAGAATCAAGTACTACGGATATTAATAAGCTTCAATTTTTATCACAGCATTAGCACGGAGAAGGTTCGTATGTGTACAGAGATGGTTATATACCGTGGAAACTATACGATTTGTTTTTAACCATCATTATTTAAAATTTTGATACAATGACATTACTACTTTTAAAGCAGTATGAGCATTTTTTTAAGTAAACAATTCAGAGCAATGAACGAATCATACATAAACACAAATAAAGAAGTTATCTTAAAACATTACATATTTCCATTTTTTTAACAAAATAATTAACAGTTAAAGGAAAGAAAAAGGTTTTTTCTCACTCACTGCAGCAGAGTTTGACATCAACATCAACAAGCCGCGCCGCCATTATTATTTTTATATTTTGCTTCGCTTCTCGCTTCATTTACTTACGCTATTACGCATGCTCAGTAACGAAAATTTACGGTTAACCTTCCTCTAGAGCTAGGTAGAGTTTCTGAGCCTGAAGTCGCTTTTCAGCCGCGGTAATGTTAACTACGGTTATTGGTGAATACCATTTGAGCGTTCAAGTCGGGCTTTCGCGGTTAACCGCAGGTTGAGGTAAACGGTGAATACGACCGTTGAAGATCGCGGTCGCCAAATGACCAGCGAATGCCATTGAAAAAAAAATAAAGTCAGCTAAACTACACCACACTTCATGGTCGCCAAATGACCAATGAATAAAACGTGTAAATTACTTGAAGGTCGCGGTCGCCAAATGACCAGCGATTTCGATAAATCATTAAAGTTCAAGAAAACAAACTTTAGCATAAAAAAAACCTCAAATAAACTAATCATTTAAACTTATGAAGAAACTATTGCATATCAAAAAAAAAACCATCAAACTTAACTGATTATAAACAAAATTTAACATTATAAAATTATTAAACTTAACAACAACACTTTAACATTCGATTTACTTAAATATGAGTTCATCGTACAGAACATAATTATTCCAAAAGAACAGCCGCCCGCAGCTATTCAAAACCGGGACTCCAAGCCAAGGCTAGCAGGAGCACACTAGAACTGAACTCAGCTGAAACTGCCGTATCTCCCAAACATCACGGCCTTATATTCCATCTAAACAAACCGATCTGCATAACAACGATGACCGCCGCGCCACGACATCCGGTGGTGAAAATTGAAACATAATAAAAAATGACAATTTTCAAGAAGTGGCAACAGCTCAAACAAGAAAGATTATGCAGACGAGAAATGGCAACGCCGACATAGTAAACAAAGTAACGATGTTTGAAAAGAATAGATGCAAAGTAAATTTTAAATATCAAAAAGGATTTAATAAATAAAGGTAAGTTTAAATATATATTTTTAAGATAAAAACAATAAGTAAATTCAAATATTTCTTAATTTTAATATGAGGACATTGATATGGATATCAATTACAGCCGAATATTCGGCCTATTCGGCCGCCGAATAATGAACTCATTTTTGTCTAAAAACATAGTATAGTATGCACTATATGCACAATTCTTGTACATTTCATAACTAAAATGTATTATTTTCTTTTTTAAAAGTTATTTTTATACAATTTTTTTATTTTTAAAGCCATTATTTGATTCTGAAAAAAATATTCGGCTATGTTCGGCTTAAAAATTGCCTCAATAATAATAATTCTTTGCAAGTTTCTTATGAGGTATTGTCTAGTCATATTTTAATAGATACTAGTGAGCTTCGCCCACTAGCGGGTCACTATTTTTAAATGAATCACTATAATGAATGAATTCTCAAAATTCCATATTCTAGCTCATAGAAAAAAAATTTTGATCGAGTAAAAACTTACACCGGGTTCCCATTGCCGTTGGCAGCGTAGACCCATGCACACTGCGTGTGCACAGATTAAGGGATACACATATTTATTCCCCGCCCCTCCTAATTAACCTACATATACCAATTTCTGAACAGTCTAACTCAATTTCTATTTTTTGGTACCCCTAGTTCCTCTTTCCGCTCCCCTTAATGTTAATAATGTAGCACTTTCAAAAATATCCTCCTTCAATTGTAGGCCCCAAAACCTATATATACCAGTTTTGAATGGTCTAACTCAATTTCTATGTTTTTGCCCCCCCCCTCGAAAGGGGGGGGGCAAAATAATAATTTAATAATAATTTTTTAGAATAATAATTTTACACTTTCTAAAATATCCTCATTCGACTCTTAGGCCCCCAAAACCTATACATATTTATTTTGAACGGTCTAATTCAATTTCTAATTTTTTGCCCTTCCTGCCCCTCCACCTAATAATTTTACATTTTCTAAAATATCCTTATTCGACTCATAGGCCACCAAAACATATAAATACCAATTTAGAATGGTTTAGCTCAATTTCTAATTTTTTGTCCCCCCCCCCCTAATAATTTTACACTTTCGAAAATATCCTCATTCGACTTTTAGGCTCCCAAAACCTATGTATACCAATTTTGAACGGCATAACTCAATTTCTAATTTTTTGTCCCCCTCCACAGTGGTCGGAATTTCAAAAAAGCTGGCCAAAAGTCGAAAAATTTAGGCGTGTTTTTAGACGTAAGTACCGCGGAAATACCTTCAGAGGGAGCCACTGAATGAAACTGTGAGGTGGAAAATTTATTCTATCTACATATTTCTAAGTGTAGGCTGGCGGAAAACGTGACACTTTTTTCTTTTTAATTGTTAATGCATTTTAACAGTTAAACAAAAACAAATAGTGTTTCTCGGAAAATTTCGCAACAACAACATTCAACAAAATATGGCCGACAATTGTGGAGG
The DNA here is from genome assembly GCA_963930645.1 of Salticus scenicus. Taxonomy (NCBI): domain Eukaryota; kingdom Metazoa; phylum Arthropoda; class Arachnida; order Araneae; family Salticidae; genus Salticus; species Salticus scenicus. The sequence continues at coordinate 311,030,149 of OZ005648.1, forward strand.
TTAGTAGATAGTGATCTCCTGAGCGGCTTTCTGAAGTTAACCTCAATTATAACATAACCAAAAGTTTCAAAGTATGGAAACTTTTTTATCTCGCAAGATCCCGCATTGATTCAAAGTGGAGAGTGTTAAGGGATGTCCATTTTATTCAGCCGTTAAAGAATTAGGTGCCCCCGCCTGCCCCTGTATGTGTAAAAGCGTTTTAACTTTTTAATTTAATTTTTACTTTTTAATTTAATTTTTTAATTTTTTGGACTTTGGTCTGCCATATTGGATCCGCCATCTTGTTTTTGAGTGCAAGATCACTTTTTTTTATAAAAACTGATATCAAATTTGAATTTAGCGCCCTCAAAAACCCTTAAATGTGAAAATTATCCTTCATCTATCAATTTTTTGATTTTTGATCCGCCACACAGTGGTCGGAATTTCAAAAAAGCTGGCCAAAAGTCGAAATTAAAGAAAACAAGTGAAATTGTGATGTATATATATGTTTTCGAGGTCGCTGAATCCGAATCTGACATTGGTTTTTTGAAAACTTCAAAGGCAAACTCAAAAACAAGATGGCGAATCCAATATGGCGCCCATATTGGATTCGCCATCTTGTTTTTGAGTTTGCCTTTGAAGTTTTCAAAAAACCAATGTCAGATTCGGATTCAGCGACCTCGAAAACATATATATACATCACAATTTCACTTGTTTTCTTTAATTTCGACTTTTGGCCAGCTTTTTTGAAATTCCGACCACTGTGCCCTCCCCCAATAATTAAAAATATCACTGGAAGGATTTTTTTTTATTATTATTAAATAACGAATGATAAATATTAAATTTTTTCATTATGCTTTGAAAAAAAATCAGAATTTGCTTGTATGGATCAGTTGGGACAATTTTGAATAGATTAATTTTTAATTTAACAGATTATGTTAGCTTACTACAGATATGTTTTGCACTTATTAATATAGCATAAAAGTTTTTACATGATTCTTACATTAAAATGGTATGATGAAATTCATTCAAGGTATGAAAGTTTTTTTTTTTTTTTTTTTTTTTTGGGGGGGGGGGGGAGGGGATATTAGTTAATTTCAAATAAAATTTCCACAATACATGACAAATATAAATTCTAAAATTAAAAAATTTTATTGTGTAATATAATGTTTTTATTTATATTGTGTAAATATAAATAAAAACATTTCTTAAAGAATTATTCGGCCTGGGCCGAATAATGGACTTGATATTCGGCCGAAGCCGAATATTCGGCTGACAGATATCCATATTTGATATCCATAGATTTGATATCCATATCAATGTCCTCATATTAAAATTAAGAAATATTTGAATTTACTTATTGTTTTATCTTAAAAATATATATTTAAACTTACCTTTATTTATTAAATCCTTTTTGATATTTAAAATTTACTTTGCATCTATTCTTTTCAAACATCGTTACTTTGTTTACTATGTCGGCGTTGCCATTTCTCGTCTGCATAATCTTTCTTGTTTGAGCTGTTGCCACTTCTTGAAAATTGTCATTTTTTATTATGTTTCAATTTTCACCACCGGATGTCGTGGCGCGGCGGTCATCATTGTTATGCAGATTGGTTTGTTTAGATGGAATATAAGGCCGTGATGTTTGGGAGATACGGCAGTTTCAGCTGAGTTCAGTTCTAGTGTGCTCCTGCTAGCCTTGGCTTGGAGTGCCGGTTTTGAATAGCTGCGGGCGGCTGTTCTTTTGGAATAATTATGTTCTGTACGATGAACTCATATTTAAGTAAATCGAATGTTAAAGTGTTGTTGTTAAGTTTAATAATTTTATAATGTTAAATTTTGTTTATAATCAGTTAAGTTTGAGGGTTTTTTTTGATATGCAATAGTTTCTTCAGAAGTTTAAATGATTAGTTTATTTGAGGTTTTTTTATGCTAAAGTTTGTTTTCTTGAACTTTAATGATTTATCGAAATCGCTGGTCATTTGGCGACCGCGACCTTCAAGTAATTTACACGTTTTATTCATTGGTCATTTGGCGACCATGAAGTGTGGTGTAGTTTAGCTGACTTTATTTTTTTCCAATGGCATTCGCTGGTCATTTGGCGACCGCGATCTTCAAGTAATTTACACGTTCTATTCATTAGTCATTCGGCGATCATGAAGTGTGATATAGTTTAGCTGAACTTTATTTATTTTTCAATGGTATTCGCTGGTCATTTGGCGACCGCGATTTTCGAAAACTCTTGTGCTTCAACTAGTGATTCATCTGTATTTTTTCTTCAATATGGTTTCGGTGTTACAACATATGTGTCTGATCGTTCTTCTGGTAAAAATGCTTGTGCTGGTGTGATGTGATGTTATTTGTTCCATCTTCCACATTGGTCATGTGTATACCATGTAAAAAGGACTTGATACCAAAAGACTTCGTTTTTTCTTCCATATATTATCAAGTAACCCAAATATGTGATTGGAGAGGTAATATGTTTTTGAATTGATGTTGAAAATTAATTTTGTTATATTGAATTTAAAAATTTTGTTATATATATATTTATATTAAATTGTTTCTGAATAATTGTTATAATTGTTTTTTCCTAATCTATTATATTTTCATGAATAAATTAATTTTCGTTTAAAAATATTTTTGTCTTTACTGAGTCTGAAACTTTTACATACTAGTCAAATTGAAATTTTCTAAAATAATTCTATTGCAGTTTTTTTCTGCTTAATATAAGTTTTGTTTAAGATAGACCTTAAAATGTCTAACAAGGCCGAATAGGCCGAACATTCGGCTTCGGCCGAATAATCGTTGCATCTCTAATTATAATTACTATAAATTTATAATAAGTTTTCTTTTAGTCTAAAACTGTTCATTTTTGAAATAAATTTAAAATTCAGACAAAAACTCCCATTAAACTCAGAAAAACCCACTTAGGTTGGGTTTTTCAAAACCCCGTTTATAAGATACCTATTCAATTCTCTGGGATATGAGTAATTCCTTCAGAAATTTATGTACTGCCATGGTCAACTTCATAAAAATATATCAGGGTTCGCACTAAGGGGCAAAAAGGTATGGGATTCTCCCACTCTAACAAAAAAATTAAGTGGGATTTTGAAAACTTAAGTGAGATTTTTGAAATTTAAGTCAGTAATTACTGATTATTCAGTCAAAAGTCAACAGATATTTAATACAGAATTCCTTTTACAAAACAAAACTAATTTCTTTAAATACATAAAAAATTCTTTATTTTAATAATACGAGTCATTTAAAATTATAATAATTATTTTTGTAAATCATTGTTAATTTTCTCTCTTATTATTTTTTTTTACATATATACTACATGTGTGTGAATGAATGATCTTGTTAATATTTGTTTTACACATTTAAATGCAACCACATAAATTTAGATTAGAGATTGTTAAAGAAATTATTAAATTGGAATTTATATTGACTTAATATTCTGTAGCATAATACATTTTTTTTTTCAGTTTTCTGTAATTTTATACTTCTAATTAAGAAAAACTTTTCTATCAAATTCATAAGTTTCACATCAATTTTATTTACTTTCTGTTACATTAATTTGCTGCTAAATATGAAGAAATTTAGCAAAAAAAAATATTCTATGCGAGTTTGCAAATAGTATAATATTTAATTACTACACAAACTATGACAAATTGGTACACATCATTATAATGACTTGTTGAAAGCTGGCAAATATTAAGCATTATTAATTTAAGTAAAAGTGAAAATATGATCTGGAAAAAAAAAAAAAAGACTGAATACAAAATTTTTTCCTTGCACAAGAATAAACGCGTTTGACGTTGAGTGAAATGTATTCCAAAATAAACAGTTTATAAATGTTTACTATCTGATGAAATCTTGCATATTTTTAAAAATATAATGAAAATAGGAATACATAGTTCTATCTTACAGCTGAATATTAGAGTCACGATTTGGCGAATATTGCGTAAGTTACACGATAGATAGTAGTACGTACTATCTTTGAAACACAAAAATATATAGAAAATAACAAGAAAAAATAAATAAACATTCATACACTGAAATAATTTTTTTTTTTTTTTTTTAATTTCCAAAGTATACACAAACACGTGTACTTGGAATAATTTGATAGATTTTAAAATATGTCTTTTCACAAATAACATAAAGCAATTTAATTTTTTTTTTAACTTAGTTTTAAAAGTTTTACTGCAATAAATGTTGCAAAAAAACCCAAATCTATAAATAAAAAAAACAATGCCTCTCAATAATGAATATTAACCCTAATGTTACTCATGAATCATGATCAGTGAAAAGGAACTTGATGAAGAGGATAATAAGGATGATGAAGACGAACTGTTCTAAACAATATTGTCACATTTTAATTCTGATACGGAAGAATCCGAATTCGATGGATTTGAATAAATTTTGTAAATAAATTTATTATTCATTTATAATTTTCTTATAAATTCAATAAAGGTGTTAATCATTAGAAGTTACTCCAGTTTATAGTAATTTATATAGAGAGAAAGATTAATAATAAGTTATAATTATTTGCTTTTCGTGATAGGTAAGTAAATTTGTTTGTTTATTATTTATATTTATTCGTATATTTGTTTATTATTTGTATGTTTTCCTACTTATTATTATAATAGCAATTAGTATTGAAATTACGAAAGGCGATTGCCGACCATGTGATTTTAGAAATGTGGGGTATCTTCTAGTGCGGGATATCTTTCAGTTATAATTATTTTTAGATAATTTTATGCTGCGGGTTATATACGCGAAATTACGGTATATTAAAAACTGCACTTAAAGGGAGGTAAGTTTTTACATATAATTAACTTTCCTGGAATTTGCTAAACTAGCTATTAAATATTTTAAATAATGTGTATGTAATATTTTAAACAAACCACAAACATAACATAGGTATATAAACAATATGAGACTGACAATATCATTTCATACATTTATAATTTAAATTGGTGATTTTGCTTTATCTCTGCATCCAACAGAATTATTATAAATTCCCAGGGAGAAATTTTGAGCATTATGCTTTGAAATTATTTTCATGTAACTCATTTAATTTATTTGAATGCATACAAAATCAACAAATTCCAAGATACAGATGCAGACACAAGTTGTAATAATGCAAAATTATTAATGAGCTAATGATAAAACACTTGTGAAAGAAAAATTACATTTTGGAAGGTAGCTACAGCAAGGGTGTAAAATCTACATACAAGTTGAGCTATTTCCTATGCCACAAAAGCCAACATCAGCTCAAAAGTTTCGTGAAGTGCACATTTTGCAGTATGTTTAAAATATAATTTATTTTAAGTATTTAGAAGCATATTATTATTAAAAGTAATTTACTAATAAGGTCTAGTGTACTAACTTTGAATAACTGAAATTAAAATTAACCAACACAGAAAATATTTCAAAATATAAACAACCAAAATTTTACAGTAGAGTGAAGTAAATTTTCCATTGCCCTAGCAGACTGGAACTCACCAAGGATGGTCTGGAGACATGACCACTGATCTCTACCCTATAGAGATCAGTGGACATGACATCACAATTTTTATCCTCCGTGGTAGAAACCAAAATTTTAAAGAAATATCTTCAAATATAACATCGGTATGTAAAACCAAAAATATTGGGGATTCTTTCTTTTTCCCCAAAAATTTTTCTTTAAATTAAAGAATGTCGATGTAAACTACTAATAAGTAACAAACTTATAAATAAAACAAATAAATATAAAATTTTTGCTAAATTTTGTGTAAAACAAATCTAAAATTTCGATTGAAAATTTTTCAATGAATTTAAAAATTTCAGAACTTTAGGTAATTTTGTTTAAAAATATTTATTTTGTGCACTAGAACAGCACTATGTTTACGGTCCTCACGATAAATCACGAAAATAATTGTTGAAAACGACCAGCAGCTATCCATAAATAAATGTTGGTAAAAACAAATACACTTTTTAACATTCATATCCACAAACATTAAAATATACTACACACATATTTTTTTTACAGATATTTATGCAACACATACAAGCGCACATGTTACATACATTTAATATGCACACAAAAAAACATTACACATATTTTAATAAAAATACACACACACATTCATTTTAATGTATTATACTACTTAACATTTAATTCTACTTTGTACATTATCAGTCATTTCATGGTTTTCTGATACGGCAACAGCATTCACGCTGAGGATTTTAAAGTTATGGATGTACCATTAAATCTTTCATAAAAAGTTACTTAACAAAAGTGAATAGAAAGGTATGTTATTTTTTAAAAACCTTTAGTAATAACTTATTTTTGTGCACACGGTCTAACATCTAAAAAAAAACAGAACACATGAAGTACAATAAAGCAAGTTGTAAACTTCAGAATAATTAATTTCATATCAAATAATAAAGATGCTTACTTACTTATAATATTCAATATAACCCAGAAAAAAAAAAACAATAATAGCAACATATTAAAACATATCTGTAATCACCTTTGAATTCTGAACTAAACAACAACAACATAAAACTCGATTGAGTTCGTTTGCTAAAGAACGATTTATTAGAATAGCATTTAGATTTCTGCGCATGTGCTGTAATAATTCAGCCTGTGGATGTCCTCTGTATTATCTATGCACTTGAAACCCCCGCGATCCTACGAGTATCATGCATAAGGCATTCTCTGGTTGCTATTTTATGACACTTACCGGATATGTCAGTTGTAGGATCTGTATGATATTTGTAGGACATCCAATGGATCCTTTTGGTTGTATGGGGTGGTTGCATGGTTGCATTGCATTTCTCCTCCTCCTCTCTAACTTCATGAAACAAACCGTGATAGGCACGGAGTAATATTAATAGGAGTTGAAGGTTCAATGGGAGAAATCTACGAAACTGTGATCTAAATATTTGGTAAATATTGAGGGCGCCACTTGTCATTACTCCCTATCTCGGCGTGGATATAATGTTGTTTTCAATAGAATTTTGCCGGAGTAATTTTTAAATTTTTAATTTTAAGCAATTTAATTTTTTTGTAAGTGCTTAAAACTGTATAATTCAGATGTTTCAAATAAATGCTTCGTTCCTAGTTGTAAAACAGGCTATGATAGTGATAAGAAAAAAAAAAAAAAACTTATTTACTACATTTTTTTGTACGTTAAATATACTAATAATGAAAAATTATAAGACTGCCATAAGATATCCATAATAATCTACATTTTCAAACGACGCAATACAAACGATCTCCATTCTCCTTTCTCCCAATTGTCTGTTTTAGCTAGCTTCGGTTCATAAAGATCGTCATTTTTTAAAAGCTCTCTTTCAAAATAAAATTAGCATAAAATCGTTCTTAAAAAAAACATGTTGCTTAGAATACTATATTTAATGAAATTTGCTTTCAATCGAAATTTTTTCAGCTTGATATTATTTTTTAAAAAATAATTAAAACGAGACATTTCCCCATTGAATAACATTGCAGAAGCTGGAGAGAAGGAAGTATTGTACGCTGGCGCCCTCTGTAAACATTAGAAAACAACATCACAAAATTTCAGCGTTACCTTCTTCTCCTGTCTTAGAACTCCGTGGTGATAGGGGAGTTGAGAAATTAAAGGTAGCCGTAAGTATTTTCCAAAGAAAATAAGAACAAGAATTTTTCATGAATAACTTTAATATCTATTTTGATATTTTTTGATTTTTTACTTTCAATATGAATGTGTGTAAAATATTTCGTTTTTTATCCATTTTTTTTTTTTGGGGGGGGGAGGGGAAGGACTTGTCCCCTTGTCCACTGAGGTATTTTTCGCCATCTAGTGATAGAATTCAAAATCTGAAAACGTAAATTTCAGGAAATAACAGAACAGAAACTTCTTTTTTAGTAGCGGACGATATGGCGGCTGGTTATGGAAACGATGAAGTAAATAAACGTTTTCTAAAGTCCAGTCGCTAAATCGTCCTGTATTTTACTAAATTTATTAATGCAGCGAAATTGTTTTCAGTTTACTATTTTATTAAATTTTTTTGTTTTCGTCCCTATGAAATCGTCCAAAGTTTTTTTTTTACGATGAGTTTTCGTAAATATCTTATATGGTGGTGCTTAATGTGTCTGATTTCTATATATATAAGTGACGTGGCTCAGTGCATGAGTTTGGAAGAAAAAAATGGATTAAAGTAAGTTAATTTAATGTAATTTATTGTTTTCGGAAAGTGAAATTAGGACTGGTGTTTGCTTTATAGCTTACGGTTGTTTATAGTCCCTATACTATCAGCTGATTTAAATACTCATTATTATTGCTGGTATTTTTATTATGAAGTATGCACTGCTAATATTTTAATTATATCAAATGGTGCTGTCTGATTTAGTTGGTTAAGGAAATGTGTTATTTTATTCTATTTTAAAGTAATATTTCTTTTCAAATTATTGCGATATCAAGTAAAATATTTTGACCACACTAGACGAAACCTTCTCTTTTTTGCACACGAAACATTTAGAGTTCTTAAAGTAATGTTGAAGTTTATATCTTAAAAAGTAAAACTATTCTCAGATTTTCAAGCAAAAAGAGAAAAAATTATGAATTATTGTATAATTTTTTTTTCCAGATTTTTACCTTTTTGATGAGCTAGCAAAGTTTAAATATGGAAAATTGATATATAATCAGTAATACTTATTTTAATGCGGATTACTAAATATTAAAAAAGGCATAATTTGTTATGAGTAATATGATTTGTTATATCAACAGTCACAATTCAGTACACTATTAATTAAAATTCTCATTGGTCATGGTTCATTAAACTTTAAATAGTTACACTGTAAAAAATTGCATCTTTGGTTTAAAAAAGCTTCTCTTTTTTTCCCCCTCTAACCAGAAAAGAAAAAATTGCATTATTACCTTTTGTATTATAAATTTGTCTTTTGAATATAGACCATAGTTGGCTTTTCGATTATAGAAATATGTCCCTGACCAGTGGTTGATCCAAACAAAAATTAGGGCAATTTTGCTTCCCCTTCATAAAATTCAAAGTCCCGCTGCCTCTGGGGGTCACCGAAGCGGGAGAGCCATCCCTTCCGTGGAGGATCAAAATTGCAATGGCATGTCTCCAGACCACCTCTAGGGGTGAGTCCCAGAACGTCGCCATTTGCCCATCTGCGCAGCACTAGTGCGACGTAAAGCCCAACCAACCAAAGTCCCGCTGCCAATAGCCGAGAGATTCTACTCTCAAAGTTAGTTGATGGTGTATGTTGGGTGAGAATTGAGAATCCAGGTTGCCCTTATCAAGCTTGCCATTCAAAGTTTTCTATGGTTTTCTTTGAAACTCGTGTAAATACAGTACAAATGGGATATTGGTCTAAATATTTTTTCTACGTTTTTTATGGCACAGTTTTCTTAACTCTCACCAGGCACACTCGTGCTAGAAAGAAAAATAAGGGAATTAAAGAAGAGGATTGAGAAGATAGTGAAAAGTTACTTAAAAAATAGAATAAAATGTCCTTTTCGTATGGAAAAATGTTACATGTACTTTTCACATAGCTCATAGGAAAATAAATTGCATAGTAAAAAATGGTTCACTTTATCAATTGCAGATATTTTTTAAGTAGTGACTTAATACCTGTTTGAAGCAGATTTTAAATTTTAATTAAGAATTTATTGCTTAAACTGTTCTTGCTTTTAATTTTTTTAAATGACATTTTCCCATTTTTATTTCCTTTTTATCATTTATTTCTGTTTTATATTTTAGGGAACAAGCTAGAGAAATGTTTTACCATGCTTATTTATCATATATGGTAAGTTTTCCCCTCATATTTATACTATGCAGTGCATTATATTTTCTTCATAAAATAAGGTGTGTATGGGTCATTGTTCCAACCAGGTTTAAAAAAGAGCAGGCTACTGCTATATAATAAAAAAGGGCAAGGTGTTGCTGAAAAAGGATACATTATATAAACAATAAAAGGACATTTCTTTTTGAGAAAAATTGCTTAAATATTGCAACAGTTTTATTATATTTGATAGTTTTATGTATATTACATAACTAGGGTTGTTATTTTTACTTTCTTCTATATGTAATATAGAGAAAGTATTGGATTCGCGAAAATTTTCGACCTCCGTTTTTTGATGGATTTACATGTTTTGGGATGTTCAGAACACGAATTAATAGTTTTTAGAAAATGTCTGTCTGTATCATTTTTTTGTGAACGCTGTATCTCACGAACCAATGAATGAAATTTAACCAAACTTGGTATTTAGTTGCACCCTGACATGAACTGGTGCTGATTAGATTTGGGGATCAATAGCTCAACAGGTGGCGCTGTGATCGCATTTTATGCAAATTTTTAACATGGCAGCATAGGACAAAATTTCGTATAAATGTGCATGATAAGAGTTATTTTAAATTAGTGATTGTAAAATTAATATGAATTATTGATAATAGTAGTATTTAACTAGGAAAAAAATTTTGTGCATGGGGGGGCATCGGTTAATGAGAGTTATTTTTAACTTGTGATTGTAAAATCAATATGAGTTATTGATAATAGTAATAGTTAACTAGGAAAAAATTTCTATGCATGTGGGGTCATCACTACCCCCCCCCCCCCTGGGGGGGGAAGTACCCCCTAGGGGGGGGTGTAAATTTTGAAGATGGGTATCTTTCGAAAGATCTCGTCAATACCTTTAAAATGAATGGTTTAACTTTTAATCTGTGATAATTTAAAACAAAGTTATCAATTTTTTTTTTTACCTTAAAAAAAAAAAAAAAAAAAAAAAAAACTTTGAAAAAAAAATCGTAATTTTTTTTTTTTTTTTTTTTTTTAATATTGTTACTGATTGAATATGTATTGCTTTTAACAAAAAAAAAAAAAAAAAAAAAAAACTTAGAAAAAAAATCGTACTTTTTTTTTAAATATTGTTACTGATTTGAATATGTATAGGAAAATACAGAAGAAAGTCTTGTGGTGGCCACAACATACTAGTTTAAAATTTTTTTTCAAAAAAAAAATTGTATAAATCAAGATATTTATTTGATTTTAACGATTTTTTTAAACTATTTATACATTTTAAAATTAGATAAAAGGTAAATTCTAAAAAAATATATAAAACATTAAAAGCCTTTAAAATTACCTGGTACTGGGTAATTTTAAAGCTTTTTAATGTTTTATATATATTCTTACATTATTGTACAACATTTGTGTTTTATTATGTGTATGTGTGTGTGCATCTATGCACAATATTCACACTATCAATCATTTTACTTAAATTATAAAAATATAAATAATTTATTCCCGTAGAAGAAATCTATGTAGGCATTTATTACCAGTATTTTTATTAGTATCTTCATAATAAGAAATAATTTTATAGCAATCACAAATGCAGTAGCATGAGCCACTCATTTGACTTTGACTGTGAAGCTACAATAACGTAGTGAAATAAAGAAAATAAAATCTTACTCACAGTATCGGTATGGAACACATAAAATAATTTTGGAAAAAGATAATTTAATAGGAAAATATCATCATAACTGAAGCAATTATTAAGAGAAATAAATTTTCATTCATATTTTCTAAACAAAAAAAAAAAAAAAAAAAAAAAAAAAATAATAATAATAATAAGGAATTAAGGAAAAAAAAAAAAAGATTATATCCTAAAAATTTCTTACTTAGGCTGAACAAATATCATTTGAATCAAGAAAAATTTTTCACACTTTATCCATTAACAAAATTCACATTTTCGTTACCATCTTAATACTTTCACTTATTCTTTTATCTTTTTTATAGTATTGTATGTATTTGAGTGGGTACAATTCATTAAACAAGCAGTGACAGCTGCCTCGAACTGTATATAACTGTTTACATGTAATTAAATTAAAAGGTTATGATGTTTTTAAAACTTTTTAGAGGCTTCAGGGCTTTTTAAACACTACAATGTAAAGTATGCCATTATTTTTAAAATACCTTGTGAGATAATATTAAATGATATAAACTGGTATATGAGAGCTAAATAAGCAAGAAAATATTTTCCTTTCTAAATATCTACCACAAGGCAGGCAAAGCTGAACTAGCATATATACATTAATCAATTAATTCTACACTAACTAAATATTTATAATTCATACCCCAGTCATAAAGCTGTGCTTGTAAAAATAATAAAAATATATAATATAATGTATAAATAAGTAAGAAAATTAGGTACAGTTTTTGTGTTATTAATGTTGCTTAGTAGAGATGAAGCTAAAGTCAAGAAATGAGAAATATTAGCTCATTTAATGAAATATTTTATTATTTTACAAATTGTGTTTTTAAATTTACATAAGAAATATTTAAAAATCTCATTTTTTAAAGCTAGATAAACAATTTCATTCCATTAAAGCCAATAACTTTGATATTTAAAAGAAGTGATTTAAATCAGTGATGTTTTTCAAAAAAATCGATTAATTTAAATCAATACATAACACCAAGTGTTATGCATATCTGTAGGAGTAGCGTCTTTTAACTTAGCTGAAGTTTTTAAATAATATGACTATGTTCAAACTAGGTGAGGGAAAAAGACAAAACAGTATTAATATTGGAGTTGGAAGAATGCAGGGCCGAAACTAGGATTTTTTTCACACGGTGCAAGGAGAGATATTGGCGCCTCCCCCCACCTCCAACCAAAAATTAAAAGTTCAAAAGAAAATTTACGAAGTTTTTATGGCCATTTTATTTTCAACTGCATTCATAAGAAGTAAATATTGAATTTAATTCAAATTTTTGATAAATTTGCAGATTTTGAAATGTATTATGATTATATTTAACGGATGTGTGTTTGTGTGTCTGTATGGGACACAAATACTGTAGCTAATTTATGAACTGCATGTTCGGAAATCCATGAAACCTAGTGTGCAGTTGAATTCTGACATCAACTGGTGATGTCTAGTTTTTGATATATATCGCTCGACTTGCAGCACTTTTATGCCACGTTTTCTTATAGCTATATCTCAGCATCTTCAGGACGGAATTTAACAAACTTTATACATCATATACTTGTTATGAAAAAGAGTTTACAAAACAAAACAGAATCGCAACAAGTGTTTCGTGTCGAAAAACTTAGCATGACACTTCGCCAGGCATAAAAATGTACAAGCACAACTAGAGCTACAACCAGCCGATTTTTATTACGATTTTTATTTTAACGTATATGTTTTATATCTTTATAACATTTCTTGAAAAAAAAAAAAAGATTGAAGTTGTGAATCAAAGCATTATTTTAGGGGGGAAAAAGGAAGAAAAGCGTATTATAGAGAAAGATTTAAATTAAGCTACAGTTATTATTTTTATTTATTTATTTTTACTGGTTTAATGATAGTTTCTTTTTTTTTTTTCCCCTCTCTCTTAAATTAATGGTATTTATAAATGACAATTCTAAAACAAGTGAATGTAAATTTCATATTCAATTACTTTTAAAACTGAAAATATCATCATTTTGAGTGAATTTAAAATGATATTTTGAATATTATAGTCGTTACATCAACTATACTGCAGAGAAATAAACAGACAACTATTTAAATTTTTAATATAATTAAGATGCATACATTAATACAAGTATCTAAAAACTACTCATATCCATGAAGTGTGAACTAACCGTTAGCTGTCCAAATGCACTGCGCTGCAAAAAAAATTTTTGTTCGAGCCCTGATACCATTCCTGTTGATTCTCATGTAAAATGATCTCCTGAATCCGAATATGACCCCTCATTTTGCCCAATCACCCACAGTTTTCTCGGGACGCCATCCTTTCTACTACCACCCTACTGTTTGGTAGTTTTATGGCCATAAATCAGATTTGGAGAATGGAAAAGAATTAAATACTTTGAAATAAAAAAAAAATACAATTTCTTATAAATAATAGTAATAATTGATTAATAAAATATAAAAAATGTAATTTGTAATTTCAGTGGCAAATCCCCCTCCTCTCCCTAAATTTTCCCCTTGCTGCAAATGTTCATGTTTTAGAATTTCTCATTTCTGTAGCCCCTCAAAAGACATTTGACAGTTAAAACAATACCTTCACCCCTTTCAAATCAAATTTATAGCCATAAAAACACCGGAAAATGATAAAAATAGTTGAGCGTCCCCAAATAATGGTGGGTGATAGGGCAAAAGGGGCATCATAATCGTATTCAGGAGGTTATTTTACATAAGAATTTGCAAAAATTGTGCTGGGGCCGATTTTCATGTAGAGCAGTGCCATTTGTAGATAATCTTTTTTAAAATCATTTTCAGGAAATAAAATAGAAAGGCAGGTTCTAGTCTATGAATATTCTCGGAACCAATCCAAGAAGACTATTATTAGAACCACTAACTTTATGGAAATAGGATTATATACACTACAAAATAAGAATATCGTTTGTTCAGAAATAATATTCTACAGCTTTTTACAGAATCTCTCATAGGCAAATGCATAGCTTAGAATTCAACAGAATTCGCTTCTGTGCAGATAGCCTACTTTTGCACTCTTTGACAAACAATTAGCTGCGAGAAACAATGCATAATATATAGAAAAAATTAACTCCGATAAAACTGAGAAGGGGCTTGCTGATTTTGGCAATCCTGAACTATTTTCTGCCAAATTTGATCGCTAATCTCGTGGTGTCACCAAATTCATCACCAATGTAGATGACAACTTGTCACAGAGTGAATGCTTTGGCGACAAAGTTGGCAATCTGGCATACATTTTGGTCAAAAAAAGTGGCTTAATATTTCCGAAATTTGGAAGCTGGCATGATCTACTGTTTTCTTGCACAGAACTAACTTCATCAAAAGTTCTACAAATCACTAATGAGAATAAAAAAAGGAAAGAGTCATTACTATAATTATTGTTGCCTGTCTATTTCTTTATGTATTACTTTATACACAGTATTACAGTTAAAAGGGAAATAGATGGCAGATTTCTTCACTTTCACGGAAATGGGCATTAGCGCCAAATTTTTCGACTTGGCGAAAGATTTGGCAATTTGGCACCCAATTTTGGCGAAAAGTTGTAATTTCGGGTAGCCAAAGTTTAGAAGATCTAACTTCAATAGAAACCGACTTGTAAAATTTTCCAGGTTAATTCATTAGTTTCTAGAGTAGAACTATCTCGAAAATTCTATAAATCACTCGCAAGACTGGATGAGTTCAGTTTCTGTTTGGACTGCAAGCTGAGCGTACATCTCTAAGAACTTTAAGCATTTGGTCATTGTTCTGGATTAGTAAAACTCCTGTTCTGTGGTGTAGGCTGTTCATGCATGAGTACGAAAAACTGGTTTATTCGATTGCTTCAAGAATAATCATTGATTATTGACTTTTATTCGGCTGTTTTCAGAATATTCATTAAATAAAATGCATTCATCTAGAACCTACAAGTCTTTACGAATTACTTTCTACGTGCAAGAATGTCAACAAATTTTGTAACTATCAATATTCACGGATTCACGCTAATATTAATTTCTGTTAAAATCTGTATGACGGAAAGTTATACATAATTAAAAAAAAATTTGTATTTTCGGTCATCATGGATATAATATTCGTGGATATTCCCAAAGGGAAAAGCGCACAGAAACACCAAAATGAGAGATGCACAACAACTGTTGTAACAAGCTTAGATGTGAAATTGCAACGTTCTACGTGTACTTGTTTTTAAGTTATACGAGATACACACACACACATACGTACACACAGACGTCACAAAAAATCGCATAAAATTCGTAGATATCACAAAAGCGGGAGTTCATGTCAAGACCAAAATTGGTAAATAACAATTCCAAATATAAATTTGCAACTCTCTATGACTATTCGTTTATGAGCTATGCGATACACAAAATCCATTTCGCAAATTGGTTTCATAATACTTCCTTATGCTTTGAATAAAGAAGTAAAAAGTATAGTAAAAGTACAGACATTTTATTTCATTGTAATATTTATAATTATACATGTTAGGAGGTAGTGGTGGCTTTAGTTGTCATAGTACTTTGATAGGGACTTGCTGAGCCTTGTGAATGATAGCTCCTAACTCAATTATTGACTTGTTATTTTGCATTCTTTTTGCCCTTTTTTTTTTAGTGCACTGGATTGTTTTATAACATTATGGCCTTATTTTGACATACTTCTTTTAATAGTCACACTTTTAATAGTCACGACAGCGCCCTGAGGAATTTTTTTTTGCTTCCTTATGAATCATAATATCAAAAGAGCCTTCTGAAGTTTAATCAAATATACAACGTATTTTCCAACCATTTACTTTTTAAAAACCTTGGCTGTGAAAGTCAGGGACCACTTGTAAATTACTCTTCTTCGATTGCGAGAATATTTTACCACACTCACTAACCTTAAAGGAATATTGTTAGTCTTGGAGAACACTCTATCCACCATGCTTTTCCTTGTAAACGAATTCTGTTATCTATTATTATTTCTACTTTTTTTTTTCTTTGTTCAAATTGCCCTGAGTAAAAGAATTTGACTTTTTTATTCTTTTTCTTTCTTTCTTTTATTTCCTTCTTCCCTTTTTTTTTTTTTTTTTTAACTTTGAATTTTTTTTTTAAATGTATAAATAAGGCAACAAACCACCCTTTTTCGGCACCCTTCTCCATCTGGCGCTCGGGGCAAATGCCCCGCTCGCCCCCCTCTAGTTTCGGCCCTGGAAGAATGTATTGATCTAACAGGACATGAAGAATGAGGAAGCTGTAATTTAAAAAGAACTTTATAAATTGTCAACCCTCTGTCAACTGCAGAGGCTTTTTGATATAATTTACCTAATTTCAAAGTTGTGGGATTCACAATTAGAACAAATGTTCAGGGCACGATTAACAAATGTATAAATAATGACCTATTTTTGTACTATATTAAAGTTTAGACCTTACTTTAAAGCTTTATATATTTTAAGAGTTGACGTAGCCACTTTCGCGAGGGGTTCCCCCCTCTGTCCTCAGCACTCTCCTCAGTGGTCAACATACTTGCCAACTTTTCCGGTTTTCCTGGAAGACTTCTGGTTTTTTAACGTATCTTCCTGTCGTCCGGACAGATGATGAAATCTTCCATTTTTAAAAAAGTCATGGATATCGTTCATTTTAAAAGAAACCCCAAATGTTCTACGAAAACTCCCAATTCCCAATCTTTCTCCACCCATAACATAAATGTCAATATTCATTTCAAACTTGCTTTATGAGATTCTAGAACATGTAAAGAAATAGAATTGTTAAATATTTCTTATTGTTGATGTAATTTTTTTTCTCCCCCCCCCCCCCACTCCACCTTTATTTATCTCCAACTAGTGATTAGAGATGAGACGGGCTCAGCCCGAGCCCGAGCCCGATCGGGCTCAAATCTTACGCAAGTCTTGCCCACCAGCGGCCGAGCGG
This sequence comes from Salticus scenicus, assembly GCA_963930645.1. Classification (NCBI taxonomy): domain Eukaryota; kingdom Metazoa; phylum Arthropoda; class Arachnida; order Araneae; family Salticidae; genus Salticus; species Salticus scenicus. Next base: position 311,047,512 of record OZ005648.1, read on the forward strand.
TTCTGCGCTCAAAGCTGGTAGATGGGAGGTGCCGGGTTCGATCCCAGGTCGCGCTCATCGACCTAGCCGTTCGGAGTTTTCCGTGGTTTCCTCCGAAACTTGCGTAAATACGGGCTAGGACCCCTTAGAAAGACCCCCACGGAGGGCATTCACCCTCTAGGCCTAGGACACAACAGGAGTCAATCGGCCTTAAATCCTACAACCATCCTACAACCTTACGCAAGTCTTCGGGCTCCGGGCGGGCTCGGATTCAAGCTAAAAGTTCCGTTTATTTTATTCTTCACTAACTGGAAGATGTTAAAAAAAAAAAAAAAAAAAAAGAAAAGAAAAAGAAAGGAAGAAAGAAAAAAAGAAATTTTATTCATTTTGAGAGCACCTTTAGTAATGTCATAATAGTCATGATAGGTTATAAATCACAAAATAATCTTGCAAACCTTAGTAGCTTTTACTTTCCTTTTTCTAAATAGAATATTTTTTTCAACGGGATGCATATTATGTCATAGTGTTATACAGTAATCCTTTCTCCTTCGTTATATTGGGCCTCATTATATCACTCATTCGGATAAATTTTTCGTCCCCCGATAGACTCGTTATAAACAATGGGCTGCACTATAAATATATATTATATAAATATATACATGTATACAGAGACACAGATATTATAAATTGTTATAATAACATTTATAGTTATTTAAATTGAGGATTGGTAATAAGAAAATTAATTTGAAAATGAAAACGGTATTTAATTTTACTATTGTGTATGCGTTGCATAGCGTACCACTTTCAATATCGGGCTCGGGTGGGCTCGGGCTCTGATCACACACAATTTTTCGGGCTCGAGCGAGCTCAGTTCAAAGATGTTTCGGGCTCGGATTGCCAAAATAGAGCCCGAACTCACCTCTGCTAGTGATCAGCAATCAAATGTTCTGCAGAAGTCTTTTGTTTCCTAATCTTTATCCATCTGCAACATAAATGATAATATTAATTTTAAACTTCTTTCATTAGATTCTAGAAGTAGAGTTAAGAGTTTAATATTTCTTACTCTGTAATTATTTTTGTATCCCCCCCCCCCCCCAAGGAAGGGAACTGATCAATGATCACTTCTAGAAACAATAAAGCAATGGAAGTGCTCAATATTTCTGACGTATGTAATTATTTTTAGACCTTTATTGCTGAATTTAATGAATCTGTTTATTTTTCCTCAATTAAATTAAATATTTGTGTGTCATATTTATACCAAATGTGTAAACATGGGGAAAAAAATGAAGAATAATTTTTTCAGGTAGGAAAATTTTTCCCAAATCAATTTAAGAAAATTAATACTCAGTTGGTTTTATGCACGTTTGAAACTGATAATTAGCTACTGCTACTTTTTTTTTTTTAATGTATGATTAATGTGTACATACACAAAAATAATATTCTATGTTTGATAAAAAAATTTGTTTTTCTGTTGGCATAGAATTTTATTAAGGTTTTATGTGGATACAAAAGTTATTGCAGTTATATATATTTTTAATGTTAAGGAAAAAATTCTGAAATTGTTTAATGTAGTTAAAAATTATACATATAAATATTTATGTTGCCAATTTATTGAAAGGGGGGGGGGGAGCTTGAACATGGTTCATACTCACCAGGGATAACCTGGAATACTCAGGGAAGTAGGATTTTGTTAAAAGAAAAAATGTCAGAGAAAATAAAAATTTTCATCAAAAGTCAGGGAAAATCAGTTATAAAACCTGGAAAAACAAATATTTCCTTTCTCTCAAATGACTTTTTTTTTGTTTAGCTTCATATAAAAATTCAAATGATTAAGGATCGTGAAAATATGCATGTATTGTTTAATATGGCAAAGAAAAAAAATCTTCCTTTTTTTTTTTTATGAAATCTTCTTGTTTTTCAACAAAAATCTTCCCTTTTTTTTATTAAAATTGGTTGGCAAGTCTGGATCAATGACGCTTGAGCTAAGTGCTGTTTTCTTCTATCTTTTGGTGTTTCCTCCAGTAGGTGGGGCCATAGTTGGTCTAAGACAGCCTTTAATTTGTTGCCATTACAAGAATTGTTATTACAATTAACTATTTCTACCATTTTGTGAAAAAAAGTATAATCAAACTCAAAAATATAAAGCCTTAAAATAAGATCTAAACTTTCATTAAAAATTTGTTTAAAATGTTTCATTGAAAATTATAAATTTTTGAAAATATTTATACTTTTATTAATCATGCCCCGAGTCTAATTCTGAATCCCTCAACGCTGAAATTAAATATCTAAAAGCTATCACTGTTGATAGAGGTTACAAAAATTACACTTGGTTCATTTTTCATATTTTAAAGGCTTTTAATAGAAATATTAGAAGTTAAAAAATCAAATAAAAAAAATAAGAATCAATAAAATGGTTGCAAAATTTCTAAAGGGGAAGAATTAAAAAAATAGAAAAAGAAAAAAATTAGATAATGAATAATTTGCATATATATATATATATATATATATATATATATATATATATATATATATATGTATTTTTTTTTTTTTTTTTTTTATTGAATAACATGGATTTTATCTACCAACAGTGATAGGTGAAACATCTCTTTAAGCTGATTGTCATAATATATTCTTAAAAACTTGGTCATTTTATTTGTTATTTTTTAAAATCACAATTTAAATTACAATACTTTCATTCATTAAATGAAAAATGAATTAACCATAAAATACATATAAAGGTACAGAATCACATACCTTTTTTTTTTAACCATTAGATAATTCAAATATTCTTTGTTTCATATTAAATTTTAATAGTATTCATATCTAACTTCCTTTTGCATTTAAGAATCATGCATATCCTGCTGATGAATTAATGCCACTCAGTTGCCGTGGGCGTTACAGAGATGTTGAACCTAATCGTGGTGATGTAGATGATGCTCTTGGAAAGTAAGTATTAATAATTTTTATCTTTATATTTTATCACAATGAATAAAATTCATTTTCTTTATTAGAACTGTCATTGCAGTGAAAATACAAGCTAATGCAGTTCACAAAGAAAATAATAGTTGATTATTGACATCTACAGAGATCAGACTTGTTATTGTACTTTGTAACCAAATTCGGCAAGAAATATTTATATTCATGTTGTTGTTTTTAAAGTCTATTCTTGTGGAAAATAATAATAAATAATCATGTAAACTTTTCAAATTTAAGTCACTCACAAATCATAATCTGTAACATCAAGTTAATAAATGTTTCATTGAACTGAGTACAGGTACTCGTTGTAATAGTAATTAAAAACATTGAAAAATTTTATAAGGATCATTTTTATGAAACAAAATTTTATGAAAGAACCCATTTAATGGATTTGAATTTTGTAAAGTTGCTCATTTTATGGTTTTGAATTTTGTGAAGTGGCCACTTAACAGCCCAATTTTTACAAGGATCAGCTCCCCGTTGTTAGGGGAGCAAAATATCGAAATTCTATCTCAATTTAGAACAAAGTTAGCTAGATTTTTCAGTAATGATAAATAGATTTCTTGCCCTTACCTTCACCAAAGACTATAGAATGCTATATTATACCATCTACTCTTGAGTAAGTCAGCTGTGTTCAGGTCTCTGTGCTATGTGTTTGTCATTGAGGAATTTTATGACAAGCTGTTGATTTGTGTTCCTGAACAAATGATATTTGTGCTTTGGATTATGTATACTGTTGTTTTCATGACTTTTGTGGTACAACTAATAGTTTGATTGGAATGTTTTGAAAGTATTTAACAAATAGATTGTCATAATACATACTGAACAGGGCTTGATATTAACAGTGGATAATAATAATAATAATAATTAAGGATAGAAGAGAAAATAGTTTATCAAAAACCAGTCATTATTTTTAAATTTTGGCAAAATATGATGTAGGAGCAAAAGTTTTTTGGATTTTCTGGCTGGCTGTTTGAGAGACAACTTGTTGTATCCGTTAAATAATTTTGTTTAATTTTATTATGTTTTTGATCGCTGGAGCTTACAACACATTTTTAGTAGCTACTCTTATATATATATATATATATTAAGTCCTCCTTCCTGGTGTTTGATCATTATGATATATATATATAAATGAGTGATTCCATACCAACTCACCTAAAAAAATAAAAATTGGTTGCATGACCGACTCAGATTTTCTTTAAATTAGGTACACAGATTGATGATATAGAGGCATGAAAAAGTCCAAATTTTTAACTACTTGCTCCACTTATTTATAGATATACAGGTCCTCAAAGTTTGCCCGTTCCCTCAAAATACCAAAAAATTGATGTTATTTAATTTTTTTTTCTTAAAAATTGTATTCATGCAATATGAAAGTGTTGGGTATCTATGGAAACTAGCTATTCCAGGCATTCAGAAAAAAAATACTACAATGTTTATAATGAAAATCATTAAGGTACAGTACTCTTAGAAGTTGCAACCACAAAAATTTGATTTTCCCGATTTTGCTAAAATTGAGACATCAATTCCAAAAAAAGGAAAATAAAATTAAAGGTTTACACACTTTCTGGTAGAGTACAGGTGTTCACCATAAATTACTACACAATAAAATACTTGGGTTTCTCACTCCTTCTTGGAAATATTTAAGCTTAAAGACAAACCATAGGGCAAAAACATGCAATTTTGGCCATCTTGGCAGCCATTTTTCTCATAAAGGGGGAGCATTAGAAACTTCTTTATTTTTTTAAATAAGCTACTGATGTGTTAGCTATTCACGGGAAAAGAGTTTACTTTTGGTTATTATTTGCATAAAGAGATATCTTGCTGATAATATATGCATGTTTTTCTGTAATACCATATGCTTGTGCTTCCCTTCTCACAGACTTAACATCAATAAAAAAAGATGTTTTAAAAACAAAACTTATTGAATATTATATAAATATTGTTTAATACATGTATCAGACTTTATTTACCCTCTGAACGTTTCTTAGTTACTTTTAGATATACTGTTATTAGGTGAATGAAGCATTGAATAATGAAGCAACATTCTGATTTTATTATATTCTGGTATTAAAACAAAACTAATGTGTACTCTATTTTTGTGATATCTTAAAGAAAGACGTAGGAAACCTTTTAATTTTTAAAAATTCAAGTTAGTATTTAGTGAAGAAATAGAATATTTACAAAACAGAAACACCTCATTTTATGTAATCTCAAAGAAGTATACACACTTTTTAAACAGGAATATCCCAATCACAAGATTGGATTATCTAAATTTGCTGATTTGCGACCGAAGTGGTGTGTGTTAGCTGGTAGTACAGGAACTCATTCAGTCTATGTCTGTATGATTCACCAAAATGACAGGCTAATGATGGCATCTCTAAAACAATCTATTAAACCATCTATCAGTGATTTTTTTTTTGTCTCATTATGTGTGTGTGTTACATTAACAATGAAGCATGTATGTTAGGATTTTATTCACAGTGTCCACTCCAAACTGTATTTGAAGAATTTTTAGATATGTTAATGGATGATTATGATGAAGAATCTGAAGTGACATTTTGACGGTGGATAACTACAGTCCATTCAACACTCATTAAATTACTTTGTCCGCACCTGATTTTAAATCAGAACTTTTATTGAAAATAAAGTCCTTGGCAAAACACTATTACATTGCAAAATCTCAATCAGAGTATTTAAAAACAAGAAAAGCAGAACTAAAACCAGATGAGTGCATTTTATTACTTGATTTTTCTGAAAATTTTACTTTTATTGTACAGGATGCAGCACAGGTATATCACTGGGAAAACATGCAAGCTATACTCCATCCTTTTTTAGCATATGTTCGGCCAAATGATAACCTAAATGTTTTTTCTATGTGTATTATCAGTGACTGTTTGACACATGATACGGTAGCAGTAGTTTCTTTTCAAAGGCCTGTAATTCCATATTTAACATCACAATATCCAGACATATAGAAAATAATTTATTTCAGTGGTGGTAGCTCAGCGCAGTACAAAAACAAGAAAACTTTTTTAATTTATTCCAACATAAAGATGATTTCAAACTAAATGCTGAGTGACATTTTTTTGCCACCTCCCATGGCAAAAGCCCCTGTGATGCCACTTGAGGCACAGTTAAAAGGTCTGCTTACAGAACCAGCTTGCAACGTCCTTACAAGGATCAGATAATTTCTCCACATGATTTGTTTCATTATTGCACAGGTAATTTTAAAAATATTAAGTTTTTCTTTGCATCTGAAGAATGTGTAACAGAAACAAGAGCATTGCTTTCTGAAGGACTAACTTTCGCTGTAAGAATTGAGGGTATCAGGGATTATCATAAATTTATTCCTATTAGTAAATCTGTGCTTTTAGTTTCCATTGTATCTACAAACATATCGAATCAGATTGAAGTATCTGAAGCATGTAAGCAACATGTCAAAAATTTAGTCTTAATAATATTTCTAAAGGTTTTTATGTTGCTTGCATGTATGATAAGAAATGGTGGTTAGGAGTTGTCTTAGAAAAATGTTTTGAAAAATGTGATGTTCAAATACAATTTACGCATCCTCATGGCCCCTGCCAAAATTTCTACTGGCCGGAAAAACCAGATACATGCTGGATTTCATACAAGCATCTGTTAGATGTAATACTAATACCATCAGCAGCAGCAGCCACATGATGCATGTTTTTAATATCAAATGATGCTGTGAAAAAAGTACAGGAGTTGAATAAAATTGTTGCTTGCAGTTGAGTAAAATTCTGTACACATCAACTTTTAATATATTGCTGTATTTCAAATATATTTGCTTATGAAATAAATATTTATAGCTCTTTCATTTTGATTGATTTTTCAAGAAATTATTTAGTACTTTATAATTACGAATGGACAATATTCAGTTTTGGAAAAATTCTATTTCTTGTTTTCATCAAATATCTAATTTTGCTATAAAATGTAGAAATTATTTTTTTAATTATTATTAAATAATTTAATATATTAAATTGCTTGAATTCTTGTATAGATAGTGCAGCTATTAATACATGCATTATTATTTTTTCTTTTTATTAATATTAAGTCTATGAGAGGGGGAACACAAGCATATGGTATTAGAGAAAAACATGCATATACTATCAGCAGGATATCTCTTTATGCAAAAAATAACCAAAAGTATACTCTTTTCCCATGAATAGCTAACACATCAGTAGCTTATTTAAAAAAATATATAAAAGTTTCTAGTGCTCCCCCTTTAGGAATAAAATGGCTGCCAAGATGACCGAAATTGCATGTTTTTGTCCTATGGTTTGTCTTTAAGCTTAAATATTTCCAAGAAGGAGTGAGAAAACCAAGTATTTTATTGTGTAGTAATTTATGGTGAACACCTGTACTCTACCAGAAAGTGAGTAAACCTTTGGTTTTATTTTCCTTTTTTTGGAATTGATGTCTCAATTTTAGCAAAATCGGGAAAATCAAATTTTTGTGGTTGCAACTTCTAAGAGTAATGTACCTTAATGATTTTCATTATAAACATTGTAGTATTTTTTTCTGAATGCCTGGAATAACTAGTTTTCATAGATACCTAACACTTTCATATTGCATGAATACAATTTTTAAGGAAAAAAAAAAACATCAATTTTTTGGTATTTTGAGGGAGCGGACAAACTTTGAGGACCTGTATATCTATAAATAAGTGGAGCAAGTAGTTAAAAATTTGGACTTTTTCATGCCTCTATATCATCAATCAGTGTACCAAATTTAAAGAAAATCCGAGTCGGTCATGCAACTAGGTGAGTTGGTATGGAATCCCTCAAATATAATGTTATACGCCTACATGTAAAATAAGATTAATTTTTTAAAATTCAAAAAGGGAAGAGTTTATTTATTCTTTTTAAAAATATTTGGCAATTTTTAGTCTACTGAAAATAAAAATTTTACAGAGGAAAAGAAAGCAATGTTTTAAAAAATATTTTATTTCATTTCGACTGTAAAATTTATCTTTAAATGTTAAATGCTTAGATTTTATATTGATACTTTTTGATACACATTGTATACCTTTACATGCAATAGATCAAGGCCCGAAATTTCAACTTAGATTACACTCGCTGAAAAAAAAGTTACTCGCCACAAAATATGATAAACTTATACTCTATTTTTTATGTGTAAGGTGACCATAATTTCTTATTGGAAAAAGAGGAAAAACTACTCAATGTCTTTTATTTTATAAGAAAATAGAAGACATTCAATTTAAAAAAAAAGGTCATTTTAGAGGACACAAAATTGAATGAAAAGGATTATAAAAATCAATTCATAAGCTATTTTACACAAGTGGTGGAAACATTATCTCAAATGATGAATTTGGGTCAGTACACCTTAATCTAAATTAATAATATACGTATGCAAGAGGAAAAATCCCAAGTTTTTATAGGTGTCACTGGACAATAAAGATTATTATTAAGTTATGCTATAGACATTTTTTTTTTTTTTTTTTTTGTACTTTCATGCAGTTACATAAAAAAAGTTGGTAGACATATTTTATTAAAATCATAATCATAAAAGAAAAAATAAAATTGGCAAATGAAAAATAAAATTAATATTCTGCAGATGAAAGATTTGTTTTAAGGAACAGTCATTGTTTATAAATATTTTATAAAAGTTCTCACAAGTATAACCTAAATTAGTCTTAGTAGTTAATAAGTTTTTAAAGTAGATATTTAAAGAGGATTTTTTTAACATTTCTACATTTTGTTCATTGAAGAAAACAGTCGATTTGTGGGGGCGTTTAGTCCAGGAGAACATAAAATGAATTCAACTAACTTTTGCACCTTTTTGTGAGGTGGTGGTACTGTTATCATTAAGGCCAGTTGTCTGCACTAGGGCACTAGGCCTTAGTAGGAAAGTCCTCAGTGAGGTCTTTGTAAGAGGTCCAAACTCATAGTTATGTTAGTTTAGGAGAAAACCATGGAAAACTCCTAACGGCTAAGGCAATGAGCATGACCGGGTGTCGAACCTCACATACACCAGTTTTGAGGACAGAACATTTCGGTCACTGGTGGGCCTATTTTTATGAGGAATATTATTCATGCAAAAGTGAGAACACCTGTCAACCCACACCGTACCAACCGGAGCACAACCTTCTTAATGATTTCATGACAATTTCAATAGTGATTCCCCATACAAATACAGGGGAATATTTTTATTTCTTTGTAATTCGAAGAATCTCAATAGACATAAACCGTAATATGCTTTGGCAAGTTTATTAGAAAGTTCTTTTGCGAACCTAACGCAGAAAAAAGTTAGTGTTCACCGTTCGATACAGCCAATAGCCGATTGAGCTTCCCAGTTTTGCGAAATTTTTTAAATTAAGGACTAAATCTTTTTCATTTGAAAAAGAGGACAGAGGACAAAAAACATAAAAGAAAGAACTTTTTAATCCTGTAATGTTTTTTTCGTTTAAGAGGGCAGATCGTCAAATATGAAGACTATCCTCTTAAAAAGAGGATGTCTGGTCAGTGGCGGATCCAGAACTTGACTTTTTGAAGGGGGGGGGGGCTAAGATTTTTCAAAGTGTTATTCCAGACCAATAAAAAATTTACAATTGCAATATTCAGTTGTGAATGTCAGTGTTTTTTTTTTTTTTTTTTTTTTTTTTTTTTTTTGGGGGGGGGGGAACCGCCACTGTGTCTGGTCCCCTTACCCAAGATTAGCATGATTTTATGTTTTTAAACCAATATATTTTTTTTGTAGCACTGTATATTGTAAGAATTCTATCCACATTTAGACCGAAATTTTACTCGCCATTGGTTATCTGGCGAGCGGGAATTTCATGCCTTGCAATAGATGTTAAATAATTAAGCTGTTTGGGGTATGAAAAATATTTTACACTGAAATTTAAGTATTTGCCTGAATACCAAATATTCGGTATTTGGCAAAAATCACTCTTCAGTGCAACTCTTAATTACTCATCATTTAATTAAAAAAAAAAAAAAAAAAAAAAATCAAGATTTTTTGGCTACTTCAGATTTCTGTTTTGTGAAATGCCGGATAGCAGAACTTTTACTATATACTTTGACATGAGTATTTGATCTGACTTTCAAATTGATATGTCTCAGAAGTTCACAAATATTCCATATTACCCTCTTGTCCTGACTCCTTCAAGTGGCAGTTTAAAGCAGTGGTTTTTAAAGGATGTGCCAGGGCACACTAGTATGCCCTAAAACAATTGTCGCTAACCAGTGGTCTGCAACAAAATTTTTGGAATATAGGAAATGAGCAAGGCCAAAGGCAAGGGGGAGGAGCCCGTGCTCCTCCGAAATAAATGATAAATATCAAATGATAGGTTTGTGTAGTCTCATGTTTATGACAAACGTTGTAGCCTAAACACAGCAATGGTTTAAAAAATACTAATTCACATGGGAATAATTTAATGAAATCTGTTAATTTATTTTGAAAGGGCTTTCCATTATGTTCTTTCTTTTCTATATTTAAGCTCTAGAGCAACGAAAAAACCATTCAATCTTTCTATATTTCGCCGCATAATTTCATCTGCCTTCCTACTATAGCTACAATAGACTGTTCTATGCCATGCATTCAATCTTTTCTTTCCTGGAATCCTACTAGTCTTTCTTCTCACTGTAGTAGTTAGAAATCCTTATCAGTATTGCTTGAGGGGTGCAATTGTAGGTTACAAATTTATAAAAAATAATGGTGGAACTACATTTTCCTCCTTTTTTTTTTTTTTTTTTTCTTAAACTATCTTAATAATTTCTTAACAATACAAGTAATCAAATAAATGTACATTTTCTTTCTCCCGGAAGAAGCCAGACAATACATAGTAGCAGAATTCGAAGTAGACAAAGAATATCAGATTTCACTATTTTAATCGTTATGCTCATTTGTTGCCAGGCGCCAAACTTTTAGCCAATAGGTAACATCGTGTAACATTTTTCCCGATATGCTCATACAGCACTCACTGATACATTTTCGACTCATCAATGTTAGAAAATATCCATAGTATAATATAAACTATACAGTAGAAAAGTATTATTTGAATACAATTGATAACATCCGTTCTTTAAATCACTTTGTTATGGTAAGTAAAAGAAAATCTCAAAGTATTTTGTCATATTTTGGGAAGAATCAGTGTGGAAATGAAGAGGTAAATATTTTTTTTTCTTTTCTTTTCTCTTATTCTTTTTTCTTTGTGTGAGCACAAATGCATCATTATATAACTTCTGTAAAAATTGAACTTTTAAAGAAATTTCTTTTTATACCTTAACTATTTTCTTACAATTTTAATATTCTTAAAAAATATTTCAACGGTAATTTATGTGACTATAAATTTAGTTTTAGTTCATCCTCATATTATGGGAGCTTTGTAAAATTGTCAATCTCGGCTTTTTGTTGTTTTTACACATTTTAAATATTTAGGATATATGAGAAATTGTAAAAATAAAGAAATTGGTTTGATGTCTATCCATTTGTCTATAAAATTTCTTTAAATTAGCTTGTCTAAATTATTTTTATGATTTTTTAATTCTTTAATTTATTTAAATTTGTACATTTTTAATTCAATTATATAGCACATTGTTGTTATTTGCTTAAGTACTTACGTAAATTGCTTTCAAGTTTTTTTTTTTTTTTTTGTTATTATTTATAGATAAATTTTAAAAATATAACTAATGATATATACTTTGTTAAAAAAAAAAAATTATTTAATACTGTCAGGCTACGCCCACTTCGCTGGTCTCTATATTTAAATGAATTTTCAAAAGAATTGGATCATCATATTATAAATAAAAACTTGATAAAAAAAATAATTTATAATAAACATTGAAATTGCTCTAGACCTTGCTTCGAGAACCCGCTGCCTAGGGCAGCTCTTTTTTCCACCCATGCTGCATCGGAGGGTCCAGGTTCCCACTGTCTGCAAAAAGGTCTTTCCCAGGCACTTCAATCTGAGTATTTATCGACGACATGTGGATCTTCCGTTATTTAAGAACTACGATTTTAAAGATGACTGTATCTCAGCATCTATTATATGTTTTTGAACCATGTGTTTTATAGCCCCCGTTATTTACACTGTATTACGATTTGATTCCGACCAGTATAACAAAATAAAGTAAAAAATAGATTATCTTAAAAAAGGAATTAAATACATGAAAAAAAAAAAAATAATTAATCAGTTTAATCCTTTTCCACTATATACTACCATTTTTACCCCAATAAATATTATAAAATTGAAAAAAAAAAAAAAAGGATTTTTATTTTAAAGGAATTAATTTAAAATGAAAATTAAAAAGTTGTTATACTATAAAAATTATACATAAACATAACATTTTTTTTTATATTGCATTACCATTTGATTTTCAATAAATATATTTAATAAAAAAAAAAAAAAAAAAAAAAAAAAAGAATTTCGCCTTTAAATGAATGTATTAAATAAAAATAAATAATGAAATAACCATTGTTAAGATACACAGACGATTACAATCAAAGAATTAAATTTATGAAAAATGAAGCATTAAAGCCAATATTTAAAATCGAAAAAACATTAATTTAAAAAATTCAAATTCGAAAAAATATCGATGAGGTGCACACCTGCAGGGTCCCAGGTACCTATATGCCAAATTTGGAAGCTCTGCGATCAATAGTGTGAGCACCAGAGCGCAGACAGACAGACACACACACATACACTTCTCTTTATTTATATAGATTGTATTAAAAATTCTAATTTGATGGCTGTAATCTTGTGTAATACAATTCAAAATGTCTGTATTTATACATTTTGCAGAAGAGTTCCTTCGAGCAATATCCCTTTAAAAAAAAAATCTGGAGTGACTCCACTCGACTTTCCGAACATTGAGTAATTAACAGTTTTGTAGATAAAGTAAAGTAAGAGGAGTTGTTAAACAAACAAAAGAGAGAAAACCATAATAGAGTGTTTGAGCATTTTTCTCCATCTATTACACGATGTTTTATTTAACGCTACTGAACTTTGAGCCCATAGATCATAATGATAAAAAATTTTTCGTTGTGTCCCTGTAAAAACCTATAAATGCTAGATTCACCAAAATGCTTATAGTTAGTGCAACAGTGATTTATAATACTCATATAAATTTTCAGCTCAATTCAATAAGGCGTTTAGATGCTATCGTACTTTTAAAAATTTAGTCCCATAGGCCATAATGATAAATAATTTTTCTTTGTGTCCCTGTAAAAAAACTGTAAGTGCTAGATTCACCAAAATCTATACAGTTAGTTCAACTGTGATCTATAACATGTGTAAAAATTTTTTGCTCAGATTAATAAGGCGTTTAGACGCTATCACACTTTTAAAAATTTGGCCCCATAGGCATAATGATAAAGAATTTTTCTTTGTGTCCCTGTAAAAAAACTATAAGTGCTAGATTCTCCAAAATCGATACAGATTGAGTATTTGTGACCTATAATATGTGTATAAATTTTTTGCTCAATTGAATAAGGCTTTTAGATGCTATCGCACTTTTAAGATTTTGCTCCCATAGGCCATAATGATAAAGAATTTTTCTTTGTGTCCCTGTAAAAAAACTATAAGTGCTAGATTCACCAAAATCTATAGGGTTCGTACTATGGTGACTTACAATATGCGTACCACCTTTCAGGTTAATCGAACAAAGCGTTTAGACGCTAGCGTGTTCACTCACAGACATACACACATATATACACACATACACATATCATCGTAAAAATAGTGAAAACGGACTCAGGGGACCTCAAAACGTATAGAAACATCAAAATCTCGAATTCGGATTTTTGACATGATTACAATACTTTCCTCACTATAGTGTTCGGAAAGTAATATAAAATATGCAATGTGAAAAACTGAGGCTCTAAATAATGAAATATAGAATCATATAAAAAGAATGTCCTATTTTAAAATTAGAATGCGTTAAATGAGAAAGATATATATACATAAATTTAGTACTAAGTATAATATTAAAAAATATTTTCCTCTTTGACTAAAATTGTAAGGAATAGGCTAAAGTAAGAAGTAAAAGGTAAGTAAAGATAGAAAGTAAAAAGTTTTTTCTTATTTAAATACTAGCAGGCTACGCCTGCTTCGCTGGTCACTATATTTAAATGAATTTTCAAAAGAATTGGATCAGTGTTTATTTTTTACATCACATTATAAATAAAAACTTAATAAAAAAAAAAATATATATATATATACATAAATAAATAAATAAATAAACATTAAAATAACTCTAGACCTTGCTTCGAGTACCTGCTGCCTATGGCAGCTCTTTTTTCCACCCGCACTGCATCAGGGGGGGGGGGGGGGTCCAGGTTCCCATTGCCTGCAAAAATGTCTTTCCCAGGCACTTCAGTCTGGGTATTTATCGACAATATGTGGATCTTCTGTTATTTAAGAACTATGATTTTAAAGATGACTGTATCTCATCATCTATTATATGTTTCTGTTTTTGAACCACGTGTTTTATATCCCCCGTTATTTACACTGTATTACAATTTGATTCCGATCAGTATAACAAAATAAAATAAAAAGTAGATTTTCTTTTAAAAGGAATTAAATACATGAAAAACAAATAAATTTTATTTAACCAGTTTAATACTTTTTCACTATATACATACTACCCCCCCCCCCCCCCACAATAAATATATATATAAAAAAAAAAAGGATTTTTATTTTAAAGGAATTAATTTAAAATGAAAAGTAAAAAGTTGTTATACTATAAAAAATTATACATAAACATAACAATTTATTTATGTTGCATTACCATTTGATTTTCAATAAATATATTTAATTAAAAAAAAAAAGAATTTCGCCTTTAAATGAATGTACAGTGAAACTTGAATAATTCGAACTTGTTTAATTCGAAATTCTGGATAATTCGAATTTTTTAGTCGGTCCCTTGAATTTTGTATTAAAATAATGTTAAAAAATCATGGATAATTTGAATTCTATTTTGGATAATTCGAATTTTGCATACGATTACCTTTAAAATTTTACAGTAAAATTTGTTCCCGAGATTTTTCTCAGCTAAAGTGCATTATGTTTTTTAACAGTCTTTCAAAAAAAAGGATAAAGAAATACAAGAGTATTTCCTACCAACACTGTAAAAAATATGTCCTATTTATCTGCCAGAAATTCTCTATAATTTGAGAAAATACGCTTAATTTACAAAAAAGTTACGTTGTTAGAACATATTTTCGCAAATTGCAGAGAATTTCTGGCAGCATATAGGACATATTTTTTACTGTGTAGTGCATTAGAAGATATGGTCCATATACACGAACTTCGAGGGTTTTTTAAATTGAAAGTCATGTCTAATGTAGAAGATTCTGTTTTTGTATCAATTGAGGGGTTGAAGTCATATGCTATGACACAAAGAGTGTACTTAAAGAAGCAGTAAAAATATCTGACTATTTTAAAAAAGTGTTGCATATTTAAGATTGTAAAAAAATATTGATTTATTGGGAGGGGGTTAATGATGCAGTATTCTTAGATATAAAGTTTATGTTTTAAATCTTTGATCATAGAATTTTATATTTTTAATTTATCTCTTCTTTTTGACAAAATAGTATATGTAATTCGAATTTTTGGATATTTCGAATTTTTCTCTGGTCCCTTCAGCTTCGAATTATCCAAGTTCTACTGTATTAAATAAAAAATAAATAGTGAAATAACCATTGCTAAGATACGCAGACGATTACAATCAAAGAATTAAATTTATGAAAAATGAAGCATTAAAGCCAATATTTAAAATCAAAAAACATTAATTAAAAAAATTCAAATTCGAAAAAATCTCATTCAGGTGCACACCTGCAGGGTCCCAGGTACCTATATGCCAAATTTGGAAGCTCTGCGATCAATAGTGTGAGCACCAGAACGCAGACACACACACACACACACATACACAGACACTTCTCTTTATTTATATAGATAAGAGTTAAATGAATTAATTTAAAAAGAAAAAAATAACATAATTTAAAAAAAAAAAAAAACTTACGAATGATGTTTATATTGAAATGTACTGAATAAAACAGATAATTTGTCATATAACAAATGTAAATACCTTAAAATTTTACTTCGTACATGGCAGAAGAGCTCTTTTCGGAAGGGGGGGGGGCCCTCCTTCATCAGTGCCGACTGCACTTCGTGGCTGGCAGTCTTGCGTTTGATGTTCTTCTCCTTTAAGTAGGTGACACCATATCTCTCCTATCAGCCGACTCGTGGTCATTGATTGCGTCATTTTGTTGCGCGATTTCAATGCTCTCACGGATATATGCGTAGGTTGGTTTAGCTATTTTCGATACACCAACATAACCCAACCTACGCATATATTTGTGAGAGCATTGAAATCGCGCAACAAAATGACGCAATCAATGACCACGAGTCGGCTGAGATAGGAGAGACATAGCGTCACCTACTTAAAGGAGAAGAACATCAAACGCAAGACCGCCAGCCACGAAGTGCAGTTGGCACCGATGAAGGAGGGCCCCCCCCCCCTTCCAAAAAGAGCTCTTCTGCCATGTACGAAGTAAAATTTTAAGGTATTTACATTTGTTATATGTTTATTAACTTCGTTAAAGTTATAAAGATAATTTTACATTTTTTTTTATTATGTTTGTATGAGTATGTCTTTATCATCTTATGTATTACAAATTCGAGAATAGGGTAATTTTTTTCGATGACCTTTTGTTATAAAAGTAATGGGTTGGAGTGGAGTCCCCCCCCCCCCCTTTGTAAAAAGTCGTACCTACTGCCTTGGAAATGAGAATGAATACAGGAAAAATAAAATGCCTATGAAATATTAAACATCACTATAATCTGAATGATGTGAGCAAGTACTGATGAAATACTAATGAGAATTTATACAATATGGTTAAAAAAAGGAAGTAAGACAAGCTTAACTGAGGGAAAAGTTTTGTTAAAAATAAATGAATTTTAATAAAGATTAAATTTGTAATTACAAATTGTATGGTGACAGAAACTAAATAACAAGGGCTGAAAACCTACAAATTCATACCAATTCACAAATGCAAAATCATCTCTTTGAATAAAAATTGTATCTGTATATGCTCATCATTGGCAGCTTTGTGGATGAATGGAAGCTGTTAATGCACAGCACTCTAACACTATGTAATCATTTCTGCCCATATTTTCAAATGTGAAGTTGTCTTAATTGTGAGTGTCTCCTGTCATTGAGCTCAGCCGACCAGGAGAGTTGAAGGTATATCAAGGCAGCTGTTTAGCTATCATTTCTGTCTTTTTTGCTCATTTTCTAAGGTTACTTTTTTATAATCATCTTAGATTAGTGTTCCTCGTTGAGTCTGAGCCAGCTTATTTGGAAAAATCACTTTAAAAATACTTCCTGCTGTTTAGAAAACAGTTAAAATTGCTGCTTACTCTTTCAATGAAAGAATCTCAATTCTATTATTTCTTTTACGGGGTATGGATATAAAATTTGGCTGAAATAGTCATGAGTATGCACATAAACAAGATGAACATTGCATACTCATAAATGATAAAAGAGCTGAAGCTGGGACTCAAGAGGCAAGTATTTGCTTCAGGCAAGAGCAAAAGGGTGCCCTTGACATTATAACTGCAGTAAGACTTTTGTTTTACGATCAAATCAATGATTTCATTAAATGAAAAAAAAAAAAAAAAAAAAAAATTCTGTTTAAAACTTTTTTTTCTTAAAACTCTTATTTTTAAAGTACATGAATAGGATTTCTCAAATAATGCACCAATCTTATTGAAATTTCACATAGCTTTTCTAGATAGATTTGACTAGTGATTGAATAAAGATCCCCCCCCCCTTTTTTTTTGATTACAACTTAATTTTACAAAGCAATAAAAATTGTAAATTTTATGAAAATTTTACTTATTTTTCTTAAGAAAGTAATTTAAATAATAACTTTGTGTAAGGAATTAATATATATATATCCTCCTTAATTCAAATCCTTTTTGGAGGATATTCTTACTTAGCAGTAAGAAATATTTTCATTGTCTGATAGTAGTTTTATCTGATGGTACAGTGTTTCCATTTGTTTACTTTTTATACAACAAGTTTTTAAATATAATTTATTACTATTTAATAATAATAATAATAAATTCCTCTTATATTTAAAAAACGTTCAATTTTTTGTGCAACTTAAAAAATTTTAATATTCATCTAAAACTGTTCTCCTTTTCTTTATAGTTTTTCATTGACTCTTGTAGATTCATTAGATACTTTAATAGTAAGTGAAATTTCTGTATTTCTTGCTAATTTTTTGAAATTTTTATTAAATTAATTCTTAATTCTAATTAATAATAATAATAATAAAAACTTTCTTATAGGTGTTGGGAGATTTTGACGAATTTGAGCGTGCTGTAAAAAGAGTTATTAATGATGTATCTTTTAACACTGATGTTGTTGTATCTGTATTTGAAACTAACATCCGAATGTTAGGGTATGTTATTAATTTTATGCATCATGTAAAATACATTGCAATATCTTTGTTTATTTAATGTATTCAAAATAATTATCTTAAATTATTGTTATATACTGTTATGTAAATACTGATTTACATGATGATTATTTATTAATTATTCATTATCACATATGTACACAGTAGAACCCCTCTCGTCTGCCCTCGGCTGGACCACTGCTCCGGATAGTCCGAACTTGTCCCGACTCATCGGTGACTCACCACCGTTATGCCACTATTGTTTACTTGCTGTTATCGTTTATCTACTTTAGTGCTCCGTCATATCATTTTTGTCGTTGTGCATACTTTTTTACTGTACTGGGCAGTTTTTAGTGCTGTTCATTAGTTTTACAATAACAGTGTTTGTTTTACATTGTGTGTGTCTTTTCACCATGTTAGGAGTGAAACGTAAA
The DNA here is from genome assembly GCA_963930645.1 of Salticus scenicus. Lineage (NCBI taxonomy): Eukaryota > Metazoa > Arthropoda > Arachnida > Araneae > Salticidae > Salticus > Salticus scenicus. The sequence continues at coordinate 311,066,360 of OZ005648.1, forward strand.
CATGCTACTCTTTCTTTAAATGAAAAATTAGCAGTCCTACAAAGACTGAACAAAGGAGAATCATTCTAAAAAATTGCCATGGAACTCAGTGTCGGCGTTACAACAATAAAAGATTGGAAAAGAAATCAGAAATGACAGTACATAAATACATACACATAGTGGCGGCAATCAGGAAAATCATGGAAAAATCAGGGTACTTTATCTATCTGGAAATATCTGGGAAAAGTCAGGGAATTTTGTAAAAAATCCCAAAATCATAGAAATTTTTATTTTTACCCAGCAAGCGTCACTGAAAGGTTGCCAAACAAGTGTTATCTTAACCATGATTGCACAGGATTGGCTGCTTTCTAGATGAATCTCGCCAAGTTAACATAAAAAAAAATATATATTTTTAGTGCAACAACTTGAGGAATAATTTTATGTCTTGATGCTAATATGTTGTGCAGTTAAAATGAGTCATATTTTTATAATTTTGTTAATGTCTCCAAAATTTTGAATTTTATTTTCCTTTTTGTAAGTGAACGAAAATAAAATAAAAGATTAAGATATTTATGCCCATCAGTATAGAATTTTGAATTGCAATAATTTAGCGAGCATTAGTGATGGGCAATATTGACATTGCTTAAATCGATATATCGTTCATCTAAAATACCGATATAAGGATAAATCGATTTAATGTAGTGTTGCCAAATGTAGGGATTTGTCTCTACGCGTAAGGACTTTTAGCAGTTTCCTTTAGGATGTAGAGACTGATTATAGTTGGGTTTAACTTTGCTCTAGTACTGCGCTATGTGTAATTGGCGACGGTCTAGGAGGCACTTCTAGGAAGGGTCTGGAGACATGCCATCACAATTTTGATATTCCACGGAGGACATGTCTTCCTCACTTTGGTGACCCCCAGAAATATAATTTGGATGGGAACATGGAGGACATTGCGGCCACGACGAATTTTATGTGCACTAGCAACTACACTCATGTCCATAAATTAAGGATAATGCTAGCTGGGGCAAATAAAGGTTCAGAAACAAAACAAACATGACTTATTCAAAAAGCCCATATATTAAACAAAAAGATCAAGAACAAAAAAAGGTGGTTTATGTAGGATATTACTTCTAAAAACTACGATTTTTGCTCCCTGAAGCAATTACAAAAAATATCTCCCTTACAAAAACTTAACATTACATGGTTGGTATGATGGTTAATACATTGTATGTCTCTCAGATGATGAAATACAGTCCTTACAACCTCTAGAAATGCTCAGTATTAAATAATTGATCTTATCTTGGGGAAGATTACTGCACTCAGTAAGCAATGTTCTCCGAAGTTCCAGTACATATGTAGGAGGTGGTTGACGGGCTGCAACTCGTCGGAAAAGCATGTCCTACACATGCTCTATCGGATTCTAGTCAGGTGAAAATGCTGGCCATTCCATGCGAGTTATAGCTTCAGATTGTAGGCATCCGTGTACAATGTTTACACGGTGTGGACGTGCATTGTCACCCATAAACACAAATTCTGGGCTCATGGCACCCCTAAACAAACGTACATGTTGTTCCTGAATGATGTCCCGATAAATATGGCCTGTCATGCTTCCGATTTGAAATGCAGATATGTTCTGGTGTCCAATATGATACCCCCCCCCCCCCCCAAACGAGCACTCCTGCCCCACAGTAACGGTGTCGTTCAGTGATGTTGTGGTGGTAACGGGTACCAGACGTTCAACACATAAATGTCTGGCGTGAATCACATTAAAATCTAAACCTGGACTCGTCGGAAAACATCACACAAGCCCATTGTGCTGCTGTCGACATGCATGTTGTCTACTCTAAGTTAACCACTGGCAACAGTGCATTGCTGCAAGCGAAACACATCTAACAGGCCTGCCAGCATATAGACCAATATCTTCCAAACGTCTATACACGGTTTGCCTTGAAACTGTGGTACCCTTGGCTGCAGACAGCTGACGAGATAGGTCTGTTGCTGTGCTTTATCTGTTCATTTTGCTAATTACTGTCAAATACCGGTCGTCATTCGGCATTGTAACTCGGTGTCGACCAGTACTGTAACGTCAACTGGCATTTCCATCATTTTGGAATCGATGCCAAAGCCTAGAGATGCCACTTTGGGCGATTCCAAGTCCCCCGGTACTTCTATCTGAGTACGCCCACATTCTAGTCGGCCGATAATTCTACCACGTAAAAAATTATCTGCATGCATCCTCTGTGTCATAGCTATTCGGTTGTGGCACTGAGCAGCATACAGAACACTTGTGAACAATTTTACTTCTTTGCTCCCATTCCTCATCTACCCCCTTTTTACACTTTCGTCACTGTAACATCATATCGGCGTCATCTGATGGTTTCCGATAATTTCCATATTGTTCTTAAAGATGTGTGTGGTATTTCTACAGGTGAAATTTTTACATTAATGTTCGATTTCCATGTGATTCTGCATTATCCTTAATTTATGGACATGAGTGTATTAATGTACACGGTCTTTAGCCGATTATTTCAGCTTAATTCCAGCATTTAATATCGGTTTAGCCAATCAGATGAATGTGTTTTTTGATATTTCTGCATCGATATTTCCCAGAAAATAAAATATTTAAATCGGATAAACGATACTGGCATTAAATCGATATTTTTTTTACATCGATATAAAGCCCAGTTCTAGCGAGCATGTTACACAGGAGTGTCATATACACAAAATTGTGGAATGTATATAATATCAGGGAAATTTAGGGAACTTTTTTTTCTGTTTTCTGTAGCCACCCTTGATACAGCATTGCTGTTTTTCAATAATAATAAACAGCTTTTGTGCAGTTTACTGCAATGTTTTTACTATAAAGAACAGTAACAGTCATTTTTGAGTTAAGAGATTGTTTAATTTGCTGTAAATCCGTATTTTTCTGTATTTTCTTATAATCCGACCTATTTGCATTCTGACAATACCCTCAATCCCAAAGGTGACAGATTAGAAGAGTTCTACTGTAACATTTTATGCTCTAATTTCATTTACTTTTCCATTTTTTCTTAACTCCTTCCCTTTGTATTAAATAATTAATCGGACTTTGCCCTCCTAGCAGTCAATATTTCCAAATGAATCTATTTTTAGGTTCGGTGTTTGTGTATTATCTCATTAAGCCACATTTACCAAATCAGAAACAGTAGCCAAATGTCATGGATAAATAGCCAGTAATGAAAACACGATAATTTGAAACTTGACTGTTTTTTTCTTTTTTCTCTTTTTTAATCAAAATAATGAAATTTGAGTAATGCAATATAATTTAAATTTATTTACCGTAAAATTCCGATAGTAACCCCTCCTTTTTTCAAGGGGAAATCTGTCAAAACTGGGGGAGGGGTTATAATCGGAAGTTTCCGGAAAAGTACGACGACTTCGGAAGGTGGAGGGGTTATAATTGGAAGTTTCACAATCTTTTTTTTTACAGTATAAGTTTATTAATTTTATGATATATATTAATAGTTACTAAATTGTATTAACAATATAATAATACTGATTATTATTTATTAAATTTTATTAATAATAAACAATTTTTATTAATCAGTTTAAATTTTTATTTTAACAACAAAAAGAAAACGTATTCGGAATAACAGAAACGAACACGTGATAAACAACTAATTGCGATCGCGAACCAGTCTAGAGGATTCGCTAGCAGTTAAAATAACAGTTAATTGCACTGCTATTAACTGATATGAAAGAACAAAACAGGGTGAACAACAACTATTAAAGTTAAATATGCAAGTACTATTACGGAGTTATTACGCTATTTAATGATTTAAAATAAAAAAGAGAGTTGTGATTGCAAAAACAGAGTTGCATAAGCAAGATTGCGAAAGCCACGGCCGCTTGCGGATAGCAGTTAACGCTTTGGAGTTTAAAGAATGTAAACAACGCCGCATTTTTTTATTTAGAGTTATTTTACTTTTAAAAGATGAGTAAAAATAACACTTGGATACGTTTGCATGCAAATTAAAGTTTCTAAATAAACATATAAGACTTCAGAAGTAAAAAAAAAAGTATGTTTGCAACGCTCATGGAAAAAACGAAAGAATGGTGAACTTAGCTGCCAAAGATAAGGGAGGAGGGGTTATAAACGGAATTTTCAGAAAAAGAAAAGTACGTCAAATTTCAGAGGGGGGGGGGGGGTTATAATCGGAAGGGGGGTTACTATCGGAATTTTACGGTATGAGAATAGACTTAAGTGCAAATTCATCAAAATTATTGCTAGTTTATTTGTCAAAGGAATAATACATAAATACCACAAATATGTTATTTTATTTATTTATTTTTTTTCCATGCTAGTTTAAATCGTTTAATATTGAGTTACATGACTTTTTTACTTTTCGAATATACATCTGTAAGGAAATTATTGTAAACATGACAAAAATTCAGTTTTGTGACTTTGATGTTTGCATGTGTTTTGAGGTCCCCTGAGTTCATTTTTGCTATTTTTATGATTATGTATGCATCTATATATTTATGTGAGTGAACACAATAAGGCTTAAATACTATGATCGATTGAGGTGAAAGTTTGTGCGTATGTTATAGGTCACCGCAGCACAAACTCTATTAATATTGGTGAATCTAGCGCTTACAATTTTTTTACAGGGACATAAAGAAAAACTTTTATCATTATGGCTTATGGACCCAAATTATTTAAAGTGTGATATTGTCCAAATGCTTTATCTGATTGACCTGAAAATTTGTTAGGTCATTGTCGCATGAATTCTATAGATTTTGGTGAATATTGCAGGAACACAATGGAACTTTTTTTTATCATTATGATCTATGGTCTCAAATTATTTAAAGAGCAATAGTGTTAAATTAAAGAGCATACTATATGGAGAAAAATACTCAAACATCCTATTACAATTTTCTCTTTCTCTCTCTTTTTCTTTAACGATGTCTCTTACTTTATATAACCATTTTTCTTAGTACGCTAGAGTCCTGAAACCCGACAAGTGAATTTTGAATCAACCCGAAACTTGACCCGAACCCACACTAAAGAATTTTTGGCAACCCGCACCTGATTTCTTTATACCCAAAACCCGATTTCTTTTACCCGAACCCGACCCATGGACCATTTGGCCCCATAGGCCATAATGATAAAGAATTTTTCCTGGTGTTCCTGTAAAAAACTATAAGTGCTAGATTCACCAAAATCAATAGGGTTCGTACTATGGTGACTTACAATATATGTACCAACTTTCAGCTTATTTGAACAAAGTGTTTAGACGCTAGCGTGTTCACTCACAGACATACATATATCATCGTAAAAATAGTGAAAACAGACTCAGGGGACCTCGAAACGTATAGAAACATCAAAATCGCAAATTTGGATTTTTGACATGATTACAATACTTTCCTCACTATAGTGTTCGGAAAGTAAAAAATGTAGTCGACCCGACCCAAACCTAGCCTGTGGGTCATGTCGGGGTAAAATTGGGTTACCCAACCCGATGCAGGACTCTTCAGTACGTTGTTGAGTTGTGATGTCATATTTCCTGTTAACTTATTATTTTTCCCAAATTATTTAATTTTTTAAAAACATGGATAATATTTTCAATGCATTATTCTAGTGTAGCTATGACATCATTTTCGGTAATGACCCCCCCCCCCTTCCCATGAAATCTAGGATTTTATTTTTAAGAAGATTAACAATCTTTGTATAGATTATAGACTTCTGAAATGTGGAGAATTAATGAATTGTCAATGTCTAGTCACTTGGTGCTCCAGAAAGTGTGCATTAATTATTTTCTGTTTGTATTAGAAGCTTGGATAGTTTTCTTGCTGAAAACATTTTTTTTAAACAAATAGAGTAGACAAGAATAATCAATTCCTATCTGCTCTATTTTTCTTATTTTAGGTAAAATTAATCTTTCATGCATGTTTTTTTTTTTTTTTTTTTAAGTGTAATTAAATTGAAATACATTAGTCAATTAATCCATTAGTCAATTATTATAAAAAATATAAGAAAGCACCACAGGGCTGGTGTTTAAAAGTAATAAGTACAAAATTATCTATATTTTAATTATATAAGAAGCTGAACTAAACATATTTCTATAATGTGTATAATGTGCGTAAAATCTGTGTGTTGTGTACACAAGTACATAAAATAATTTTTGCATATTTTTGGCTTTGATGTATAATTGCTGAAACTATGCTTCTGTTTATGCTTCATTATGGATGATTAAAACTTTTTTATTATAGTGCATATAAAATTCTCGAAAAGTTAACTTCTAGATTCACCACTGCCGTACGGACCCTTTATAATAACTATTTACTAATAAATTTAATCTAAAAGGTCTACTTGGAAATTCGTACAAAAAATCTTTTGGTATTCGCTCGTACCGTCTTCAGTCATAATTCTAGGTGTTTGCTGTTCAGTACTTCTGATTTAGAAGAAAAGGAAGGAGTAGCAGATGTTTCTAATTAAGACTAAAGGTCTATCTTTCAATTAATTTTATTAAGCAGTTTCACATACAGTGGAAACGTTTAATCTTTAAGTTTTAAGGGCTTCAATAAAATAACTCGACCAGTGTTCAACTGTTATAACACATCAAATACACAAGTTTCAACAACAAAAACAAATTTTATTCAATGAAACACAAAAAAAATATATATTAATAAATAAAGTATATTCAACAGATTTTCAAAGTATAACATATTTAAAGTTACCTCATTTCACAAGTGATTTCTCATTGCACAATATGTAGCAGGCTAAATTTCACTATGACAAAATCATGACACATCATCATCTTCAAAAGAACACATGTATTTCACAGATGAAGAAAAAAATACGCCGCGGTCGCCTCGTTGACCAGCGGGAGACGAAGCATGATTATATCATTTAAAACTGAAGATCACTACCACACTGATTATTTTACTGAAGGTTGAAGATCACAATTTACATATCATTAATTCCATAATCTGATAAAAATCACTTATAATTTAATTTAATTCACTATTGGATGCTAGCAACTTTATAACTTGATTAAGTAGAAAAATTTCACAAACGTAACAAGCGCGATTTAAAAAAACCGCTAAACAATGTCAACATCGATCAAACTATCAAATTTAACAACCTCATTTCAAAAAAAACATCGATTATCAATTTTTATTTTTTTAGTTTTCGCGAATAACGAAAAACTTCAAACTTTATCCCTTTTCACAGGGTACAAACTTAACAACAAACTTAAACGGTTAACATTTGTAAAAAATTAACAATAACAATGGCAGCCATCATTTCTTTAAAAGCAATAGCCAAAAAAACATAACTAGCTCAGCTGTACCAGCATCAGTACTTAGCCATCAACAGCTTAGAGCTGCTCAATTATTTACAAACAGCCACTTCATTTTTAATTGAAGACTAGCTGCCCATTACTGACAACTGCCGATAACTGCCCTTTAACACTCGCATCGCGATCTATTTATACTGACTGCCAAGTCAAAAATCTACATATAAATAATGCATCACTATTGCCACACAACGGTTATAGCCAAAAATACAATTTACTATAAACATTTCAATAACAGTGGCAACAGTAAAAATTAAGAAAATTAAGCAGAGCAAGTTTGGCAACGACAACAATGTAAACAAGACATCGTTAGTAATGGCGCGATGCAAGTAAAAGATGGCTGACCGAGTTTAAATAGAGAAAACTTTTAAATTCAACTTAAAGGTAAGTTAACAACTATATATATATAAAATATAAGCATTTATGTTCATAGAATTAATAATTTTTTATGTGCGAGGACAATTGATAGATATCAGTTTCCTCATGTTGATGTCCGTTGACGGTTTTTTTCTTGTTGCAACTGCGCACATTCTGTATTATTTCAGCTGCTTTGTGAGTCACAGCATAACAGTAATTTTTGTAATTTGCTAATTTTTTTTATGTTATGAAAATCTATTTTAATGCTATTGTCTTCAAAAATTCTGGTTAGAGCAGTGGTGGTTTTATTAAATTTTATATCGTTTTTGCGTTCTTTGATTCTGGTTTTATTTTTATTTTTGTCATTCCTTTATAAAAACCTTTTTTATTATCGTCTGTTTCGTATTTTATCTTGTAAATTCCCGCTGTTTCTAATTGGTTTGTCTTTATTGCTGCGAATTATTACAAAGATGTTTAGGTTGGGTTTCATGGGTGTGTTTATATTCATTTTAGAAGCTTCATTTTTAATTTTAATAGCAGTACCTTTATTATATGGGATCGTGGTTGTAAATTTTAGTTTCATTTTTTTGGGTATTATCTATATGATTAAATTTTTTAATACGTTTTTTTGTATAAGCGATAAATATTTTTTCTAATTTTTTTTTGAGTAAAAGTTCATTTGAGCAAACTAAAATAGCAAGATTAATATAGGTTTGAATTGTATTTATTTTATATTTATACGGTGTTTTACATTTACTTTTCAAAGGGTATAGTTGATTTCTCAAAAAAAGTGGGTCCCAGGAACTCACTATGTTTTAAAAATCTGATCCTTTTTGAAAATTATGGGTCCCCTAAAATATGTTTTTGGTAGCATAAATGAATTTTCAGTATAGGTATCCATAATAAATAGGGATGCACCGAATAGCAGTTTTGGCCGAATACCAAATGCCAAATATTCAGCCAACTGAATACTAGCTATTCGGCTGAATGCCGAATATCTTTTAAACCGAATAGTAACTATCCTGCAGAATACCGAATATTCGGCTGGCTAATTTACTCTCATATTCTATTCAGGTGTCAATTACCTAATTTTCTGCGATCTTTTTCAGTAATACCATTTACATTTAGTAATATTTTATTAATTACTAGCAGGCTACGCCCGCTTCGCTGGTCACTATTTTTAGAGGAATCACAATAATTAATGAATTCTCAAAATTGCATTAATTTTTTATCATGTTGTTAAAAAGAGAAAAAAAAAATTCTGATCGGGAAAAATGTCGCACCGGGTCCCCACTGCCTTCGTCAGCGTAGACCCATGCGCTGTGCGCGCGTCCCTTCACCATCCTTATGACTTCTCAAAATTCCATGTTATTACTCATAAACTTTCATTCTCAAGAAAAGGAATTTAAAAAATATATCATTTAGCATCGTGTAAAAACTCACACCGGGACCCCACTGCCTTAGGCGGCACAGATCCATGCACGCACACGTAAATTCCTTCTCAACTCAAACTTTTATTATTAAGAAAATAAAATAAAAAAAAGAAAATTATCATCGGGTAAAAACTCGCACCGGATCCCAAACGCATGCACGCTGAGTGTGCACATGTTAAGATAACGTGCGGTATGCGCGCATATTCTGAAATCAATCCTTTATTCTAAAGAAAAGAAAATTTAAAAAATCATTTCTCATCAGGTAAAAAGTCGCACTGGGTCCCCACTGCCTTCGGCAGCGCAGTCTCGTGCTCGCTGTGTGCGCCTATTCCTTCCCCACTCTTCTAGCCCCTCCTAATTAACCTACATATACCAATTTTGAACGGTCTAACTCAATTAGCTGAGATGGAAAAGAAAACCTAATCAGGACACCTTAAAATCGTAAATCAGGTGAAATCTCGAATTCCACTTTCGATAATATAAAAGAACTTTAAAATATCTTTCGAATGATGTATTAGAAATAATTTAATGATAATTAGAATTTGAAATATTGAAATTTAAAAATATTACAGCGCCATCTGGCAGTAGAAATTTCTGTACTCTATTGTTCCATTCCAGATCAACAAAGCTTTCAAATGGTGTATTACTGAAATTATCTGAATTAGTAGCTGAGATACAAAAAAAAACCTAATCAGGAGACCTCAAAACATGTAAATGGTGTGAAATCTCGAATTCCACTTTCGATAATATAAAAGTACTTTAAAATATCTTTCGAATGATGTATTAAAAATAATTTAATCATGATTCGAATTTGAAATATTGAAATTTTAAAAAATTACAGCGCCATCTGGCGGTAGAAATTTCTGTAATCTACTGTTCAATTCTAAATCAACAAAGCTTTCAAATAATGTATTACTAAAAAAATTATTTTAATTAGTAGCTGAGATGCAAACGAAAACCTAATCAGGAGACCTTAAAACGTGTAAATCACGTGAAATCTCGAATTCCACTACTTACGGTAGTCTGTTAATGGAAGTTGACAGAAATTTGTGGCATCTACTCTTGAAATTCAATTGAAATAAGTTTCAAAATGACATATTACTTATTAAATTATGCTAATTAGAAGCTGAGATACAAAAATGATATAAACACTATTATAAAACGATTTATGTCTGACTTTTTCGTGGTTTTCTCCGTAACTTGCGTAATTCCGGGCTAAATACTGTTAAAAATCCATAGTATGAAATGGGAAAGGAGTATCAGAATTCGAAACTCTGCAAAATATAAAAGAAAAAAGGCGTTCTGGGTTTTTCGTTGTTTTCTCCGAAACAACCATTCCTTTTCTACGTTTTTGCCCCTTCCATCCCTTCTGATAATTTTACACTTGAAAATATCCAATATCGATTTATCTTTCCTTAAAACGTAATAATAACAATTTCAAACGCTGTTTTTTTTTTTTGTTTTTTTTTTTCCCTTTTCCCCCCTCTTTTCCCCCTCAAGCCCTTCCTAATAATTCTACACTTTCAAAAATATTCAGAATTGAATTATCGGGCGTTAAAACCAAATATTACGAAATTTCAACGGCATATCTCAATTAAAAAAAAATATAATACAAAATTTAATCTAATTTTTTTTGTTTATCCAGATATTTTCATGAAAATTGAACAGTAGCTTTATAATATGCTGTCTAGGCCGAATATTAATTAAAATGTAAAGTGAATGAAAATTTGAAAAAAATTGAAAATTGCAAATTTTCTCCCCACTACAAAACACGTGACATCTTGATCAGTTACACTCATTTCCCTTTTCATCTCAGACAGTAGTCTGGCGTTTGAAATGATGTTGCCACAAAAAATTTATACTTTAAAAAAATCTAATTATTGTACCGATAAGCCACTTGCACACTTAGATTCAGAAAAAATGCCCCTTTCATTTGGTATCGAAATTGTAATGATCGGACAAATATTTCTAATTTATTTTCCACTTTTTCTGCTTTTAACTCCGTTAAAATATCTATTTTTATGCAATCGTGGTGAATTCTCAATCATTGAGATCTCTTTCTGATTAGGCATGATTCTACATTTTAATTAATATCTCCACCTCGGAAAGGCACCAGAGCATCCTTATGTCAATTCTTGCATTTCTGCATTCAATAGGGGCTGAACGTATAAAAGAGCAGACAGACAGACAGACAAACCTTTCCATTTATTATTATAGATGAAAAAATATTACAAAAAACTACTATTCTGAAACAGTGGTTTATATAAATGTAGAAAAATATTAGGAAATATTACTATACATAAGTAGTGGTGTAATGTTGAATTCACAGTCAGAAAATTATTAACTGTTAGGCTTTTTAATAAACACGTAATTTTTTAAAAATAACAATATCTTGTCGCACTCACTCAAGAAAAAAAAAAGGAACTCAAAAATACAGTATCTGAGAAAAATCAATTTAAAAGAAAAACGTATTGGTTAACCTAATATTAAAATTGATGCAAATGCCTCTCACTTTCATGTGGATGAATTGTGGGATAGACATGTAGTGCTTTTTGTGCATGTGTAGGCACTTCATATGCATTTTTCAATGACAGCTCAAAATTGTTATTTTATGACTTGTGTCATTCTTGCCAGATTTGGAAGTGATCTTTTTTTGATCTCTTGAAGGAAACATCATGTGAATTATTTACGCTCTTTCTTAACTCAACTTTAGAAACATACATCGTTATTTTGTTATTGATAAAAACAACTTTTGTTAGATATTATTGTTATGATTAATGTAACTAATAATTTTCTTTAATGTTACTTAAAACTAGATAAAACAATTGTTTTCATTTAAATATAATCTATTTCTTGTTTATTCTGAAAAATTTTAATTTAATGATAATTAAATAGCAAAATTTTTTCAAATGATTAAAAATTTTTAAAAATTGAATTTTTATACGTTCAACTAGCTGAATAGTTGCCAAATAATTTTAGATTCGACCAAGCCAAATATTCGGTAGTATGGCCAAACACGGAATAGATACCGAATATTATCCCTAATAATAAAGAATGCACCAAGGACTCATTGTTTATAAGTAATAAGTAAAAATTTTTGAATAAACACCATAAAAATAAAATGAAGTTTAGGGTGTTTATTCAAAGATTTTTATTTATTTCAGGTATAAATAACAAAAATAAATATACGATTGAATAACATAATGCAACTGAATATATAATCAAATTTTAAAGTGTGTCAAAAACAAACATTAAAATAATAAATTAAAATTTTGCAGTAAATATGAGACTGCAATAAAAATGTAGATATTTCTAGAAACATCAGCTGAAAAAATAATATCTTCAGTCAGTGTCAAGTTTTTGTAGCACTTTTTTTTCAAATATTGATCAGTAAAAATGTGCAATTTAACATAATATTATGCGAAAACTGAACAAATGTGTTAATTAAAGTTGCTATTCTTCATGTGATACATTTAAATAATATTGTAAGGGAAATAAGCAAATTCACCCCTAATTTTTTGATTAAATTATCTGAAGAAAGGAATTTTTTAAATTGAAAATCTGAAATTGTAAAATTACAGGCATGAGAATTTTCCGCGGATCCGCGATTTTCCGCTTTTTTGTGATTTTCATTAATTTTGCGATTTTTTATTTTGTTAAAATCAAACTCCAATAACAATCAGTCTTCAAGCGCTCCACGAAAAACTTTAGATTCTCAATCTTTTTCCATCCACAGTATAAATGTCAATATTCATTTTAAACGTGCTTTATCATATTCTATAACATATAAAAGAACAGAATTATTCAATATTTCTCACTCATGTAATTTTTTTTGTCCCCCCCCCCCTTTTCATCTCTAACCATCACCAATCAAACATTCTGCGGGAAGCCTTTCATTTTTGAATATTTATCCATCCACAACAAAAATGTCTATTAATTTTAAACTTGCTTTATGATATTCTAGAACCCATAAAGAAGAAGAATTGTGTTTAATATTTCTCACTCATGAACTACTTTTTAACCCATCCCCCCCCTTTCCCATTTTCCACCACCAGTCAATGTTATTAAATGTTCATTACTAGCAAATGATTTTTTTTTTTTTTTTTTTTTTTAACACATGCTCTATTGTGCTGATGTGTTATTCTTTTAGTTTAATTTGTCACTTTTAAAATATTTTGTATAGTTTTTTCCTGTGAGCATTATTTTTTCATTTGAAATAAATTTTTATGAACACATTTGCATAGTTTTCCCCGCACGCGTTATTTTTCATTTGAAATTAATTTTATGAACACGCGTGTCTCCTCTTTTTTTAATTTTCTGCACTCTCATGCCTGAAATTATCAGATGGATTATATAGAGAAAAGGAACATTTTTCATAAATTTTATTAGTTAATTAAACATACTACTTAAAAAGAAAAAATAGTCCTTAGAAATATTGATAACATAATAATTAGTATTTAACTAGGAAAAAATTGTTTTCAAAATTTAGGGCTAAAACTAAAATAGAAAATTAAATCTTAATAAAATCTGAAATTTAGATCTACCCCCCAGTAGCACATTAACGTTGTTGTAACTACTTTTTCACTGTTCAGACTTATTTGCAACGCTATGTGCTACCTGGGACGGTAAAAAAATAAATAAAGCTAAGAGTGCTATTTCTGCTTAACTTGATTGTCATTTTCGCTCTCATACCTAATGTAGGCTTAACTCATTAAGCAATATCGCAGATTTACAGCTGGGTGCATTGAAGCAGAAAATAAATATAAGTAAGTCTGCTCATACATTTAAAGAAATTTATTAAGGAAAATTGAGCAGAAAATAGCGCTTCCCTTGGGACACATATTTCAAATATTGGGTCTTTTATGCACTATAGCGTGTCAACGGCACTCCTGCTGTTAATTATTTCATCGCCATTGTTTGGTTTTTGGTAAACCGTAATTTCAAATGATTCATTATGTTCATTTCTTATTATAGTAGCATCTAGATAATTAATTAGTGGTTATTATTTTCAATTTCATGCGTGAACTGTATATTTCCGTTTATTTTATTTATTACAGCAAAAACATCATCGACATATCTGGAACCAAAAAACTATTTCATTTTTAAAATTTTCAAAAATTGTTTGTTCGATTAATATAAGTTTAAGTTCGGCGATTGTACCCGAGAAAGGAAAAGATTTACTATATCAAAACTTGCAATGATTTCGTCCTGGTTTATTTTAATGTTTTGAGAAATTAAATAAAATAGACAGAAATGTACAGTTCTTGCATGAAATTGAAAATAACCACCAATTGAACTGTCTAGATGTTACTATAATAAGAAATGAACATAATGAATCATTTGAAACTACAGTTTACTGAAAACCAAACAGTTGCAATGAAATAATTACCGTATATTTCCGTGTATAAGCCGAGAATTTTTGAAAATTTTTCGGAAGCTGAATTATACTGGTCGGCTTATATACGGATCTACATTTCTAGCAAAAAACGTACTTTAGAAACAATGATTGAATACATATATTTTAAGCTTAAAAAGTATATATAAAGTAAAATAGTGATATTAAACCTTATTTTAAAATAATTATCACATATAAAACTCTTAAATTAGCAATTTTAAATTTATTTTACAAAACGCTCGATGTAGTCACGTGTGTTTACATTTCTTTTTGACCTCCGGTAACTGAAGTCATCGGCAGAGTGCACGAACGGAGTAAATTCTCTGTCTGATTCAGAAATAGTATAAGAGAAACTTTAAAAAACAGGACTCCCAATCATATTTTTAATTTATACAATTAAATTTAAATCATCTCTTTTTAAAATGTTTCTAGGCATACACTAGCAAAAGCGGCAAAGCTTCGTTTTTTTTTTTTGTTGTTGTTATAGAAGTATTTTTTATTTATTTATTTATTTTTTTTTTGAAGATTGCCTTGCAGCCCTGATAAAAATACTGAAAAGTAGAAATATACAAAATAATTTAGATACGTCATTAAAAAAAATCGATGCAATCGGTCTTTAAACGGCTTATTTATGTAAACATCCAGCGGCGGCATTGCATCATCCACGTTAGGGTTAGGTCTCCGGCGCCGGCCCGGTATTACGGTAACCATCGTTTACAGCTGCCGGGGCCGGGACTTGCGTTCGCGTCTGTGTTTGCCTCCATTCTGATAGGGTTGCCAGAGTTAAAACTATTGCCGTTGCCGAACACACTGCCAACGTTTTACGTCGTAGCTAAGCAAGGTAAGGAATTCTATTGGATAAGTGTTACGTATAATAACAATATCTTTATTTTAAAAATACTTCTTGTTAACTTAAATCTCTAAATATAAACTTTATTTCTTATATAAATCTCCTTTTAAAACTTACCTTTATCAATTTAATCAGTTAAATAAGTCTTTAATAGAAGTTCAATATCTTAAAGTAATTTTCCTCATTTGTTTACTTTTTAAGGTTGATCACGCTTATTAGAGCTATACTTTAGCCTGGAATGTTTAGTTGATCCCATTTCTCAGAGCTATACTTTAGCCTGGAATGCTTGGTTGATCACTCTTCTTAGAGCTATACTTTAGTATGGAATATTTAATTACTGGAATTTTCAGCAGATGGTGAACTCGTTCCGGCATTCTTTCTATCATCCTCGCATAAGATTATTGATTCCCGGATGTAGGCGTTGTCTTTGCCGGTTGTTGTTTTACTATAAATATCGGTGATTGTGCATGTGGTTTTGCTCACATTTAGTTTTATGTCACGTCAGCTTTTGGACGATGTAAATTGTCTTTTAATATGATTTTACTCTGCCGGAGTTTATTTTCGTTTATGTTAAATGTTACTAATGCCTTCCTCAGTGTTATATTTTTATTTTTGGTTTTTCTGGGCCATGGTAGAATGTTTTAAGTTTTTGTGAAACACACTTGAGCTGGGTTGAATAAGATGTAATTTAATATACTGTTAACTTTTATTAACTTTATTACTGTTGTTGTTAAATTTATATTTTGTTTAAAGTTTTTAATAAAACTGAAATTATAACGTAAATTTAACTTGTCTTCAATTGTGTCATACACTTAAATTTTCATCCAAGTCAAATTCAAATCGCACTTTCCGCTGTAAGTTTTTAAATGGAAAATTGTTTTTATAAACCTCTGCTAACTTTAGATATCCAATAAGTTTGGATAACAAGTGGTTATGGGCCCAGCCCAGCCTATAGTTTTTTTGACTTGGAGATTTAATCTGTTTTTGTAATCTGAGCATTTTTTTTTAACGCGTATCTGATTCGGAGGGGCTATTGTTTTTTGTAGTTTTTCATTATGGCTCAATCTGCTTATACTATTGAAAAACTTAATGCCACCAATTATAGCAGTTGGTCTGCTGATATTAAATATCTGTTAATTAGTTACGGACTTTGGGATATAATAGATCAACGTAAGTCAATTCCGAAAGAGTCTGAAAAAATTTCAGATGAGGAAATAGCCAAATTTAAAACCCGATCAGATAACGTGTTAGCTACATTATATTTAAATATTCAACCCGAATTCCGGAAATTGGTAGAAAATTATGATGATCCGATCAAAGCTTGGGATGCACTTAAATTAAACTACTTGCCGGATTCGAGGTCATTTCATATGAAAATATTTTCTGAATTATTTGAATGTAAAATTAAACAAAATGAAAATATTTCACTTTATGCTGCCAGATTACTTAGACTTTCAAACCAGCTCAAGGATTTAAATGAAAAATTTGATGACAATACTTATACTTCTTTCCAGTTGCTTAGATATTTACCTAGCAGTTTTGATAGTATTGTCCAAAATATACTGCGTTGGCCAAAAGAAAAATTTAAATTCAGTGATATTGTTAATGAATTGTCCGCTGAGGTGGCACGTTTAAATCTTCGTGATAGTGACAAAGTAAAAACGCCAGGTTTAGTAAATATAGTAACTTCTCGACAAAACTGCACCTTTTGTGGGAAATTTGGCCACCATCAGGCTATTTGCAGACTTAAAAGTAGTCAAGATAATGGTTTCACCGATCATCGCCAAGGTAGTGAAAGACAGTTCCAACCCAGGGATTCCAGGAGTGCCTATAGGAGAGGCTTTAGTCCAAGTTATAAACATAGAAATTTCAAGTCACCAGATCGTTTTAGTACTGATAGACCTCATCATGACGCAAGTTACAGCCCCAACAGACCTCAATATGATACTAGACAGTCTGGTTTTTCTGGAGGAAGAGCTCGTCGAAATAGACGTAAGTCAAAAAATATTTTATTTATTATGCATTCTAACTCTACTGAATCTGAAGAGGGATGTTCTTGGATTTTTGATACAGGGGCATCTCATCACTGTTGTTCCAGAAGGGACTTATTCTTCAAGTATAAACCTTTAATTAACGAAAACATGACTGTAGCTGTTAAAGATGTAAATTTTGAAATTGAGGGAATGGGGAAAATAAAATTGAGGTTTGGTCAGAGAATATTCACTTTAGAAAATGTTATGTACTCTCCTAAATTGAGGAGAAATATAATAGCTGGTCCTGCTTTGGATAAAAATGGTTGTATATATGAAGGCGGTGGGGGTGAGGTTAAAATATATCGTGACAATGAATTTTTGTTTAAAGCCTACTTAAAGAATAAAATCTATTATCTATATCCTAAAATTCCTAAAGTTAATAACAGACATGTAAAATTTGAAAATTTGAATTTCGAAAAAAGGGAATAAAATGCAACTTTGGCATAGACGTTTTGGCCATATCAGTCCTGATATTTTGACTCATACTTGTAAAGAAAATGGTGTAAAAGGTGTTTCTGGTCTAAATGATAAAAATTTTGAATGTGAAGTTTGTAAATTAAATAAGTTTAGACATATTTCTCATAAGTCTACTGGTTATATCAGATCAACACAGCCACTTGAGTTAATTTTTGCTGATTTATGGGGTCCTTCTCATGTTGAGGGGAAACATGGAGAAAAATATTTCTTGTCCATAGTTGACGATTTTTCTAGAAAGGTTGCTCTTTACCCAATTAAGTTAAAATCAGATGCCGCTGATATTATCATTAGACATATTACGCGTTCTGAAAATTTGATTGGAAGTAGAGTGAAATCTTTTCGTAGTGATAATGGACAGGAATTCATGTCAAATACCCTTGAAGATTTCTTTGCTTCTAAAGGAATTAAACATGAATTGACAAATTTGTATACTCCACAGCAAAATGGCGTTGTTGAACGCTATAACCAAACTGTAGCCGATGGTATCAGAACTTTACTACAAGAAAGTAATTTAGGACAGAATTTTTGGCCAGAAGCAGAAAACTTATTTTGTTTACACTTGGAATAGGACCTGTAACACAAACTCCACTAAAACTCCCTTAGAACTATATACTGGAAACAAACCCTCAGTCCGGCATTTAAAGCCATTTGGTGTTTTAGCCTATGTAGGTATCCCACGACAAAAACGTTATAAATTAGACCCTAAAGCAACAAAGGGTGTTATGGTGGGTTATGCTTTTAGGACTAGAGGATACAGAATATGGCTACCTGAATCAGACAAAATAATTGAAACACTTAATGTTAGATTTAACGAGAAAGCCAAGTATATAGATCTGAATAGTAGCAGTGGAGCAGTGCTGGAGCCCCAAACTCAGTTCTATGTCCCACTTTTCCCGAATTCTGTTTCGGAGGAAAATACTGTAGAAGATGTGAGAAGTGCGACCTCTTTCCCTTCTGATATTCAGGACAAAGACAGTTTAGAGGAGGGGTGTGATGGTTTAAAGGTTGTTAACTGGTATAGAAAAGCTGTTCCTAGACAAACAGGAGATAGGACAGATATTTACTACTATGAAGAAGGAAAAACGCAGCGTCTTAGATCCCAAAATGAAGTTCAGGACTATTGTAAAAAGAACAAAATTGTATATGATCCTAAAACATTTAATTTCAGTGGTAGTGACAATTATACTGGTATTGTATCTGAACAGGGTCCAAGTAATAATGTAGTTTTTAATAATAGTTGACTAGAAGAAATTGTTGTTCCTAAAACGTACAAGCAAGCAATGAAATCTCCCCAGAAAGAAAAATGGCTTGAGGCAATGGAAAATGAGTTAAAAGTAATGAAAGAAAGGGAAGTTTGGGAGCTTACTAGTTTACCACAGAACTGTAATCCTGTAGGTAACAGATGGGTTTTTGCGATTAAGCGTGATGAAAAAGGTAATATCATTCGTTATAAAGCCAGACTTGTTGCCCAGGGCTATAGTCAAATCAAAGGGGAAACCTACGACGAGACTTTTAGTCCTGTGGTCAATTTTGCTGTGATTAGATTCTTTTTCTCATTGCTCGTAAGTTTTTTAAATTGGACCCATATTCAATGTGATATAACTAGTGCGTATCTATATGCCCCTTTAACTGAAAATATTTTTATGTCTCAGCCAGCAGGATTTATTCAACCCGGAAAGGAAAGTTTATATTGTAAATTAAATAAAGCTTTGTACGGTTTACATCAATCAGGTCGCGAGTGGTTCTTTGAAATCCATAAAGTTTTGATAAAAATAGGTTTTGTTAAATTTAATTCATGTAATTGTGTTTATCTATATAATTATGAAGTTATTCTTTTATTATATGTTGATGATATTGTCATTTTTAGTAAATATAGTAAAACAATTGATAAAGTTTTGAATTTACTTAAAAGTCATTTTGACCTTAAAATTATGGGAAAAACCAAGAAGTTGTTAGGAGTCGAGTTTGAAGAAATAAACGGTCAACTTGAAATTCATCAACATCAGTATATTGAAGAAGTTTGTGACCGATTTAAAAGTTTTAAATACCCTATTTCAACTCTTCCCATAAGTAAAGGCGTAGTTTATTCGAAGTCAAATTGTCCTAAAAATGATTATGAAATTCAAGAAATGTCAACAATTCCTTACAGAAGTTTACTTGGATGTTTAGCTTTTATTGCAAATAGAACTCGCCCTGATATTTGTTACTCTGTGAATATTTATAGTCAGTTTCAATCTAATCCTGGAAAAACACATTGGGATGGCTTACTAAGATTATTAGGATATGTTCATTATACCAGTCATTTTAAATTAAAATTAAATTGTAAAAGACCACAACTTATAGTTTATTCAGACTCTGATTTCGCTGCAAATAAAGATGATCGTACTTCTATGGGCGGTCAAATTGTTTTGTTGGATGAATCCCCTATAGATTGGAGAACTTTCAAAGAAAAATCTGTCTGCCTCTCAACAATGGAGGCAGAATTTGTGGCTATGATGGAGGCTGCGAAAAATTTAATGTGGTTTGATCGTATTTTAAATGAGTGTGTTGATGGTAACATAATTCCTAAAGTTGAATGTAAAGCTGTTTTAAATATGGATAGTCAATCTGCCATAGATTTTGTCAAATCTCCAATTGAAAATTACAGATCTAAACATATTGATATAAAATTATTTTTTGTAAGGGATCTTGTTCGTGATAATCTTTTTGATCTTAAATTTATTAGAAGTAAACTTAATCTGTCCGATGTTTTTACCAAACCCCTCACTCGCCAAGATCTTGAAAATTTTATATTAAACATATTTAATAAATTAAAATAAACTTAAATTTTGTAATTGTATAATTAATATAATATATATCTTGGAATTGTGTTTGTGTTTTTGCAATTATGTATATTTTTCCGTTTTTCCTAAGGTTACCATTATTGAAAGTCCTGGCCAGGCAAATTTTAAGATTGGTTACTTGGGTTATTTCCTGAAATTTTGCATAATTGTAACGTTTAATACATTTCCGTATAAGTTTTTTTAACATGTTTTTTTTATATGAATTAACATGTATCTAGTTTTTTTTAGAAGCCGTTTAGTGGCTTAGATGTAAAGGTTTTTTTCAGGTGCCATATACTGGCTTAAATGTAGCGGTTTTTTCTTTTTCAGGTGCCTATAATGGCTTAGATGTAGAGAATTCTTTTCCAGGTGCCGTAGTTGGCTTGTGTGTAGTTAACGATTTAAATTTTTGTACATATTCATGAATTGTTGTATAAGAAAAATGTATTTGTAATTCGGTAATTTTTATAATGAACCTCCTTTTTGAACTGTATTGAAATAGCCATTGTTAGTGGTGGTCGTAATTATTTAAAGTTTCATCTGTGATTGATACGTCGTCTGTACTGACCTGTGGATAATGAAATTTATATGTAAATTTTTGTTTCATGTTAAAAGTGAGTTAACCTTTTTGTGGTTTTTTTTATTTTATTGTTGAAGTATGTATATGTATATATGTGTTAAAGATGCTTTTAAAGATTTGAATATTGATTGTTATACTTAAGGAAAAAATTGTGTTTTTTTTAACCTAGCTCAAAGTTGTTTAAATTTATACCTGTGCTTGTTTGGTGTTATGTCAAGTTAACAAGAGGAGGGGCTTTTGTTACGTATAATAACAATATCTTTATTTTAAAAATACTTCTTGTTAACTTAAATCTCTAAATATAAACTTTATTTCTTATATAAATCTCCTTTTAAAACTTACCTTTATCAATTTAATCAGTTAAATAAGTCTTTAATAGAAGTTCAATATCTTAAAGTAATTTTCCTCATTTGTTTACTTTTTAAGGTTGATCACGCTTATTAGAGCTATACTTTAGCCTGGAATGTTTAGTTGATCCCATTTCTCAGAGCTATACTTTAGCCTGGAATGCTTGGTTGATCACTCTTCTTAGAGCTATACTTTAGTATGGAATATTTAATTACTGGAATTTTCAGCAGATGGTGAACTCGTTCCGGCGTTCTTTCTATCATCCTCGCATAAGATTATTGATTCCCGGATGTAGGCGTTGTCTTTGCCGGTTGTTGTTTTACTATAAATATCGGTGATTGTGCATGTGGTTTTGCTCACATTTAGTTTTATGTCACGTCAGCTTTTGGACGATGTAAATTGTCTTTTAATATGATTTTACTCTGCCGGAGTTTATTTTCGTTTATGTTAAATGTTACTAATGCCTTCCTCAGTGTTACATTTTTATTTTTGGTTTTTCTGGGCCATGGTAGAATGTTTTAAGTTTTTGTGAAACACACTTGAGCTGGGTTGAATAAGTTGTAATTTAATATACTGTTAACTTTTATTAACTTTATTACTGTTGTTGTTAAATTTATATTTTGTTTAAAGTTTTTAATAAAACTGAAATTATAACGTAAATTTAACTTGTCTTCAATTGTGTCATACACTTAAATTTTCATCCAAGTCAAATTCAAATCGCACTTTCCACTGTAAGTTTTTAAATGGAAAATTGTTTTTATAAACCTCTGCTAACTTTAGATATCCAATAAGTTTGGATAACAATAAGCACGCATTTCGCGCAATTTCATTTGACAGATTATCCTGAAGGTTGTATAGATTGGCAATATTTTCTCCATTTTGGCGATATACTCGAACTTTAAAAAGAGTATTTTTTCAATTCGGCTTATACACGGGTTTGCAATTTTGGGCAAATTTCTGCAGGGAAAAATGTACTCTCGGCTTATATACGGATCGGCTTATATTTGGAAATATACGGTAATAGTAAATGTAAAACACCGTATAAATATAAAATAAATACAATTCAAACCTATATTAATTGCACTATTTTAGTTTCCTCAAATGAACTTTTACTCGAAAAAGAATTAGAAAAAATAGTGGAAATCGCAAAAAAAAAAAAAAAAAAAAAAAAAAAACATATTATCATAAAATCGCTTATACAAAAAATGTATTAAAAAATTAAATCACATCAATAATGCCCAAAAAACAAAACTGAAATTTACAACCACGATCCCATATAATAAAGGTACTGCTATTAAAAGGAAAAATGAAGCTTCTAAAATGAATGTAAACATACCCATTAAACCCAACCCAAACATCTTTGAAAGAATTCTCAGCGATAAAGACAAAATAGACCAACTAGAAGTAGAAACAATGATGATTTACAAGATAAAATACAAAACAGATGATAATAAAAAAGGATTTTATATAGGAATGACAAAAATAAAATAAAAATCAGAATCAACGAACACAAAAGCAATATAAAATTTAATAAAACCGCCACTGCTCTAACCAGAATTTTTCAAAACAATAGCTTAAAAATAGATTTCAATATTATATTATCAAATTACAAAAATTACTGTTACGCCATGAATCGTGAAGCAGTTGAAATAATATAGAACAAGCGCAGTTGCAATCAGAACAAACCGTCAATAGACATCAACGTGTGGAAACATCTGATTGAGAAGAAAAGGAAGGAATAGCAGAAGTGCTGAACAGCAGACACCTAGAATTACACCTGAGGATGGTACGGGCCCGTACCAGAGGGGGGGGGGGGGAGAGAATTTTGCAAGAATTTTTAAGTAGGACTTTGAAATTAAATTTATTAGTATAATTTAGGAAGTTTTAATTAGATTTTTAAGTCTAAAAAATAAAAATAATATATTATTAATAATATTATTAAAATTTAAAACTCTTAAAAGTTTAAAATTCGTTTTAAATTCACGTGTTAACACAGTAAGTATATATAAAAACACTTTAAAACACGTATAAAAATTTATTAAAAATTGTTCACAAAGCTTTTTGCTACAACTTTGTAGCATCTTCAGGTAATTTATACTAAACAATTAAATAAAAAACTATATTAATAAATATTTACAACATAATAATATTCTCCTTATACATAATGTACATTTCAAAAGCGCACGATAAAAGGATTGCCTGTACACTACATAGTTTAAAAAAATTCTGCAAACAGATTATTTTTTTGCCATATGTCTGTGTGACTGTTACAGAAAATTGTTCCTGTGTAATAATCAGTATTTTATTATTTATTTAATAGCAATTCAAAGTTTTTTTTTTTTTTTTTTTTTTTTTAAATAAGTTATGTTTGTTTGTTAGTTATTTTTCTGAGTTTTAAATTTTCTTCAAAGTTGCATGGATGTCTGTTTTTTCTCAGTTTTTAATGTAAAAAAATTTATATTTTCCTAATAGAGGTCTTTTGAGTGGTCATATATTGGGATCGTACCTCCAAGAGCAATTTAGTCGAATGTCTTGGTATCATGGAGAACTACTTCAGATGGCTTTAGATCTTGGATACCGCTTGTTACCTGCATTTAACACATCAACTGGTGTTCCTCATCCTCGGGTAAATATTAAATAGTGTACTTCAATTTTAAAAATTTTCATTTATTAAGGCATATGATATTGTTTTTTCTCCATCTATTCATTTCTGTGTACTTATAGCTTATGATTAAATAATTACAGTATACTTTTAAAAAACTTTTAATATTTGACTATGAAAAACACTATCACATTATAGGATTATCTATCAGTAGTTCACCACATTCGAGTAATTGACCATTTAAACAGAAAAATTTATCTTATTCTGATTGATAGAATACGTAACTAATATCTGTTGCAATTTCCAATAGCAAATGATGTTTTGATTTTGAGTTAGCATGGAACAATTACAGAGCTTTCCACAAAGCTTAAAGTTAATAACTTTTAGTATTAGCCACATGTTTTGAGATTTTTAATTCAAGCTTAAACTACCAGGCTTAAGTTGATTCTAAAACTTTAATTTTTTAAGTATGTAAGACATTTTTATGTGTTTTAAATAATTAAATATATTTTTATTAATTATTTTTATAGCAATTAAAGGTTGGTTAATTACTAGATATCTAAAATATTATCAATGCTAGAAAATGAACAGGGGTGAAACTTTTCAGGGGTTACCCCTGAATTCAGGGATTTTGAAAATTTTGCTGTCTCTGAATTTCATGTTAAATTGTTTGATTTTTATAGGAATTTCTGATTTTGAAGGTTTAATTTGTCTTATAATGCATTAAGAATTCTGAAAATATCACTTATAATAGGTAATCATATGATAAATCATTGATAAGTCTGCCCTATCTGCATACAAATAATAGTTTTCAGGGTTTTTGCATGTTAGGTAGTTTCATCCCTCAATGACCAAATTGGTCAACTATTGAATTTCAGTCTTTTCTGTAATTGATTAATGTAATTAATTTCTAAATATAAGAGAATCTCACTTAAATTTTTATGGCAAATTTCTAAGCATGTGGAGGTTTGTAGCATTTGAATTTCATAGTGTATTTGGATCTGATAATTTAAGTGTTTTAGGAAAGAGGTGGAGTTGTTTTTGAACAATGTCGTCAGGGAAGAGTGATTTGATGAGTGTGTTTAATGTTGCACTAGAGCTGTGCAGTGAGCAATTTCATGCCTAATGGGCTGCAAGAAAAATGTTGATTAGTAAGTCGAGTAGTGTGAATTATTAGGATACATTAATATTTTTTTATATTTGCATTGAAATATATTTTAAATACATATTTTTATCAATAACTTTTAATTTAAGCAATTTTTAAACTGGAGATTGAAATGTTAATTACTGGTCTTATTCATCCTACTCATTAATTGTGCATCAAATGAACATCAAAGGAACTCAAAATACTGAGTTTAGTCAAGGGTAGCATTTCAGCATTTAATTCAAGTATGCAAGATTTTTTTTTTTTATATGAATGAAAACCCATGATATGGAATAAATGAAATGATTTTTTAATAGGAAGAAAGGATCGCAAAATTATATTGATCTTTCAGTTTCCAATCCAAATCAATATTTTAATTGAAAATTCGTGTTTTAGAACTTCAAAATAAAACATTTAAAAGATCCATTTTTAAAAAAAGTCTGCCAATCAGTCAAAAGTCTGCCAAAGTCAGTTGTGAATTTTCTGAATGTGAAAACAGAATTAAAAAAATATGTATTAGTTTAATGAGTTATAAGTAAACAAAATTTCCCATACAATAACATTGCTTGGGCTTCCATCGACGGTAAATGAAGCAGGCCCTTAAGCTCATGAAAGCATTACCATTTGTCTTTTTCTGAGAAAGAATTTACTTTTTTTAGACAATATTTAGATATGTACTCTACTCACTTACATTTGAAATATTTTGTAGTTTTTATCAAACTTAATTTTGTCAATATCTTTTTGCGGTTTGGCCCAGCAACAAATGCAGTAGATTCACCTTGCTTGCTTGCCCATCTTATTTCAACTATCCATAATCTCTCTATTAATTTGATACACATGTACACACTTATGTACGTACTGACGCCGAGAAAAATCGTGTATAATCGTAGATATCTCTAAAATGAGAGCTCGTGTGTAGACCAAAGTTGGAGGTGTACAACTAGTCAAAAATAAAAAATTTACAACATTCTGTGATCATTTGTTTTTGAGCTGTACAAGATACAAAGTCCATTTCACAAATCGGGTTTACAATACTTGCTTATACTTTGCTTAAGGAAGTAAAAAAAAAAAAGTTGTATTAATGGAATAGTATTCATTTTACCTTTTCTATTTTTATAAAAAGTTGTTTTCTGTACAGCATAATATTTTTGCAAATGTCATTTTAAATTTGTTTAAAATAATAAATATCCTATTTATTAGTATTTTTTTGTTGTTTAAAACAGTACAACTGAAATAAGACTTGTGTGTTTTACAGTATTTCAAAATATTGTTTTATCGACTTTCAGATAAACTTGCGTCATGGTCTAAAGTCGCCTAAACTAGGTGTTGTTAGAGAGACTTGTACTGCTTGTGCTGGAACTATGATTTTAGAATTTGCTGCTTTAAGTAGATTAACTGGTGAAACAATATTTGAGGTAAGTAGGTGTTTTTATGTACTTATAATTTATATTTAAAAAAAATCATATAGTGAAAAGAAAAAAATTAAATGCAGAATTTGATTTTTACCAGGTGGTTGGGTTAATGCATAGGAAAAGACTAAAAAGCTTGTTAATTGTATTGAATCTTATCACTAAAATGTTATCATATTAGAAAAAAAATCTGGAGTTCCCCCACTCGACTTTCCGAACATTAAGTAATGAACGGTTGTGTATATAAAGTAAGACAAGTAGTTAAATAAGCAAAAGAGAAAAATATAATAGGGGGGGTGAGTATTTTCCCCCCATTGTTTAATTTTATGCTATTGCACTTGATATAATTTTAGCTCATAGATCATAATTGTATAGAATTTTTCGTTGTGTCCTTGTAAAAATCTGTAAGGGCTAGATTCACCAAAGTCTATACAATTCGTGCGACGGTAATTTATAACGTGTATATAAATTTTCAGCTCAATTGAATAGGGCATTAATCACACTTTAAAATAGTTGGGACCATAGACCATAATTATAAAGAATTTTTCTTTGTGTCCCTTTAAAAAAAAAAAATTTAAATGCTAGATTCACTGAACTCTATACACTTTGTGCGACGGTGATTGTATAAATTTTTGGCTCAAATGAATTAGGCATTTAGACGCTATCACGCTTTGAAAAATTTGGCCCCATAGGCCATAATAATAAATAATTTTTCTTTGTATAAATGAAAAAAAATATATATATATATATATATATATATATATATGTAACGTAAAACGGGGTGTCATATTATTAAGTGGGTCGGTATTCCAGTCATGTGAGCATCTTAGAAAGGATGAGTAGTCCATTAGGTTTACTAATAATCCTTTATTAAGTTCAAGATGCAGTCTTGGCCTGAATGTTAGACATCCTGAGCGTCATAAGTCCCGTAACTACGCCGAAAGTCGGCCCTTCTCCGTAGCGGCGCCCCACCAGGCCGCGGGTTTTGTTAGCGAGCTTTACATGATGAGAGTAATATTTAACGTAGATTTACTAAGCAAGTCAATATCGGAAAAAGCTACAATTTCTCGTGTGTCCCAGCTTAAATACCGTCTATTTCGGCGGGAATATTTAGTCCTGCCCTGCTTAATCATTGGCTATTAACTTTATGATTGACAGTCCAGCTCAGGCCTGGATCCCCAGGATTAATTAACATGCATTACTTAACCACAAGAAAAGGAAGATTGCACTTATTCAGCACTTTATATTCTGAAAGTTGTTCAATTTTTCTGATTTTCGCGTTATGAAGTCTTCTGCCGCGAAAGAAAGTTTAAAGGCGCACTTACGAATTATTAGTGATTTCTAGATTTTAAAATAGGGTTTTAATTATTTAAATTTAACTATTTTTTATCCCTTTCATATATATAAATGCTAGATTCACCAAAATCAATAGGGTTTGTGCTATGGTGACATACAACATACATATTAAATTTTGGTTTATTTGAACGAACTGTTTAGGTGCTATCATGTTCGTTCATATACATACATACATCATTGTAAAAATAACAAAAATGAACTCAAGGGACCTCAAACGTATAGAAACACCAAAATCTCAAAGTCTGATTTTTGCCATAATTACAATACTTTTCTTACATATGTATGTTTGGAAAGTAGAAAGAAGAAAAGAAGTGTTATTAGTCATAAGTGAAAGTATTAGATAAAAACATCAAGTAACATTGTCTTTTAAATTTTAGCTACCCTTCCTTCCACCCACCCACCCACCCCCCCTTTTTTTTTTAGAATATGAAAAAAATCTTTACTACAAAAACCTGGAAAACTGATAAGTAACAGAAATTATTATTAATAATTTTTATTTTTATTTATTTATTTTCGATATTTGACCATTTTGCCTTTTATCAAATGTGTGTTGGGAAATAAGGCACATTTCAGAATATTTTCATTCGTACAGATGAATTTTTGCACAGATGTTGTTTCAGAAGTCAGTCAACAAATTTATATTTTAATAGTTGGACTAGGATTATAACATGTTAGCCTTTATAAATTTAGAATCTGATTAAATTAGCAGTCATAATTTAGCATGGACAAAAGAGGAAGATCCTATTTAGATCAATTTTTGACTTTTGAAAGATAGGGAAAAATGTTCCGCCTGTTCCTATATCATGCTAGGAAAACAGAAAAAGTGAATAATCTTTCTTTAAATCTTGTTGTATCTCCAGATAACATTGATTGAATAAATTTGAAGAAAATAAAGTTAATTCTGCTCTTGATAAAAGCAATGAAAGTAATAGGGCAGCTTTAAAAAAAACTGCAGAAACTAATGATAATTTATCTATTATTAAAAGTACAAAAGATAGTGATTCTTCTCTCAAAACCATATAAATGGCTTAAACTATTTTCAATGGTAGGCAGCAAATTGTCATATAGGCGAGTTGTTATATGTAGCATAATGTTGACTTACAAATTGTAAAGTTTTTTATTGCACAAATTATCAGAAAATTTGGTGAATTTTTTTATAAATTGTAAGACAGGGTTGCTACGGTACCTGGGAAACCTGGAAAACTCAGGGAATTTCAAAATTTATTGCAAAAACAGGGAAAATTTTGGAAATTTTTGGGGAAAACATTAGGAAGTTTTTTCATAATCAAATGTTTTTTTTTAATTTTAGTGCTTTATAATGAATCAATTATGGTTTTTTTCCCAACTATAGTAAGTTAATAAAATTCATTTGCCTAAAATATGTTCAGTTGACTTGTAAACATGTTAGATTCTAATGCTGCATGATTGCGTGTCATCTATTTTGCTTCTAAAAGAGACAGGGAAAACTCAGGGAATTTTTTCTCCTGATTTGTGTAGCAACCCTGTAAGAGATATATGCACTAAATAAAAACTTTCAAAGGCAATTGTGCATACTTAATGATGAGCAGATTTTTTTGTACCATTGTTTTAATTCAGTTATTTTGGAGGGACTTGGGGACCTTTTTTCCGGTTTCATTACTTTTTGCAGACTTTGATGACTAGTGAAATGTTGAAATCATATCTGAAAGTCCTAAGTTTTACCTTAAAAAGCATACTTATATTTTTAATCTCATATTAAAATAACCAAAATTTAAAACATTGTTACAAATACTACAATGTAAACAAATTTTGTCCTTTTCTGAAGTGTTTAGAAGGTTAAGTGCATTATTTAAATTTTTTAAATCCTTATCGTTTTAACTCAATGAAATCCCAGTTTATCATAATTGTCTAGGTATATAACAAATATTATTTTATTGATCTAGTTATATTGGAAGTTATCCTATGATTATACTAATGGTTTCTACTTTGTCAAAGAAAACACAGTTATTACTGCAATGCCTTTTTTTTTTTCTCTAAAATACACAGATACTACTGCACAAACTAATCTGTACCCTATTAAACTGTGTATGACTGGTCTTCTACAGTAACTGAATAAATATTATGATAAAATGTATTCACTTTCATTATCCTCTTTAGTAGAGGATCTAGCAAATTAAATAATCTATTTTAGCCATAGTAATTTTTTAGAAATATATATCTTATTAGGCTTCAACTGAATTGAGTATGTTTTATTAAAAGTAATTTTTTTTTTTTTCCCTTTCTAATAAAGATTTCAATCATAATTATTATTATTTTTTCACCTATAAAATTACAGCAATAACTATTGAAAAGAAATCTTAATTTAGCTATTAGATAAATTTTGAATAATTATTCTATTGGAATAAATTCTAGTTTATTTAGAGGGATATATGTATGTGTGTGTAAAAGATATTTATGTCCTATGTGTAGGAAAAAGCAAGAAATGCCATGGATTACCTATGGAAACAAAGACATAGAACTAGTGATTTGATGGGAACTGTCCTTAATATTCATAATGGTGATTGGATACGCAGAGGTAAGATTAGTACTTTTTATTTTATTTTTTTAAGTAATAATACAGCATAGAATTATTAAGATTATAGTTATTAGTTAAAAGTGTTTGACTCATTTCTAAAATTTATTTATTTACCTGGCTTATTTGAAAACATTCTTAGGATTTAAAAATATTTTTGAATGAAGCAGTTTTCTTCCAAATAATTCTTAACTTTTTAATTTAATTTTAAATAAAATTATTCATTATTACTAAAACATTTTAACAACTTAGATTATGTTATTTTTTCTTTAAATGCAAACATTCTTTAAAATAATAATAATAATAAAATGAGCCTCAAAGAATATTATACATCAATAAAAATGTGAGATGAATATTTATTTTTCTCCTCCGCTAATTCTTTAAATAATAATAATAATTATTATTATTGTTATTATTTATTTATAGCATCTGCATTAATTTCATCTATAATATTCTGTGTGTTCAACTAGCAAACATGTATATTATTTAAAATATTTTACATTGCATCCGATGCTTCTAAAACAATAAATTAATCTTTTTTATATAAATTGCAGTATAATTTATCACATAATGAAATCTGTGAATAACATATATTTCAATTTAAAAAGGTCATTGTTAACTACAGCATAATATTATAATCTTATTTTTATCATACTTGAAATTTAAAACTTAAAAAAAAAAAAAAAAAAAAAAAGAGAATTCTTTGATTTGCTTTTTATTTAAAATATACAATTTTTATCAATTTAGACAGTGGAGTTGGAGCTGGAATTGATTCTTATTATGAATACTGCTTAAAAGCTTATATACTTTTAGGAGACAATGTTTATTTAGAAAGATTTAATAAGGTAAGATGGTATCAAACTTTTCATAATACTTTCATAGAAATTATTTATGAAATTTTATTTACTTGAGAGGGTTTTCCTCACTTAGCAAAAGACAAATTTTTAGATACAACTTAGACTCTGTTTATACTTACAACTAGAGCCCAATATATCTTTCAACTGAGGAAAAATATTAACCTAGTTGCCGTCCCCCCCCTTGCTTACTGACTGTTTGATCTGAAGACACAGATAGTCCAAAAAACTGACATCATTTAACACAAAACATAATCAAATGAAAATTGTAAAAAATTATAAATGTGCTTTTCCGTAATAAAAGCATCAAAGTGCAAACTAGCTGTAAAGTTGAATTACATAAGTAATGTAAAATTATCCTATTGTATATGTATATTTAGTTTGAAATATGGGTGAACTGTTTCCAAAAATAATTGATTTAATTAATGCAGAAGATTCACAATTATACAACTTAATTAATCAGTGTCACATAATCTAGAAATGATCATTGTATGTTTTTATAATCAGACAATGACGAATACTTTCATGATCATACAATTAGAAAATGCATCTAGTAATAAATAAGTAAGAATAAGTACCCTTAATACTATTTGTAAATTAGAAATTCATATATATCTCCTGAACATTATATTAAAAATTTTTATAGCATTTTTTCAAAAGTATGGAACTTGAATTACATAGCATTATATTGCACTGCGAACTCACTTAGAGAAAGCACACCTGTAACAAAGTCTTTGTTGATAAATGTTATATATTTCAGATATCATTATTTTAAATAGTTCTTATATATACATTAGTTAAAAAGTAATGACAGAGGCTGTAAAAAATATGTTGTCATATTCTTTTTTTTTCTCTTTCTTTTAGCATTATTCTGCGGTAATGAAATATGTGAGTCAAGGTCCTCTTCTGGTGGATGTACACATGCATAGGCCTCATACTAATTCTCGCAATTTTATGGACTCATTACTGGCTTTCTGGCCAGGCTTGCAGGTAATAAAGAATCTATTTTTCTCTAAATTGTTCATTCAAGGGTGAAACTTTTCAGGGGCTATCCCTGAATTTAGGGTTTTTGAAAAATTTGCTGTCTCTGAATTCCATGTTAAATTATATTATTTTTATAGAAATTTCTCATTTTGAATGTTTAATTTGCTTTGTAATGTATTAAAAACATTGCAAATATCACTTATTATTGGTAGCCATATGATATATCACTGATAAGTCTTTCCTGTTTGCATGCAAGTAACAGTTTTCAGGGGTTTTGCATGTTAGGTAGTTTCACCCCTGTTCATTTATTTTTTATCATTTTTATATAAGCATTATATTTTTATTACAGGTTTTAAAAGGTGATATAAAACCAGCAATTGAGACTCATGAAATGCTTTATCAAGTAATGCAAAGACATAATTTTTTGCCAGAGGTATTATTTTATATATTGAATAAAAAAAAAAGTTATGCACTAATTAATATATTGCTACTTTTTGCTTTTTCAAGTAATCTAAAGGCAATGCCATCTGTATAAGTTTATAAAGAAAAAATAACAACTTTATTATTTTTTTAAATTTATTCATCTTTTAAAATAAAATGTTTCTTCATGAGATTAAAGCAATATTAACTTTATACATACAAGTTAAATTTTATATGAAAAATTTTTAATGAATTTTTACTGACTTAGCTTCATGTAAGCTAAAGCATTTTCAATTAGTAAAAGTAATTAAAAAAAAGTTTCTATCCTTATCATAGAAAATTCCAGATCCAGTTTTATTTATTTTAAATAATCTTTATTTATCAAAGTAATTATTTTAGCTATGTATATTTAGAATAACAGAGGTAGTTGCATTCAGATATTTTACCTTATTTCAAGTATTTTTTTCTTTGTCTGTACCAAGGTTCCAGTTTTTCCGATAGTTAAATTAATAAAATAAGACTAAAATATCCAATTCATATGAATGCTGAACCTAATTAAAATTGGCACTTTTCATAATGAGAGGATTTCTTTCTTTTTCTCACTAAAATTTCAGGTATTTTTTTCATGAATTTACGATTTACCTTGTAGAACCCAGTCTTACAAAAATTGCAAGATACTTGAGACATTTGATCTTACACATTCTAAAAGGATGAGATTTCATTATCTTAAATTTTTGGTACATCAACATTTATGTAAACTTTCAGAAATGTTATAATTTCTTCCCCTTTAATTTTGTTTGTTTATTCTTTGTTTTGTCATTTACATGAATAATCTGCTTTACTTTTACATATGTTACATATTTATTGGAAGTAGGAATCATGAATTCTTGTGTATGTCTTCTTTTTTTATATATGAAATTTTTTTTGTTGAACAATTTGTAAATCATCTCGGCACTTTTGTACATATTTTTAGACTTTTTTTTGTATTTCCCACTCTCATCTGTGCTTTTTATCTTAATATTTTTTTTAAAGTATTCTTTTGATTATTTATTTATTTTTCATTTGTTTTATGGTAAAATATATATATATATATATATTCATCCACTGATGATTTTTTTTTATCTTATTGGTCATTGGTGTTTCAGTGATCTTGTATCTGTTGCTTGGCTTCCACTATGCTTAATAGATCATCTTTATTATATATATATATATATATATATATATCTGTAATTTTGTTTTTCTTAGTTTTTGGGCTTTCTCCTAAGTTCTTGTTTTCTTTTTTTAGACTTTCTTTTCAATTACTTATTTCTCATTCTATCTATTAGCAGTTTACAGTAAAACATATTCTATCAACCAATACTTGAGCTTGTATAGCTCAATATAGAACCTCGATTTTATCTGAAATCTGTGAGAATTACTATGTACCTGCTTTGTAAAATATCTTAAAAAGTTATCAGTTTCTTTATCTGACATCATTTTTTTAAAGCCTTTTTTATTAGATATTTGATCATGTGTCAAAGTTAGAAAATCTTCCTCATACTATTTTTGGTTGTATGGTAGTTTGCCGTCTGGCATGCTATATAGGTAATTATCTGATATACTAATATCAATTATTTCATAACTGTTATGTAGAAAATTCTGTCCTATGTTATTTTAAGACACTTTGATGTTTTACAGAATAAAGAATTGTGAGTAAAGACAAATGAGGAATGAGAAGATTTGATCCAAAAAACATGAGAATTATTTAAATAGTAGATTTTATATTTGAAATTATTCATATAGCTTATGACATTACTGTGGATTAAAACATTGTACAGCTCTGACCATCACTATCAGACATAGAATTTTACTGTTGTTGTTCATTATTATATTTGCCAATTGTTTAAGATGTTTTGTTTAATTTTTTAATTTACATTTGTATATATTCTTGATTTGAATAATGTCATTACTTTTAGGTTGTATTAAAAATATATGTTACTTCCTTTGCATTGTAATTAAAAGAGAAAAGAAATGGAAACTTATTATAATTTTGTATGTTTGAGATACACAATAATTTCATTTCTGTTGTACTAGAAAATTTTAATTCTAATTTAACTTTTCAATAATGGAACATCAAATTTTATTTACTTAAAAATTTAATTATTCTAGAATTTTTGTGTATGATAATTATTTCCTTTACAACAGATCATTTAAGCAAAATGAATGTATTATAATTCTACCACAGCATTGAACTAGTTTCATTTTAATTTGACTAATTATAGAAAAGTATATTCTTTTTCTTTA
Source organism: Salticus scenicus (assembly GCA_963930645.1). Taxonomy (NCBI): domain Eukaryota; kingdom Metazoa; phylum Arthropoda; class Arachnida; order Araneae; family Salticidae; genus Salticus; species Salticus scenicus. The sequence goes on from OZ005648.1 coordinate 311,101,580, forward strand.
AACATGATACTTTTCACTTTTTTACGGATTTAGATTTAATAGATATTTATTTATTATCTTAATCAGTATCTGATTTACTGTAGGGTGATTTTTCAGAACATTAGCTCTGTATTTCTTAATTCAAAAATGAAACTAATAATTGAATTAAAATTCATCTTATGTCCTTACAGCCCCTTGATAAAATATACTGTTGAGAACCAGATTAACAAATTAGTTTCATGTTTTTGACTCAATGTTCTATATATTATGTATCTCAAAATATATATTAGGTATCTCAAAATGTGCTTTTTTATTGTAGGCTTTCACCACAGATTTTCAAGTACATTGGGGTCAGCATCCGTTAAGACCAGAATTTGTAGAGAGCACCTATTTTTTATATAAGGTTAATAATTATTTTTGTATGTGTTTAATGTTAGAGATAATATACATTTCTTTCTCTTCAGTATTATCATTATATTCTCGATTCTAAATTTGAATCAATTATATAAACTAAAGCATTATTTCTTTCTACTTCCCAGACCAGTTTAACTAGCAGGCTTTGTCCGCATCACTGGGCACTATATTTAAATGATTTCTTTTTAACTGAATAACTGAAACATTTAAATATATTTTGATTGGCAACTATTTTCGTCACAGCTTTAGTATGGGACTTCCTTGGCAATATCAAACATTTTTTTTACTTCTTGAATCTGTACAACAAAACTATTATTAAAACAAATATTTTTTAAAACAGTCCAAAGCAGTGTTAATTCTTCAAATATTCTGGAAACAGTTGAAGCTGTTACTCGTACAGTAAAAGTCATTATTCGATGAATCTTCTGGAACAGTCCGAAAAATAGTCACTTGTTCCGCAAGAGTAAAGCAAATAACATCAAATACTTCTGAGCAGAAATTTTCGCTCACTCACGAAAAATGTCCAGTCGCTTAGAGCTCAATCCCTAAAGTGCAATATCTCAGAATAGGTCTCTGAATAACTCGGAACCGCAGTGACTACATACTCTTTCGCAAAAATAAACTCATTCCTATTTGTAACTTTTGGCGATGGGGCTTGGTGATGACTCCATCGAGAATCCCATGGTAAGATCAAGATCTATGTTCCCGTGTGTCGGAGAGCTTTGTAACTTCGGGAACCCTAAACTACCATTTTTCACCAAATTTGGTCACCCACTCGCCAAGATTGTCACCAAGACTGACCCAGCTGGAAGTGAATGATATGCCCTTTTATTTTCACTTTTCCTGTAAAACTACTTTCATTGCAACAGTACAATTGATACAGGAAAAAGACTTAATCCCTTGTAACAATATGCTAGGAGCACTATTTTTGCCGTATTTTAGACAACTAATGTTTCTACGGTTATATATAATTCCCATTAAACATATCTTTATTTAGTTATTTAAATACTAATTTGAATTAATCAAATATTTCTGCCCAACAGCGTGCAAGTGCAGTCACACATAGCAGCTCATTTAATTGTATGTATTAGTATAGAGATTGGTATATAAAAAAATAAATAAATAACTAAACGTTATTGTGCTACACAATTTTATTATATTTTTCCCTTGTCAGCTTTTGAATTTTCGTCGCCATATTAATGATGGATTTTTTTTTTTGTTGTTGTTTAATTTCTTGCATAAAACTAGAAAGCCTTTTATCGGACACCTTTTCATTAATATAAGAATCCTTCATATTCTGTTTATTTTATTAATGGTTTTTACGTTTAAAATAGTGCTTGCTGAAATAAATTTTCTATTTTTAAAGCTGCATTTTTTTCTATAAAATTATCTACTCAGATAAAAATAGATCATTTATATGACTACTATTTTGGTTTATTTTTTATTATTTTATTTTTGTAATATTTTATAATTTTTATATTTTTGATGCACTACCTAGATTAAAATCTCTGTTGCTAAATTAAATTTCTTGGCCAAAAATGTTTGGTGTACTTCAACACAAAAATTTTAAAAATTACCTAGGAGCATCTATAAATAAAAGTACAATGTATATTAGCATCATAAACTATATTAGCACTTTATCAATGTGTAAAAAAATATTTAAAGTGATAATGACGTCAATTTTTGTGAGATACATAATTTTTTAATTTTTTTTTTTTAACTTTTTATTGTTCACGTTTTAGATAAATGTATTTATTTTTTTTATCTCCCTTTTGTGAAACTGTTTGATATGTATGATATACAATTATTTATACTTTCTTTTACATTCAGTAAAAGAAAGTATTGGATTCGTAAAAATTTTCGACATATTTACATGTTTTGAGACGCTTAGAACCAGAACACAATTTAATCATTTTTAGAAAATGTGTACGTGTGAGACAAAAATTGTATGGCAACTATATATCAGGAACTAGTGCACAGAATTTCATTTAAATTCATATGTAGATACACCTTGATATAAATTAGTGCCTATCAACTTTTTACGCAGAACACTCAACAGGCGACACTGCTATTCTGCGACTGCTTCCATTTAAGGGAATGCTATATCTCAGGTTCTATTGCATATAATCGAACAACACTCAGAATGTGAAAGGGTCTTTATGAAACATTATACTAAATCAATTTGGGTGCAAATCGGCTGATAGATGGCATTGCTGTACTACAATTTACCCCACTAACGGGAAGGCTATATCTCAGACTTTATTGCATATAATTACACAAAATTTGGAATTTAAGAAACCCATTATAAACCACCCCAACCACAGTCTGCTGGTTGTATTCGAGTGCATATCAGCCGACAGGTAGCGCTAATAACCTGCAAATTAGCTAAGGCTAAATTATAATGTCTATTGTATATAAATGCACCAAACTTGATGTGCGTGATAACCATTATCAAAATGATCCTGACTTAATTTAGGGACATATCAGCCAATAGGTGGCACTGATATTACTGATCTTATATAACTTTCCACATGATTACATCATAGCATCTGTTGATTAAAATTGCCTACATCTGAATACTTAAAATAGTTATTGTGAAAAGCTATGGTTTAATTTTTATGCATGTCAAATTGGTAAAATTTAGTAAGTGGCGCTCTTATACAAAAAGATATAGAAGCATAGATATAGCCGCAATATACTAATTTTTAAAGAAATACCACTTTGGAGAGATTTGGGTTTCATTATTTCAGTTTAAAGCTTAAGGATAAGAGATATTGTTTAAATCAAGAAAAGAATAATACAGTGTTGGAAATTTTTTGACACAAGAAATATGGTCAACATTTTAAGAATCTTAAATAATAATGAAAAAAATCTAAATAATATGTCATCTAATGAATAAATAAAGTAATAGATATGGCAAATCTAATTTAATATAGTTATATATATTGAACAATATTTTAAGTTTCAAAAACTGGTATGGGCTGCCACTTTCATACTGCATTCGTGCACCTACTTTTCTCCTCCTGATGAATAGCTATGTTCAATTACTTTGACTTGAAACAATTGTTGTGAGTTTTAGCGATTTATAGCATTGCTTACAAAGTTTATATTCATTACATTTCCGTTTTATGCACGTTCTGCATTATGCAAGTTTTACTGTATGCATGCATATGAATTAAGAATTAGTATGTTGTGGCCACACAAGACTTTCTTCTATATATTATCTTATAAAAATTCAAGCAGCACCAATTATTTATTAAATGATTAGTTATTAAAGGTATTTTCCATAATGAATGCAGACGATTTTTATCTCAGAGAAGTATAACATTAAATTCCGAATGAAAGTCAATTTTGTGCCGACATCAAAAGAAATGAGATTTCCCCCCCATTAAAGATGAAAATAACCGCTAATTTTGTTTTAAATTATCCCATATCTACAGTTTAACCCTTTGTTTTATAGGTATTGCCGTTTTTTTTTAAATGTTACCCATATTAAAAATTTACAACCCATGGGAAGAATCCCCACCAAGGGGAAAACGATAATCCTTACATGCACACAATTTTTTTCCTAGTTTACTACTATTATCATTAATTAGTTTTACAATCATTCGCTAAAAATAACTCTCATTATGTGAATCTTATTTATACGAAATTTTGTCCTATAATGTTAGGAGTTTGAAAGGTATTTCTAGACCAGCGAATAGGTTTTTTCTTTTTTCAACTTTTGTAGTAGTTGCATCGTCACCATTTTCACTATCAGATGTTATCTTGTCTTCATCTAATATCAAATGAAACAAGTCAGGAGAATTTGAATGGCAACCATTCATCTTCAGACTCATCTAAGTTTATATCTTCTAAATCAGAATCATCTAGATTGTTTAAGCATTGAATAGCTTCCTTCAAAAACAACTTTTTACTTCACATATTGCCTACAAATTAATGAAAATAAATTTCAGTGTGGAAAATTTGCAATAAACAGACAAAATTATGCAACTAGTTTGTAATGGTAAACCCTCTACTCTTCCTTCTTTTCCTACCATATCCCTACTGGGAAAGATGTAATTAATGGGGAGACTATTATTAAAACAAATTAAAACTTTAATTCTTCTAAGGGTATATGGCTACTCATACTGGGTAACTAATATACTTATATTTGTTCTACCAATGCGAGAAATTAAACATATATTAAATTATCTTATTTCAATTGGAAGAGGCAAAAACCTCTTATCTCTTTATCTCTCCAACTGATCTAGACTTTAAGTTCGCTTTCTCTTAAATACTACCACTGGAAAATCAATTTGCGTATTTTCGATGACATCTAAAATGTACTCAACCTCAGTTTCTCAAAATTTCGCTAACCATGAAATCTTACAATAAACTTCGTAGAGTACCTTTACAAATCGAGTATTTCTCCACCAGCAGAGATATCAGTTCCACATTACTGTGACACTTTTCAAGAACTCAATCTAACTAAGCTTCGGCAACCATGAAATCTTGCAACGAACCTTGTAGAGTACTGTTGCAACCAGAGTACTTCTTCACCAAACGAGATATTCCAAACTCCTGTGCCACCTTCCAAGAACTCAACCTCACTGTTTCCCCAACCTCCAAATATCAAATCTTTGCAAATTTCCGACAATTCTGGGAATTTTGTAAGAGGTCTTAAAATTATTCAATGAAAACCTTAAAATATCCAAATTATACTTACAACACAATATTTTTAGAGAAAATATTGTTTTATTGTAAAACAAAATACAAATTTTATATACTAAATAGGCACCTGGTGTACTATTAATAGAACAAGTGTAAAAGCACACTTTATTTGCTGTAAAGCCTGATATCCTATTAATAGAATAAATATTAGTTCCCATTTGCAATGCAGTTTCTAGTTATTTTTTTAGTCAAAAGTTCAGAATTGGGAATAAAAAGTCTAATTATGGAATTTTTTAAAGATTCAGGGAATTATATAGAATAATATTTTGAAAACTAATAAAAGATGCATTTACCTTTTGGTTTCAAATGACTAGATGCTTCCATTCTATTCTTTGCTGGGGACGAGCTTTCATCTATTGAAGAAAAGTGGTAGTGTCCTGCTAATCTTGCATGTATCATTAGTAAGGTACTAGGTTTTAAGTTTAAAATTCTTGATACTAAGGAATATAGAGTAATGTAAAGATGTGTTCTAATATTAGGACGCCAGAGCCGAAGGGTTAAAGTTAAAGCACAGCAGTAGTCATGTATTACTGTTAATGTTTTGAAATATATATATAATCACAAATTCTAGGGTTAGGAAAATTAGCAATAATTGTGATAATTTCAAAAGATGTATTTCATAATTTATTTGAAACTGCGAGATTTAACAGTTACCCTTGTTTTGTGTTAACTGGCATCTGTAATCCTTATACACAAGACCTTCCCCAGGACATTGTGCAGATGAAAGGCTATTCCATAAGGACATTCTCAGGATGTACTGGGGAGAAATACTGCTATTAAAGAACTATTTATACGTATATGCCAAGCTGTATAGATATTTGTTCATATACAAGGGAACTTACTGTTTCATATTTTATAATAGTTTGCTTTTTCAAATATTTTTATAAGTTTATATATTTGTATTATTTCCTTTTATCTATTTCATTTTTATAGTCAGAACTTCTGTGGAATTTTTTTTTCTTGGTAAAATGTAGGGGGCTATGCTGCTTTTTAGTTTTTACTAGCTGCACTTGAAACATCTTACTGTTTCTACCCTGCATTCAGCAGCATCTCTGAAGATAGTCGCAAAGTTTTTTGTGTTTGGTGAAAATTTTTGTTTGGAATTTTTCCTTGCTTTCCATTTAAATTTTTTTGCATGCATTCTTTTTATTTTGTAATTTTTACATTGTGTTATTTTAGTGTGTGTGTATGTGTTTTCCCCAGAGCTGTCCCTTTCGAATGCGAGGCCCGGTGCGAAAACTTTTGCGAGGCCCTTTCCTTCGAAATTTATTTCTCTAATATATTTATGGAAATTAGAATGCATGCAGACAGACAAACAGAAATTATAAGCATTTTTCAATTAAGAAGTGAAAATTGGGTTTTTCTTTTTCAATATACTGAGGAAAATTGGCATAATTCAAAAATTATTTAGTAGGAACCAAAAACTAACTTGTTAATTTTAAGCCTTCCACCGCCAAAAATAACTCATAGCGATGACCTTAAACATACACCAGAAAAAACATTATGCCAATTTATTAAGTTTTTATTACTACTTAAAATGACACTTTAAAACAATCACCATAAAAACTCCAAGCAAGATGCAAGAAAGTTTCTTAATAAAACTTACAATAATGACGCATGTTAGATTAATTATAAATACAAAAGAAAATGATAATGTGTTTATAAAAAGATATAATAATTTTATGTGTCATTCACACGACTTTCTCATACACGGCGTTTGTATACTATAAAGACAAATTATAGGTAAGATAACAAATTATGTATGTACTACAAAAACATACTCTAAAATTAGTTGAAAATGATTTTAGGAACAGTTATATCAGCTGTAAGTTTTTGAGGGAGAGTAGGGTACCGTTCCTTTTACACCCCTCAATTAAGCTTAGAAAAAATTATGTAGACAAATTTTATTCACACCACACCTTGAAACTTAAGAATTTTGCTCAAATTTTTCAATTTTCAACCGGATATAATCTTCTGAATAACCAATTTGAAATTCCTACAATTATTTATTTTTACGTTATGTGTGGTGTAAATAATTCATTTACCTTTTATGTTTCCATATTTTAAATTAATTTTATTAATATTTTTAATTTTCATAGCAACAGAAGTTACTTAGTGAGGATCAAAGAACCTCATGGCGTACATTGCGTTCTGGCCACTAACCCTTTTTATTCTTTGGGTCAAAAGGTCAAATATATATATCCAAATAATTTTATTTACATAAGAGAAAAGAGGAATCAATTTACTTATTGGCTAGAATGCTGTAAAAAGAAAAATGCTTACAAAAATAATGTTTGTAAGAAAACTAATCTGCTGCATCAAAATTAATCAATTTTATTTTCCAAACCACACTAGTAATTCCAAATTAAGTAGGATATAAAAATTAATGGTTTTTAAAATTTGAATAAGTATTCATATAAACTAATATATATATTTATTATTAATAAGTAGGCACTCTCTCTCCAAATGATAAAATGGTCATTATTTTAAAACAGAAGCAAAACAAATTTTTCTCACCCCATGTTCTTCTCTTGAGAGCTGCTGAAACCCAACTAAATTTAAAACTGCCGGAATAACAGAAGGTGGAGTCAGAACCATCACCCTATTGGTTCTCAGCATGGTGTGATATGACATCACCACTAGGAAAGAAGAACCAATTTTTCTCCTGTGTGTGTGTTGCAGTAAAGCAAACACAACAGGGTGAGTTGAGCCAGCTGAGAGAAACAATGCATTTAAGTGCAGAAAACGATCTTATTTAACATTTAAAAAGAAGTGATGTTTTTAACATCACATTACCCCTAACGACCATTAAAAAAATTTGGAAGACTAAAAATGTGAATGGAGAGTGCATACCTACATTTACATGAAGGATTACAAATTTTTTTTTTTTTTTTTTTTTTTACTTACATGTGAAAAAAAAATATCCATATTGACTACATAATATTATAGGAACGGCCATTAAAGGCATGAATGTAACAAAGCAAATTTTTAAGCAACTGAAAGGTCTTACAATACTCTTAACAACATGCACTTGATAAAAAAATTTGGAAATTTTGAGAACAATGTACATGTGACACAAAATCTGAACCAAACACAATACAAAATCGATAAGTAAAGCTGAAACAATAAAATTCCGACAAACAACCCAATATCAACGCCTACCCTGGTAGGTGATCAATTCTACCAAAATAAGCGAGGAATACACCATTTCATCTAAAACAATACTATTTCAGCACTGTGGTTACAGACATTCTCAAATAAAAGATTTTATTGATACAAAAGTGGTCAGTGACATATCTAACAATATTTATTAGGATATTGACAACTAATAAAATATATCTATAAATGCAAACAGACACAGCTTTTATCAACAAGTGACATGAGTAAAAAAAAACATTGATACCTTTTAAAAAAAAAATAGTATTATAAACAGAAATATTGAAAATCATACAAAGTGCTGCAAAATTTCTTTCCTATAAATTTGTAAAAATAATTAGTTAGAGCGAATAAAAAAATTGCATGACATGGCAAAAGAATTTTAGTGGATGTACAATATCAACAAAAATATTTAACCAATAGTCTTGATATTAAATACCATCTACCGATTAATCAATGTATAAGTATACACATGAAAGAACAACTATACTAAATAAATGTCAAAGAAATCTTGTTAACAACTGATAAAACAAAATCAGTTATATTTCAGTATAAAATATTTACAGATGACCTCTTGAAGCATTATTATGAAGGAGAAAAAAAAATCAAAATAAGTATCAATACAAATGTCAAAATAATCTTACAGATAAATATTACATTACGGAAAAGGCATTCCAAGTATCTAGTATAATATTCGAATAAGATTTTTTTTTAAAATTTTATCATTACCATTATTATTACCATTATTTAAAGAATATACATGTTATAAATGGAAATAATAAATGTGAGTGGCTACTGAGGCCACCAAGTTAGATTACTAAACAAAATCAAAAATGCACTTAATATAAACGTCAAATAATACTCAAATAAACATACTATCAGATATAACCAAAACAAAACTGCAATGTCAATAATCACAATAAACAAAAAATTTTATCAAACATTATACACATTTATATACATATCATGTGTGGATTGTGTATTAATTTGATTGTGTAATAGTGTGGATGTAGTGTATACTTGTGTTGTATAAGTGATGTCTGTGTCTGTGAAAATGGTGTGGAAGCTTCCAGAAATTGTATTTAATAACCCAATATATTTATAAACATGACAATGTGTAGGAATTAATATATGAAAAGAAAGAAGAAAAATTATGTATACACATATAAATATGCAAGTTTCCGATACATATAACACACACATACTGTACATTTTGAGCAGTAAATAATTATAGTATAGTTATCAAATTTAACAAATAAGACAATATATAAAATAAATCAGCATAACAGAAGATTTATATTCATATTAACTACAATACACACTTAACTAAGTTTTTATAGATATTCAACATTTGCCACAGGAGAAAAAATATATATATATATAACTACACAATATATAATAGGACAATATACAAAATACAACTTATCAAATATACCTGTACCAACTCATACTTGTTTACAACAGGCAACTTTGGTGAATGAATTGCTTATCAAGTCCCCTAAAAAAAAACTTTAAAAAAAAAACATGTTAAAAGAACATTTGTGAAAATGGAAACAAAAAAAAACAAAAAAAAAATTAAGTTTTGCATCTTGGTCTGAGATCATAATGAGACTGCGGTTGAACAATCCCAGCTGGTTGACCTGTCAGAATTGTTTGTGGAATGAGATGTTGCTTTCTTTTATGCGCCAGGATGACACGGTCTATGTTAATAGTGAATGGTTCAGCCCCTTCATTTTCGAATTCTCTGACAGAGAGTAACACGTCAGATATTACTTTTTGAACTGAATATGGGCCTATGAATCTTGGTTTAAATGTATCTTTGGTTTTTATAAAGACCATATCATTTTCTTTGAATTTCCGGAGAACTGCTTTTTTATGTTGTCTAGTATTACGTTGGTTTTGGTAAAACTTCATGTTATGATGCACTTGCCTAAAGATCTGTTTCATTGATTCCATATATTTATGGTATTCATATGGAAATTCCAGTGTTTCTAACTGAGGAGCTTCAAACAAGTCAAAGATGCTTGTTATTGACCTGCCAAAATGCAGAAAGGCTGGAGAATATCCAGTTGAAGAATGAACGGTGGTGTTATACAGGTTCTTGTGTATCATCAAAGCCTGATGAAAATCAAATCCTTCCTTGGTAAGAGTGGAAATTGAGGATTTAATGCTGGTATTAATTCTTTCTGATGAGCCTTGTGTTTGCGGGTGTCCTGATGATGAATGGGAGATTGTAATTTTCAATGTCTGTGCCAAGTTGTTAAAGATGTTTGCTGTGAACTGTGGGCCTAAGTCTGAGAGTATCGCAGAGGGTCGACCAAAGGTAGTAATGTATCCCGTAATGGCTTTAACTACAGCTTGTGCTGTTGCATTTTTTACTGGTACCAATTCAATATGTTTAGAAAAATGATCGAGGAATGTTAACACATGGAAGCCATTAGAGAAAGGACCCAAAAAGTCCATGGAAACTAACATACTCGGCGCAGAAGGAACAAACATTTCCTGTAGTGGAGCAGGTGGAATTCTGTGCGGTTTATATTGAATACATAATGTACAGGACAGAACAAAGTTTTTTACATCTTCAAATAATCCTGTCCAATAAAAGTGTTTAAGTATTCTTCTGTATGTATTTCTAATTCCAAAGTGAGGCATGTGACAAATTTTTAATACTTTAGGTTTTAACTTCTGTGGTACTACAATTTTTGTTTTTGGAGAGTTTTCAGGCTGGTGAAACTTTCGTTTGATCATTAACAGACCAGTGTCCGGATGGACAAAATAATTTTTATATTTAGGAGAAGGTTTCTCTGAAGTGATATCGACAATAATTTTTAGCAGAAAGTCATCTTCTCTTTGCTCTTTAAAAAAACATTCTTCCGAGATTTCCATCATAAGATTATCTGCGTCAGAGCTGTTTAAGGAACGACTGAGTGGAGCAGCATCGTTGCTTAACAACTGAGGTAAGGAAGAACGATGAGGCTCTGATGAGGTGAGTGACTTATCAGATTTTTGTGTGACATTGAAATGATGGAGTTCAATTGTTGGAGAAGCTGAAGAAATGGGTAAATTGTTAGCCTCTTTAATTAATTCTGGGTTTGAGTTAAGATCTTGAGTGTATGCAGAAAAGTCTTCTCTTGAAAAATAGTCTGCCAAAACATTTGTTTTACCTTTTACATATCTGAATGTGTATTGATAGTTTGATAATTCAATTAGCCATTTAGTAGTTAGATCAGCAGGAGAGGAAATTTTCTTATAGTGTTCGAGTGGTCTGCTATCGCTGAGAATGGTGAAAGGTCGGTTGAAAAGGAAAAATTTAAATGCACTGACTGACTTAGCTATGGCCATCAGCTCAAGCTTGATGGCTGAATATCGCTGTTCTGATTTAGATAGTGTTTTACTAAAGTAACTAACCGGAAGCAGAATGCCTTCCTTTTCTTGTAGAAGAACCCCTGAAATAGCAATTTTGCTAGCATCTGTATTAAGAAAAAATTGTTTTGACCAATCGGGTAAAGAAAGAAAAGGTTTAGAGAAAAAAACTTTCTGTATTTGTTTAAAGACTTCAGCATGTTCCTCTGTCCATTTAAATGTAGTTTTCGGAGATGTTAATTTTATCAAAGGATCAATTAATCGCGAGTAGCAGGGAATGAGTTTTCTGTAGAATCCACACAATCCTATAAATCTTTTTAGTTGTTTTCTGGTTGCTGGGATAGGAAATTGAGTAATTTTTGTAATGTTGGAAGAAATAGGATGTATTTTCTGATTTTGGATGCTGAAACCGAGATATTCAATAGATGACTGATGGAATTTACATTTCTTTGGAGACAATGTCAGATTGTACTTTTGTAGAGTAGCTAAAAGTGTTTGTAATTTTTCTGTTGTTTCCTGGAAAGAGTCACTTCCTATAATAATGTCATCCTGGTAAGCATATATGCCTGAACAATTGCACTCTTGTATAATTGTGTCAATAAGCATTTGGAATGTTGATGCGGCTGATCTCAGCCCAAACATTAATCTTTTAAATGAATAAGTTCCCCATTGTGTAGTAAATGAGAGACGTCGTCTGTATTCTTTAGGTAATGAAATTTGATGATACGCTGAGGGAAAGTCTAATGTTGTAAAATATTTAAATTTTGAGATGTTATTTATTATCGTATCAATTCTTGGAAGAGGATAAGTGGAGCATCGAATCATAGAGTTGATTAACCTTAAATCTAGGGCCAGTCTAAAGGAAGGTTTATCCTCCTTAGACACAGCTTTCTTTTTAACCATGAGCATTGGGCATGCCCATTCAGAGATATTTCTCTCAATGATCCCTGCATCCAGTAATTTGTCAAGTTGATCTTTTGCCTCTTCTTGAATAGCTTGTGGAATAGGAAAAGGGTAAGTTTTTAAGGGAATATCTGAAATGAATTTTATATGTGGAGTGATATGATCGGTGTGTCCAATCGACTTTAGTGAACATGAAAATACAGAGTTAAATTTCTGAAGAATATCTTGCATTATTACCCTTTCTGTAGGTTTTAAATGCTGAATAGAAAAATTATTTACATTAAATTCTTTCTGTCTTAAGGATAAAACTTCTGGTGTAGCCTTAATTAGATTACACATGTGATCAGGTGTATTTGTTGCAAGATCCAAGGAATTTTCTTCTATTTTATCTATCTCTGAAATGTATCCGCAAACGGTATTTTTATTTATATGCAGTTTCTTGCTCGAATTATTATACATAGGAATAAAAAATTGAATTAATTCTTGTTTAGTAGAATTTTCCTTGATATGTTGTACCTCCATAAGAGAAGGATAGGACACAAGTGGACAATGCTTGTTAGACGATGTAAACATTACTAACTGATTTTCTGGAATAAGCGTGGACCGCACAGGCACATATATAGTATCCTGTGGATCAATCATAATCTTCTGGGTAAGCCAACATTTTTGATAAGAGGGTAAGTTCTCTTTATGAACATCAATTTTAGATTTTTTATATCCAGTTTGGGGAAAATCCATATGAGTATCTATCTTATGTGATGCCCGATTCATATCAGATTCAGATGATAGAAGACTGCAAGAGGGTACAGTGTCTAGAATATCTAAAGCATTTTCATTAATTTGTATTTTGTTATTGTGTAAATTGATAACTACGTGATGGGACTTTAAAAAATCAAAGCCAAGTATACCAATAAATTTAGATTCAGTTGGTATTTCAATAAGAAAAAAGGTGTGTTTGTAAAAAGTTTTCCCTATTTTAAAGGAAATGCAAACACATCCGTCACATTGGACTATAGAGTTTACTGTAGATATCTTGACTCTTGAAGCAATTCTTTTGTAATATAATTTGTTTTGATTTTGTAAGAAGTAATGTTTTGAGAGTAATGACACAGAAGCTCCTGAGTCGAGAAGAAAATTCTCTAATGTTTTGTTTAACAGTAATTGTATGATGGGGAGATTGGGCAGATCATTGTCTGTGTGTAACAAGAATTCCAGTGAATTAACTAATATGCAGTCTCCATTTTCCTCCACACTCGGGGACGTTACCAGTACAGGAGATGTTGTCTGTATCGCAACAGATTTGACTTTGCGTTCTAATGACAAAGGGAACTTTGCCTGTGTGTCTGGAGATCTCAGAATGATTTCATTGTTATTTACAAAAAAATTATTAGGTAGATTAGAATATGTTGAGTTAGTCTGTGAAAAGTTGTTATGGTAATTGACTTTATTCAAACCTGACCTATATGAGGAACTCTTTGTATTTAGGAGTTTAGTGTCACTTCTACCATTCTCCACTTCTAGTCATTGTGAATGACTACTTTTGGTTTGAGGGGAGTTGGATTTAAATGTTTTAGGGGCCCTGGCTCTCCGTGACATGTCTCTATAAGGTTTAGAGAAAGTTTGCCCATTACGATATCTGTGAGAAAACTTATTATTTTGTAATTTTCTGAGTGCAAAGCACCTCTGAGCAGAATGTCCAGGTCTTTCACACCATTGGCATTGAATCGTGTGCGAACCTTTATTTTGTGGAAATTTATTGTATGGCCGCTTGCTATAAGATGAATTGTTAATCTTAGTCAAATTGTTTTCTGAGTTTGTACCTATCACTTCACTATCTATTTTATGATTGAAGTTCTGAATAGTAGCAAAAGATGTTCCTGGTAAGACAGGGTTTACTTGCAAGTTATAAATTTCCTGGAATTTTTCGAGACATTCCACCATCTGATAAAAGGTTGTGGCTTTTTGTGATAGTAGATGAATTCTAAAGTGGGGCGGAATGAGATCATTGAATTTTGCGATTAGTAGTTGTTCAAGGGCTTTTTCTTCCATATCAGGAAAACGTTTTCTCACTAAATTTTCAAGCTTATTAGCAAAAATATTAATATTGACATCGGACTCAAACTTAAATTCGTTAAATTGTTGTGCTATTGCAGTTGCCGACTCTACCTTAAAATATTTCTTAAATATATTAAATAACTCTTTTGTATTTTTGGCTTTTTGGCAAGCTGGGGAGGAGACATAAAACTTAAGAGCAGTATCTGCCAATTTTGATTTCACAAAAGCCAAAGCATGGGATTCTTCCCATTTGCTGTTCTCAATTTTAAATTTCACTTGTTCAATAAAAAAATCCAATAAATGAGGGTCTCCAGAAAATGGCGTTACTAAAGTTTTGAATGGTAATCCTCTTGTCAATCCTTTGTTAGAAGCCATTATTTTTTGTATATATATGAAACTACTATATTGGCTATAAAACTACATGTGTTGATGGCTATTTGCATATAATAAATTCACGTAGTTGAGGAGAGAGAGAGATACCTACATTTTTTTTTTTTTTTTTTTTTAAGCCAACAATACAAAGTTCTGTTGACTATTATTTATTTAATCAGTTATTCAAAATATATTGAACCAAAAAAATTTTCATTTGTACAAAGTTCCAGCATATCACAATTTTTGAAACAGGGAATTGTCTTATAGGTCACTTGGTATATATTCAAACACAAAAAAAAATGTTATTGGTTATGTATGACTTTAAAAATAATTTCAGTAATTCTAGCAATAAAAATAAAATGACTTATTCAAAATAAACAATCTCTACAGTACCATTTATTCTTAAGAACAATAATCAAGTATTCCTTACCGGCACCAAATGTGGTGTAATTAATTCATTTACCTTTTATGTTTCCATATTTTAAATTAATTTTATTAATATTTTTAATTTTCATAGCAACAGAAGTTACTTAGTGAGGATCAAAGAACCTCATGGCGTACATTGCGTTCTGGCCACTAACCCTTTTTATTCTTTGGGTCAAAAGGTCAAATATATATATCCAAATAATTTTATTTACATAAGAGAAAAGAGGAATCAATTTACTTATTGGCTAGAATGCTGTAAAAAGAAAAATGCTTACAAAAATAATGTTTGTAAGAAAACTAATCTGCTGCATCAAAATTAATCAATTTTATTTTCCAAACCACACTAGTAATTCCAAATTAAGTAGGATATAAAAATTAATGGTTTTTAAAATTTGAATAAGTATTCATATAAACTAATATATATATTTATTATTAATAAGTAGGCACTCTCTCTCCAAATGATAAAATGGTCATTATTTTAAAACAGAAGCAAAACAAATTTTTCTCACCCCATGTTCTTCTCTTGAGAGCTGCTGAAACCCAACTAAATTTAAAACTGCCGGAATAACAGAAGGTGGAGTCAGAACCATCACCCTATTGGTTCTCAGCATGGTGTGATATGACATCACCACTAGGAAAGAAGAACCAATTTTTCTCCTGTGTGTGTGTTGCAGTAAAGCAAACACAACAGGGTGAGTTGAGCCAGCTGAGAGAAACAATGCATTTAAGTGCAGAAAACGATCTTATTTAACATTTAAAAAGAAGTGATGTTTTTAACATCACATTATGCTGATAATAAGCATATACACAAATAAACCGCTAAAAGCTGTACATTTATTCAGGGGACACAAAAATGTGTAGTTATAGCAAAAAAAAAAAAAAACAGTGTTGAAATATGGACTCCAAACAAGTACTTTATTTATCATAGGGTATAAGAAAGTAGTTATCAGTCTGCAACGGTTTTCATTAGGTTGGACAAATTAAGCAAAGTACCTTCATTAATTACAGATTCACTAATTTTTGTGTAGTCCTATATAATGTCTATAAATTATATATACACCACATGGTATATTTAAGTTCAACTCAGTATGAAAAATACAACACAACTTGAAATACAATTTCAGCAATTTCAAGCTATTATTTTCCTAATATATTTGGCATTGTGCAGTACTAGTCAACGTTAAACCCATCCAACCAACTAGCCTGGGGCCCTGTAGACAAATAGTAAATGATTTTCATAATATTTCCTATAATAAACATGTTTTAATACATATAGAAAATATATTTTTATTTCATTTTGTTTAAAGCAGTCTAAAGTTAAACTGTACCTACCAGAAATTCCACCCTTAGACATAATGTATTTGAATTTTCATGGATGTCCCTGTAGATGAACCATCTGCTTGATCTCAGCGAAGCGTGTAGGATCTCTATATGATATAAGTGTAGGATCTCTATATGATATTAGATTTAGAATATTTAAAATATCGAATTTGAATTTCTTGCAACTATTTGTCCCTGAAGTATGCTGATAACAGGCATACTTATACAGATTCACACACACAAACTCGGATCAATTGTTGAATTCTTACTTTTTGGTTCAGGAAATCTCAAAACGGGGAAATACTGCAAAACCTGATTCCAAAAACAATAATTTCTTTACCACAATATACTTTATACTAGTATTAGTGACCCCTACAAACAAAATTTACATGGGCCAATATTGAAACAATGTTAGTTGCTTTGTTGGTCAACAGTTATAAATTGCTATTGGCTGCATGGATGGCCCAATCATTGGAAAATCGTTGGCCCATATGCAGTATTTTACTTTGGCAATACATTTTGATATTCATTACTTGCTATTTTACCATGTTTTTATTAACACTATGTAGTCGGGCATTTTCCCGCCAAATGACGAGTTTACTTGTTTCCTGCAAACAATGTGTTAACTTTGATGTTTGTTTGTTTGTTTGTCCAGTACAAATCTTGCAATCGAATTTTAACTAACTTCCCAACTAGCTAGACATTTGAAACTTTCAGGATAGCTCAGAACACGGTGACAATACATTTTTTTAACACTTTTAGTCAACTGTTTCATGTTCCTACTGCCTTCGGCAGCGTTTATATGATTCAACAGAAAATTTATTTAACCAACTTCCCAACGAGTTAGACATTTGAATCTTTCAAAATAGTTCAGAACACGGTGAAAATACATTTAAAAAAATACTTTTAGCTAACTGTTTTGGGTTTCTGCTGCCTTCGGCAGCGTTACCAGTACAAAGCTTGCAATCAATTTTAACTAACTTCCTGACTAGCTAGACATTTGAAACTTTCAAGATAGCTCAGAACACGGTGACAATACATTTTTTAATACCTTTAGTCCACTGTTTCTGGTCCCTACTGCCTTCAGCAGCATTTATATGATTCAACAGTAAATTTATTTAACTAACTTCCCGACTAGCTAGACATTTGAAACTTTTAGAATAGTTCAGAACACGGTGAAAATGCATTTTTTTAATACTTTTAGCTAATTGTTTCAAGTTTCTGCTGCCTTCGGCAGCGTTACTGTTACAAAGCTTGCAATCTACTTTTTAACTAACTTCCCGACTAGCTAGGCATATGAAACTTTCAGGATAGCTCAGAGCACTGTGACAATACATTTTTTAAATACTTTTAGTCAATTGTTTCAGGTCCAACTGCCTTCGGCAGCGTTTGTATGATTCAACAGAAAATTTATTTAACTAACTTCCCAACTAGCTAGACATTTGAAACTTTCAGAATAGTTCAGAATATGAGTGAATCAGGTCCCTGCTGCTGTCGGAAGCGTTACCAGTACAAAGCTTGCAATTGATTTTTAACTAACTTCCCAGTTAGCTAGCCTAGCCATTTGAAACTTTTATAATTGCTCAAATCACAATCACAATGAATTTTTTTTATAATTTTAGCCAATTGTTCCGGGTTCCTGCTGCCTTCGCTAGCGTTTATATGATTCAACAGAGAATTTAAAAACATGGTATTTAAAAAGTTCTTTTTATCTTGTATTTTTATCAATATCCTCGACGATATTTTAATGCATGTAATAAAACTGTATCTTTTCTTTGAAGTTACGCAATGGTTAGAAATGAGTTAAATGAAACAAATTTAACATTTCAATTAGTATTGGACTTATAAAGTTGTTCATTATAGTGAATCAACCATAGCTACTCTAACAAATAAAATACCGACGAAAGGGAAAAAAAAAAAAAAAACACTATGGGCCAGTTTCAGCTATCCCAACTAACCAAGTGCCAAAAATGTTAACCATTATCAGCTGATGGGCTAACGACTCATGTTAGTAGGGACAGTTACTGAATGTTGAAGAAAGGATAATCCAAATATTGAGTACAGCTCTCTAATACAATAACAAAAATGGCTGAGGTAGATCAGTAATAATTTTTATATGTGTTGGGAACTTAAGAGATGTAGAGGAAGTACTGAGTATCATCTGGCGATGCCTAAACAATGATGACAAAAGCTTTATTACCCCGAGAACAATGAATTTTAGTGTTATGTGGTCTTATGTGGACAATTACAATACTTGCTTATAGCTCCTAAAATATTATTAATAAATAAATTTAACTACTCTAAAAAAAATCTGTATAAGTAACATAGTAAAATGAAACACAACACAAAGGTAAACTTTATTTATTTGCTTTATTTACTTTATTTTGTTTTATTTTATTTATTTATTTTTTAACAAATAAGTGGTGTGAGGCCTTTTAAAGTGTGAGGCCCTGTGTGACTGCACCTGTCGCACACCCCTGAGGACAGCTCTGGTTTTCCCTGTTAATCTTTTAAGTAATTCTTTTTTTTATTTATATTTGAAATGATATGCAGATTTCTAACATTTTATTTCAACATTTTTGAAAATATTGATTATTACCAACAGATCTTTATAAATTTAATTGTGGTTTGTGTATTTTTATATATCATCATCATTTATATGCTTGCTGCATTTTGTATTTTATTGCATTAAAAATTTTATAAAATAATCTTTATTTCAAAGAAAAAATTAACATTTGGTTTATCAGCCATATCTAAAACATCATTGTCTTAATGTGTTAATAGGCTACTAATGATCCTTATTATTTGGAAGTCGGGAAAAAAATTTTAAATAGTCTGCAAATGCATGCAAGAGTTCCATGTGGTTTTGCTGCAGTCAAAGATGTACGAACTGGTAATCATGAAGATAGGTAAATTTATTCATTTATTTATTTCTTTTTTCTTTTCCTTTGATAATATGTCTAATTTTGCATGAAATAAATTAATTAGGAAAAATGTGTAGTTTTTTTCCCCCCTTAAAAATGTCAAAGGGTTTTAAGATAAAAAGATTCAATATGTAAAAATTTAATTAATTGTAGTAATTTCTTTATTGATTAATATTTCAAGCAATAATTGTGCTACAAAGAATTTAATTATTATTTGACTGTAAGACTAATAATAATAATAATAAAAATCATTAACTTGCTCTAAAACGCTTTATCTTCTTCAATAAGAAGGTATTTAAAGTAATTATTAACATAATATGGAATATTAAATGAAATTATAATAAATGGGAAAAGGGATATAAGAGATAAATATTATATTCTAAAGTTCAATCTACCTTTTCCCCCTATAGAGCTTTAGTAATGTTAAAATCATGTGTTGAAACTTTGCATAAAAAGCATGTTTTCTTATAAGAAAACTTGTTGGCTTCTTTTTATCAATTATTTTAGTGATTTCTCTTCCTTTCCTTATTATTTCAGAATGGACTCTTTTGTCTTAGCAGAAACTCTAAAATATTTATATTTGTTATTTGCAAACAAAGATGAATTAATTCTTGAAGTCGATGATTTTGTGTTTACTACTGAAGCACACCTATTACCTCTTAGTTTATCACGAATAAGTAATATAAGCAGAATTATAGAGGTGAGTTTTTAATTTTTCAACTGTCATTATGAATAGTTCTAAACGCATGACAATGTGAAATTCATAGAGCTTTTACTATCTTTTTATTAAGGCTTATCATAAGTATATCATAATAAGTAATAATAATAAGTAATAAGTATATCATAAGGCTTATCATAAGTAATATAAGCAGAATTATAGAGGTGAGTTTTTAATTTTTCAACTGTCATTATGAATAGTTCTAAATGCATGACACTGTGAAATTCATAGAGCTTTTACTATCTTTTTATTATCTTTTT
Organism: Salticus scenicus; assembly: GCA_963930645.1. Lineage (NCBI taxonomy): Eukaryota > Metazoa > Arthropoda > Arachnida > Araneae > Salticidae > Salticus > Salticus scenicus. Next base: position 311,122,183 of record OZ005648.1, read on the forward strand.
TTTTTTTTTTTACTTCCATTACCCTACTACCGTAGGTAATGGAAGTATTGTATTCGGTCTGAAAATTCGATATCGAGATTTCACTTGATTTACACATTTTAAGGTCCCCTGTGTCCAAAAAAGTGGTTTTTGGCAATTGGTCAGTATGTATGTGTGTAGGTATATATGTGGAGAATCTTCTGGCTATTATATCTCGGAAACTAATAAAAATAGAACTACGAAACTTTAGAATTGGAAAAAAGTCTGGTATACAGATGAATTTTCCAAATTTTGGTGAAAATTGAAAAACCCCGGAAGTGGGACATCGGAAACGGAAATGTAAGTCCGTATCTCAAAAATGGCTCTAACGATTTTCTTCAAACTTGCTATATAAACACTCTATTAGATGTCCTTTTGAATGATATAGTTGGTTTAGCATGCATAGATACAGTTTAATTAAATAAAAATAAGTAAGCACCCTTATAAGTTGGAAACCTCTCTAAGTTTGACACTTTTTCTTGGAACTGTAGGTGTCCAACTTAGAGAGGTTTTACTTTATATTCTATTTACTTTGTTTTCCAAAACTTTTTTTTTTCTTTTTAAAACATTTTTCTAAATTTTAGCCAATTTATTAACTTAACATAGTTTCCCACCCATTTGCTAAATTATTCATTATTTATCGATTGAATGTTATTTATTGAACTGAATTATTAATTAATATTATATTCTTTATGATAGTCTCAAAAGTTACCTCATGGAGACAAAAACAGTGAAGAAGATTTTGCACATAGTTGTCCTAATACTCACTTTTTGTATCCTGAAGGGAAAAATTTTGCTCAATCTATTCGTTTGCCTCTTAAGAATTTGGTAGAAGGTGTTTGTCCATCGACTAAATCTTTGTAAGTTTTTTTCTTTCCATTATATCCGTAAAATTAAAATTATATAAGAGACTTTGTAATTTCAAATTTTAATAATTTCATATGTTTTACTTTGAAATATGTCATATAATTGTTTGTTATATTACAAATACAATATTATTGATTTATATATTTCTCTTTGAAGCTTTTTTTTTTTTTTTTTTTTTTTTTTACAGCTTTGAGCTCAAACTCCTTTCTGATTTAAAAAAAAAAAATAAATAAAATAAAAGTTAGACAACCTTCTGTTTTAAATATATACTCTCTATTATAACCAGCTGGCTCTACAATAATGTATTATTGCCAAGGATTAATTATTATTATGTTTTTCCCCCCTTTAAAGTTGTTACAGTAAAAGAAGATTTACAGTTAAAGTGGAAACAAAGAGCAGTTCACTGTTCGCTCCCACAAAGGGCAGTATAAAGGTGACCAAATTTGGCAAGAAATTATTATTTAGAATTTCCCAAGTTTTGAAGCTCTGTCTTCAATATGAGCTGAATTCTGTAATTTGCCGTTTGATTCTAGTGCAGAATTAAAAAGTTCACCAAATTTGACCTTGAGTATAAAAAAGAAAGTTCTTCCCCTAAGAGTTCAGTTTTATTCAGATATAGTTGTTTTGAGTGGTCATCTCTGAGACTGTGCTTAAGTGGTTGATCATAGTTCCTGAATCAGTGAAGTTCCAATTCTGTAGTATATTTAATGTTTATTTGTTTTTTGGGATACAAATAACAGTTTTATTGGACTTTTTCTAGAATGTTCATTGAATATTGACTTTTGTAGTGTGGGTAACAGTTTTATCAGGCTGCTATTGAGAACCTTCATTGATTAGAAGCTGCCTTTCTTTACAACTTTCTTCATGCAAGAAAGTTGACATTTTTATAACAATATCAAGGTTCCCATTGGTCAGGGAAAATCTGGAAAAGTCAGGAAAATATCAACAAAAATTGTAAATATCGCCAGAAATCTTGGAAAAATCGTGTTGTAAACCTGGAAAATGTTTTCTTGGTGTACCCAATTTGAACTTGCTGGCCTAGCCATTTGAAATTTTACATTGTTTTTTCTTAAGCTTATGTGGATATAGTCTTATAAACCTTCTTTTTTTTTTTTTTAAACCTTCTGAGGGCATTACAGCTAGGCCTTGGTCCCTAATATAGAAAATTGGCCTTAACCCCTACACTAATACCATCTAAATATAAGAAGAAATTAACGAAACATAGAAAGATCTCGTAAATAATATCAAAGGTTATCCTTTTATCTCATATTTTAAATAAAAAATTAAATGGCTTACTTATTGATTGTGTTTGAAATAATGTAAATTTACAAATAAGTTTTTATTGGAAAATTTCTTGTAAAATGCATGCTATTTAAAAAATTATGACTTTCAAAGATCATCGTAAATACTCAAATGATTTTCTATAATTGTAAAATAAAGTAAAAAAAAAAAAAAAAAAAACACCATTTAGTAAGAGGTTAAATGTGGATTCAATTGGTAGAAAATATGATTTGAGAAATGTCACTTACTGTAAAAGTAAATATTTTATTGCATTTAAAAAGAAATTTTGCAGTACTTTTATTATCTATATATTAAATACTTATAATGGATAAACTTTAGTCATCAATAAAATTAATTGAGCCTAAAATTTAATTACATTTATTACAAGACACTAGCGATCTTATGTCACAAATCGAACATTGTGACCTGGAATTTTATAAAAATGGACCTAAGAAACCAGGAAAAAGTCAGAAATTTTAATTTTGTAATAGAGTGGGAACCTTGAATATACAATCTTATAAATGTATATCTTCTGTTTTTACATAATTTTCTTGAAATATTTTATATTTCTTTTGTAACTTTCTTGAATCAGGGTTTGCATTTCATATGAAATTTTTGTGAGTTTGCTTGACTAACTAGTGGTTAAAACTGAGTCAATTGATCTAAGTCAAAGGGGTAAAAAAAATTAATAATAATAAATTAATTAATATTAAAAATATAATGTAATCAGGCTCACAAAAGGGAAAAGGGGGTGTGCAAAAGGAGAGGAGAAAATGTTAAGAAAAGTAAAAAATGATTAAAATATTTGTATTTTGCGAATATATTATGTATATTTTTTGGAGTGGAGAAAAATGCAGCCAGTCAAATAGTAAGTCAATTATTGAGTTTCTGTTCTAAAATGTTTAAGTCATTGATTGTGCATTTTTTTTAGAACTTAGCATAAAATGAGAGTAAATGCATACTCTTATTAAATGCCTATTTAATTTGAATGAAATGGGTGCAAAATATGTGTAATTTTAAAATTCTTATTTTATTTTTCATTTATGTATGTTTATGTATTCTTACATTAAAATTTGATATAGTAGATTTTTTTTTTTTTTTTTCAAAATATTATTTCTTTTTTTTTTTTTTTTTTTTTTTTTTTTTTTGTAAACAGATCTCGTACTATTCTTGCATCGGAATTTCAAGTGGATAACAAGGCAAATATTGAAGCTGTTAAAAGAATGGGTATTACTGTTCTTAGATTAGCAGATGGAAGAATAAATTTCATACGCAATGCTTCATTGGTAAAATATTGTTCAGTTGATTTTAAAAATTTAATTTCGATAAAATGCTGAAATGTTGATTAGTGTAATTATTTTTGTGTTTGATACTTATTGAAATTATTTAAATAAATCATGTTGTTTTTCTATTTACTCAGCTAGCAGGTGTTGCTGATTCACTGGTCACTATATTTTTAAATAATAATAATAATAAAAATTGTATTTTATAGAAACTTTATTTAAAAAAAAAAAAAAATACATTAAATATATTTCTTTTGGTGACTATTTTCAGCAAATCCAAACTGTGGTCAAATACCTTAATATACAGCCATTAATAAAATGATACTTAATTATTCATTTTGTTGATTAGAAACACAGTTAAACTAAATATGTATTCACATTAGTTTGCAGATAATAAAATTACAAAAAAATATATTGCACTGTTTCATTAATTGAAATTAACATTTAAATAAATCAATTAAATATCTAAAATGGGAAATGTACACATTTTATTTTCTTATTACTGCCTGCAAGTACATTTACAAATTTTAAAGCTATAATGACATCAGTTTTATCAGAAATTTTTTATGATACAGGATTAACTTTTCCTTCTTATTTTTTTTTGTTCACATGTAAATAAATATTTCTTTTTGTGTAAAAAATAAATGTATAAAATAAAAAGTTGCTTGCATTTTATTCTTATATTTTAGTTAAAAATTACAACTCAAAGAAGAATTTCATGGAAAAAAAAGCAAATAATTGCATAAAACGAAATTTTTAAAAATCTAAAATGGATATTGAAAATCTAAAAATATGTTGCAAAACTACATGCATTCCTTTTTCTAGGGGGGGGGGGGGAATCTCTACTTGCTATAGTTTGTCAATCATTTGCATTGCATAGTAAGAGCTTTTATGGTATTTATTTTTTATTTATTTAATTCATTTTAAAAAGATTTATTTTTTATTTATTTATTGTACTTATTGAAAAAATGGTAATATTGTAGAAAGGATTAAATGTATTAAAATTAAGGTTTAAGAATATCTTCTTTATTTATTGTGTTGGTTCAAATCAAATAGTAATATAGCAGAAAGAGCAAGAGCTATAAAATGTTTATGATGCCAAAAGTAAAATATTTAATAGATGCTGGAATACAGCCAGCTTTATAATCGTAGTTCTTGAATAATAGCAGCTTTTGACGTCCAATAAATACCCAAATTAAATTGCCTGAGAAAGATATTGCTGCAGGCACTAGCCCCGTAGCAGAAAATGTGAGATGTGCGACGTACGTCGCAGATTTTTCTTTAGTCTGCAGATTATTTTCAAAAAAGTATTCTGTATTTCAAGTCTCCCAATTTTGGTCGGAAATATTGCAATTTCGAATCTTTCTCTATCCACAGCATAAATGCCAATGTCCATTTTAAATACATTTTATTAAATCTTAGAACCTTCAAAGAGGTAGAATTATTCAATATTTTTCACTTACGTATTTATCCCCCCCCCCCCCTCTTCACTAACGATCAGCGATTAGGCATCTCCCAGAATCATTGTGATTCTTGATTGATCTTTATTCATCCACAACATAAATGTCAATATTCTTTTAAATCTTATTTAATTAGATTCCAGAACTTATAAAAAAGTAAAATTGTCCAATATCGCTCACTTTTTTTTTTTTCTACTTTCCCCTCTCCCGCTAATGAACAGCAAACAATTGCTCCGTAAAAGTATTGTGATTTCCAATTTTTCTCCATCCACAACTTTTTCAATTTACTATATTAAATTCTAGAACCTATACAATATCTCTTACTCATAATATTTTTTGTGATCCAACCCCCCCCTTCTCCACGCTAACAATCGGGGGTCAAACAGGTAGTCGTTTAAAGGATTATCCAAAGTATTTGGATAGGTTGAGGCTATACTTCGAAATGGCTGAAATGTATTTTATTTTATGTTAAAGGTTTTTCATATAAAAGTAAATTAAAGTGCACTATATGACGTGCATATAGTTTATAGACAGTATACAGGGATACCCAAAATTAAGCTAAACATTCTTTTCTATTGAGTATAATTGGTGGTAACATAAGTGATTTGCTACATTTTACTATGTTGACGAACACTGCTCTGAAAGGATAATTAATTTTTTTATATCTACTGTAAACAAAGTATTTTTTTAAATTATGTTTTTTTGCATAATATCATGTTTTGGTGTACCCTGAATGTGAAAGTTTAATTTTTAGCAGTTGATCTGTATTTATATCTGTTATCAGCATAATTTAAAAACAAATGACAACAGGAGATTTTAATTTAGTATTTTTAGATTCATATTTGGTTGCCACTTGAAAAATTTGATTAAAATTGGCAAGTTTGGATTGAAATTAATAACAGCTTTTTTTTTTTTTTTTAAATAAATGTTAGGCATTATAATTAAACAGGGAGATGTGTTAATGGGGGATTCAGAATTATATGTGAAATAAAACTGTTCCTAAATCTATTTTAGATTATTTTTAAAATAGATTGATATATTACCACATTGATCATACAACTTAATCTGCAATCTATCTTTTTAGTATTGAAATGCAGGGTAAGAGAAGGTCGTGTGAGTGGCACACTAGGCTATTTTTCATTTAATTAATTCATTTGAAAGGAAATCTGTACTTTTAAAAAATGTATTTATTGAAAAAACTGGTAATATAGTAGAAAGGACTAAACTGATTAAAATTTAAGTTTCATTAAAATTCATTTTATTTTTATTTTTTTGCTTATATAATTAGTAATTGCTTTTATTTTTTGCTTATCCTTTCAAATGAATAACATTTGAAAGGAATAGCTTCCCTTTTTAATTTTTTTGTTGTATTAGTCGAAATCAAATGATAATATAGTAGAAAGAGCGAGAGCTATATATAATACATGGTGCCAAAACTGAAATATTTGATAAATGCTGAGATACAGCCATTTTTATAATCTTAGTTCTTGAATAACAGCAGCTTTTGTCATCTGATAAATACCCAAATTGAAATGCCCATTGAAGATGCTACGGTAGGCCATGGGTACCCAAAGTGAGATAAAGAATGATTTTAAAGTTTTTTTTTTTTTTTTTTTTTTTTTTTTTATAAAATGATTTTTAAAAAATAGTGATTCAAATTTTTCGAAGATTCATTTAATTATAGTGACCAGCGAAGCCTGCTAGTATTAAATAAATGCAAACTTCTGACAGAAATACTTACTGAATCTCGCAAGCTCTTTTATTTTATTTTTTTTTCCATTATTTATAGTGTTGCAGATTATTTTCTAATGCCTGAATCGTAGTCATAGATTGGCAGAAAAAGTTCTGCTACTGGGGGCACTAGTAACCCAGACCTGATGCAGTACGGGTGAGAAAGATGCTATTGTAGGCAGTAAATACCCTAAGTGAGGTCCAAAGTGATTTCAATAGAATTTTTTAAATGTTTTTATAAAGTGAATAGGAATTCGAATCTTTTGAAAATTTATTTGAGTATAGTCAAGGACCAATCCAGGATTTGAAACAATACCTCTTTTTGTGAAAAATCTTAACTATATTTTATTTTTGTGAAAATTGTAGCACACTATTTTTCTCTCTCTGTGTGTGTGTGTGGGGGGGGGGGGAGTCAAACTAAGTAAAATAATAAAAATAACACTCAGCAGTTAGTGTGAGGCTTATAGCAGAACAGGAACCAAAACTCAATTCTCTCTGAAGTAAACAGTTCAGCAGAGAGAGTATAAGTAGAAGTTCTTTTTATTTATGCTAGTATTACTGCACTATACATGAATTGTACAAGGGAGGATAGACACATCACCATACAGTCATTAAAATGTCAAATCATCTGACGAACCAGCAAACTGTGGCCACAACTCCAGAGTGTGTCTGTACCGATACACGCAAGGATAATTTTGTTTATTTATGCTACACTGTTTCTCGCCTGTAGCAAGCGTTTGTGTGTAGATTAAAGCTAAAATTCTGTATGATTCTTGCTTTGTGAATCGCATAAACAGAAATTCACAAATAAGTTACTTTTCTTCGAAAATGTGCTCATTTAAAGTGTCAGATTTTGCTGGGATGACTAAGATTTTTGTGAAAGTTCCGATTTTAGCTATATGATTTTTGTGAAGGTACCTTTTTTGCTTGGTCGATTTTTGTGAAGGTACCCATAAACGGTGGTAAATTCATGGAAAATTTTGAGGACAGTTAATTGATGGAGAAAAAATACATTTAAAACACTAAACATTAAATGTAAAATCTGAAATTTTTTGTTTTTCATCATGAAGAGCAGTAAAAGGTATTCAACAAAACCAAACGCATATACATACTTTTGACACTGACTGTATGCATTTTTAAATTTTATTTCAGGTATTGTATTCGTCTTACACATTGTAGGGAATCATAATATATATATATATATATATATAATAAAGATGATCTATTAAGCATAGTAGAAGCCAAGCAACAGATAGAAGATCACTGAAACACCAATGACCAATAAGATAAAAAAAAAAAAACATCAGTGGATGAAATACACTAATTTAAAGAAACCATATCTATTAATTAACAGCCTGCAAAACAAACGAATCAATAAAGTAAAACAACAAATCTTAACTTAAAACCATCAACTTATCAAAATTAATGAAAAAACAACCTAAGAAACACAAGGTAGGAAGAAGGAGACAGGCGGCAAGACTTGTGACTTGCCTGTGGGGTTACACTAGTTTTATGCCGGCAACACTCCCCCAGCCTGCCACAACCATAACAGGAACCATATGGATTTAAAAATGCAAATTTCAAAGCAGATGAACAACAATGAAACCACGAAGCCACAATGAAGTTCACCGATAGATCACATTGTGTTTAACAGTATAATTAGAACATTAGATATAGTTGACAACTCAAAAAGGAAAAAACTGAAATTTTAATGGAAAATGAAAGTTTGCATAGTAATACAAAGCAAATGCAACAAGCCATCTACTTTTTTTTTTTTTAATTTAAAATAATGATGAACTATTAAGCATAGTAGAAGCCAAGCAACAGATACAAGATATATATATATATATAAATGATATTTATGCAGAAAATAAATAGGTGCCTTAAGCCCCCCCCCCCCCCTCTTTTTTTTTTTTTTTTTTTTTTTTTTTATTTGAGTCTCTAAAATCACTTAATCTTTGAGAAAGAGATGCTAAATGCCCTGCTGTCTGTAAACAAAAATTAAAATTTATTTGCAAAACTTAAATTTTAATCTTTTTCTTCTAATTCTGCAATATTCTGATAGTTATTTGAAAATATCATTAATAATGTTCTTATTTTTTTTTTTTTATAGTGAAATAATACACTAGGCTTTCTCTTTTATTGTTAAAAAATATCCTTCTCCTCACTCTCACTATAAATTGTTCATTTATTAGAAATTTGTCATTACAAATCAAAAGATATTCTAAAACTGTAATGAAAATTTTACTTTTAGGCTGAATCAGCTGAATTGGCAGATGAAGGTATTCTTTTCATGCAAGAAATGTTTGAGATATCAAAAACAATCAATCAAAAAGGTAAGTCCATAGAGTCCAAAATGATTATTATCATTAAAAAATCGTATTTATTGAAGTGTTTGAGATTTTTAATAGTGTTACAAAAATATGAAATAATAAAGTATTAAAAAAATATTTACTTTTTATGCTCCTTATTTTATTTATTTATTTATTTTTCTAATATTAATGGGATATTCTTGAGGTAATACATTAATTATAACACATGGTAAGATCATTGTGTAAGATCATGAAAAATGCCAAGCAAAAACAGTGAGAGCACTCTATAAAATCCTTTATAGCGTCTAATGGCTTGTAGTGAGATTAAAGTGAGGTATATAGGTTCTGTTCTTATAAATACCTTTGTGATTTCTTCCATAAATTTCATTTTATACACTTTTTAAACTAATGGTACTATAAAGTACCATCAGTAGGTAAGGGTTAAATTGAGTCTTTTTATAAATGGGATAAATTATACATAAACAATACTTGCTCTTCTATGTATTATACTTTTCCACAATACTTCTTTAACTTTAGAATCTTATATAACAATAATTCTTTTCTGTTATAGATCAAATGCGTGTAGTATATTTTTACTCACCTAATAAATCCTCCAAAACTGTTCTGAATGCTGGTCCTGCTCAGTTTGGAATTGATCTTAAAGGAAGGAAGCCAGTAAGTTTTGACAGCATTTCTTTGTTAGTTTAAAGTTGAAAATTATGTTTAATATTTATTGTTTGTTATTAATATTTCACATCTGTCTCACAGGTAGAAGCTGAAATGCGTGTGGCTCGCCCTATCAAAGCTTGTGGAGATATTCTAAATAGTAGAGAACTATTTGGAAAAATTGCTGTTGTACAGAGGGGTGATTGTATGTTTGTAGAAAAGGTAAAATTTTTCTGGCATAACAATAAAAAATATTTCAGTACTGGATCTACATTTTTAAAAGGGGAGTGCAGACTACAATTTTCTGCCCTCTAGACAAAATTTTTCAACAATTAAAGTACTAAGACTTTTATAAAATGTTTCTTTTAGCAATAAAATTATACAAAATTCTAATGATTTATTTTCTTCTACTTTATTTGAGCAAAATCGTCAATTAAAAAATCATAATTAAGTTTGTTGCCTATTTCACTCTAAATCGATAATATTGCCAATCCCAACCAGAGCTTTTAGGACATTCTGAAATCTATATAATTTTTCATGTGTTTCATTTTGCTGAAACTTCTTTCTCGTGAAGCAGAAGTTGCAGGCAGAATTATATAAATTCTGAGAACATATTTAAGTTAGGAAACATATTCTGTAAATATGTTTTACATAGATCTTCCAATAAAGAAACAGGTTGCAATTCAGAAGTATTTTTCTCAGAGTTGCCACACTACCTAGAAAACCTGTAATAGTCAGGAAATTTGAAGATTGACCATAAAAGTCAGGAGAAAATCAGGGACTTTGAATATTTTAGCCAGAATCAGGAAAAGTCAGGGAATTTCATAGGATGATTGCCAAAAAAGACTAATTTTTCCTGGGTTTTTTTCTTAGCTTCTGCCATTTTCTAAACGAGACCTCTAAGGAGGGCAATCTCTCCTTAGGTCAAAGTAATATGTAACTTTTGTGTTTTCAATTGGTACAGTAAATATTTTGCCCTCAACACAGCCAATGCACAATATATAGCTAGACTGGAATTTTCTTAGAACAAGTCTGAAAACCTGGAAAAGTCAGCGAATTTTATTTTCCTGTTTGAGTGGCAACTCTGTTTAACGAAAAATTAGTCCTTATTCTTTAACCCTATAATGGTTGTGAACGTGTTTTTGTAATTGTTTGTCCCCTAAAAAACATATATTTAAAATGTGCATAATTATAGATTTTAAGCTTGTTTCTTTAAATATGAAAGATCATATAGTAGTCATCAAGGTTCATCTTTAAATGCATAGTGAAAAATTCATTGTTTTATAAAGAATTTACGGTGAAAACAACAGTACCATTTTTCCCCTCAGACTCCCCACATGCTTAGAGGGTTAAACACGTCAAGTTTGGAAACAAGTTCCTCTGTCTTTATCATATTTAAAAGCCAAATTGAGTCCATATTTTTTTTTTTTTATAAATCTATAATGGTCATTTTCAATAATGCTTCGCCAGTCAAAAACACAAAATCGGAACTGATTTTCTTTGCTATTTCAAGTCTGTGGTTAATTCCCATTAAAGTTTGATTCAATGTAGCATTTGTTGGTTGTATAAGTCTTTGCCTTGGAGAAATTATCTACAATTCGTCGTCTGCTACTCACCTGGCATCTTTTTTCTTTTGGATACTCTACGTTCTTTAATGAATGTATTTACTGACATAGACTCAACAATGGCAGTAGCTTCCCCAAACCATTCGTCGAATCTAGTATTACAAAACCTTTTTATTGGATTTTCGAAACCTTCCATCAAAGCAATTGATCCCATTAAAACAATATCAATTTTTTTCTTTTTATTTACTGATGCAGTTGATCTCTTTCAAAACATGATTCCATATAAGTACAAATCTTCGAATAAACACCATGAAATGCAATAAATCTCAACAATTGTTTTGGATCGAAAGAAAACGCAACTCTTCAGCAGGCGAACAAAGGTGCTGCAAACAAAGCGGCTATGAAGGTTTTTTTTTTTTTTTTTTTTTCAGGTTTTGGTGAGTTTTCATTTCGTTTGCAGCACTGGTGCCTACTTTGTTCACCTGACAAAAGGTTGTGTTTTCTTTCGACCCAAAACAATTGTTACAGTTTCTTGCATTTTCTGGTCTTTATTCAAATATTTGTACTTATTACTTTTAATCACCAGTTCTGTGGTGCTTTTTACTTCTTTATACAAAATATAATAAAGTATTGTAATTCCGAATTGCAAAATGGATTATATCTCACATAGCTCAAAAACAATGATCATAAAATTTTGCAAATTTATATTTGTTACTGTTATGATGTCTAGTTGTACACCTGAAACTTTGGTCTTAATACGAGCTCCCATTTTAGAGATATCTACGACTTTACACAGTTTTTCGTGACATCTTTATGTACGTACAATCGGCAGCAAAATTATTGAAGCACGCATCCATACTTTTCATATATATATTTTTAGTTTGATCACTAATTTTTAACATCAACGTACTTTTTTATAAACAGTATAAGACTAAGATCATGACTCGACAAATATTTACTGAACAAAACAGTAGATGATAGGTAGGTGCTCCTCTTTTAAGTAGGAATTATTGCTAGTACTTCAATAATTTTTCTGCCAACAGTGTGTGTGTGTGTATCTCATAACTCAATAATGGTTGGACGTATGAATGTTGCAAATTGGCATATACGTTTGTTATAACACCTAGTTGTGCATTTCCCTTTTTTGCCTTGCTGTGACTTTCCCTTTTAGAGTTATTTATGAAAATTTTATTCATAATGACCAAAAATACAAAGGTTTTGGGCATTCTACATGACCTACCATCATAGAAATTTCAAAAGAAGCTAATGATAGTCTGTAATGATATTATTATGAATGTTATCCATATTTTACATGTAGACAGCAATTCTTAAAGACATAAGCGGGTTCTAGTCGATGAATGCATTTTATTTAATAAATATTCAGCCTGTAGATAGAACCTGTAATGGTATTAATATGAAAATTATGGACAGTTTTGTATGCAGAATTTAGGGCTCACAACAAGTCTATAAAAGTCTATATACAGGTTGTCCATAAAAGAATGTCTCAATTTTAATGGTATATTATAACAGTTTAATTTAGACAATTTACAACAAATCATACATCAAATTGAAGGTAAACGAACCTAGTTTTTCTTACAAATATTCAATATGCGCACCTTTAGTTATATGGCACACATTCAATCTGTAATCCAATACTTCCCACACATTGGTCATCCCATGCTTCTTCCTTTACAAACACATCCGGTCATTTCGAATTGCCTATATCATTGGCAGATGTTTTTGCCACATGAGGAATCACATTTAAACTTTAAGCAAAATGCACGTTGAACTGAAATTAAATTACAGATTGACTTTTAGCAAATTGCAGAACACAAAACACTTTACACTCAGGAGTCGCTGTTTTGAGTATGTGGGGCTGCAAGCGAGAAAACAACAAAGCAGTACTCGCACATACGCTTATCTAAAACTGTTTGAGTTACTCTTTAATTGTGACCTTGAATGAACACTCTACAATGCTTATAGTTGATGCTGTTAAAATTTATAACTGGGACATTCTTTTATGGACATACTTTATTTAACATTGAGTCTATAAAAGTCTATATTTTTAAAAATTAGTCTATAAAGTCTATATTTTTAAGAACTTCCATATTGAAAAATATTTTTTCATCAGATACACATATAAAATTGAAGTAAATACTCATATAAAATTTTCACATTTACTGTTAACCTTTTGACTGTCATTTGCAAAGTATGGCAAAATTTGGGTTTTCTCAAAAATGGATATGACGATTTTTATGAACATCTGGGGTAAGTGTTTTTTGGAGTAAAAAAAAAATCGAAAAACTGCTCGAACAATTTTGATAAGTATTTAAGGTTTGGGAAAGGGAGAGGCGGAGTTGTCACAATTAAAACTGAATTTTCCTCATCATTAGGAAAGTTAATGTTTACAGTTGGTCTTCATTCTGCCAGTTTCAAAATTACAACAGAATTTTTTAAGAGATGGTTCTACTAGATTTGATAAAAACTTTTAGCTTTAAGGGTTTTTTGAGATGAGATCTAATTTTATCTCATTTTCATGAAAATTAGTGTTCACTGTTAACCTTCATTTGGCATAAGGCAAAATATGGCAGAGACATGGTTTTCTTAGAAACTGTTTGAAGGATTTTGACAGAAATTTAGGTTTATGCAATTTTTGAGTTTACGATTGAATTGTGAGTACAAAAATTTGACATTCTCTTTAGAACATTTAACGTTTACCTTTTTTTTTTTTAAGTACTCTAATAATTTTGAAAAATATTTAGATTTGATGTGTTTTTGAGATGACATTTCAAACTAAAATAACCTTCATCTTCATTTTTACTTCCTTATACAAAGTATATAAGGAAGTATAATAATCCCGATTTGCGAAATGGATTTTGTATTTCACATTGCTCGAAAACGAATGATCGCTGAATGTTGCCAATTTATACATGTGACAGTCATGATGTCTAGTTGCACACCTGCAAGTTTCGTCTTAACACGAGCTCTCGTTTTAGAGATATAAGCGACTTTACACGATTTTTCGTGACGTCTGTGTGTGTGGGGGGGGGTGTATGTCGCATAACTCAAAAACGGTTGGACGTAGAAAGTTGCGAATTGGTACATAGGTTTGTTATAACATCTAGTTGTGCACCTCCCTTTTTGGACTTTATATGATTTTCCGTTTTGGAGATATTTAGAAAAATTAGGTTCATAATGGGCAAAATGTATCAAAAAACGGTAATAGCTCAAAAACGGTTTGGACAAATCTTGCAATTTAACTGACTTCTCGACTAGCTAGACATTTGAAACTTTCAGAAAAGTTCAGAACACGTTGACATGAGTCCCCCCCCAAGGCACATCTTTGACATGAGTCCCCCCCCCCAAGGCACAACTTTGACATGAGTCCCCCCAAGGCACAACTTTGACATGAATCCCCCCCAAGGTACAACTTTGACATGAGTCCCCCCCAAGGCACAACTTTGACATAAGTCCCCCCCAAGGCACAACTTTGACATGAGTACCCCCCAAGACACAACTTTGACATGAGTCCCCCCCAAGACACAACTTTGACATGAGTCCCCCCCAAGGCACAACTTTGACATGAGTCCCCCCAAGGCACATGAGTCCCCCAAGGCACAACTTTGACATGAGTCCCCCCCAAGGTACAACTTTGACATGAGTCCCCTCCAAGGCACAGCTTTGACATGAGTCCCCTCCAAGGCACAACTTTGACATGAGTTCCCTCCCCGAGGTACAACTTTGACATGAGTTCCCTCCCCAAGGTACAACTTTGACATGAGTCCCCCCCCAAGGCACAGCTTTGACATGAGTCCCCCCCAAGGTACAACTTTGACATGAGTCCCCCCAAGGCACATGAGTCCCCCCCAAGGCACAACTTTGACATGAGTCCCCCCAAGGTACAACTTTGACATGAGTCCCCCCCAAGGTACAACTTTGACATGAGTCCCCCACAAGGTACAACTTTGACATGAGTCCCCCCAAGGCACAACTTTGACATGAGTCCCCCCAAGGCACAACTTTGACATGAGTCCCCTCAAGGCACAATTTTATATTTTATTTTTTTTACGTATGCATGCATTTTTTAAAAATATTTTTAGCCAAATGTTTCGGCTCCAGTGACAATGTTTTTTAACATTATGTATATTTCTAAAAGTGTATAAGGAAGTCATGTGGTGCCCACATCAGATTTTTAATTAGAGTTCACTGGCAACCTGCACTCCACCTGGAAGAAATACAGAATAAACTTTGTTTTCTTGGAAATTGCTGAACGTCTTGGAAAAAAAAAAAAAAAAAACTGAAGTTATCTTTTAGCTGAAAAGCAGTCTCACTTACCTTATTCTTCAGAAGAATTAGCTGTCGCTGTTCTAGAATAATGTATAGTAGAAATCTTGTCTTTTAGGAAACTGCTTAAATGATTTTGATATGAAATTATAGTCAACACATGCACGTTATTTAATGAATATTTAGCATGTAGATAGAGCCCATAATGCTACTGTTATGAAAGTTTCCGACATTCTTGCATTTAAAAAGTAATTCTTAAAAACTTAAGCAGATTCTAGTCGATGAATGCACTTTATTTAATGAAAATTCAGGAAACAAGTTAATAAAACTTAATTACTTAATTTACATTAATCAATGACTATTCTCTATACAATCCAATAAAATAGTCATTTTTACTACAGAAATCAAATAAACATTGTTAAATACACTACAACGCAGAAATTTCGCTAATTCAGGAACAACCAAAAATTTCAAAATCTGAATGGAATTTGAATTCATGGAGAATTTCAGGGGTTTATAGAATTTTCAAGGTAGTTTTGCACTAAAAACCAATGAATTATTCCAAAAAATTCCAGAACTCGACTCATATTGAAATTTGTTTTCAAACTTTGAGAATCCTCAACTACCACATTTTGGCACATTTCAATGTTTAATTTGACAATAAATTAACATCCATCTTCGTGGAAATGAAAAAACTACCATGTGTTTCCACTTTTACTGTAATATCATATAGAAAATTTCACGTAAAGATATAGGCAGGCTAGGCATATTCTAGTCTATAATCATAATTACTCTTCTTTTTTTATAATCTTGTTAGTTGTTTATAGGGATTTCAAAGAATTTAATTTTGCAAATGTTCTGTGCTATAAACCAATGAATCTTTGCAGAAAATTTCAAAACTCAGTTCGTATTGAAGTTAGAGCTTCCAAACTGTGGCAACGCTAAACAACTATTTTTTGCAAAATATGTTCGTCAAGTCACCAAATCACCAGAATTGATGCTGATACCTAAATCTGCGTTGGCTACAAACTGGGTAACTTGGTGAGATTAGCAATCCAAGTTGGCAGTAAATATTATTTCAGGATAGCCGAATTAGTAAAACTTTTCGCAGTTTCAATGGTTTTAATTGTTTTGGTGTAATGAATCGTTTCTCGATGCTAATTTTTGCCAAAGAGAACAAAAGTAGGCTATCTCTACTCTATTTTCTTTGAACTCTAAGCTGTGCATTTGCCAGTGAGAGATTTTATAATAAGCCCATTCTGTAATAAACCATATTCCTGAAAAAACTATATTTTTGTCTTGGCAGTATATATATTCCAATTATTCTGACTTTTGTGGTTGGAGTGGCAGTTTTTCTTTTCTTTTTTTTTTTTTTTTTTAGGGGGGGGGGATGTTCATAGACTGGAACTTGCCTGTTTATTTATAAATCAATTACCTCACACAAAAAATGTCAATGTTTTCATAACAACATGTATGTACCAATGGGTGTATAAAGGAAGTCATGTGGTGTCCACATCAGATATTTTATTATTTATGATTCCATATCACTAAGCTTAAAATATATTCAAAATTTCTAGCCTCATTTAATTTTTCTTTTTAATTCCAACTTTATCTTGGGTGAGTTATCCCTATCTTTTAATTCTATCAAAGCATCAATAACCTTATTTAGATTTATTTTCAAAGTGCTAACATTTTCTGCTTTTGCTTCACCAGACTATCTTGTCTTAAGCCTGAATTTAATGTTATTCTTTGTGTGTTTTCCATAATATCCCAGAGTAGTGTAGATGAAACAAAAAAGTTATAATTTCTTTGAACGACACCAGCCAAACAAGGCAGGCAAAAGAATCAAGTACGGCAACAAAGTTAAGGGAATGGACAATGCACGGTACAAAAACAGCGTATTTATTCTTTTCTATTTTTCTAACCTGGATGCCTCTGTACATTTCTGACATATTTGAGGCATTTTTGTAGGACATATCACAAAAATTACTAATAGTTGACCCATTGTCCTCTAACATTTTAGAAATTATGTTTGCCATGTATTTGCTACTTTTATTATGAACATCAATAAATCTCGAAAATTTTATATTCTCACTTTTCATTAATTTTGACATATCTAATTTCACTTACCTGTTTAGAATGAGGGGCATCAGAACAGGAGCACAAACAAACATGACAGTATAATACTTTGAAGCCCCCCCCCGCTCCCCCCCCCACCCCTGGTACTTTCGTGACGATTTCTTGGCAAACTTTCTTTGACATTATATCAGTAATTTTCTTTTGCTTTGCTTTAGATAGATATAAAACTAGTCCCTTTCATAGTGACTCTAATTTATCTTTCAATACCATATTATGTTTTACTAAAAGGACTACAAGATTTAAAAAGTTGTCATTACTTGGTAAAGATATCATGTTTGATAATGAACTAGTATTTTTAGATGAGCTGCGGAAAGAAAGGCAATTAATAGCCAAATATAGAATGACATCAATTGTAATATGAAGAACAACTCTCCAGCTATCCTCTTCAATTCGCGTAGCTAAATTAGCTGCTATCGCCATGCCCAGCTGTCTATCACCGTTCGCACACTGCTGTGTAAAGACGCAGTACATGTACATTGTCATAGTTTAGACTTCACTGTTTACTCGCTTTCGTGATACGCGCGCATCATGTGCTCATGTTATACTACAGGATTCTCAGCCCGTAGACGAAAATGATCTAGAAATTGGGTCCAGCATAGTACAAGGTACAAACAGTGAGACTAGTTGGACCTGATGGCTGCCACCCTTCAATTTTTGCCGCCCGAGGCAAGTGCTCCCTCCCGTCCCCGACTAGATCTGGGCCTGAAATATTTTGAGATGCCATAGGATGTCATTTATCTGGATTAAGTAAAAATTATTAGCTTTTTAAAATTAGAAATATTGGGGAAGGGGGGGGGGGGGGGGATTTTATACTGAATGTAAATTGCGTGGTAATCTACTGGAAATTTTTAAGAATGAATTGGATCTAATTTTAATTCAAATAAAATTAGCTCTTGTTTTTTTTCTTTTTGAAAAATCACCATAAATAATTTTTCAGGTAGTTTTAGTTTAGTTAGTAGTTTAAAATTTTGATCATTTTATTGTAAACTTAATTAAGCAAAAACAAATTAATAATAATGGTAATAATAATAATATTTACTAGAAACATCATAAATGTTTATAATACTAATTTGATTTCCCCCTCCTTTCAGGCACGTTATATACAGAAAACAGGTGCTGTTGCTGGTATTGTTTTAGGTATGATTTTATTTCATTAAGTATAATAATACTGCAATTATACAGGAATTTATATGGAAAGATCTAATGTATTTTCATCTGAAATTTCTCTTTGTCTAATTGAAATGTATATGTGTGTGTGTATTATTTATATATATATGTGTGTGTGTGTCTGTGTGTCATGATATTATTTGATGATGCATGTTATGTATAATGAGGAAGAGTTTTCACTCCGTAATGAATCCATTTGTTTTACACAGTCATTTTACTGAAGGCTCTTGGACAGATTTCAGTTTATTTTCCAGTCATTAGGTTCAAGCATGCTGAACCATTCAGCCATCGGCCGAATAGAGCTGATGGCGTCGCTTTGACGATCACATCTTGGAACTGCAGTTCTATGTCCCACTTCTGGGGTAAGATTTGACGTGGATTTATTCAAACAAGAGCAACGCACAAAAAAGTGCCGATTTTCATGTGCATCTGCTTAAGTACCACTTATTTTGACGTGAATTTACTCTCCTCCTACATTTTTTTTTTGGCTATTAACTTAATGATTGACAGATTAGCTGAGCCCTGGAGATCCAGGATTAACTAATATACATTATTTTACCACATGAAATGGAAGATTGTGTGTGATTAAGCAGTTTTTATTCTAAAAGTTGTCTAATTTTCTGACTTTTGCGTTTTGAATGTGCTTTGCCACGAAACTAACTTTACAGAGGAAACTTTAAAATGAAATAAAGTTAAGAATTTTGAATAGGACTTTCTTTAGAATTATCACTCAATCTTAATTCTTTTCATCCTTTCATATATGATATATACTAGCAGGCTACGCTTGCTTCACTGGTCACTGTATTTAAATGAATTTTCAAAAGAACTGAATCACCATACATTTTTTATATCACATTATAAATAAAAACTTAAAAAAAAAAACTACATTGAAATTGCTCTAAACCTCACTTCGGGTACCCATTGCCTATTTTCCCCTCTTTATACTCTATTAAACAGGCATGAGAGTGCAGAAAATTGAAAAAAGAGGAAGCACGCGTGTTCATAAAATTATTTTCAAATGAAAAATAACGTGCGCGGGGAAAACTATACAAATGTGTTCATAAAATTTATTTCAAATGAAAAATAATACTCACAGGAAAAAACTATACAAAATATTTTAAAAGTGACAAATTAAACTAAAAGAATAACACATCAACACAATAAAACATGTGTTTAGAAGAAAAAAAAATTAGCCAGCAATCAACATTTAATAACATTGGACTGGTGGTGGAAAATGAGAAAAGGGGTAGACACAAGTCTATTGAGAAAACACAATTTTACTTCTTTAGGGGTTCTAGAATATCATAAAGTAAGTTTAAAATTAATATTCACAATTTTGTTGTGGATGGATAAATGTTCAAAATTAAAAAGCTTCCCACAGAATGTTTGATTGGCAATGGTTAGAGATGAAAAAAAAAGGGGGAGGACAAAAAAAATTACATGAGTGAGAAATATTGAATAATTCTGTTCTTTTATATGTTATAGAATCTGATAAAGCATGCTTAAATTGAATATTGACATTTATATTTTTTGGATGGAAAAAGATTGAAGATCTAAAGTTTGAACACTGATCATTATTGGAGTTTGATTTTAACAAAACAAAAAACCGCAAAATAAACTAAAATCACAAAAAAGCGGAAAGTCGCAGATCCGCGGAAAATTCTCATGCCTGATTAAATAAAATATTTCTTTCGTTTTGCACTTGTTTTCTTCAGGGATGAGATTTTTCAGCTTTTTAGCTGATTTCAGCTTTTTTGTACATTTAGCTTTTCAGCTTTTAAAAAAAAATTTC
Organism: Salticus scenicus; assembly: GCA_963930645.1. Classification (NCBI taxonomy): domain Eukaryota; kingdom Metazoa; phylum Arthropoda; class Arachnida; order Araneae; family Salticidae; genus Salticus; species Salticus scenicus. Next base: position 311,142,748 of record OZ005648.1, read on the forward strand.
AGCTTTTTTTATGTTTCTCATGTGCATTTGTTCTTTTTTTATACATTGAGGATTAAAATAAATATTTATCATTCTAATATAATAGATTTTGTCATCAAAATTCTGGTATTTCATTTTAACGTCTTGCCTTTGCATACAGTTTCAGCTTTTTTGTATTTTTGCTAATCTCATCCCTGTTCCACGAAGGATCAAAATTGTGATGGAATGCTTTCGGACCACCTCTAGGGGGGAATCCCAGACAGTCGCCAATTGCCTGTTAGGCAACACTGGTGCAATGTAAAACCAAGGTCGATCCAGGTTTTTATTTTTGAATCCGCATTTTGTGAAAAAAAAATCCTTTAGTTTTGTCATAAAAAGCACTTTTAGTTTTGATTCTTTTTAAAATCCCAAACAAATATACTGAGAAAAAATTATACACTGGATATGAAACAAAACACTAAATATTCTACTTACATTTAGTCTTCAAGAAATGATGAAATTAAATTATGTACCAAAATCCTCAATATTTACAATTACAATTTCTTGTGGGGAGTTTTGGTTATAGTGGCAGCCCCCTTGCCTACTGCCATAGCTTGAATCTTTGGAATCAAAAGATAATTTTAAAGTAATATGCGGCGATTTCCACTCCTTTTAAAAATATCCACAGTTTCCTTGCACTCTTTTGTAGGTAATTTTTTTGGCCCATTTATAATAACTAGTATCACCCAGTGGTCGAAACTCGACCACTTTTTTGTAAAGCAAGGCAAAGCAAAGTTATTGCCTTGTCCTAAACGGAATTAAATTGCAACACAGCTGCAAAAATTGTTTGTCCATATGCAACTGAATTAGCAGCGTTTTTCTTAATATATTTCTCTAAGTTTGGTACGCTGTAGATGTTGATCCTTTCCTGAAATGAGAGGAAATCGCAATGTGGAAATATTTGGGTGATACAGCACAAAAGCTAATCGGTACCATGTCAAACCAAGGTTCAAACAAATATCAAATTAGGTTAAATTCCATTGGTTCATAAAGTACAGTGTTTGAACTCAGAAAGACAGAGTTCGGGAAATCTCAAAATGTGTAACTTCATCAAAAACCAAAAATCTATAATTTTTCTGAATCTTATACTTTCTTCTTATATATGCAGAGAAAAGAATAATAAATCCACTTCTTAAAAAATAAGTAGTCAATTTCAGTTAATTGAAATGCAAGGAAATCTCAAAACATGTAAATTCATCGAAAACTGAAAATCAAAAGTTTTTCCGTATCTTCTATTTGCTTCTTATACATGCTGAAGCTAGCAATAAATCCACATTTTTAAAAATAAGTAGTCAATTTCAGTTAATTGAAACGTAAAGAAAGCTCAAAACATGTAAATTCAGTGAAAACTGGAAATCGAAATTTTTTCTGTATCTTCTACTCTCTTCTTATACATGCAGAAGCTAATAATAAATCCACTTTTTTAAGCTAAATTTAACACTTTCGCGGCTGCTGGTGTAGATTCACATCATTTGAAAATCTGTAACTCCACCAGTGGGTGTTTCTTTTGCAATTTGTATGCTATTTATTTCTTAAATATATAACCAATATTCACATTTTTACAATGAAATATACTATGGATACAAATACTTTGATTAGAAAGAACATAATTATAATGTATATCCATTTCTAATATAAATGTGAATACAGAATTTTTTTTTTCTGAAATATTGTAACATGGGAAAATAACGCCCACAGGCAGACCTTAGTGTCAAAAATTTAAAATCATGTGGCCGCGAAAGTGTTAATATGAGATGATTCTCATGCATAAAGAAATATAATAAAAAAGTTTCCAACTATTTTTCCAAAAATAAAATAATTTGGAATACAAAGTGTAAATAAATAACATTAATAATAGATTAAAAAAATATAAGAAATGTAATACATAATTTCAGTGGCAAAGTACCCCCCCTAGCATATGTTGATGTTTTAGAATTTTTTAACTCTGTAGCCCCTCAGAAGATATTTAATAGTTAAAAACAATCCTCCCCCCCCTCCTAAAAATCAAATTTATAGCCATAAAATTACCGAAAAGTGATAAAAAATAAAGGGCCGTCCCTAAAAAAAGGTGGGTGGTAGGGCAAAATGGACATCATATTCCGATTCAGGAGGTGATTTTACATAAGAAATTTCGGCGATCAAAAACGTAATACGAAAATATACATACCAGATGTATATTTTCGTAATATCTGTTGTATGAAATATTGTTTCATATTATTGATTGCTCTCTTAATATACGTTGTTAAAATAACCATGATTTTTGAAAGGAATTAAATATATTCGCCAGATAATTTGGCGATCTTTCTTTTTCCTCCCCCCAAGAACGACAGATATCATATCTATTCCGCTACTGCACATATTAGTATGTTATATCAGATATTTTGAAAGACATTTGAAAACAAATTTAACTTCAAATTATGACAGAATATTTACCATTTTCCTTTTAATTAGTATATTAGTTGAATATTTATTGTGTAAATATCACCCTTTGTAATGAAATGTTTATGTTTACATTCGAAACTGGAAGTTTGCCATTTTTTTTTTTTCTACAGTTTTTAAATTTTAAATTCAAATTTTATCAATTTTACAGCAAGAATAACTCAATCTAACACATGTAGACTCTAACTTATATATAACTTATATCCAAATATGGGGATTAAAATTAGGAGATAATTTCCGTTAAATTTTATTAATTTTTTACAAAAAATCCAATGGACGATTAATATAGGAAATCTTTTTCGTGGCTCCACGGATGGCCATTGACGTCATCACTTTGCTTACGTATAGTGATGCTACATTATACAAGTCTATAGTTTTATTTGAGTTTTATGAAATTGCCATATTTAACAACTTTCTACTTTTAGGTATTTTTTAGTGTAAAAGAATGTGTGTATGAAAGGGGAAAATGCATAAAAAATGAAAGTATTTTTAAATACCTTCTTGACATCGTAAGAAAATAATTTTTGTATTCTTCTCATCTGGCTAACCATACCTTTTGAATGATACTATTTTCAATCCTCTACTCCCATAATTAATATGTTATAAAAGGACCACAAATTTTATGCTTGCCTATTAACATATAGATTCTTAACTGTTCAGCTAAACTTTCTTGTTTCAGAGATGATCTCATGTTCAGTACATACAAGATTCATTCGAGAAAATATTTTTCCACCGACACTGTTGACAATGGAATGATAGTATACATTGTTAAAAGTTTCTTAAACTTTACTTATAGTAACCAGTTCTTTTATGACTCTTTTTCTAACAATATTTGAAAGTCATTAGGACTCAGAAACCTTTGAACAGCACCTACCTGCCTGGACTCGGCCAAGCTTAACAGGTTAGGTGTGCTGCAAGTCATTAGGACTCATCTTTTTGTCTAAAGCTTTTTTAGCCTCTTCTTTTATATTTTTGTGCAAAAGGTTTTTGGTTGTTATTGTTTTTCCAATATCAAAGAAAATTTTTGCAAACATAAGTTCCTTTTTTAAATCGTCTTTTTCATTTTGAACAGCTAATTTGTCTTTAGATGCTTTTGACACATAAACAGAATCTTTAAAAATGTCTTTTCTTTCTTCCCCATAATGAGACACCAAAGTTGATAAAAAAGGCTTAAAATCAATTTTGTCATCTGTTAATTCATTTAAATTTCCATTGCTGAAAATATCAAATCCTTTTAAAGTAGTGCTACTGGGAGATAATTCAAAAGACAGATTTATTTCATTTTTAAAATCATTTCAAAATTTCTGTACCAAAATTCTCCTTAAACTCAATAAGTATATTTTCTGTGGATTTTTGTTTTCTTTGCATTCACATACTTAATGAGGTACATTCGGTTACTATATTTAATAATTTATCGTATTTTGGAAATGATTTCCTTTTTCCAAATTTTGCACAATAATCCTCTACTTTAATTAGAAGATTTACTTTAGTGTTAAGTAAACTGAGAGATTGGAGCCATAAATTTAAAATATCAACTTAAAAAAAAAAAAATCTGCTGAGAACAGAATAGTCAACATAACATTGGAATCTAGGAGTTGTTCTCTCAAACCTTTAAGTTCTGATTCTCATGTTTCTACGAAAAGAGAATCTAAGGTATCTATAAGCTCTTCATACCGAGTTGCAATCCTCTGACATGCACGACCATGGGATATCCAACGAGTTGTTGATACTTTCATGATTTTTAATACTTCTACCCCATATACATTTTGTTGAATTTCTGTAAAAATTTCAACATTTTTTGGACTGTAATGGAATATTTTCCATAGTGAAATTAATAAAGTGTCTACTGATTTCAGTTCAGTATATTTTTTCAACAAATGCACAAAAACTAGAGCCAGTTTATGATTCCTGCAGTTTATATATTATATACAATGGAGAGAAATGTGTCTTAATCTGCACTGTATTCCAGAATGCTAACTACTAATCACATTTGTCCCATTTAGAGCTATGAAAAGGCAATTAGATAATCTGATGTTTTTAGCTACTGATATTTTTTCTATGGCACTTGTTATTGACTCAGCTTTATTGCTACTTAAATTCACGAGTCCCAGGTATTTTTTTTTTACAGTGTCATACCCAGGCAGTCTGTACTTGACAATTAAACCTAATTATAACTGTTGGGATTCATCTGTGCACTCATCAGCCATTAAGGCAAAAAATTCTGCACTAGATAATTCTACTAGTAATTTCTGTTCTAAATAAAGTGAAATGGAATTTAGAAGACTTATAACAGAAATGTATGATAAATATGAGGCATTCTTGCCACAAGTTTGCAAATGCTTTTTTATTTCATTATCATCTAAGTTTTTCCCCCAAAAATCTGACTAGAGATTCAAAATTTTCTGAAATAGCCCATTGTTTTTTTACCATGAAATAGAAAATTTGAATAAACTTACTTATCAGTTTTCTATTAAAATCGATTTTTGCTGTATTTCCAGTCTCGGCATTTTCACAGATGTTCTGAAAATTACTTCTTTTGTTCTGGATTGTGTGATAACAGCCTGTCTGTTTCTTGCTATTTTCATGTTTCTGTAAAACTCTAGTAGGATGATGTCCTTTTTTAATATCGACTCCAATATTCTCCCACAGCTTATCCATATCACTATTATTCATAAATGAAGATATCTTGCATAGAAAGCGATCTGCTGAATGACTATAAAAAAGCCAATTATATGTTTTGATTTATTGAAGGCTTATTACTTTCATTTGCAGAAGTAAATTCCATACTTGAATTATCATTTGTTGTGTCAGTATTATCCACATAAGTTTCTTCACATTCACTCTCACTACTATTTTTTTCATCAACAGAAGAAACATTTTCCTAAATAGCATCGCTTACATCTAATTTACGATCTTTCACCACTTCAGTTTCGGATCCATATGGATTTTCCGTGTAAGTACAAGTATCTGCATTACTACTGCAGGGATCTTTTGAATTTTGGGAAGCAAGATGCTATCATTAGCAGATTGAATAAAACGGTTTGCTTTGGATTCGTGTGCATATTCCGTGTCTCTAAGAGCACAAGTATTACTACTGCAAGGATGTAATGAATTTTTTGAAGCAATTTCATTTATGCTATTTGCAGATTGAAAAAAACTCTTAATATTTTGACCACTACCTTTCGAAGGGCGAAATTTTTTTTTACATAATAAGCAGAGTTCCTAGAGGTACCTCCAGTAGTTGGATCCCCATGTTTCATATTTTAATATTCTTACGGGTAATTTTCAACAATCACGCAAGCTATAGAAATTGAAATTATACTTAATTAAAAAGTGTATTCTCTATTACTCTTTCAAAAACAAACCATCTATTTATCTGTGAACATAACAAACGTAACATAAGCCGAAAGTGAAAACCCGTGCCATTAACATAATCCTCTGCATTGCCATTTAAAAAAATTAAATTAAAAGAGAATGCCTCAAATGCCTGCCCTGCCTACGATCGGAACCAGATCACAGAAAGCAGCGAAGAGAAGATTCCAATAACACGTAATAAACTGGTAGGAACATCTGTCAAAGCGAACAGCAAACAATGCCCTCCGCGCATACGCGTATTTAGTCGTTTTGTTTGCACAAATAATTGATTAGAGATTAATTTCCCAATGTTTTGTTTTCATGCATACAATGTTATGAATGGGAACACTTTTCCGAGATGGATTTTTGTGAAAGGGGCTGCTATTTTGATATGGAATTTGTGAAAGGGGCCACTTTTTCGATACATAATTTTGTGAAGGGACTGCTTTTTCAATAGGTAATTTTGTGAAGGGTCTGCATATTTTTCATACATAATTTTGTGAAAGGACCGCAAAGCAGACCCAATTTTGGTCTAGATGGATCCCTGAAAATCCAACCAACCAGCCATGCACTTGTTTTGCAACAATGCGATTTTACATGTGCAAAACATCATAACGCTTCATATCTCAAAGAATAATAATAAAAAAAAAAAGATATCCATAAGATTTTTGCTTTAAAATAAAACTAACACACATACCTAAAAAATAATTTCTCAAACTTTAGAAATTCAGTCCCATAAGGAAGGGAGGAAGCTAAATGTTATTTCACATAACCTTCAAAACTCAAATAAACAGGATGGGGCAAATTTGAGAGCTCCACTTGCAGATTTTGGTGTGTAAGTTGGCATCAAACACAACTGTGACATGATTTTGTGAACCCACCTCTCTTTAAATCTTAAGGGGGAGGGGGGCAAAAACACTTTTCCAAGTGTAACTCTGTTTCAGATTTTCTCAGGACGACAATTTTTTGGTAATTGCTTGTACTATGTGTGCTGAACATGCACTATTAAGGGATTTTGCAAAATGCCCCCTCTTCTGCCCCTTTGGGGTTGGGGGGCATAAAAACATCTCCATGTGTAACTCTTTTCTAAATTATCTCAAAGGAGATCTTTTGGTATATGAGTTGGTTATGTGTGCCTAACACATTCTATAAAGGGATTTTTTGAAATTTCCCTTTCGACGGAAGGAGGAGGGCAAAAAACACATATTCAAGCGTAACTCTGTCCCAAATTATCTCAAGACGACAATTTTTTTGGGTGTGCTATATGTACTCAACATGCACTATATATATAATAAATGGATTTTGCTAAATGTCGCTCCTACTCTTTTTTTAAAGGTCAGGGGTCTTTTTTAAAGGTCTCTACACTCTTACAAGTGTAACTCTGTTCTAAATTATCTGAGGATGGCAATATTTTATTTTATTATATGGGTTGTTTAGATGTGCCTAATAATAGGACATTTTGAAAAATTTCCCTTCCTTCTTTTTGGTGGGGGATCAAAAAACACATTTTGAAGTATAACTCTGTTACGAATTATCTCAGGAAGATGATATTTTAGTGTTTTGGCTTGTTATATGTACCCAGCAGTCAGCACACACTATAAAGGGATTTTACGAGATTTTCCTCCTTAAGGGGCTGGGGGAGTAAAAACATGTTTTAAAGCATATGTTATGTAGGCAGGCAAAGCCTGCTAGTATCACCTAATACTATTTCTTTTGCAGTGCTTCTCAAATAACTGATTCAAGTTTGGAAAAAAAGAAGTTAATGAATTTTATAATGAAAGAAAAAAAAAAAAAAAAAAAAAAAAAAATGGGTAGAAAATTGGGCTTGGACTTCAAATTTATATTAGAGGTTTTAACCAACAATCTCTCTCTTCAATTGAGGTAGTTAATTTTAATGAATTCACCTCATAATACAAACAAATGGAGAGAAATGGTATATAAATTAAATAAAATGCAGCTAACTAAAAATAAAAAAGAAGGCAATAATTTTAAATTAACCTTAACGTTACCAGTTTTACTCCACGATGGAGAAAGACTAGATCTGAACCAGAACATTTTTTTAATCCTTTGACTAGATTAGACCATGGACATCTCAAAATCAGGGTGCATAGAGATATGCACCCACTAATCCTAACAACTCTCGAATATTCAGACCAAATCGTATGTACTCATGCTTCATGTCTGCTGTACATAAGAATTAGCCTCAACTCAACCTAAAAACCTTATGCAATATTCCACCAGAAATTCAATCTAAATTAATTTTGCCATTGCTTCGCACTAATCTTATTATGAGACACAGGCCTCGCAGTGCTCCTATATTTCCTGTATTTCCTATATATTTATGAAACCTCCTATTTTTCCTATATTTTTTAATTGTCTCTCAATATTTCCTATATTTTAGTTTTGACTACTTCCGAACGTCTGATTGAATGTGCAGTATATGAATTTTAACTCTAAATCTTGGCCAAGAGCAGGGCCGGCACAAGGGTACATGTCGCCCCTAGGCAAAGAAAAATTTCGGTGCCCTTTATTAATATATTTTATTAACGCTCCCTATGTTGTCATAAAAAAGGAGCATTGTTAAAATGTACTTACATACACATAAACATTTCCAAACAAGACATAAATAAATATTTAAAAAAATTTTGAGAGAAAATAAAGAAATAAAAATCACATGCTTCGCGAATAGATTATGAAACAGTTTCCAATGTGAAAAAAAATTTTATGTAATCTTTATACTTTTGCAGGATTAAAGAAAATTTGTAAACAAACATATTGGTATCACGAATAAGGATTTCAAATGTTTATCGTCATGAGGTACTTTTGCATTCAAATTATTTTGTGGCATCTTATATCAGAATAACAGTTAATACATGCACCATATAAAATACTAAGTGTATACGCAACCAAAAAATGAATATCACTGAAAATACATTTCAAGAAATAGTTACTGTAATATTATAAAATACTATGAGGTAAAATAAACTATAAAGAAACTGTGTAGTATAAATTCAAATTATTTTGTGTGTCCCTGTTTAAGAATTATACACAAAAGTTTACCAAAATTATTTCTAATGAATACTAATTATGTAAAACGAAAAAAAAAAAATATGAAACATATCGATATTAATAAAACAAGATAACTGTACGTCTCTATGTGCATAAGTTTGTACCGTAATGAGCTTATTATACATCGCACATTGTAGGTCTACAAAAATTGGCAGTTTTATATTTTAGAGAGATCGCTGTTTCTCATTATACAAGCAACTCCTAGAACTTGAGTCAGTATCTAATACTCAAAAGTGTAAGGTGCCTCTTAAAAGGATATTGCCTATTTAAAATACTAAGGTTTTTCTAATGTCATTTCCGTTGAACTTATAAAGTTTTTTAGGCTTAACATTAGCGCAGTCACAGTTGAGCTTTTTTTAATTGCTTGTTTCTTAGATATAACGCCAATTTGGGCACAGCTTTATCAATACTAATATAAGACGATGTGTGTCAAAAATGTTTGAAAAATTTCATTTGATGATTTTAGTTGATACATATGTTTTTTCAGTGTGCTAAAATTGAAAATAATTTTTATCTGATAGATTTTTGGTCAATGCACTATCTATACATTTTTTTTTTCTTTTCAATAGTTTCTGGTATGTTTCCATGATTAATTATAATTAACATACTATAAAAGTTACCATATAACAATATTGGCATAAAAATCGCAGATGAAATTATGTCAGAAGACAGCCCTGTATTGACAAAAATCTATACTTGATAGAGAAAAACTGCTACAGTTTGGGTTTCAACTCACTAAAAACAATAAGATCAGCCAAAATCATCAAACCTAAATTTTAGATGTAGACCTCTGTTATTCAGATATTAATTAAAACATTAACTACCAATTAATTTATCACTTTTGTACTGTTTGCTTTTCTTAATAGCGAAAGAGATAAATGCCGCTCCAAAGCACTAAAACGGAAAGTAGAAAAGAAGTCGCATTTTTAAAACGTTATCTCCTCCCAAAGAAAATAGATTTTGGAATCGGGTAGACAGTTCTTTTCCACTTTCAACGATGCTGTATTTTTCAAAAAATATTGAGTTTTAATATTGTGTGAGAGTTTTTTTTTTCTAAGGTGTTTCTTACACATAATTTTTTGAACTACCCTCTAACCATGGCTAATTCTAGGATTGATTCACGCAAGGCTTCATCGGAAAAGCCTCAGTTTTTTATAACAGTGATGCAGTGATAACAGTTTTTTATAACAGTGACTTTGAAAAATCCAGACTTTTGGTATTGTACAGGGCTGTCAGAGAGGGAAATTTAGATACCACTATTTTTAAATAGAGATATTTTTAAAATAGCTATCAACAAATATTCAAATGTAAATAATTATATTGAAATATAGTTTCCCTTTGTGAGAACCCTGATATTGTATACATAATTTTTAATATTTCATACATAATTTTTCATAAAGGTATCTCCTTCCTAAATTAATTCCTATAAAATTCCTATATTTTGAAAAGTCAATTCCTATATTTCCTATAATATTTATTAAAAATGTCACTTCTAGGCCTGGAGACACGAACACAAAATTATTAAAAAAATTGTTGCATATATAAAAATTAAACCTTTTTTTTAAGATCAACATTTATATCTGTGTATCTAGATGCAAACGATCTGTATATATGATACAGAAAAAGTGTTATCTGTATCCGCAGATCACATTTTTTGACAATCTAGCACATTTCTAGTAGAAATGCAAATAAATTTTGACAAATTTTTGCAGATTGATTAATAAAAAAAAACTCTTGTGCATTACTATGCTCACATATTTATCTAGTTAATTCATTATAATAAACTATTTATTGTTTTTATACTGTCACTATATATATTTTATATATATATATATGTATATATATATATATATATTTTTTTTTTTTTTTTTTTTTTTTTTACTGTAGATAATAATTCAGAAACAAACTCTCAAACATTACCAGTATTTGCAATGTCAGGTGATGAAAAAGATGATGTTTCTATACCAATGGTATTCCTATTTGGATCAGAAGGTGCTAATCTGTTAAATGCATATCAAAATAATCCATATTTGGTCGTTGGTTTATCAGATACATCAGCTGTTCCAGGTATTATTATTATTAGTATTTTTTGTCTAATGTCAGTGAATAAAATCAATTTCATTTCATTAAAAAGTGTGATATTTTATTTCAATTTTTGCAATTTGAAAACAATTGTGTTTGTGGAGAGAGAAAAATTCTTTGAAAGGAAAATGCTTTTTATCATTTAATTCATTGTATCTGTCAATATCAGATGATAATATAGTAGAAAGGATTTAAACTTATTAAATTTTAAATTTAATTAAAATTTATATGAATTAAGTTTATTAATAATTTTATTGTATCAGAGCAATGGCTAGAAAAACTGTATTACCAGTTCTCACTAATGTATGGTGCTGAAACTAAAATATTCAGTAGATCTGTAAAATTGTAGTTCTTGAAACTCTTGATAGAAGAAATCACCTGTTGTTGAATTGGCTTTGTAAAGCACTGCTGGAAGCAGTGAGAAACCAAATCTGGCGTAGTGCAGGTGGGGAAGACACTGACAAAGGCTAAGGGGACATGAGTCAAATTTTTTAGCAGTTTCAACTTTTTATTTATTTTAGTTATTATTTATAAAATTATATAAAATATAGTAATTTTTTTTAATTCATTTAAATATAAAATGAGCTGATTGCATTCAGTAATTTACCTGATTTCATACAGACGTTTCATTTTTAATACCAGAATTCTTGTTTTTCTTGTAGTTAAATTCATAAAATAAAACTAAAATATCACATTCATATGACTGCAAAACCTAATTAAAAATAATATTTTTCATAACATGAGGATTGGACCACCCTGCAATAAATTAATTTCTCTACCCATTCAAAAACTTTTTCTCAGTAAAATTTCAAGTATTTTTTCATAAATTTACAGTTACCAGCAAAGCAGGTAAATCCTGCTAAGCATTTATTTTTTACCTGCAATAACTTTTTTCAGTATTTATATTTTGTTAAATTTGCTTATTTGTATTTGATACCGTCTATATTTTGTTTTAGAAAATGTTGCAGCACTGAACACTGAATCTAATAAGAATGATAAGAAACCTGAAAAAGAAACTGTCAAGAAAGATGATCAAAGTCCACAGTCTTTACCTAAATTTTTCGATGTGAATAGTTTTACATCTGCTCAAAAACGTGTTCAATTTCTTCTCAGCAAGCTACACAGATTATTGCAAATAAAAGTTGATTTGGACCAGTTATTAGCCTTTACGCAAGAGTTTAGTGAAGCCACAAGTTCCTTGTCAAAAGGAAGTGCCAGTGTTTACCATGAGTTGACTCAAGATATTTATTTTAAAGTAGCTGTCGAAAAACTTATGAAGGAAGGCAAAGGCAAAATTTTAGAAATTAACCAAGATGTCCAAATTCTTCTTTCTCGCCTTCGTCAGTTAGCTCACTTACAGTCATCTCATTCCACATCTTTTATGCGTCTGTACTGTGATGATAAAACACCCAGCCCCTTACACAGTAAAACTGCCTTCCTTAACTTCATTATAGGTAGATTACCTAGTTCAAATTTAGATTTCAGCTGCAAGGACAGCAAACACATTAAAAAGACTTCTAATGTCTATTCTATGCCTGTTACTTCCCAGTCTCGTTCTGCAGATGATTTATGACAACTGTTGTTTAGCATGTTAACTTATTAATTCATTCTCATTATTTACTATCATAGTCATCATTTTCCTCTTTAGGGATATTCATTGTATAATATCCACATTATTATCAAATGTATTAAATAATTTATGTTTTTTATAATTTGATGATTAAGGGATTCCCAGCTTATTTATTTGATGACCTCTTTGTTACTTTCTAGAGGTTAAAATCATAACATAATAAGTCAAATATTATCACTTAAAAAAAAAAAAAAAGGGTATTTGCTGATTGCATTTATTTTTATAATGACTTTAATTGTATTCATTATTTTTTTTTACTCTTACTATAAGAGTATTTATCACTATCTAGTCTTTGTCTTTAATCTTGGCATTTTGAGACTAAAAATATCCTGACTGAAGACACACTTATTTATCTTTTATTAAAATATTTTAAATAATGTATCATATTACTATTTTTACGATTTTTAAGAAAGCAACATCAAATAAATACAATGCATTGTTCAACTTATCATTCTCAATTAAAAGTTAATTGGCACAGCAATATTTCGGTAAGGTCTGAAATGTCCATTTTTTGCAAGTATATATATATTTAATGAAAGATACCAATTAAAAAAAATCTCATCATTATATCTGCTTTTAAAAATCAAATTCTCTACTCAGATTTATAGACAAACAATAAATCTTGTTCGATCCCTATATTCTAATGCATACTTATTACTTTAATTCAGAAAGACAAAGTAATGAAGCAAGTTTTAAAATTCAAAGAGTAGAATCACATATAATTTTTTCAATACTTTTTAAAGACGACACCTTTTGAACGTTTCCCTGTTAGACAAAATGGTTACAATTTGTAACTACCTGAAAATTAATAAATGATAGCAGGGGTTAATCCAGATTTTTGAAAATGTTATCCCATTTGTGAATTTTGTAAATAATTTGTGAAAAAAAAAATTTAGTTTGTGAAAATTAAAAGTGCCTTTTGAACAAATAACCGAAATGCACAAAGCAATTTATAGAATTTTTAAATACTAGTAAAAATAGAAAAGTTGTAAAATAATTATATTTATAATTTTTGTTAAAATCACACAATCAACTGATTGGAAGAAAATCATATTTATTGAAATTTTATTTTTCCAACAGTGAAAATAATGCCTGGACCGGGAGTCGAACCCCGCATCTTTGACTTACAAGGTCAAGGCTCTACCAATTGAGCTATCCAGGCCAGCAACCAGTCGGCATTACTCACTCAGACAACCTTTAGGCAGAAACTTCTGGTCTATCATGTAGATAGCTCGGCAGAAATAAGCCGCAGGTAATGGAAAACACCATTAAACAATGGGAGAAAGAAATACAATTTTTTAAATCACACAATCAACTGATTGGAAGAAAATCATATTTATCGAAATTTTATTTTTCCTACTGAGTGAAAATAATGCCTGGAGCGGGAGTCGAACCCCGGATCTTTGACTTACAAGGTCAAGGCTCTACCAATTGAGCTATCCAGGCCGACAACTGGTCGGCATTACTCACTCAAACAACCTTTAGGCAGAAACGTCTGGTCTATCATGTAGATAGCTCAACAGAAATAAGCCGCAGGAAAACACCATTAAACAATGGGAGAAAGAAATACAATTTTCTAAATTTCGTATTTTGGCTAAACTTTGATATAGGGCACCTATTGGCAATTCGTTACATGGTGATGTGATTTAGTCATGCAGTTCCATTATGCGGCATTTTTTACTAGTAATCTTTTCATATCGGAACTACGTTTTCATATATCGGAACTTTGTTTTCGAGCCCAACGATCGAGTTCGAGTGTATTTATTGTACAGGATTGATTCTTTTCCTTTGCTGTAGAATGGGGTTTTAAAGGAGTTTTTTTTTTTCTTCATCAGAATGAGATGGTCCAAAAATATAAGAAAAATATAAGTTTTAAACAAATATTTTTTAAATTTGCTTTTTTTTTTTCTTCCATTCTTTCTTATCACCAAGAATGGACTTTGTGAAAGTATCACATTACCAAATATTTATTTTGTGAAGGTACCTCATCGTTGAAAATTGAATTTGTGAAGGTGCTGCAATGCAGCACTAAATTCATTCTGGATTAACCCTTGGATAGTGATTTGAAACCATAATGAATGCTTTAATTGAGAAACATCTCATCACAGCTATGTAAAGGGTAAAAATGTAACAAAATAATTAGTTAAGAAATTTTTATGTTTTCTTGTTTTTTTTTTTTTATGTTAAACATTCTCAAAACTCATAATGAAATACTTATATGAAATGATTATTCAAATTTACACATAAAGCAAAAAGACATCCCTTAAAGATGATGTATAAAATTTTACCTATTCTGTATTTATTTCAATATAGTTAAATAAAAATAATTAAATACTTATAGATCATATTTAAATTCTCTGTTAATTTGATTATTTCACTAATTAAAGAATGATAAATCAGTCATTTTAATACATTAAATAAATATATATATTTACCAAAACTTTATTCATGATGTCTGTAATACTGTGTAATAAGTATCTAATATCACAATGAATAAACTAATGGGGAATATACTTCTGAAATTCTCTGTTTTTATCAGTGACATTACTATATTTCATTTGCAGAATTTGTGTTTATTAATTTTTTCTGCTGCTAAATTGAAAATTCTTAGAATTAAATTATTTTTATATTAAAAATCAAATAATAAAATTTGGCAGAATTAAATTACCATATTACCATACATAACTGAAATTCCATAGTTAATTAATGTATCTACAAAATAAATAAATAAAAAGAAATAATATTCATTCTATCTATAATGAATGAAAAATCTAAAAAATCTATGTAATTGTGGCTTTCAAAAATTTATTTAGAATCTCATTTTAAAATTGTTTCTTAATATGAGGATTTCAATTTCAGCAACAAATGATGCCACTATTGTTCATCAAAATAAGAAATGCTCGACCTAACTTGGTTTAAATTCTTTCAAATATACATAATATACATCTAAATAAAAGACTTTGAACATATGTTTCAACACAAAAAGTTACTAATTTTTAAATTCCTTTAAGAAAATGTGCTTTTCAAGCATGTTAGATTAAAGTTTTGTAGCTGAAATCTCTACAAAATAGCAGCCAAATGTACGATTTGACCAATCAGATAACAGCTTATGTCACTATCATATCGTTTCTACAAAATTATAATCGTAACTAGTCCATGTTAGAGAAATATTATATAGATGTATATCCCATATAGCAAATCTTGTTCCCAGAACATCTTAAAAAGGTCAGCTACATTGATAATATAAATAATTATTTGAATTTTTTGAGCATGTGATATTTTGTTTACTAGGATTTATTAATACAGTCTTTTGGCTTTGAACTTTTTACCTCAACTGACTTAAAAAATAAAGTTTCTGCTTTACTTTGCTTATCAGTTTTTAATCTTCTGTTCAATTTAAGCTATGTGAACCATAAAATTCTTCATACTATGCATTACTTTTCTACATATTCAAAATACTTGCATTTATATGCTTTTTATATTGAAAAAGAGCAGAACATACAATTGTAAAAATATGCAAGTGTTTGTATATATGTGTAATGTGGATTTATTTGTTGATATGTGATGTTTGTTGAAAATGGACTTTACTGATAAAAAAAAATGGTTATTAGTGAATTCAATTCTCATTTTATGTCAATATATTTTGAAAAATATTTATGTGATAGGTATATGGAATGTTTTATATTTACATGTATGATTAAAATTGCATGTAGTTTTAGTTTTCTGTAAGAGCAATGTATTATTTATTTTATTTTTTGCTATGTATGTAAAGCCTTTGATTTCATTGGGAGTTCCTTAATTTTTTCTTTATATTCTTTATTGATTTATTTATTTTTAATAATTGAAATATTTTGTTTTATAAAATTTCGTAAATTAAAATGTTTATATGTTTTTTATACCTAAACTAAAATTTCTCTTCTTCATTAAAAGACTTAAATATCTTTTTTTTTTAGCATGTCAGTGTAGACTCCTTTTACATTTCCTTTTCTTAAAGTTAAAAATTTAAATCACTGCTAATTTTCCTGTTTAGTTTCTTTATATATCATTTCTCCCTTTTCTTTAATATACAGTCATCTCTCATTTATACGCATTTGAAGGGATTGATTTAAAATCGCGCATAACTGAGAGGATGCCGTATGTAATTCTTTATACACATTATGGGAAAGAAAAATATTTTGAAAAGTAAAAGTTATACTTAATAACAATTTATAAAATAAATGAGGTAGAATATTATTGTGTTATTAAATAATAACAATAATTAAACTTTCACTATAAAATTTAGTTTTAAAAAATTTTAAATAAAAAATTTCATTTTGCACAGAAGAAAACTTACATTCAAAAAATTCCACTTAGTCATCTTTTAAAAGTTTGTTATCTAGTTTGTTTTTGGTTAGACCACGTTTGTTCAACCATAGCCTCCTTAACTAAATGCCTGTTGTGTAGCTCGGAAACTAGGCAACAGTTGAAGCGGTAGACAGTGCCCCCTGGTACAGATTGCTCTTCTTTTTTATTCAACAGCCACCAAAAATATTTAAAAGTGGGATATGATATATATAAAAGGCGAATAGAATCGAAGTAACATCGATTATATATATCATGTATCACTTCTCTAAATTATTGGTGACAGTTGAATAAACAAGTCCCATAATCTGTACTAGGTGGCGCTGTCTACCACTTCAACTGTTGCCTAGTTTCCGAGCAATGTGACAGGCATCTAGTTAAGGAGGCTATGGTTCAACGATCTTTTCTAATGCATCAAAGTGCGTCATTGTATTTGGTGCTACATCAGCAGTTTGAAGGCACCTTTTCTCAAGGTGTCCAGAGCCCCTAAAGCAGTAGCATAAGATGGGACAGTTACAATATCAGTTTCATCATTACTATAATCTTTTTCAGCTGGCACGTCATCAAAAAACAGTTTCAATATCTCTTATTGCAGTTGAAGCTAAGTTTTCATCATCATTGACGAAATCTTGAAAAGAAAGATTCTTTTCTTATGCTGTTCCATTCGTCTTCATCCAAATCATTGCTGTTGTTTTCATATTCCTGTAATAGAATAACTTCAGCATCATTTAAATAGACAAAACTGGCTTTTCTAAAGCAATTAGATAATGTTGTGGCTAACATTATTCCTGGAGGAAACCAACATATGCATAGCATCCAGAATCCAAAGTTTTTTTTAATTCTTTTTTCTGCTCTGGTGATATAAACATTCTTCACACCAAAGCCTTCCAAAATTGCACTTTAACCGACCTTATTATATCAAGATCGAATGGCTGGAGTTTGCTGGTACAATTAGCAGGGCAAAATATAACTGAAGTATGTGTAAGTAGTGGGAGATCTGACGCATTGGTAGGACACAGATCAATAAATAGCAAAACTTTTCTCTTTTATTTAGCCATCTTCATATCAAATTTCTTCAAAAAGTCTAAAAAAAAATTTCCTATGTCATCCAGGCTTTAGTGCTATTTGCAGGGTAATTTCTTAACATTTCAAAAACACTGTGGTTTCTTGGATTTACCAATCACTATTGGATGTAGCTTTTCCGATCCGTCCGCATTACAACATAAAAGCTCAGTCAATCTTACTTTGCTATGTTTGCCACTATGGCATGTATCTTTTTTAAAATCCAGCGTTTTGTTTGACAATAGACGATAAAATAATCCTGTTTCATCACAGTTAAAAATATTCTTAGCATCAAAGTTTTGAATTAAATTTGGAAGGTCAGCGATCCATTCATTAACAGTTGAATCTGGATTGGTTGTGCTCTCACCACTCATACAATGATTTGTTAACCCATTAATGTTCACTACTTAATTTATTTTAAAAATTACTAAACTAATTTTAATAATGGCTTTTAGACACTTAGCTAATCATAAATATTTAAAAAACGAAAAATTAGCATTGTTCCTATTCGAGAAATTTTTCATTTGAAACATCTGTAAGTTAACCTTATTAAATTAAAATAATATTTAATTTAATAAATAAAACTCTTTGTAAATAAACATTATTAACTACAAAAACTCGTATTAGTTGTTTCAGGGGAAAATAATTGTCCAGCTCTTCATTAAATGAAAAAAACTAGACATGAGTGCATCATCAAATCAGTAATTCACCCTCGCGCACACTAAGAAATTTCAACTGACTTATGCATTTAGCTTCCTTTAAAGCATTATTTGTCAAATTTTGGAATAGTGCTGCTATCTACCAAACAGAAAAGGAACAAAAATTTAAAACCTGATTAAAACAAGGGGGAAATGTTAAAAAAACTGCTGCATAAAAATTGTTAAATTATGTTAAATGTTTGATTTCGTTGCGAAACCAATGAACGTTAAAGGGTTAAACCTTGTCTTTCCTTTAAGTTTTTCTAGCCATCCCCAAGAAGCTGAAAAATTTTTAAATTCCATTTTTGACGACAAAGTGAGTGCCTTTTCTTTAAATAATTCACTGCTAATTGGTAAATTAGAATCTCTCATTTCTCTGAACCACTTTATCAAAGTGGTTTCTAAAATCTCAAATTTACCATTCTGAATTCTTGATCATTCCTTCACTTGCGTAGAATATTCACTGTTCAATTTTTTAATTGAGTCCTTGTTCTTTAAAATTCCTCTGGGCGTCGATTCTGGCAAACAGAATTTCCGAGCTAAACTTGTTTTTGACAGCTTAGGATCATTTTCCACTGCTTGTATAGTTTCTATTTTGAACGAAATTGTAAATGCTTTTCTTTTGCTCATTTTTATCAAAAAAATCCAGACGCAAATGTAATTTTAAGCTAGGAGCCCTAAAATATTCAACTAACAAAGACAAACCTACAAAAAAGAAAGCAAAAAGAGCGTGCCTGCGTGACTTGATAAAAATGTATAAAAAATAAGAAGGAAAGAGAAAGAAAAGAAGAATCCATTAGAATTGAACAGAGAGGATCAAATAGTAACACCCCCTCTCAGGCCATTGCGGAATGGTCTTTTGACATTGACACACACAGAAATCCTTTGATTTAAAAAAAAAAAAAAAAAAAAAATCCTTTTTAACACGCAGAGAATTGCACTTTATTTCGGCGTATAACTGAGAGAGATAATTCCAAGTTGCGCTCATAAGTGAAAGAGAGCTATTGCATTATTTACGTATTAATCAGGGCCTGATTATCGCACAGGTCAACTAGGCCTCGGCCTAGGGCACCTCTATCTAGGGGCACCAAAATAATTTTTAAATGTAAAGTGCTATTTTTGGCAAAGATTTCTTTAAAAAAATTAACTGAAAGTTAGCTAACGATAATATTTTTTTAGTTGAAAATAGGGAAAGTTGAAATTTTAAAAAATATCTTTTGTCCAATTATCCCATTAAATTGAAAATTACAGCATTAGCTAGATTATGAAATATACTAGTTTTTGTGGAGATCGGTTTAATGATATAACTTTTTACAGCAGACCAAAAAATCCAGAGAAAGTTTCACTGACAGACTTACAGTTATATAGTATAAATTAAAGAACTTTGTATCATTCTAACGGAAAAAAAATTTTACATTTTCAATAGTATTTTGTCATGTGTTAATAGTTACATGCTTGCTTTGTATGGTATGAATGAGGTAGATTAGGATTTAAAAAGAAAACAGTATTATAAAGAATACCTCATAAAAAATTATATTTCCACGCAAATGAATTCCAACAGTCATAGAAGAAAAATATCCCCTCCCCCAAAAATAATAATAATAATGTTGATTTGTGGTCTGTTTGCAAAAGCAGTTAAAACTAATTTCTTATTAAGGTGATACCTTAACTTTGTTGCCAGCGTTCAAACATAGTGCACAAAAAAAAAAAAAAAAAAAAATCTTTAATTTGATTAGGAGGGGGGGCACCAAAATCGTCCTGGGCCTTGGGCCCCAGCAGCTCTTAATCAGGCTCTGGTATCACTCGTGACGTGACCTAACGAATTTTGCATGTATCTGAGAGATGCGTGCAAACAAGAGGCGCATAACTGAGAGATAACTGTATTAATATATACATATGTATGGCAGGATATTAAAGTAACAATAGTTTAGTAAATAATATTTAATTAAAACTCAGTAAAAACAGAAGTAAATGTTAATTGAAATGCATGAATAAAAAATGAAAGCTAATTTTTATAGATTAAAATTGAAAGTAGAACAGTTTGAAATCCAAACTATATTAGCCATTTTTGGCAATGAATTTTTGATGAAAAGCATTTTCCAACTAAATGCAAAGAGTAGAAAATAGACAGAGTTTGATCCTCTATCAGTATCTTCCAGAATTAATAAAGTAAAACTAAGAAACATGACTGAAAAAAGTTTTTTCGAGATTTTTCCAGAATGTCAACATATCTTAACTACTAAGAGAAATTACATTTTTCTTTAGGCCTAGTGCAGAGTGTGAGCGCTCTCAGGATGGCAGTCAATTAGCAGATTGCATTGTATTTGTATGAATAAAAAATTTTAGTTCCAATACGTTGCCCCATTTATGCTCCCTTAGTGTTTGACTGCTTTAATGTAAAATAAAACTACAATTCTAGTTGTTAATACATATACATATATATATTACATGTCATGTGCACTGACTATGTGGGTGCTGTGGATGCTCGAGCACCCATACGTGTTGACTACGTCGACGATTTGGATGCTGAAGCATCAAGAGTTTTTGCCATGGGTGCTAAGCACCCACAACAAAATTTCTCATGAGAGTATGGTTTTATATCACTTTTTATTGATTGCAATGAAATTTAATATAACTTCTTTACTAACTGTGACAAAACAAGTTGTTTATATATAACTGAGTGTGAAAACAGGGATAGAAAATGATATAAAAACCTTCTTTTTCATTGCAAACTCCTCATTCAACAGATACATTTAGTTTTTACTATACTAGTTATTTTATTACTAATTGAGAATTTTACTAAACTTTTGCAAAATCGAAAAGGAAAAAAAAAGATATAGAAACATCTCTTTCTTTTCCTCTACCTTCCTCCGGAATATCTAACCCTTGCTGTATTTTCTATCTAATTAGTAAGTAAAAATCAAAAAAGTTTAATTCAATTGCATCTGGCGAAAAAGTTATATATATATATATAAATATTTTTCTGTCGGCTCTCTCCCCTCCTGTTAATGTATATGTGTTATGTAAAAAAATAATTATATTATTTAAAAAAAAAAAAAAAAAAGATTCACTCTAAAACAATTTGTGCTTTAAAATGAGAAGATAAGAAGAAATATAAGTTTGCATTAAAAATCAGTTTCATTTAAAAAAAAAAAATTCTTTCTTTGGGTGTTGGTGTTTGGGATGATTGAATACACTGGAGTCTAGGCCTGGCTGGGATGCCCGCTGTGAGCATTTTTGGAAGGAAACCTAGCTTGCATCTATGCCAGTTTAGGAGAAAACCACGGAGAACGCTGGACGGCTATGACGATGGGTGCGACCTGGGTTCGAGCCCAGCACCTCCCGCTTACCAGCTTAGATTCTTTTTTTTTTTTTTTTTTTTTTTTTAAGGAAAGTAATAGTTTTATAATTAATTAGAGTATGCTGTTATAATTAAAGGAAAATATAGTTTTCTTTTCTTATAAATGTATTGCCTATCAACATTTTTATTCATTTGATTAAGAATGTGTTGTTTTTCAGCTAGACGAAATAATAACAAAATTTATATGTATGTGTATATATATATAATTTTTTTTTCCCCAACTAAAATCAAAAGTAAAAAAAAAAAGTTTTTCGGTTAAACATAAATCTAAGAGAATATCTTTAAAATCTAAGCCAGAAATTGAATAAATTATCTTTCAAAGTTCTAATTACATAATGGAATGAAAGAATACTTGTAACGTGTATACAGAAAAAAAAAAAAAAAAAAATCTAATACAAAGTGACTGGGGAGATAAGCTGTCTAGAAATAATTGAGTGGAAAATAGGTATTGTCCAGTTGTAGTCAAATGACAAGCTTTACAAATCGTTCAGTTAAAGAAGTTAGATCTTCTAACCCGTTTGCCGTTTGGTAAACGTCCCATGAAGAAACAGCTTTTAACAATTAGCGGAATTTTCTTAAAGAGCATCCATCAGCAACCACTTGAAGGATTAGTTGGAGTGAAATAAGGAAAAGAGAATGAAAATAAAAGATTTATTACTTTTTTTTAATCCAGGCGAAAATAATTTAAGTAAACTTGAATGCATCACCTCACCTTTATTTTGTTTATTTTCAAAATGTAATAAAATTTTACAATTTGACTCAACAATCGATTATAGTCTTCTTGTGGTGTCATCCTCTTCTTTGCTTTTCCTAAAATCGGAGGGGGGGGGATACTTAAGAAGTTAGTTCCCTCTGTAACGTCATGTCAACAGAAATGATGCCAGAAATTTCTCACCAACAAACATAATTTTTCGATTAAAAATTCAGTTTGTTTATTTGTGTCATATAAGTACATACACATCAGAGCTAAGAAAAAGCTAGTTTAAAAAGAAAAATATTCATAATTTTTCAGTGTCTCTGAAAAAAGGACATTTTGATAAAAATATATTTTCCCTAATTGTTAATTGTGAAACGCATTACAAACTTTAAAGAATGTTGCAAATACTTTAGAGAATTAGGGATGCAAATGTGAAAAAAAGAAAAAAAAAAAAGATTTTTTATAGTTTTTTTTTTTTTTTTTTTACCAATTTTAACCATCAACAAAACTTAGTACAACTGTTACTTAATAAGGGATAAAATATAATGGGGGTTAAATATTTCTGAAAAAACAAAAGAGAGAGAGAGAAATGTGCTTTTTATATAATTTTTTATTTTATTTTATTCTTTATCGAGTCCAGTTAAATTTCGTATAGTTATTTACTAGTTAAAAAAATACTGCTGATTTAGATTACCTGGAGGGACCTAGAGGAGCATAAGAAAAAGTGATTGAGTTCTTATTGAATTGATTTTTCTAGTTGGCTAGGGATGTTGGAAATGTCAGACTAAATGCATTAATTTAGAAAACACCAACTTTTGGTTTTCTTTCATGGCTTAGAATCAGTCACACAATCAGTAGATTATTTAACTGTGTTTAACATTATCATGCTAATTTACTCTTATAATCTTTAAAAGGATGGATAACTTTTTTTTTTTTTTTTTTTTTTTTTTTTTGAATGAGATTATTATAAATCACAGAATAAAAATAATTGTGTCAAAGCCAAATAAATCAAATATTCAACCTGAAACAATTCTAAAAAAATGGATCCTCTGGAAGGAAATTTCAAATTGAAAAATACATTTCCTTAAACTTCTTACAATGAAATTACAATAAAATGTTTTGTCTAGTATGCAAAGATGCAGGGTTCACAGTGGCACAAAGCAATTGAGCTTTTTAAAATTCACGGTAAAATGTTGGTTCGATCCCAGCTCGCACTTATGTGGAGTATTCCATGGTTTTCTTCGAAACTCGTGTAAATATGGGCTACGACCACTTAGAAAGACTTTTTACTTTCGAGACAGTTGTATGTGTCTGAAAATGGAGAAGGGCACCGCAGAGCAGGAATACGCTAAGATTGGAATTTTCAAGGGTCATTTACAGGATAAGCAAACTTGCTATTTATTGTAAGTGTCTGAAACAGGTAGAATTTCCACAGGCGTCGCCGATTGAGAATTTGTGCTACACTGTAAAAAAAATATGTCCTATTTGCTGCCAGACATTCTCTGTAATTTGAGAAAATATGTGTAATTTTTTCGTAAATTACGCGTATTTTCTCAAATTACAGAGAATTTCTGGCAGCAAATAGGACATATTTTTTACAGTGTATGGTCAGATTTTTTAACGGTCTTAAATATGATAAAAATTTTCAAGGGTAGTTTGTACGGTATGCAAACAGGCTGTTGTAATTGTTTGAAAAGGGAAGAGGGCATTGAATGCCCCACCGAGCGGGAATTTGCAAATTAAAACTTTTTAATGCAAATTCTTTTGCTAGTCGGCGAATCAGATGGTCGCCAAAGGCAGCTAGCGATACATAAATCTTAGCATTTTTGATACGTAACACTAATTAACAAAATTATGATCCATTTTAAAATGAACTTTAAGGTGCAAAACTGTGCATAAAAAAAACCCCTAATATGCCACCATATTTTTCAAAAGATTGGGGGGGGGGGACTCCACTTCCCCTCCTCAAGTTACACCCTTGAGCAGAGCACCCACAGCATCATTTTTGTAAGTTGGTGCCCCTGATACATATGTATATATAATTGTTTGATTTATGAAACTGCTGTATTTTATTCTGGAAATTTACAAAATATCAGTGAGTTTAAAAGTCATTTCTATCATTACAAATAAATAATGTTTAGTTAACAAGATTTGCTTATAAAACCAGCAGTGATTTAGATAATTATAAGTTGCTCAGACGTTATTTCTATACATATATATATATATATATATATTAATAGTTATTCACATATTCTTTATTTATATAATTGTAAATAATAATTCAGTCTGTCTTCTGTTTAAATTTTTGTATGTGTATTGTTGTAGATATGTCAGTGTAAGCAAAAATCTGTTAAATACTTTTATGGTGCTCTTAAAAAAAATATCAAAATCTTATCTAATTTTTATTACACATTAATCTTTTTTCTAACTTTCTATAGTTGATTTGAAAAATGATTGTTATTTATTTTTATTATTATTTATTTATTTATTTACTTTTTTTTTTTTTTTTTTTTTGTCGAAAAATACTTGACTGAAATGTTAATTAATGAAATAACTGAATAGAAAGAAATAAAAGCAAAATATATATAGTGATATTCTAAGTCATCATTAGTACTGTATATATATTTTCCTGCTTTTAATCCGCACTTCAGTGAAATTGGTTTTATACCAGAAAACTTAATTTACTGATAAGAATACATTTGTATGAAACTGTTATAAACAAAACTTCATTTAGAAATATCTTTGTCTAATAATTAATATTTTGAAATGTGAAATTAATTTAGTGGATCTGCGAATTATACGTAGGAAAATGCAGTAGTTTAAAATATAGGATTCTATTATAATTTTGTTATTTATTTTTAATTATTGTTGTTTATTATTCTTATATTTATCATATGTTTTTATTGATTTGATCTTTAGATGTGTATGTAATGTGTAACTATATGCATGTGTAGGGTGTAAAAAATAAAATTATCCTAAAAGAAATGTTTATTATTCTCAGATTGTTATAGATAATGTAATGAATCGAAAAGCATTGTATATTGCAATGCTCTGTATCTGGAACTGTGTTTTCCCACATGTGATCCTAAACTACTTACACTGTGACAGAGACAAATGTCTTTATTGACTGCCACAAATTCAAGCTCATAAATGAATGTCGATTGTATGTCTGCTGTTGTGGTGCCGCAATAAGGTCAGGGCACAGGCACATGCTTAGTGTTTTCTCATACACTTTCTCCTTAACATAATTCAAAGGGGGAAAAAATTCCACAGATGGCTATCTGGTGAGTATAACAGCCAATTAATGCTTACACTGTAAACATTAATTAATATGCTTACACTGTAAACATAAACTATAACCTTCGGTCCTATATAGTGTTCTATTGTTTTTCTTTTTTTTTTTTTTTTTTGTCCATTACACAAAAACTAACCAACCAACTGTAAACATTTCTGTAAAGCAGTGTAATTGTTCTGAAACCATGTTTAAAAAAATATAATTATTTTATGATTATTTTTATTGCATCAAAGTATAAAATTCAAGTATATTTTAAGTCTGAATTTGAAGTTTGGTGGCTTTATTTGCAATGAACAAAGAAATGTAAGCTTTTAATGTTGGATAGTTATTTATTTTACACCCTGTCTGTATATAAAAATTTAGAACACATCAAATGTATGAAGCATGACATTTTATTGTATGTTTTATTTTATTTATCGTATTAAACTGTGATTTGACAATATAACAATAAAATTATCTTCTTTTATTTATTATTTATTTGTATACTAGTATGTAATAAATAAATATTCTATTTTTTATTAAGTCCAAATTCATAAAAAATTAAAGAATCATGTTTCATTATTTATTCCGTTTTATTTAACGTGTATCTTTTATCAAAAAGTTAATAAAAATATTCCTAGACAATAAATAAATTAAAAAGTACATTAAGAATAGCTGAGAAATTCATTAATTTAAAAGTATATATAAACTTTTCCTATGTATGTATATAACACAACCCCTTACCAATTGTACATTTCAAGAAACTGTTATGTGCATTTAGATTTAGATATTTTAACATATGGGCTTGAGAATGATGTGGAATACAGTAGTCTTAACTCTCAGAGTTACTGAAATAATTTCTAAACTTTCAAGTGGGGACGCCACACTTCCTCCTTTTTTTTTTTTTAATCATAACTTTTAGAGTGAAAAACCATAAATGGCATTATCTCAGTAACTGTAGTTATAGAAACAGTGCTTTAAAAGACAATTTTTTAAAAAATGACCACAAAAAATAAGAACAAGTCACAGAAAAGTAATGGAAAATGCAAAACATGATCCTTAAAGTAGGAAACTCAATTTTTCACTGATTTTTGGTTGTTCAGTGGTAATGGTATGCTAGCTAAAATTATCTTAACCTAACAAATTTTATTATTGTATTTCACAACTGTCTTGTAGAGGCTCCTGACATTCTGTCGTCTTCAATTATCTATGTGCATTGTTTTGTCACTTTGTAAAAAATGCATTTATTATTATTATTATTATCTGTGGCTGTTGGTGATGAATCACTTTCTTTTTTATTCTCTCCCAATCAGTAATATAAAAAGCAGATAATAATAATAAAAAAAAGATATTCTACTCAAAAAGCATCGTAAAGTTGTTAAGTGTTTATGCTTGCAAAATTGTCTTATTGGCACCACTATTCACCCAAACCTTGCCACAGCTGGATGCAGCTGAAAAATAAAAAAAAGATTTGAAATGATATCTTTGACCATGTTATATTTCACTGTAAATATTTTAATAATTATAATTTGGGAAGCAACATGATTGGTCCTTAATATATTTTGCTGAAAGAATTAAGTTAATAGAAACATTATAAGAGAATATATTAAATATATTTTTTTAACTAAGTTTTTCTTTCTTTCTTTTTTTTTTTATGCACAACAAAGAAACTGAGACAAAAATAAAACTATGTTAGAAGAAGACTTTGACTATTGAGCTATCAGTGATGACCAAACAAACAATAGAAAGTGGATTAAAAGTTTATTTAATTTAAATACATGGATTTCCATTTTAAATTAATTCTTCTCCCAAAAGTTTATAGATATCAAAGAAAATTGAATTCAATATTTTCTATTATTTCTATTTAAAATAGAAATAATAGGTTTATGGAATAGGGTTTATTATGGAATAAAAATAAAGGTTTATAGGTGACAAAATTGCTACCCGATTTTTAGATTTTGGTGACATTTACTGATAAGGTCGCAAAAATTGTTATCATGCAGGCATGAAAAATATGTATATAATGTGTTTTGCATCACTTTTTCTCCAGCTGTAGCTACGGCACAGCACCATTTATGGTTATTTGACTGTTTATGGTTTTTCACTCTGACAATTACAGTGTGATTAAAAAAAAAAAAAAAAAAAAAAAGGTGTTGCTATTTGAACATTTTAACTTTCTCCACTGCAATCATAACTATCAAAGTTAAATTATTGTTTCACCTCATTCTCAAGCCCATATCTTAAAATATCTAAATTGAAACACATATGCCATTTTCTTAAATAGAGCTTTTACAAAGGGTTATATATAGGTAAAGAGTTGTTTTTTTTTTTTTTTTTTAATTACCATTATAATGTAATTTATATATATATTTTTAAGAAACCTTTTGATAACTAAGCTCCAAATTTAGAAAATAAATGCAATAATAACAGGAAGGAAAATTGTTCATTTGCATTGTCGTTGTCTGTATTATATAAATTTCCAATGGACTTAACCAATTTTATTTTGACATTTAAATTAATTAAAATAAGCCTACTTTATTTTCACTCATGGTCTATTCAGTCGGGTACCCGGCCATCATCAGGAGGGACTGCTTGTGTTCTGTTTTTTTCTTCTTTTATCGTCTTTTAACATGCTGTGCCACCTGTCGTCAATTTGTTCATTCGTTTGGTGATCATTGCAAGATTACTTGTTGTCCGTGATTTCTACTTCGCGAATTGCGACATATTTATAATTGTTATAATTAGCTAGTTTTTTAACATTATCAAAATCAATATTTATGTTTTGGTTAGAGCTATAGTTATTTTATCATATTTGATGTCATTCTTATGTTCTTTTATTCTATTGATTATTTTTCTTTTAGTTATACCGATGTAATATCTGAGGTCGTTATGTTCATTTTTATATTGTATTTCATAGATACCTGCAGTTTGAAAGGGGTCAATGGGGTCTTTATCATTATATGTATGTTAAAAAATTTTATTATTTGGTTTAATGGCTATATTTACATTCAAATTAGTGTCAAATGAAGGCACATTCATCAATTAAAATAAAAATGAAGGCGCTAATTTGAATGTAAATATACCCATTAAACCAAATAATAATTTTTTTCAATGTATACGTAACGATAAAGACCCCACTGACCCCTTACAAACTACAGGTATCTATGAAATACAATATAAAAATGAAAATAACGACCTCAGATCAGAGGCACCTTTAAGTTAGATTTGCGCCCTTTGTCGAGTTTGATATGGTACCCCCTCCCCAAGTCTTAAAATATTATGTATACTATAACTAATAATAATAGCAGTAAATATAATACAACTAAAGAAAACAATATTATTCTCATATATTAATTTCTGTGCAACATGCAGGGCCCGATCTAGCTCATCCGCCGCCCCGGGCAAAGTATAATTTTGCCGCCCTTCATGATTGGTTTTAAATAAATACAACCAAACCTCAGTATAAGGCTGCATTATTAATCCGTATCACGCATTATTAATCCGTTTATATTGCGATAATTCCCAGTGCCCATGCAATTTCAAAGAAAACATTTTTTCTGTTTATATAAGTTCATATAAGTTCACTTTTGTGTGTACTCCATGGAGTCTTTTTATAAGGTTTGGCTGTATTTAAAAATAAGGAATTTATAAGGAAGAATTGACTAATACAACAACAGACTTTTCGTCCTAAATTAAATTCTATGTCGGACAAAATTTCAATTTATCTTTCTTATTTTATGTTTCTCTTGATAAATACTTTATTAAAATATATCTGTATATATATATAAATTACGTGTCACGATGTTTGTCCGGGGTAAACTCCTAAACTAAGGAACCGATTTTATTGAAATTTTGCACACTGTGTGCAGTTTGGTCCAACTTGAGAGATAGGATAGTTTTTATCTCAATTTATTGTCACAATATTGTTTTATTGCAATTATTTGTTAATTATAGACCTTTATTAAAGTTACTCCAAAATATCTGTGAGTTCCATTAATTTAATTGTTGCCAAAAAAAAAATACGAGTTCATTTTCTTTTGACATAAAAATAAATACATTTAATCAAACGTGAACGTTAAAAAATTATAAAAAGTTAAATTATGCATCTCACGAAAATTGACGTCATAATCAATTTAAAGATTTTGTACACATTGATAAAGTGCTAATGTAGTTCTATCATAGATATAGTAATATATATAGATCTCTCATCCCCATGTTATCGTACAAAGATTTTTGATGCCGAAAAAAAAAAAAAAAAAAATAAAAGCTTTGGAAACAGCTATTAAGTGGTATTGGGAAAAAAAAAAAAAAAAAAAAAGAAGGAAATATTAATTTGAAACTGTATCTGGAGTCTTCCATTCCCCTTTAGCAAATAAATTATTCATAAATTGTATTTGCTAAAATATTAGTATGTATTCCCGTGTGTAATTACTCGGGGAAAGATGGCCATATTTTGGTAAAAACGTCGTCTTTTCCCAAATGAAAAGGAATAACTTTTTTCTCCCCAATGATCTCTCTATTCTATATATGCTATACTATATCTATGAGTTCTATACGCAAGCGAAGTGTGACTCACTGACCGTCTGTGCAGCCAAGAAAAAGATTTCCTATGTTAATTGCCCACTGGATTTTTTGTAAAAAATTATTAAAAATCGAGGAAATTTATTTACCGATTTTAATCCTTATATTTGGGTATAGATATGTATTAGTTATCGCGGGTGTTAGATTGAATTATTTTGCTGTCAAATTGACAAAATTTTAATTTTAAATTTCAAAACTCTGTCGCCCTTGGCTTTTATTATTATTATTATTATTATTTGGCGATCAAAAGCGTAACACGAAAATATACATGCCAGATGTATACATTGTACGAAATGTAATATGTATTATTCATTGTACGTATGTATGACATGTAATATGTATTGTACGAAATATTGTTTCATATTATTCATTACTCTTTTAATATAAGTTGTTAAAATAACCATGATTTTTGAAAGGAATTAAATATTTTCGCCAGATAATTTGGCGATATTCTTTTTTTTTCGCCAAGGATGACAGAAATGAAATCTATTCCGCTGCAAAATATTAGTATCTTACATCAGATATTTTATTTAGACATTGGAAAACAAATTTGACTTCAAACTATGATAGAATATTTATCATTTTCCTTTTAATTAGTATATTATTAGTATATTAAAATTTAAAAGCATGGTATATAAAAAGTATTTTTTTTTTTTTTTTTAATCTTATAATTATTCTTATCTTAATCCTCAATGTTTCCCATCTTTATTAACTTGAATTTACTATTAAAATTTTAACATACTCAAAAACTTCTCATCACTTCGTTAAAATACACTAAACTTTTCCAAAATCTTTTTCTATTTAAAATGATACATGTATTTACTTTAAATGTCCAATAATTCATAAGATTTCCAATTTTAAAGTTTTAAAATATTTATCAAATTTACTTATTTTTCTGGTTTAGCCTTATTGTTTTCCTTTTTATAACTACAACAGCTGTTGCCCTCTTTAAAATATTTAAAATGATGAGGTCATTTTATAGTAAAATTATCCATTATAGCATATATTATATTTCACTCCTCCATAAAAATTGATTTTAAAATCGCCTGTTTCTTTTATACTTTTATTTTAATAGAATTTTAATAGAATTTAATTTATGTATTAGTCATTTTAGCAATTTTATCCAAAGTAGCATTAGAAATAATATATATCACTTCTCCATTAAAATTTATAGGACCCTACAATAAAATTAATTTGTGCTTAATATCAACACTACGAAAATTTTTATCAATCGCTTCCAAATTTTGACCTAAGTTTCAAATCTCAACCCTGTGGGTTTTTACATCGGCTACAACGTTTTCGTCTTTGTTCGTAAATAATAATTTGACTGTACTAAATAGTTTACAGCCGTATAATTCAACGTATAACTTAGTCACAGCAACGCGTGGCCGGGTCTGCTAGTATATATATATATCTTACACTACTAGTAACAGTTGTAAGAATTTATCTAGACTATATAAAAAAAAATTATTTGATCTAACAATATATTTTAAAAAATATTATTTTTTACCTCATTAAAACAAGAAATAAAAAAAAAATAATAAACAGACACTTTCATATCTTAATTTTAATTTAACAGATTTTAAAAGATGAGAAAAACAAAAGCATAAATAAGCTAAAAATCACTATTTTACATTTAAAAAAACAAAAAAGCTTACGTTATACTGCAACAAGAATATATGTAGATAGATAGATTGAAATAAAAAAGCAGAACTCTTATCGGAGAAAAAAGTAAGTATGATTACAGTATGAAAGTAGAAATATTGACTTGAAATTATATATATATATATATATATATATATATATATATATACAGGGTGATCCAAAAGTCAGGACAAACTTTAAAAATGAATAATTCGAAAACGAGTCAAGATACAAAAATACGGTTTGCACCAAACGGATGGAAAAGAAGCCGGGTTTTGTGTGGCAAAGAAAAAAAAAAATAGTTCTGTTGGCAACCAACAGATGGCGCTGTCGTATTTTTGATGTAGGATTATGCAAAGCAACAAACGATATAAAAAGGAACAACTACAGCAGGTAATGGTAGTCGAAGCTTATATGCATCGAAATATCGCATTCTCAGTCGCTACTTTAATCACGCGTGGCCTCCAAGATCTCCCGATCTGACACCCTGTGACTTTTGGCTGTGGGGATTCTTGGAAGTCAAAAATGTACCACGACCAACCGGCATCACTAGCAGCACTGAAAGATGCCATGCGCCAAAATGTGTCTGCCATAATGCAAGAAGTGCTACTAAATGCTGTAAACGATGTGGTGAATCTTCTCACAGCTGTACTTCTGAATGATGGACATTGAACAGTTACTGTAGTAGTACTAATTAACTGTAATTAGGCTGACTTGTAAGCTGTCAACATTTTTTTTCATTTGTAAATCATCTTTTGGTGAAATAAAACACTATAGCGCCATCTGTTGGTCGCCAACAGAACTAATTTTTTTCCTTTGCCACTCAAAACCCAGTTTCTTTTTCATCCGTTTGGTGCAAACCGTATTTTTGTATCTTGATTCGTTTTCGAATTATTCATTTTTTAAGTTTGTCCTGACTTCTGGATCACCCGGTATATATATATATATAAATGATAGTACGTAATAAAATTTAACCTTAAAATTTAGCAATTAAGAGATACAAAACAAAAATAGAGCTGATTGTAACATATAGGTAAGACTGGCCCAAAAATGTTGCGATACAGATTAAGAACCAATAAGAGACAAAAACAATTTAAATTACTTACGCCGACATGAATAGTAATAATAAAAAAAAAAAGGGCCATTAAACTTAATGACGAAGAAAGTAAATAAAGGACCACAGAAATAATAATTGGATAAAAATGCTTAAAATTTGAAGTATAAACTCCTCAGGGGGCATATACTTCATAAAGCTGTGAAAGCTGCATCGATTTCGTAAAACGGTATAGCTAATCATAGCAATTTATATTGTTTCAGCCCTGATCGAGGCAGCAAAACCATTTTGAATGAGAAATTAAATAATTTATTAAATCAAATCATCAAGGAATCCAGAGAGAAAACTAGAAAAAAGCAGAGTAGCCACATGTAAAACTTTTGCACAAACTGGAGAACAGGAAGCTGCCAACAAATTATTGAAATTAAAAGTAAAAACATTGCAAACAACGATTAATCAATAAAGAATTAACGTCTGAACATTTTCATTAACGATAAATTTCACTGGGTAATTATTTATTGAGTTAGTTATTATAATTTTAAGTTAGTTAAATTATAACATAAATTGTACGTAAATCAATGAATATTAAAACTTTCATAGAAAGGAAATTAATGATAGAAAAACTTAAAGACAGCAGTGAGCAAGCGCCATCTAGCGTTTAGCTAGATAAACACTAAATCAATTAAATTATTACAGGTTCAAACAAACCATTGCTTTAAGGTGTAAGAAGGTTTTAAGAATTTTAAGTTCATGATTTAAGAGAATATGTGGCACCATTTAAATAATTAGTTATTTAATTAGTGGCTCTTGATAATGTTAAACCTAAAATAATTAAACTAAATTAGTTGACCTTAATAATGTTAAACCTAAAATATTTAATCTTAAATTTAAAGTTTAAGTTATAAAAAGACTCAATCACAAGCAATAATCGCAAATAGCACACATGTAAGGATAAGCAATACAAGGCTGCCTATAATTATTAAAGTTATTATTTTAAATGTGTTGATTTTTTTATTTTTATTTATATATATATTAATTATTATTATTAAATTCAATTTATTGTTTAATCTAAACATGGGAAGCCACTAATAGCCAAATGCACTCAATTAAATTTAACGAAAAAATAGTTCATAATTCATAATATCAATCAGAAAAAATAAGAATGAAACTTGAAATAGGAATAATTCTTTTTTTTTTTTTTTTTTTTTTAAATTCAACATCAAACCCTCCCAACCAACCAGCCAAACAACACCACCCATCCTCCTTAATCAAACATCTGCTCACCCATTTACCTTTTTTTTTAAACCTTAGTTTTTTTTTTCGTGTGTGTGTGTGTTATACAGAGACATTTAATGATAAACAATTGAATAAATAAATTTTTTAGGATAACCCATTTTTGTAGCAACATTAATCATGTGAGAGATATTTTTGTTTTTATACCTAAATGAACAAAGATTATGTATGCGAAAGAGGTGATTGAGAATGATATTTCTGTAAGCAGAGATATGAAGACAAGAATGAAAATGTGTAAATAAATTTACTTTGAAACAAAAATCTTGTCTTTTGTCATACAGATCAGTATACATTTTACTTCCTTCAAGTTTAAGTTTTAAGTCTAACAAACTAATACAGTTGTTGTTAAGGAGATTATGAGTTAAGGTAAGGTGAGGAGGATATTGAAATTTGAATAAATTAGGGGGAAAATTATTAACATAAAAAATTATTTATGTATTGTAAAACATTTGAAAAATTTTCTTGCGTATTAAGTATGTAAATTTAGTTATTTTAATAATATCGCTTATTTTATTAGTTTTTGGCCTTTCATATTATTTTTTCCTCTTTAAAATATATGTATATATATATATATATATATATATATATATATATATATACAGTGGAGCACCAATTATACGTTTTTCAAGGGACCGTTCCTAAAAAACGTATAACTGAAAAAAACGTACAACTGAAAATTCGTTTTAACATTAGTACACAATAAAGTATCATATTAATAATAAAAGTCTAATCAATTTTCGTGATTTCCTTTACATTTATTCGAATAAGATATATTTTAATTATATTGAAAATATTTTTAAAAGGTTGAATAAAAATTAAATAATAATTAAAAATACAGAAACACAGAAATTTTTTTCAAGATTTTGATTTTAATCTTTAAAGAGAAAGCCTTTTGTTTTCTAAATGAAGATGACATTTTTGCAAACGATTAAAAGGAAGGAAAGAAAAATAAAAATGTTTCTCCAACCGTAATGTCGAATAAACACGATAAGTAAATCTTCTACGGAAGTGAGTAATAAATCTTCAAGTTTACAAAATGCCTATAAAGTTCTGGGCTTTTTTCCTTTCATACCCCATTCCTGGAATCAATTAAAAGAGAAAATGGGAGGTCTGCAAGTGGTCACTGGCTACTTGGCTTATCTCTGAAAATTTCTCTAACCCCCCTTCCCCCCAGGCTATCGATGCAAGTCGCACTTTGTTCTATAGCCGCACTTTGTTACCATAGTTCTAAGAAAAAATAATCGAAAAAAAAAAAAAAACTAAGAATAAAACATAAAGAGCATTCATCTTTCTTTTTTTTTTTTAAATCCTGGAATGAAACTCAAACTTGGGATTCTACAAAGAGGAAGAAAAAACGTATAAGTGAAATTAAGAATTTGCTTGTGTCGTATAAACGAAATATTTTAACATTAGAATTCAATGGAATGATTTGGGACCGAAGTCGAAAAACGTATAAATGAGAAAAACGTATAAATGAGAAACGTATAAAAGGAGTTCCACTGTATATATATATATATATATATATATATATATAATATATACTATATATGGAAGTAGAAGGAATAAGCTGTATAGGTGGACTCTACTCAATTCTCCCTCATTTGTTATAAATTTCTACTACAGTACGTGCTACACTCATGTTAAGAGAAGTGAATTTGACCGATCGCTCAACACGGTGACAGACGAAAATGCCTTCCCTAATAGGCTACCCACCATTTAGTTCCATATACTTGCCATATCCTAATTTGTTAATAAATGTTATTGAGTTCAGCTTTATATTTTATTTTTCCTTTCTATATTATTTTCAATAGCTATTGCTCTATTCAGCTATGTTAAAAAAAATCTTTAATTCCGAATAACTTACGAAATTTTTAAACTAGAATATTCAAAATGAATGGTTTTGATCCAGTATGATAAATGATATTTTAAAAGTAGTCTGACATTTTTGGGAGGAAAATATTCCTCAAAAGGCCCGCCCGCCTTTGTGTAATTTTGCCCTAGTCTGCAAAGTTCAGAAATTCGTAAAAATAAAATAATTTGTCACGTTTTCAAAATTGAATTTTCATAACTGATATTTTAAAGCTAGTCTGCCGTTTCTCCCGTGTTAAGAGAATCTTGAATTTGAAGAACTTATGAAGTTTTTAAGTTAAAATGTTGTAAATCAGTAGGGTGCCATTAGTGGTATCTTAAAACTGGTGCGATATCTCTGCAATCATTTGTTGTTAAAAAAAAAAAAAAATTGTAAATTTTTATGATTATTCAATTTCTCTATATCTATAGTGTATTGAGAAACTAATTATGTTTAAATAATCTACTTAAGGCTGTTCTCAAATTCATATTCCTTTCTTTATATTCACGAATTGAACTCATTTTTATTCATGAATATTTATAATTTAATGGTATTTTTATCCCATCTGCATTATTACATCAAACAGAGCTTTTATTTCCTATGTTGAATAAAGAGAAAGGTTCTTTTGTAAATATTTAAAAAATAGCGTTTTGAGTGGATTTTCAGGTCGAAAAATAGTCAAAATGCGAAGATTAATTATACATATATATAGTTTGATAGATAGATACATGGATAGGATATTTTTTGATTTAATTAATCTAAATTTTATACACTACATTTACGAATGTATAAAAATAACTATCCGTAACTTTGATTTTTTAAAAAAGGTTTTGTATTGCTACTGGAAACATAAGAGAGTAATAATAGCATACAGAAATATAATTATATAAATAGAAAAAAATATTATAATTATCTTGAGAACTTCTTTCTTTCAAAGCTGGTCTTATAGGTTTTTGTATTGTGATGTACATGAAATACTTTTGCTATAAAAACTAATACTTTTAAAATACAAAAATCAAGTGTAGTACAGTACGCTCTAATGATATGCCTGGAAAACGAAAAGACAACGATGTAAATTTACAGTGTCCACATCCAGAGTCTGTCCAGTCTCGTCAAGATTTTCTTTTATCCCTAGAGCATACAAATTCCCACCCATGCTGATTATTTTAAAAGTTCAGTCATTGGGACAAAAAATCGTTTCTACAACAAAACTGTAACAGACACGAAAGAACACCCCCCCCCCCCCCCCGTCCTCTTATCCTAACAAAAAAATAAAAGAAAAGAAAGGAAGTCATAAGTTTCCTTTCCAGTTTTTTTTCTTTTAAGTCCAGTCTATAGGGTCGAACAATGTGTCAACCTGTCTTCTATGTAAACTAGTGATTCCACATCATAGCCTGAGAAGTAGTTAGTTCTTATCTGAACCCCATTGTGCCGTCCTTACTCATTTTCGCATGCAAAGTGCAAACGTCATCGTTTTCTCTGAGAAAGCATTTGTTACGAAAAGAAAATTTTCCATTGAAATTGAAATTATTGAGAAAGGCGTTTTCTTTTTTACCGTTAAAAAAAAAAAAAAAAAAAAAAAAAATATTTTTCTTTCCTCAGTTTTTCACTTATTTAAAAATTAATATTGTTGCCACTTGAAACTGCCGCCCTTAGAAATTTGCCGCCCCGGGCAATTGCCCGGGTTGCCCTGCCCTAGATCGGGCCCTGGCAACATGCATATAATAATCAATGTATAATTAAAATATAAATAGTCCAATATGATAATGAAACTAGTTGGCATAGGTGGACTCTGCTCAGTTCCCCACCATATTTATGTTCTCATAAATTTCTAGTGCGAGGCATATTATAATCATGTTAAAAAAAAAAATGAATTTGCCCAAAGCTTGATACAGTGACAAAACGAAATCCCCACCTAATAGGCTATCCACCGTTCAATTCGATATATTTATCTTATTCTAATCTATTAATTTATTTTATCAGGGTCAATTCCGTTGTTTAGTTTTCATGCTACTATTTCCAATGCAATAATCCTCAAAATTCATATTTATATGAAAAATTTACAATTTCGCTAGGTTGATAAAATCGTAAATTACGGATAATTTAAGAAATTTTCCTATTAGAAAATTTGTATTCAATCCTGTTCAAACAGATATCATAAATGTTATTTTGAAGTTGTCTAATGTATTTATAATCCTCAAAATGGAAGTTTACGCTCAATTTTGCCTTATTCTGACATGTTCAGTAAATCGTAAATTCCAAATAACTTACGAATTTTTTAAATTGGAAAAATCATAGTCTATGATACTCATGCCAGTATCCTAAATAATATTTCGAAAGTGGTTTGACATCTTTACGAGGAAAATATCCCTCAAGATTGACGTTTATGTGAAATTTTGCTCTATTCTGGACTGTTAAGAAATTCGTAAATTTCAATAATTTACGATATTTTTATATTGGAAAATTCCTAGTCATTAATATTCATGCCAGTGTCCTAAATAATATTTCAAAAGTAGTCTGACATCTTTACGATGAATATATCTTTAAAAATTGACGTTTATGTGAAATTTTGCCCTATACTGCCATGTTAGGAAATTCGTAAATTTCCAATAACTTGCAAAATTTTCAAAGTAGCATATTTATAGTTACTGGTGTTCATTCCAGCATCAAAACCGATATTTAAAAACTGGTCTGACATTTTTACAGTAAAAAGTTTCCATTTAATGCACGTTTAAGTGAATTTTTGTCCTATTCTCCCATGTTAAGAAAATCGTAAATTTCTAATAACTTACGAAGTTTTCAAATTCGAATGTTTCAAATGAATAGGGTTCTTGCCAGTGTCGAAAGTAATATTTTAAAACTGATCTGACCTCTCAGGGACAATTTGTTCTTGAGATATCGTGTACACAGACTAACGAACTAACACACTAACAGACACCCTACAGACAGACACCATACAAATTTTGTCATTTTCGGATTCCTCACACCTGAAAACGTGTAGAAAAGTAAAA
The DNA here is from genome assembly GCA_963930645.1 of Salticus scenicus. Taxonomy (NCBI): domain Eukaryota; kingdom Metazoa; phylum Arthropoda; class Arachnida; order Araneae; family Salticidae; genus Salticus; species Salticus scenicus. The sequence continues at coordinate 311,182,205 of OZ005648.1, forward strand.
AAACCGAGGTCGAAAATTTTCACGATTAACCTAAGTTCCCCAAACCTATAGTATGATGGGGAACTAAAAAATCATTTAGTTTTTTGTGTTTCTCCTATAAAAATATGATAATAGCTGAATTAGAATATTTAATTAATCACTGAAGAACAGACTAAAATTACGTTTACATTAAACAATATGAAATTATTTTGATTCATAAATAGATTTTGTCTGATATTTTATATTTAAATCATTACATACTTAATTATTTTAACAAAATAGTTCCACTCATCTTTGACTCATCACAGTGAGAGCCGACAGCAACAGATTTCGAAAACTTAGTCAGTTTTGAATTTCAGTTGCTTTTTACGTTTGGATTTGTGTTCAAAATTAAATTGTTTTTGATATTTTAATAGGCTTTAAATTTTTTCTGCCCACTACACGGGCAATTGTCGTACGATTGTAGCAGTATCCCATAGATATACGGCCACTTTCCAGTCTGGACACAATTATCTATACAAATGTAATGTGAACCCATTCAAATACAGTTTGTAGTCATTTATTTCAAACTGGTATCAAAAAATCCGTAACATGTTAAAAAGGATTTACAGAGTATTTTTATAATCGATGAAACACCCAATCAATTGTCAATTTTTCTCACTCCTTTTAAATTGGTGCTCACTTTCACATTTTGGTCATCCTCCAAATTTTAGTCACTTTTAAAACTAAAGCTCCCTTAGGCCCAGGCCTCGTAGGCCTAAGCCTAAATTCGACACTGCCTCGGATATTACATCAGTATGACTAAAATAAAAATAATCAATAGAATAAAAGAACATAAGAATGACATCAAATATGATAAAATAACTACAGCTCTAACCGAAATAACCGCAAACAAAACATAAATATTGATTTCAATAATGTTAAAAAACTAGCTAATTATAACAATTATAAATATGCTGCAATTCGCAAAATAGTAGAAATCACGGCCACAAAACATAAATATTGATTTCAATAATGTTAAAAAACTAGCTAATTATAACATTTATAAATATGCCGCAATTCGCAAAATAGTAAAAATAACGGCCAACGAGCAATCTTGCAACGATTGCCAAACAAATGAACAAACTGACGACAGGTGATGCAGCATGTTAAAAGAAGAAAAAAGCAGAACACACGGTCCTTGATGATGGTCAGGTACTCGACCGAATGGACCATGAGTGAAAATAAAGTAGACTTATTTTAATTAATTTAAATGTAAAGTATTTTTTTTTTTTTATCTACTTTTTATTTTGACAATTTTGTGATATAAAGGGTGTTATTTTTCATTGGCTATATATCATTTCATTTCATTCTTTATGTGTGTATTTATTTAAAAAACAAAAAGAATAAAACTTTTCCTAGACCAGGACATATGTTAACAACAATATTATTCTTTTGTTTTATTTATTTATATATGTAACATAAACGGGGTCCTGTATCATTATGAGAGTTGGTATTCCCGTGATGTGAGCATCTTAGAAAGGATGAGGAGTCCATCAGATTAATTAATAATCCTTTATTAAATTCAAGATGCAGTCTTGGTTTGAAGTTAGACATCCTGAGCATCATCTGTCCCGAAACTACACTGATGGTCAGCAATTTTCCAAGCGGCACCCCTCCGGGCCCACGGGTTTAGTTAATGAGCTTTTACATGATGAGAGTAATATATAACGTAGATTTATTAAGCAAGTCAATATCAGGAAAAGCCATGATTTCTCGTGTGTTCCAGCTTAAATACCTTGTATTTGGGCACAAATATTTAGTCCTCCTCTACTTAATCATTGGCTCTTTATGATTGACAGTTTTGCTGCGGCCCGGATTTCCGGGATTAATTAATATGCATTACTTAACCACAAGAAACGGAGAGTTGCACTTACTCAGCATTTTTATTCTAAAAGTTGTCCAATTTTTCTGACTTTCGTGTTATGAAAGTGCATTGTCATAAAACGTATTTTACACTGTCGCAAGACAATAACCATCCAAAAAAATTTAGCTTATAAAATTGTAAACTTTGCTGGATTAACTTGTTGACTTTTTAAGTTTATAAAATTGTAAATTTTACTGGGTTAAATTTTATCTGCTAACCAGCTCAGGATTCCTATGTTTTGGCCTGTACATAAGAAATACAAAATTTTACACAACTTTTTAACAGTATAAGAATAGGTTATATGAAAAACAAATATATTGACTGTAAAATACACATAACTTCAATTATGTAAAATAATTATTTAAAACCTTATAGAGTTATATAATATCTTGAATTTCTGTTTACATAATGCCAGATAGAAGAACAAAGCAAACTTGTGCTAATATAGTCTTGGTAAAATTTTATGTTTGTAACATATTTAATTCTTGCAGGTACAATCCAGTTCACAGTTTATATACAAAACAGAATAACCTGACAACAACATTATAATGAAAACTTGAACTTATACTATTCTTCTGGCTAAACTAAAATGATGAACATTAAAAATAAAAATATTCAATTTATAACATGTATCAAAGCATATAAAGCGAGAATCCTGTACATATTATATGAGAAGAAAAAGAGAGGAAAGAAAAAAAAAAAATAACATATAGAACTTTGATATAAAATTAACACAATATGACACAGTATGGCTATAAGACTTGAACGATACTTGAGCCTAGAAACACAATAAAAATATTTAATATGTAAATAATTAAATTGTATAGCCATGTATCAAAATATAAAATGATTATTTTGGAACAATATGAGAAATTCCTCTATAAGTATATGAAAATATAAAAACACTTAAAAATGTGGAAAATTGAAAAATTGCTATATGTAAAAATTTAAAATTAAAATCTAGATATAAACTTGGGATAATATTATATTTAAAAATATTAAAATTTAAAATTGTATTTTTTTTTTTTTTTTTTTTTTTTTTTTCTTATTCGTAGGTCCACAGGTAAGTACTTTCTTTTAACAACAAGTACAGATGCCCCAATCTCTGCAGTGGCTCCAAAGTAGTATTACTTGTGACACGAAATCCTAGTAAGTAAAATTCTTGATTTGACGAAAGATCAAGTCTGACATTTAATACCACGACTTAGCATTTAAAATTTTTGCTTAGTGGTTTATGAAGTTCACAACTTAATCTTTCAAATTTTATGATCCCCTATAATATCCTATTTGAAGCAAGTAAATAAAAAGAAAAATACTATTAATACTTATGTACACACATTCACGTGAAAAGTAACTACAGCTAGTTGACAGAATTTTTTCTATTGCGGGTCGGGTTGACTGATATTTTTTTCATGTGGGTCATGTTCGGGTCGGGTTGACTGAATTTTGTTTCTTGCAGGTCAGGTTCGGGTTTGGTTTTCAGCAAGTCGGGTCAGCTTGAGAGCACCTTTAAAAATATTTTTTACAATTATAAACATAAATTTATAGGCATGTTTATAACTCTGTCAATAAATTCAAATACAGTATAACCTCGTATTTACATTCTGGAAATTGAAAAGATTTCGCAATTTACAAGTTGGTTTTTTTTTTTTTTTTTTTTTTTTCTTCTATATTCAATAGAAGAAAGTATTAGATTCGTAAAAATTTTCAACTTCTGGTTTTTGATGAATTTGCACCCAGAACACGATTTGACTATTTCTAGAAAATATCAGTCTGTGTCTCTGTATGTGAGTGACAAAAATTTTGTGGCGACTGTATCTCTGGAACTACTGCACATATTTGCATATAAATATATAAATAAATGCACCTTGACATAAATTAGTGCCTACCAACTTTTGGTGCCCATTGCTCAACAGATAGCGTGGCTATACAGTGATTTCCACAATTTCAGGGAATGCTATATCTCAGGAACTACTGCAGAAAACTGCATATAAATTTATATGTAGATGCACCTTGACATAACCTAGTCCCTGTCAATTTTTTATATCAATTTCTCAAAAGGTGGCGCTGCTATACAGTGATTTCCACAATTCTATATCTCAGGAACTACTACACAAAATTGCACATAAATTTATATGTGGATGTAGGGGAAGCCGGGGTAATAAGAGACGCAGTTAAAAACCCCACCTAAAAATATACTTAGACAGCATTAAAAATATGTAATATTAAGTATCATGTGTATTCTTTACTACAATACACTTATTGAAAAGTTTATAATATATTTTGAATTATTTTTATACGACGAAAAAAAACCTTCACTTTGAACTTACCCTGAAAGTTCGTGACTTTTTCTAAATTTTTCTTTTTTTTTTTTTTTTTTTTTTTGTAAGTAAGACGTTTGGGATTTATTAATGTGTAACCTTTTGACCAAGACTATGACTTTTGATGTAAAATTTTTTAAAACCTTAAAAGCATTCTTTATTTACATGCTCTAGGCATGTTTCTTATTACCCCATTTTTATTTTTTGTGGGGGTAATAAGAGACATGAGTCTCTTATTAAACCCACTGTTAATTCCTGTGTCTCCCCCAATTGTAGTTCCTGTTAATTCTGCCTCACTAGTTTATAGCTGAATATCACATAAATGTGCATTTTAGTGTTTCAGGTCTTTATTATTAATTTTAAGCAAATAAATTGTAAAATTTTATTATTATTCTTTAGAAGTACCTTTTTAAAAAAGCATCCAATCATAAAATGTGAGTTTATAGCAATTTCAGTATTTTTTAGAAAATTTTAAACCTTAAAATCGTCATTTTCGTGACTGTCTCCAAGACCAAATGTTTACATACAAAGTATGTTTTTTACTAAGAAAAATAAAATGATAATTATAATAATTGTTAATTCTTGTAAAAAAAACTATTTGTTTTCAAAGGAAATTTTTTTTTCTTTTTAATTACGTTAATTTTCATGCATGAGTAATTAAAATGCTTGTATGCAAGTCTTGACGTCATTTTCGTGACACGTGAAAATAACTTATATATCATCAAGGGATGGTGCCACCATTCACTTTTTTTAAAGTTTAAGATCAGAAATCAACATTGACGATATGTGGAGAAAATAAATCTCAAGAAAATTAAAAACAGATAAGAGTTAACATTATTTTTATTGTTTACATGCTGTGCGTATTTTTATTGCTTGTCATTTTCGAGATGCATAAAAAATAAAAAAATATTATTATAAAATTTAGAACAAAGTTTTATTTTAATATAGAATGACGACCAGAAGAAGGAAATGTGACGATATCGGCTTAGTAAAAGCATGTTTTTCTGTACAGAACGAATTATTGACGATCTGTCATTTTCGTGACGGTCATTTTTGTGACGTCACGAAAATGACATTTGTTGCAGATTTACTATTTTGTAAGCCCTGGATTTAAATATTTTTTTATTTTGAGTTAAAAGATTTGTTGGTGTAGGATAAGCTTTATTTTTAAATATTTAAAGTACTTTCCGGTATCCAGGTAAATATAAAAAAAATTACATACGACATTAATATTAAGATACAATTAAAAAAGCAAACTTTTAATTTTTTTTTTTTTTTTTTTTTTTTTTGCCCCCTTTAAGGTGTCATTGAGAATGTTACTCAAAATGTTTTACTTGTGTCATTTATGGCAAGATGCAGAAAAAATAAGTTTGCATGGCCTGAGAAAGAGGATGTCCATGACATTCAAGTGCCACATATTCTGTGCAAAATTAGGAATTCTCCTGAACCTGCCTCAAATAGATATTTTAAACTTCAGGATGAAGATTTTAATAATGTTCAAAATGCTTTTTCTGAATTTAATTCAGTTAATCATTAAACTTGTAACTACAAGGATTTTAATACAATAAAATTGCTTGATATTCTCATTATTGCTCTTTCTTTTCCCTTCACAATCTTTTCTCTATTGTTCTAATATGTTCCATTTTTAATATTATATGGTCCTATTTCATTGACAAACAATGTTATTTCAGTGAAAAATAGTCATTTTGACAAATATTGTCATTTCAGTGACAAACAGTCGTTTCAGTGACAAACATTGTCATTTCAGTGACAAACCAGTCATTTCAGTGACATAATTTTTTGACATCTTTAAATGCTATAATTAAAAATTTAATGCAAGTAAACTAATTATTTCCAGTTTATAGTCAAGAGGTATGCAGTCTATGATATTTCCCATTGATATAATTTATGTTTATAAAAAATTAAATTTAATTTTTTTTTTTTATTTATTTATTTTTTTTTTTTTATTTAAAAATTTTGGGTTTTGTTATTTTATTTTATTTTTTAAAATGGGAAGAACTTTTTAGAAAAGCCTAAGTCTTGTATTTTTTAATGAATCTGAACCACAAAAAAAAAAAAAAAAAAATTTAAATGGTAATTTTGATTTTATAAGATAATTAAAATTATAAATTTTTATTGAAAAATTTCAATAAAATTTTAAAAAATTATGATCGATCTCTGTCAAACTCAGAATTTATTTAAGATGTACTTACGGACTTATTTTTAAAAATTCAAATTAAAATACAAAGTTTGAAAAAAAAGTTTTAAAAAATTCAAAATGCACACTTATGTGATATTCAGCTTTATGAAGAGTTTACCTAGTGTTAGGCCCAGTCTAAGTTTACCAAGAGAACATTTTTTTTTTTCACTTTAAATCAAAAAGCAGTTTCACTCATTAGGCTAGACCATATTTAGTTGATATGATTATGCAAATTTATGTTTAGAATGTGTATAAGTTAGTATTTAGTCATTAATACTTCATTACATAATAAATAAGTTCATTTATAATTACTAGAAAAATATTTTATAACATTTTGTTCGCTTGTATACACTTCAAAGATACGTCTTTTTTGCCTATTTTCGACTACACTTTAGAAAATGGGTAAAATATTTTCTGACCATTTTAGAAATTATATTATGTTTTTGGTTAATCCCTAGGTTATGTTGATTATGTAGAACTATCATTAAGTACAATATTATACTATTTAGGACCTAATATTAAAAGAAATGAATTTCACAAACACATTTATGACAGTTAATTTTCGAGCAAACATATTTATTGAATGGATGTAAATAATAAAAATTTAAAACTATTGGCTGATTCAGAATTGTTTCCAGATATCTTTAATTATCTCACATAATTTTACATTGCTATATATGGACAGTTAAAAGCCTGGTCTCTTATTACCCCGCGTGGGGTTATTAGAGACAAGGATTTAATGAAAATTTAAAAAAAGAATTTAACAAAAAAATTAAGTTCAAAAATCACCTAAAAATCAAGAGGAGTCCATTTAATGAAATTAATACGAGACATTTATTTCAAGTTATTTAGATTAATGTTATAGATTTTATTAATATTTTTTGTCTCTTATTACCCCTTTTGTCTCTTATTACCCCGGCTTCCCCTACCATGATATAAATTGTCTAATCACTTTTGGTACCAATAGTTCAATAGGTGGCGGTTTTATACAATGATTTCCATAATTTAAGGGAAAGAGATATCTCAGGTTCTGTTGTGTATAATTAAAAAAAAATTGATATGTGAAAAGACCATTATCATCAGACATTATGCTAATTCAATTTGGATGCATATCGGTCAATAGGTGGCGCTGCTGTACTGCAATTTTCCCCGAGAACAGAAAAGCTATATCTCAACTTCTATAGTGTATAACTGTACAAAATTTGATAAGTGCGATAACCATTATCCAAACACATTTTTTAGTATATTATTTATAGAGAATAAAGCTGTCTTTCTTTGTACTTTTAGTGTAATTTTTCTCTAAGATGAAAATTTTCTGCATTCATTATGGTAGGTAATTTTAATAAATAATAGCTTTAGCTTTAATAAATTATCTGAACTGAGCGAATTTGTATTAGAAAATATAGAAGAATGTCTTGTGGTGGGCACAACGTACTAGTTTTTTTTTTTTTTTTTTAAATACCTTTACTTTTAATGAAATTCAATCCTCGCTTTTATGTGAACGGAATTTTGAATTTTCCTCCATTTATACTTGTATATACAGCAAAAATAGAATAAATACTTGTTGTGATTTCATTTAAAATCAAAAAGTCAATGTGGTGTTTGGCAATATATTAGTCATTTGCTAGTTAGTTAATATGTGTGCACATTATCTCCAGAAAAAATGATTGTTGAATGGTCAAAGAGGTTTCAAAAACATCACCTATGATATTGGCAAGCACCCTATTGGTGTTTACAATATTATAATTTGAAAAAATCATAAGTTATTAAACATTTGATTTTTTTTTTTTTTTTTTAGCATGGGAGAATAGGACATAATATCACTTAAACGTGCAATAAAAGTAAATTTTGTATCATACGGTAAATTTTATATGCTATGTAATTTTGCTCTATTCTGGAAATATGGCAGAATAGAGCTGCAATATTTCACATAAACTTGCATTATGGGGATCTCATTTCATTGGAATTAGTATGAAATTGCATAAAAATTAAAATATGAATCGGACCCTAATAAAATTTATCAACACATTAAGATGAGGTAAATGTATGGAATTGAGCAGTGAGTAGCCTACTAGGTGGGGCATTTCAGGCTGTGACTGAAATGAGAAATGCAGAAATTTATGCAAACAATTATATGATGGGTAACTGAACAAAATCCACGTATGCCTATTATAGTCCTTTTCCTTAGAATAGTCGGGTGAGGGTTACAGAATTTCTTCTTTCGCAGAGAGGAAGACCACATGTCTGCCAAGTTCCTGCTTTTTTACTACCGTAGATAATGAAAGTTAGTAGTGTGTTCGGTCCAAAAATTCGATATCGAGATTTCACCTGATTTACGTGTTTGAGGTCCCCTGTGTCCAGAAAAGTGGTTTTTGGCAATTGGTCAGTGTGTGTGTATGTATGTAGGGAATCTTCCAGCTATTATATCTCGGAAACTAATAAAGATAAACTACGAACCTTTAGAATTGAAACAGGTCTGGTGTACAGAGGAATTTTCCAAATTTTGGTGAAAATTGGAAAAACGGAAATGGGACATCGAAACTGTAAGTCCATATCTCAAAAACGGCTCGAAAGATTTCCTTCAAAATTGCTGTATAAACACTCTATTAGATATCCTTTTGAATGATATAGTTGGTTAGTTGAAGCAAAATTGATGGGCATCTTGTATAAACAGCTGAATTTCAGGTCCTGGAAGTGTGTTCCTTTCAAAATGGCTGTATGAATTTTTTTCAAACTTGCCATATTGACCCTCTTTTAAATATCCTTTTGCATGTAATTGTTGTTTTCTGGGCAACAATTAATTATGTCAAGCTTTGGTATCTCAAAAATGGCTCTAACGATACCACAATCACCTAAAGCGCCAACTGTCAACTAATATGCACCAAAAGTTGGAACATGCCAGGTTATATTAAGGTGTGACTAAATATAAACTTTCATGAAAATTAGTACATTAAACTTTGATTTAGAGCTGCCACAATTTTTTTGCAACACGCATATAGAGGTAAAGATATTTCTAAAAGTGGTCACATGGTATTAAGAACTACTCTAAATGTGTAAATCTTTCAAAAGCCCAAATTCGAAAATGTTTTTGAGCCCAGTGCTTCCTCATGAATATAGAAAACTAGTAGGATGTACCCACCACATGACTTTCTTCTCTATAATTTTATACAAAATTTATTCAATACGAATTATTTATTAAATTATCAAATTATTTCCATTATAAATGTAAACGATTTTTATATGACAGAATTATATTATCACTAAATGCCGAAAGATGTCAATTTTTTGCAAATCAGAAGAAATGATATATATATATATATATTTTTTTTTTTTTTTTTTTTTTTTTCCGTTAAAAGATTAAAAAAAAAAAAATCAATAACTTTGTTTTAAATTATCACAGATCTATAGTTCTACCATTCGTTTTAAAAGTATTGACGAGATCTTTTGAAAGATGCCAATATTGAAAATGTACCCCCCCACCCCCCATCCCCGCGATAGTCTCGTATGCACAAAAAAATTTTCCTAGTTAACTACTAAGTACTACTATTATCAATAATTCATATTAATTTTACAATCACACGATTAAAATAACTCTTATTATGTACATTTATGCGAAATTTTGTCCTATACTGTCATGTTAAAAACTTAGAAAAAATGAGATAACTGCGCCACCTGTTGAGCAGTTGTTCCACAAATCTAATCAGTTCCAGTTTATGTCGGTCCAACTAAATACCAAGTTGGATTAAATTTCGTTCATTGGTTCGTGAGATACAGCATCCACAAAATTTGTGATACACACACGCAGACAGACATTTTCTAAAAGCAGCCAAATCGTGTTCAGGACATCCCAAAACGTGTAAATACATCGAAAACTGGAGTTCACGAATCCAATACTTTCTCTCTCTATTTATATAGAAGAAAGTAAAAATAAAAGTAAATTATTCTCTATAAAAATCTTAGTACATTCCTGAAGCTTCTAATAATATTCTGTGAGAAACTTGTCTATCATCTCTCTCTCTCTCTCTCTCTCTCTCTATATATATATATATATATATATATATATATATATATGTATGGGTGTTGTCTGTTGTGGACTTATATTACAAAAAATATTCCTAAATATCCATTATAAGCAGTAGTTTTTTCTTAACAATCACTGAAAAAGAATCTTAAATCAAGAATTTATTAAGCGAAATACCTAAATTATAAAAATTAAGGCATTTTAATGACTACTATATACATTCTATCTAGAAAATTTAACTATATTGATTTTGACGTTTTGTAAACTGAATTAATTTTATTTAAATTATTTATTTATCAAATAATTGTAATAATAATAATATTGTATTGATTTTTTTTTCTTTTTTTAAATAAATATTTGCTTAGATTTTAAACCATATTTTTTATTAACAAGAACGAAAAATCATACGATTACCATACATTATAAACACTATCCAACGGTTTCATCATTTAAGATTCAATATGTTTTCTCTCCGTGATGATACCTTAGAAACGTTTTTAATTAGGGAGGTAGAAAATTCGCATATTTTTTAATAGCATTTTCTTTATTTTTAAGAACAACCCTGTAATAGATTGATTTTGCGTTGCTCTCGCATAGGGGTTACCATTTCCACCTCCTTTGAGCTGGATACCCCATCTACGATACGAACTCGACCGAGATTTTACTGTCCTGACAACATATCCCCAACTGGTTAAATTTAAATAAAAATAATTATAAGATAAAAAACTTTTTATAAACCATGTTTTTAAATTTTCTGTTGAATCATAGCTATTTAACTAACTACATTAGCACTTTATCAATGCGTATTGTTACGAAATTGTAAGTAATTGTATTTATTTTTGTATAAATTCATTCAAAGAGGCTTAGTAAGTTGATAAAATGTCAATTTTCTGCATTTCCAGCTCTTTTTCGCGTTAAAATAGCTTAATCTTCCCTTTAAAACGCATTAAAAAGCTCCAATAGGCAGGTAATGGATTTGGCGACTAATTTGGCGATTTTTTGCCTTTGGCGACTTTTGGCAAGAAAATCCTTATTATCGATATTCCAAAGATGGGTGTTCTAAAGTGATTGGTTAAAAAGTTACGGGAAATTTGAATAAAAAAAAATAAGTTTGTTTTAAAAATAAAATATTAATCCTTTCCAAACAACATATATTTGCATCATGAACTACATTAGCACTTTATCAATGTGTAGAAAATCTTTAAAATGATAATGACGTCAATTTTTGCCAGATGCATAATTTAACTTTTTACAATTTTTTAACGCTCAAGTTTAATTAAATGTATTTATTTTTATGTCGAAAGAAAATGAACTCTTAAATTTTCTTTGGCAACCATTAAATTATAGCTAATATTGTAATGACTATTTTTATTGCTATTAGGAGCTTACCATTTTCATATTTTAATTAATTAAAGAAAAGTATTCGAAAATCTGACTTAAGTATTGTGTTGTCACCGGGTTCTGAGCTACTTTGAAAAGTTAGTTAAAAATAGATTGCAAGATTTGTACCGAACAAACAAACACACAAATAAACAAACAAGAATAGAAGTTAATAAAAACATGGTAAGGTAACGACACCAGTGCTCGTCACTCTTAAGGCCTTATTTTTAAAATATTTGTTTTTTTCGCGTGGTATTCGTGTGGTATTCATGTATCAATATTATACTTTGGTCTATTTTATACGCTGATTCTTCTAGTTGTTGTTAGACACTTTCAATTTTTCAATGCATTAAGCCAATTTAAAAAAATAAAATAAAAATTAAACCTATAAAAATGCACCAGTGCTCGTCACTTGAAAACTGCGTTTCACCAGTAGTCGTCAGGTGTTTGCACCAGTGGTCGTCATGTAAATAAAACGCAACAATTTACTCAATAGTTTGATTTTAATTGCGCTTTTACAAAATTAAATGAAACAGAGTATCTTTGGAACATATTTAGAACCTAAATCCATTCTTAGGTTTTAAAACACAAAACATTAAATGTGTGCTGGAGTAAAGGTTACAAACCTTCCAAGAGGTCAGGGGTCGTGTGACCAGACAGAACGGAGCCATGGGAAGCCTTCTGAGCGACAGATGCTTTGTGTGAAAAAATTTTATATTTCTATGGAAGCGGTGACATCAATAGTTTCCGATTTCACGCATGGCCTTTTGTTGCTACCGACGTTTCTCCGAGTTTCGGGTAGACCAAGATTGGACGAAAATGATGTCACGGGTAGAGTGATATCACGGTCAGCGAATCAGTGCTTCGTGTGGGGTATTCCCCTCCCCCTCCGAAGGTGTGCTCGGAAGGAAGAGACTCAAAAAAAAGATAGAGAGACTTGGTGCTAAAAAAGGTGTAGCATGTTTTTGAAGTATGCTCGGAGGCGAGCATTTTGTAATAATTTTTAATTTATTTGAATTTCAACTTTTTTGTTAAGTTTTGAATAAAAATAGCAAAAATCATCCCTGGACTCATGCTTGCGTATTCCGTTGTTCGAGGTGTACTCCCAAAAATCACCACAGCTTTAATTAAAAATATAAATTGGTGGCATATCGGTGGCATGTTGTTTTTAGAAGAAAAAAAACATCGAACTCTGTCTTCTATGTGTTTGTGGTGAAAAAGTATAAAAGAACGTTTGCTGTGAGCCCGGTGACAACTGGAATCCCTGAGATTTACTGGAGATTATTGATGCCTGTGACAATAGCGTGGAAAGGATTAAAAGGACTTCGCTTCTTCCCTGTGCTGCTGAATTCCCTGGAGATGTCAATCAAGGAGGTTTTTCAGGTATGTTTTCTTTCATTTTCAGATATGCAAAGTGTCAGAGATTGAGTTGTGGGATGATAGTTTTTGTTTATTTATTTATTTATTTTTTTTTTTGTAACAATGCATGTAGTTACGAAGCTTTAAGAGTAAGAATTTAGTTTTTATGTGTAAAATTTTAAGCACGGATATCTCGAAGTCAAGTTAATAGTTAAGGCGGTTGAAAAGAGTAATTTCATGACTTAACGGGGGCGTTTACTTGAGAGATAAATTTATCGTTAAAGTTCTGTTTATTGTAACGGGGAGCTTGGTAACTTTAAATTGTTGTTTAAAAGTTTCGATAGGATTATAATTCTAAATTCCTTTTAAAAGTAACGAAAGGATTGTGGATACTGTAACTGTTTATATAGGAGTATACTGGAAATTAGTTGAATTGCCTACTGGTAAAAATTCTAGGATTTTTTTTTTTTCTCTAGTTGTTTATTTTAACTAAATATAGGTACTGTTTATTGTATCTGGGTAAATATTGTAGTTAATGTTTAGAGAAAAGGTGTTTAAAGATTTTCGTAGGTGATAATCAAAGTGTTACTTTTGTCTATATTTTCATGGTATTTGATTTGTTTATTGTTTTTATTACATGTGCATTTTTTTTTCAGTAATTAGTGAAATTGTATTTTGTAATTATGGCATTTCTCATTAAGTATACTAAAAATGTATTGTTAGAGTTAGCAGATGAATTTGGTGTTTCGGGGCTAACAGATAAAAGCAAAAAACTAGAAATCAGGGAAGCCATTGAAAAGGCGGCTAATTATGATGAAGGGGTTGCGAAGGCGCTAATAGAAGGGATTTTGGAACAGAAAGAAAGCGAATTGAAATTACAAAAAGAAAAAGAAGAGCGCGAATGGGCGTTGCAAAAAGAAGAGGCCGAACGAAATTTTGAACTTGAGAAACTCAGAATCCTGAGCGCTGCAGAAACTAGTAGCGTAGGGTCCGGGAGTTTAGTTCAAGAGACGGTTTTGAAGAAAATTAAATTAAAGGACATAGCTCCGAAATTTGACCCAAAACAAATGGATATTTCTCTTTTTTTCACGATATTTGAAAGATTAGCACATAAAGAAAATGTTAGCGAACAGGACTGGATGTCGCAACTTATCCCTTTATTGCCGTGCGACGTCGTACAAATAATTATGAAATTAGACGAGTCAGAGGCTGATAACTTTCAACATGTAAAAAAAGTGTTGATGAATAGGTTCAGATTGAGTGCGCGTGCGCTAAGAACGAAATTTGAATCGCACAACAAAAAAAGTGAAGAATTATGGGTTGATTTAGTTCACGATTTGAGAGGGTACCTAGATAACTGGCTTGAGACTTTAGAAATTAAAGATTTAGAGTCATTAAAGGAATTGATGCTCACGGAGCAGTTAAAGAAAAGGGTACCATGCGAAATCAAACAACATTTTGTAGATGTGTGGGAAGAAATCAACAAAGCTTCGGATTTGGCGGAGAAGTGCGACAAGTCTATTTGTGCTCGGAAAGGGACCATATTCGACCTAACTGCCCACAAAACCCTAATCGCAGAACAAATCCGATCAATAACTTAAGTGCGGGCGAAATTTTAGGTGTTGGTTTTGAGCCTTATATAGGTAAATTAGAAATAAATGGACAAGAGCGCGAATTCTTGAGAGATAGTGGCTCAAACATTGACGTGTGCGAAAGGAATATGATTTCTGTTGAGGATTTACTGCCGGAACAGGTATGGATTAAGCAACCGTTTGACGAAACGTGTAGGTGTTTACCTTTGGCGAAAATCGTTTTAAAAGGGGAATTCGGAGAGGTCATTACAAAAGCGGCTGTAAAACCGGCTAATTTGAGTCAGGGAATATATCTTCTAGGCAATAAAACCGCAGAGTTAATTGAGTCCAATAAAAAAATTGTTTATCCAATTAATGCGATAACGCGAAGTCAGAAACGTGAGCAAGAAAGGATTAAGAGTGCAGTCCGAAATAAATAATGAAAAGCCAACTCAGAAAAAAATTCAGAATTTTGAGGAGGAACCGGGTTTGATAAGCGAGTCGTTAGAGGAGACTAGTGCAGAAAATAAAGTTGTTCTTCCTGTGTTAAAAGAAACAGACAGGTGTCCATTAATCGGGGTTTCAGCTGAAGAGTTTCAAAAAGAGCAAACTGCGTGTGACACGTTGAAAAATTGTTGGGAAAAAGCTAGGAATGAAGCGGGAAAGGAATTTAAGATAAAAAAGGAGCGGTTAATTCGAATATCGGATTCTAAGCGTAACCAAAACAGGATGAAGTTGTGCGTGCCAAAGAAATTTAGGGCAGCGATTCTAAACCTGTGTCATGATTCTGTGTCAGGGCATTTAGGCTCGTGTAAAACTAAGCAGAGGGTGTTGACTAATTTCTTTTGGCCAAATTGCTATCAGGAAATCGAAGAGTATGTCAAAACTTGTGAAATTTGTCAAAAAGTAGGACAAAAAGGGGATAAGAAGAAAGCTCCGTTGAGATTAGTACCGATTATTTCTGAACCGTTCAGACGTCTGTCGATTGACGCTATAGGTCCGCTTGTAACGAGTAACAAAAATAATCGTTTTGCGATAACGGCTGTTTGCGTCGCTTCAAAATTCCCGGATGCTATTCCTGTGGAAAACCTAACTTCGAGGTCAGTGATCAATGCATTGATGCAAATTTTCGCGAAGACCGGATTACCTAGAGAGTTAGTCTGCGATCAAGGTGCTTATTTCACGAGTGACTTATCGACAGCGTTTTTTGAGAAGTATGATATCAAAATCAATCATTCTTCTGTCTGTCATCCGCAATCTAATCAGGTGGAAAGAATGCATTCCACTCTTAAGAGGATTCTCAAAGCATTATGTCTCGAAACGAAAAGCGATTGGGAAGAAAATCTGCCTATGGCTCTTTTCGCGTTGAGGACGGTGCCGCATGAGAGCACGGGATTTTCTCCTTCAGAGCTTATTTTTGGGAAGAATTTGAGGATGCCTCATACCATTGTTTACGAAAATTGGATGCAGGAAGAGGAAATGAATCAAAATGTAGTAGAGTATATTTTGGATTTAAATGAGCGCTTAAAAAGATGTCAAGATTTGGCAGGGGAGCGCATAACAGAATGTCAACAAAAAAGAAAATTATGGTACGACCAAAATGCAGTGTCCCGAAAATTTAAGGTGGGAGACTCGGTGTTGGTTTTGGCTACTGCAAAACCACATAAAATGGCAGTACAGTGGCTAGGTCCAGGTGTAGTTACGGGGGTAATATCCGATGCGAACTATACGGTAGATCTTCCGGGAAGGAGATGTAAGGACACGATTTTCCACGTGAATTTAATGAAACCTTATCATAAACGCCCAGAGCATGTCAACTTAATTTTGAAAGAGGGTGGCGAGGAAATTGAGGAGGATGCATCTATCCCGTATCCGATTTCGGACCCTAATCATTTCGACTTGACAGACTTAATTAAGGGGAGTAATTTGGGTAATAAGGTTTCAGAAGGGAATTTGGCAACTTTACAAAATGTCCTAGTAAAGCATAAAACGGTGTTTTCTAACGACCCTGGTACGACCCATAAGGTAGAGATGGATATCATTTTGACAGATGATAAGCCGATTCGTGCAAAACCCTATCGCATGTCTCCGCGGCAGTTAGAAATTATGCGGAAGGAGATTTCCAGGCTGTTAGAGTTAGGGGTGATTGAGGTGGGTCAGTCAGATTACGCATCGCCTATGATTCTTGTAGAGAGTCCGGGGAAAGACCCTAGGCCGTGTGTCGATTATAGGGCCCTCAATGCCAAAACCCAAGTGCAATTTTTCCCGTTACCGAATATTGAGGAGGTAGTTGAGGAAGTGAGCACTGCAAAATATATCTCAGTAATGGATCTGACGAAGGGGTATTTCCAAATCCCGTTAACGAAACGTGCGCAAAGGTATGCGGCGTTTGTAACCCCTTTCGGTGAGTTTATTCCAAAAAAAATGATGTTTGGCTTAGTGAATGCTCCATTTTATTTTTGTAAATTAATTAGTGAGGTGCTAGGGGATTTAGTGAGTTTTGTGAGACCATATGTGGATGATCTGGCTGTGTTTTCATCCAGTTGGGAGCTCCATATCCGGCATCTGGACATTGTGTTACAACGTTTGGAGGAGGCAAATCTAAAAGTGAAACCGGCAAAGTGTTTATTCGCCCAGGACCATGTAAAATTTTTAGGGCACGAAGTGGGGTCAGGGAAGAGGTCGCCGAGTGACGCGAAAATCCAAACTATCCAAGAATTTCCCATTCCAAAGACAAAGACGCATGTAAGGTCATTTTTAGGTCTGACCGGATTTTACCATAAATATATAAAGGATTATGCGACAAAAGCTGCGCTTTTGACGGATTTGTTAAAAGGGAAAAATAAGAGGGAAAAAATTGAGTGGAGTCAGGAATGTGATCAGGCATTTAAGGTACTAAAATTAGATCTAACTAAGGGACCGGTACTCTATGCTGCGGACTTTTCAAAAGACTTCATTGTTCAGACTGATGCAAGTCTTGTAGGGGCGGGTGTGGTCCTAGCTCAAAATTTCGGGAATAACGAGGAACACCCAATTGTTTATTTGAGCAAAAAATTCTCCAAGGCGGAGCGTAATTATAGTACCATTGAACGCGAATTAGCGGCAGTCATTTTTGGGGTGAAAAAACTAAATCATTATTTAGATGGACAAAAATTCGTTCTTCAAACCGATCATAACCCTTTAGTTTATCTTAAAAAAATGATGGGCACAAATTCACGGTTGACGAGATGGGCCTTATGTTTACAACAATACAACTTCACAGTCGAGCATAAGAGCGGAAAAAAGCATTTGAATGCAGATGCGTTAAGTCGCATGCACGAAGAATAAAAAAAAAAAAAAAAAAAAAAAAAAAAAAATGCCTTGGTTTTAGGTAGCTTTTTGGACTGTTTGTAAATATTTATTTTTTTTTTTCTTTCATTTGTATTCCAAAAAAAAAAAAAAAAAAGTTTGAATGTATTGATTATGAATTATTTTTCTTTCTTTTTCATGAAATTTTATTGTGTAATTGTGAAATTTCAGTGTTTGATTTTTAAAATTTTGTTAGGGGTAGAACCTTTGATTGTCATCACGAAATTGCATGTGAATGTTTAATTGTTTTTTTTTTATATAATGTGAAATGAGACCTTGGGATCTAGTAATTATGCAAGGTGTAAGACTAGAAAATTTATTTTTAAGATTATTTTTAGTTCTATAAAAGTTCTGGGGGTTGTTTCGAAAAATTTTTTTGGGGGGCTAGCTCAACTCTCTGATGTTGCATGTTTGATAATGAGAGGAGGCACCTGTGTCTTCTGGAGCCCATTTTACATCCTGAAGGCCGTAAAATGGTCTTTTAGGAGGGAGGAAGCTGTGCTGGAGTAAAGGTTACAAACCTTCCAAGAGGTCAGGGGTCGTGTGACCAGACAGAACGGAGCCATGGGAAGCCTTCTGAGCGACAGATGCTTTGTGTGAAAAAATTTTATATTTCTATGGAAGCGGTGACATCAATAGTTTCCGATTTCACGCATGGCCTTTTGTTGCTACCGACGTTTCTCCGAGTTTCGGGTTGACCAAGATTGGACGAAAATGATGTCACGGGTAGAGTGATATCACGGTCAGCGAATCAGTGCTTCGTGTGGGGTATTCCCCTCCCCCTCCGAAGGTGTGCTCGGAAGGAAGAGACTCAAAAAAAAGATAGAGAGACTTGGTGCTAAAAAAGGTGTAGCATGTTTTTGAAGTATGCTCGGAGGCGAGCATTTTGTAATAATTTTTAATTTATTTGAATTTCAACTTTTTTGTTAAGTTTTGAATAAAAATAGCAAAAATCATCCCTGGACTCATGCTTGCGTATTCCGTTGTTCGAGGTGTACTCCCAAAAATCACCACAGCTTTAATTAAAAATATAAATTGGTGGCATATCGGTGGCATGTTGTTTTTAGAAGAAAAAAAACATCGAACTCTGTCTTCTATGTGTTTGTGGTGAAAAAGTATAAAAGAACGTTTGCTGTGAGCCCGGTGACAACTGGAATCCCTGAGATTTACTGGAGATTATTGATGCCTGTGACAATAGCGTGGAAAGGATTAAAAGGACTTCGCTTCTTCCCTGTGCTGCTGAATTCCCTGGAGATGTCAATCAAGGAGGTTTTTCAGGTATGTTTTCTTTCATTTTCAGATATGCAAAGTGTCAGAGATTGAGTTGTGGGATGATAGTTTTTGTTTATTTATTTATTTATTTTTTTTTTTTTTGTAACAATGCATGTAGTTACGAAGCTTTAAGAGTAAGAATTTAGTTTTTATGTGTAAAATTTTAAGCACGGATATCTCGAAGTCAAGTTAATAGTTAAGGCGGTTGAAAAGAGTAATTTCATGACTTAACGGGGGCGTTTACTTGAGAGATAAATTTATCGTTAAAGTTCTGTTTATTGTAACGGGGAGCTTGGTAACTTTAAATTGTTGTTTAAAAGTTTCGATAGGATTATAATTCTAAATTCCTTTTAAAAGTAACGAAAGGATTGTGGATACTGTAACTGTTTATATAGGAGTATACTGGAAATTAGTTGATTTGCCTACTGGTAAAAATTCTAGGATTTTTTTTTTCTCTAGTTGTTTATTTTAACTAAATATAGGTACTGTTTATTGTATCTGGGTAAATATTGTAGTTAATGTTTAGAGAAAAGGTGTTTAAAGATTTTCGTAGGTGATAATCAAAGTGTTACTTTTGTCTATATTTTCATGGTATTTGATTTGTTTATTGTTTTTATTACATGTGCATTTTTTTTTCAGTAATTAGTGAAATTGTATTTTGTAATTATGGCATTTCTCATTAAGTATACTAAAAATGTATTGTTAGAGTTAGCAGATGAATTTGGTGTTTCGGGGCTAACAGATAAAAGCAAAAAACTAGAAATCAGGGAAGCCATTGAAAAGGCGGCTAATTATGATGAAGGGGTTGCGAAGGCGCTAATAGAAGGGATTTTGGAACAGAAAGAAAGCGAATTGAAATTACAAAAAGAAAAAGAAGAGCGCGAATGGGCGTTGCAAAAAGAAGAGGCCGAACGAAATTTTGAACTTGAGAAACTCAGAATCCTGAGCGCTGCAGAAACTAGTAGCGTAGGGTCCGGGAGTTTAGTTCAAGAGACGGTTTTGAAGAAAATTAAATTAAAGGACATAGCTCCGAAATTTGACCCAAAACAAATGGATATTTCTCTTTTTTTCACGATATTTGAAAGATTAGCACATAAAGAAAATGTTAGCGAACAGGACTGGATGTCGCAACTTATCCCTTTATTGCCGTGCGACGTCGTACAAATAATTATGAAATTAGACGAGTCAGAGGCTGATAACTTTCAACATGTAAAAAAAGTGTTGATGAATAGGTTCAGATTGAGTGCGCGTGCGCTAAGAACGAAATTTGAATCGCACAACAAAAAAAGTGAAGAATTATGGGTTGATTTAGTTCACGATTTGAGAGGGTACCTAGATAACTGGCTTGAGACTTTAGAAATTAAAGATTTAGAGTCATTAAAGGAATTGATGCTCACGGAGCAGTTAAAGAAAAGGGTACCATGCGAAATCAAACAACATTTTGTAGATGTGTGGGAAGAAATCAACAAAGCTTCGGATTTGGCGGAGAAGTGCGACAAGTATGACGCGGTTAGAAAGGAGAATGGGAAAAGAGAACTTTTCAGCGTTTTACGAAGGGTAGAAATTCATTTGGGAAAGACGGTCAGAAATTCGGGTCAGGTAAGCATGATGGTGGGAGTAATCCGAAAGCTGAGTCAGCTAAGGGCGACAAAAAAGACTCAGGAAAGTTAAAAGGGGATAAAACCGAATCTAAAGATCGTGATTTTGATAGAAATAGTAAAATTGTGTGCTATTTGTGCTCGGAAAGGGGCCATATTCGACCTAACTGCCCACAAAACCCTAATCGCAGAACAAATCCGATCAATAACTTAAGTGCGGGCGAAATTTTAGGTGTTGGTTTTGAGCCTTATATAGGTAAATTAGAAATAAATGGACAAGAGCGCGAATTCTTGAGAGATAGTGGCTCAAACATTGACGTGTGCGAAAGGAATATGATTTCTGTTGAGGATTTACTGCCGGAACAGGTATGGATTAAGCAACCGTTTGACGAAACGTGTAGGTGTTTACCTTTGGCGAAAATCGTTTTAAAAGGGGAATTCGGAGAGGTCATTACAAAAGCGGCTGTAAAACCGGCTAATTTGAGTCAGGGAATATATCTTCTAGGCAATAAAACCGCAGAGTTAATTGAGTCCAATAAAAAAATTGTTTATCCAATTAATGCGATAACGCGAAGTCAGAAACGTGAGCAAGAAAGGATTTAGAGTGCAGTCCGAAATAAATAATGAAAAGCCAACTCAGAAAAAAATTCAGAATTTTGAGGAGGAACCGGGTTTGATAAGCGAGTCGTTAGAGGAGACTAGTGCAGAAAATAAAGTTGTTCTTCCTGTGTTAAAAGAAACAGACAGGTGTCCATTAATCGGGGTTTCAGCTGAAGAGTTTCAAAAAGAGCAAACTGCGTGTGACACGTTGAAAAATTGTTGGGAAAAAGCTAGGAATGAAGCGGGAAAGGAATTTAAGATAAAAAAGGAGCGGTTAATTCGAATATCGGATTCTAAGCGTAACCAAAACAGGATGAAGTTGTGCGTGCCAAAGAAATTTAGGGCAGCGATTCTAAACCTGTGTCATGATTCTGTGTCAGGGCATTTAGGCTCGTGTAAAACTAAGCAGAGGGTGTTGACTAATTTCTTTTGGCCAAATTGCTATCAGGAAATCGAAGAGTATGTCAAAACTTGTGAAATTTGTCAAAAAGTAGGACAAAAAGGGGATAAGAAGAAAGCTCCGTTGAGATTAGTACCGATTATTTCTGAACCGTTCAGACGTCTGTCGATTGACGCTATAGGTCCGCTTGTAACGAGTAACAAAAATAATCGTTTTGCGATAACGGCTGTTTGCGTCGCTTCAAAATTCCCGGATGCTATTCCTGTGGAAAACCTAACTTCGAGGTCAGTGATCAATGCATTGATGCAAATTTTCGCGAAGACCGGATTTCCTAGAGAGTTAGTCTGCGATCAAGGTGCTTATTTCACGAGTGACTTATCGACAGCGTTTTTTGAGAAGTATGATATCAAAATCAATCATTCTTCTGTCTGTCATCCGCAATCTAATCAGGTGGAAAGAATGCATTCCACTCTTAAGAGGATTCTCAAAGCATTATGTCTCGAAACGAAAAGCGATTGGGAAGAAAATCTGCCTATGGCTCTTTTCGCGTTGAGGACGGTGCCGCATGAGAGCACGGGATTTTCTCCTTCAGAGCTTATTTTTGGGAAGAATTTGAGGATGCCTCATACCATTGTTTACGAAAATTGGATGCAGGAAGAGGAAATGAATCAAAATGTAGTAGAGTATATTTTGGATTTAAATGAGCGCTTAAAAAAATGTCAAGATTTGGCAGGGGAGCGCATGACAGAATGTCAACAAAAAAGAAAATTATGGTACGACCAAAATGCAGTGTCCCGAAAATTTAAGGTGGGAGACTCGGTGTTGGTTTTGGCTACTGCAAAACCACATAAAATGGCAGTACAGTGGCTAGGTCCAGGTGTAGTTACGGGGGTAATATCCGATGCGAACTATACGGTAGATCTTCCGGGAAGGAGATGTAAGGACACGATTTTCCACGTGAATTTAATGAAACCTTATCATAAACGCCCAGAGCATGTCAACTTAATTTTGGAAGAGGGTGGCGAGGAAATTGAGGAGGATGCATCTATCCCGTATCCGATTTCGGACCCTAATCATTTCGACTTGACAGACTTAATTAAGGGGAGTAATTTGGGTAATAAGGTTTCGGAAGGGAATTTGGCAACTTTACAAAATGTCCTAGTAAAGCATAAAACGGTGTTTTCTAACGACCCTGGTACGACCCATAAGGTAGAGATGGATATCATTTTGACAGATGATAAGCCGATTCGTGCAAAACCCTATCGCATGTCTCCGCGGCAGTTAGAAATTATGCGGAAGGAGATTTCCAGGCTGTTAGAGTTAGGGGTGATTGAGGTGGGTCAGTCAGATTACGCATCGCCTATGATTCTTGTAGAGAGTCCGGGGAAAGACCCTAGGCCGTGTGTCGATTATAGGGCCCTCAATGCCAAAACCCAAGTGCAATTTTTCCCGTTACCGAATATTGAGGAGGTAGTTGAGGAAGTGAGCACTGCAAAATATATCTCAGTAATGGATCTGACGAAGGGGTATTTCCAAATCCCGTTAACGAAACGTGCGCAAAGGTATGCGGCGTTTGTAACCCCTTTCGGTGAGTTTATTCAAAAAAAAATGATGTTTGGCTTAGTGAATGCTCCATTTTATTTTTGTAAATTAATTAGTGAGGTGCTAGGGGATTTAGTGAGTTTTGTGAGACCATATGTGGATGATCTGGCTGTGTTTTCATCCAGTTGGGAGCTCCATATCCGGCATCTGGACATTGTGTTACAACGTTTGGAGGAGGCAAATCTAAAAGTGAAACCGGCAAAGTGTTTATTCGCCCAGGACCATGTAAAATTTTTAGGGCACGAAGTGGGGTCAGGGAAGAGGTCGCCGAGTGACGCGAAAATCCAAACTATCCAAGAATTTCCCATTCCAAAGACAAAGACGCATGTAAGGTCATTTTTAGGTCTGACCGGATTTTACCATAAATATATAAAGGATTATGCGACAAAAGCTGCGCCTTTGACGGATTTGTTAAAAGGGAAAAATAAGAGGGAAAAAATTGAGTGGAGTCAGGAATGTGATCAGGCATTTAAGGTACTAAAATTAGATCTAACTAAGGGACCGGTACTCTATGCTGCGGACTTTTCAAAAGACTTCATTGTTCAGACTGATGCAAGTCTTGTAGGGGCAGGTGTGGTCCTAGCTCAAAATTTCGGGAATAACGAGGAACACCCAATTGTTTATTTGAGCAAAAAATTCTCCAAGGCGGAGCGTAATTATAGTACCATTGAACGCGAATTAGCGGCAGTCATTTTTGGGGTGAAAAAACTAAATCATTATTTAGATGGACAAAAATTCGTTCTTCAAACCGATCATAACCCTTTAGTTTATCTTAAAAAAATGATGGGCACAAATTCACGTTTGACGAGATGGGCCTTATGTTTACAACAATACAACTTCACAGTCGAGCATAAGAGCGGAAAAAAGCATTTGAATGCAGATGCGTTAAGTCGCATGCACGAAGAATAGAAAAAAAAAAAAAATGCCTTGGTTTTAGGTAGCTTTTTGGACTGTTTGTAAATATTTATTTTTTTTTTTCTTTCATTTGTATTCCAAAAAAAAAAAAAAAAAAAAAAAAAAAAAAAGTTTGAATGTATTGATTATGAATTATTTTTCTTTCTTTTTCATGAAATTTTATTGTGTAATTGTGAAATTTCAGTGTTTGATTTTTAAAATTTTGTTAGGGGTAGAACCTTTGATTGTCATCACGAAATTGCATGTGAATGTTTAATTGTTTTTTTTTTATATAATGTGAAATGAGACCTTGGGATCTAGTAATTATGCAAGGTGTAAGACTAGAAAATTTATTTTTAAGATTATTTTTAGTTCTATAAAAGTTCTGGGGGTTGTTTCGAAAAATTTTTTTGGGGGGCTAGCTCAACTCTCTGATGTTGCATGTTTGATAATGAGAGGAGGCACCTGTGTCTTCTGGAGCCCATTTTACATCCTGAAGGCCGTAAAATGGTCTTTTAGGAGGGAGGAAGCTGTGCTGGAGTAAAGGTTACAAACCTTCCAAGAGGTCAGGGGTCGTGTGACCAGACAGAACGGAGCCATGGGAAGCCTTCTGAGCGACAGATGCTTTGTGTGAAAAAATTTTATATTTCTATGGAAGCGGTGACATCAATAGTTTCCGATTTCACGCATGGCCTTTTGTTGCTACCGACGTTTCTCCGAGTTTCGGGTAGACCAAGATTGGACGAAAATGATGTCACGGGTAGAGTGATATCACGGTCAGCGAATCAGTGCTTCGTGTGGGGTATTCCCCTCCCCCTCCGAAGGTGTGCTCGGAAGGAAGAGACTCAAAAAAAAGATAGAGAGACTTGGTGCTAAAAAAGGTGTAGCATGTTTTTGAAGTATGCTCGGAGGCGAGCATTTTGTAATAATTTTTAATTTATTTGAATTTCAACTTTTTTGTTAAGTTTTGAATAAAAATAGCAAAAATCATCCCTGGACTCATGCTTGCGTATTCCGTTTTTCGAAGGTGCACTCCCAGAAATCACCACAAATGGTAAAATTCAAAATATTGCGAATAAAACAAATTCATATGTGAAATAATTTGAAAATTCTTTGCTTTTAAGAAAAGTTCTCAAAATTTTATTCGTTCTCAAAAATGTCTTTACTTAAAGCAGAGGGTAAGTAGCAGGGGAGGGAGTAATAATCTCGTTTTTAAGAGTGACTTTGTTCCAAATTATCGCAGTAAGATTGATTTTATCATGCGTTTTATTAACTCGTATTCTTGTTTGTTTGTCCAGTACAAATCTTACAATTGATTTTTAACTAACTTCCCGACTACCTAGATATTTGAAACTTTCAGAATAGTTCAGAACACGATGAAAATGCATTTTTAAAATACTTTTAGCCAACTGCACCGGGTCCCTGCAGTCTTCGGCAGCGTTATCAGTACAAATCTTGCAATCGATTTTTAACTAACTTCCCGACTAGCTAGACATTTGAAACTTTCAGAAAAGCTCAGAAGACGGTAATAATGGATTTTTAAAAATATTTTTAGGCAATTGTTTCGGGTCAATGCTGCCTTCGGCAGCGTTTATATGGTTTAACAGAAAATTTATTTAACTTTTTCTTGGCTAGCTAGACATTTGAAACTTTCAGTAAAAGCTCAAAACACGGTGACAATGCATTTTTTAAATAATTTTAGGAAACTGTTTCGGGTCCCTGCTGCCTTCGGTAGTGTTCATGTGATTCAACAGAAAATTTATTTAACTAATTTCTCGACTAGCTAGACATTTGAAACTTTTAGAATAGCTCAAAACACGATAACAATGCATTTTTTAATACTTTTAGCCAATTGTTTCGGGTTCTTGCTGCCTTCAATAGCATTTATATGATTAAAAAATTCTTTTTATATTGCAGTTATTATTTTTTAAACGTATGGGTTGATTATGCGTACCTAACACACACTATAAAGGAATTTTGAGAAACCCTTCGCTTCTCCTTCCTCATTAAGTGAGGGGTGGATGCAAAAACACGTTTTCAAGAGTAATTATTCTCCGAATTATATCAGAATAAATTATATCAGGAACGATATTTTTTGATGCGTTGATTGGTTATGCGTACCCAAAAATACTGTAAAAGGATTTTGCGTAATTCTTTCCGACCAAATTTTGAGAAATGGGGGCAAAAACATGTTTCTACGCATAACTCTGCTCTAAATAATGTTACAAAGGCGATTTCTGATGTGTGAGTTGGTCATATGCATCCAACACCTAGTATAAAGAGATTCTGCAGACATCTTTCGTCTATGTGAGGTTGTCAAATAAAAATATATATATATGTTTTCAAGCTTAACTCTGCTGCAAATTATTTTCGGGAGGGGACTTTTTTTATGCGTTGATTGGTTGTGTGTACTCAACAGGCATTATAAGGCAATTTTGCAAAATTACCCCTCCCCTCTTCCCTTTCCCTCAGGCTGGTGGACAAAAAATACGTTTTTAACCTTAACTCTACTCTAAATTAACTCAGAAAAGCGAGTTTTGATGTGTGGGTATTGGTTAAAAGTACGCAATATGTAATTTGATAATATTTCGTTAAAATTCTAAATTTACCTATGGGAGAGGGTGGGGGGAATAAAAAGCGATTAAGTCTATGCCGAAGGCAGTAGAAACCAATCATCATATCCAGCGAAAGTGGCAAAGCTTGCTAGTATTATTCTACACATCAAGCTAATGTTATCAAATATTATGGATCTGTATCTTACAATTTTAATTATTTAAGAACAGCAGTCAATAAGGTAATTTTGATCAACATTTTAACTGTTTGTTTATCTTACATAATTAATATAATGTATAAACAGAAAACTTGCTTAAGAAATGTTTTTAATGGTTAATATTTTCTATATAAATTTTTATTCACCAGCATCTAACATAACAAAAATCCTTAACATAATTTTGAACCGACTCACAGTCATGAAATTAAG
This sequence comes from Salticus scenicus, assembly GCA_963930645.1. NCBI lineage: Eukaryota > Metazoa > Arthropoda > Arachnida > Araneae > Salticidae > Salticus > Salticus scenicus. The sequence continues at coordinate 311,209,636 of OZ005648.1, forward strand.
CCTTTGTATTTTATCATTTTCGAGATATATATGAATTAAAATTAAATTATCACGGTCAATAAAAAACTTATATAAAATGCATAAAAAAGTTCTTAAATGGTACTTATAGTTTATAACTAATTAGTATGAAGCAACTTTAAAACATCACTTAAATACATCTTCGCAAAAGCATGACACCGGAAAAATTTAAAATACATTAGACAGATGTATGGAGCAATCATGTCTGTTTTTCTAAAATATATAACAGAAAACTAGAAAAAGCTCTTTATAGCTAAATATGTTTATGTGCCATTGTTTAATTTTTCCAGCAAAATAATATGGAAAACTTTAGGTGGTTTAAAGTCAGTCATAGTGAATTAAAGGTACCCTGCCTGACTTTATTTAAACAAGCTATACAAAAGTTACAAGTGCAATAAAGTTCACGTTCTTAAGGTTAAAATATATTTGTTTACATTTACGAATACCCCTGACGACTACTGGTGCCGATAATCCAATTAAATTAAAATTTATACCATCATAATTCTAAACGAAAATGTAGTATTTTTCATCAAAAAAGTTACCCAGTTTTTAAAAATGTTAAAACACCAGTGTTCGTCAGGGGTGACGTGCACTGGTAAAACGTGCAAAATATGCACCAGTAGTCGTCATACCTTAAAAACCTTTATATTATGTCGAATTTTAAAAAGTTGCACATAAATCGTATTCTGCATTTCATAAACATTACATACAATGCTTTATGAGCAATGTCAAATGCCGAAAACAAAAAAATATATCAAGAAATGCATATCTATTTCCAGTAGTGGTACCAGAAATTCCCCTACGGGAGGACACCACCTCCCCGACAGGGGGGCACTACATAAAGAGAGTTTATTATATAAGTATTTATCAAAAACTGCAATACTGTTAATAATATTACTATTAATATTTGTACCATTACATTTGTTAGTACTCCTCGTGGTTTTGGAGATCATCGTGCCACAGACAGACATTTTCTAAAAATATTGTGGTCAAAACGTGTTCTGGACCTCTCAAAACGTGTATATTCATGGAAAACTGGAAGTTGAAAATTTTTACGAATCCAATACTTTCTTCTATTGAATATAGAATGGAAAAACTGGAATGCTCCAAGTTTGTACGAGGAAAGAAAAATGCTGTCAAAAGTAGAAAAACTGAAAATTTTGTATCCCCCCCCCCCCCGAGAGATTTTAGGAGTAGGCCCCGATGGGGGGTCACAGACTCCCCGACGGGGGGCCTGTGCCCCCCCGGTCCCCTAGCTGGCGCCACCCCTGTCTATTTCCTTAATCATTTGCTTTACGTTGACTCAATCCAATTGTAATTTAGCGTATACTTCCCTTATTTTGCTTCTCCTCCCTACTCTTCCCCAATAGTTGAAATCGAACTTTTTGTGTCATAAGAAGCAAAAGGCTTTGGACAATCTTGTGCAGTTAGATTCAAATTCATACAAGTTATAAAACGGTTATTTTAACACTTCTTTTAAGAGGGTGACGACTACTGGTGCAGATTTTAGGGGTGACGAGCACTGGTGCCTTTACCTTAATTACTCCAGTTAGTTATCGTGTTCACAACTTAATATGGGAAAAAGCGTTATACACGTATATATGTATATATATAAACTTTTGAACGGAGGGTGGTTTTGGGTTCTAGGGGTCATGATCGGTGAAGATATAAAGAAATTTTCCAGAAGTCGTGTCATGAGAACTATTGTAATAGGTAGATCTCCTTACCTAAAAGAAAAGAAAAGAGAGAGAATATTTCTTCTAAACGAGCATGTTAGTTCAAGTTCAAACGGAAGTAATCTTTGGCATTTTATAGAAATAATAAAATTACGTTCAGATTAAATATTAATAATTTCAAAGGAAGGGGGGGGGGGCGTGATAGGCTGTCAGTAAAACATCGAGCTCGTTCAGAATCGGAAAATTGCAAGTTCGATTACCAGATCGACTAAAAACTGCCTTGTACATTTGCAGTAGTTGGTGCATGTAAAATTCGTCGTGACTTCAATATCCTCCATGTTCGTAAAGTTAATACCTCCCCGAAGGATAAAATTTTAAGGACATGTCTTCTGGCAATTCCTAGGATAGGAGTGTATCATAGAATAATAATAAAGGAAGAAGGAGCATAAGTGTTTCTACATAAGCTGTTGTGTTGCCACAACAAACAGCGATAATAGTGCTGAGGATGGGTGCCCTACTTCAAGGTTGAGAGGAGTAAAAGTAGCTTTCGCTGGCATTTCACTAGAAGGGGTTTGTAAGCATTAAGAGTATTGGCGTGCTCCTTCTTCCTTTATTATTATTCTATGGAGTGTATTTGCAGATCATCGGCAATAACTCCCTTTAGAGATTTAGTGCAATGTTTATCAACCCAATCTATAAGATCATTGATATGTTTTTCAAGGATTAACCATTCCTCGATAGTATTATAATCATGTGTTTCTGCACCAGAATTACAATTTAAATTGATAAACACCTGTATAAACTACTAGCATTGTATTCATGCGAAAAATGTTTCCTATAATTAAAAACGAAATTCAAGAAATAATCACTTATAACCAGTGTCAAATACAAATTCTTTTAAGAGGACTCTACTCTTATTGTCACAGGGAGCCAAAACCAATGTTATAATGAGGAAATAATCCCCATTATAACTCGCTAACTAATGCATATTTTTAAATTCCGTTTTTACATTCGGAAAATTATCAGTTCTTATTTTTCAAAAGTTTATTTATTTATTATTATTATTTTCAAATCGTATATATCGTATAATTCATTTCCCCTCGTAAATTTTAAAAGATAATAAGGAAAAGAATATTATTGGAAATTTTAAACAATAAGAAAACGGCAGTTAACAGAAATTCAATATGTCACAGAAAACTCGCCAAAATTTTCAGAGAAATTGTGATTTATATTTATACCCTTAAAAATGAAAAAGCAACTGAAAATTTAACTCACCCTAAACAGATGTCGAGTATACAAATCCTGGAGAAAATTCAAGGATACGTTATCCCAGGAAAGAAGATCCTTCATTAATAGTTAGGTTAGAGCGTTCAGATTGTTCAATTCGCTTATCCAAGAAATTTTTAAATCGATTTAAGAATAATTAAGATTGTAATGTTTAGTGGTATAAAGAAAATGGTATTGATGAACCCCTGCTCCTTTACAAGATCGTCTATAGGGGTCACTATATAATAGCACTGTGACTGTGGTCGAAAGCGCAAGAAGGGTGAAAAAATGTTTGGACAAATCGCAATGCCTGTATAATCACATTTTGCTTTTTCTATTACTTTATTGTAAGATCGATCAGTATTGCTTGATACTGAATGATACTATGATTTATGATCACTCACTCACAAGAGTTTTTTAATGCTTTCGTCCTAGATTTTTTGAAATCTCTTGCCTGAAAGTTTTTTTAAGTTAAAAAACAACTATTTCTTCTTCATCTGGCACCTCTGTACTCTTGCGCCCCTAGTGGGTCGCCTAAACTCGCTTAATTTTAAAATCCAGCCCTGTAAAAGACAAAGACCTTAAATTGACCTATTTATACAGGATGGCTAGATTTTTTTTTTTTTTTTTTTTTTCTAGACAGAAGCTACCCTACACTCGTACATACCATACACACATACACCCTGGCCTCTGACCGACACCCAGAAACCCTTTTTTGGGACTCGAGAAACCTTAAAATATGTAAATCAGGTGAAAACTCGATATCGAAATATTTCACCTACTACAATATACATGTTAACCGACATTACAGTCGGTAACAAGAGTCTCACACATTAGCGAAAATTCCTATGTAAAAAAAGTACACAATACAATTTTGTTAAATAAATCCTTGTCGAATCCTGTTTTTAGACTGACTAAGAACAGGATTCGACAAGGATTTATTTAACAAAACTGTATTAAGTGTACTTTTTTATATAGGAATTTTTGCTAGTGTTCGGAGACTTTTATCACCGACTACCTATGGTAGTCAGTTAATGGAAGCAATAAACAATAAGCTCTTATAATCATAGATATAGTAATAAGACATAATAGATTGATCATTGGCGGTTGGGGGGGGGGGGGATGATTCCTTTTTACTCGGAGAAAAGTCCACAATATGGCCGTCTTTCTCCGAGTGAATACACATAGACAATTTAGAAAATAAAATTTATGAATAATTTATGTACTAAAGATGAATGAAAAACTGCAAATGCAATTAAAAATCCATTTTTCTTCTATATATTTATAAATTTAGTTAATATTTAAAGTTAAACTCTTTTTATGTACTAAAACTAACCTATGCCGCTGCTAACTATATTTAAAAGAATTTTGAAAATTCTATGTTACTTACTAATATAAAATCTTAAACAATATCAAACTTTAAATAACCTATTCCATTAAAAATCAAACCAGTTTTTATTTCATAATAATAACAAGGCAACGGATTATAAAAATTATATTTTTCATAATTTAGTCAAATATAATTTACTTTTATGATAACTTATCCATTTCTTTTCATAAATTTATTAGAAGAATTAAAAGACGCAATATTTCAACATTTTGAAAATTCATCAACATTAAGACTCCTATATATACGAGCTGGCGCATCAGGCATTTTGTTGCCTTAGGGTTGCCACATGTACCCAGCGCGTTTCTCTGATAAACAAACGACAAACATTTTTTTTTATCGTCTTACGTTACTTTAGAGTAACTTGTTTTATTATATTTCATAATTTTAGCTAAGTAAACTATGATATGGAAGTTTGTTTAGCGATAAACTGCTATAACCATTTAAGAAGTGAATATAAAGTGCTCACAGACCTTCTATTACTGTGCATTTGAATTTTGGCGACATTTTGTAAAAGAAACAGAAACCGAACTAACCACACATCTTACCCCAGTACATCTATAGGATATCCTCAGAATAAAATGACATCCTGAGAATGTACTGTGAAAAAAATGTGTTTTTAGGAATATTATTGTTGCTTATTGCTCTTATCTTGACCGGATTAGCTTTAGATCAAGATTTCTTAAAATCATTAGGGAAGCGATAAGGACGCCAAGCGGGAATGCTGTCCTCTTCGAAGGCAAAAAAATGGCGGTGATGCGCCGGCCTATTATTTTATTTAGGGGTTCTAATCAACATTCTATTCTGTTCTAATTGCCGAGTTTCAATGGTTTCAATACCACTATATGGCTGATGCCAAAAAATGTTTTCGGCAACAAAAATTTTTGCATGATAACATTGGGATGATAGATCTATATAAATTACTATATCTAAATCTATGCGTATAATAGGTCTATCTCTATCTATGACAATAACTCAGAATAAATTCAAAAATTGTTAAATTGTTTTTTAATTTGTTGTATAGATGGCAGCACTACATAAAAAGGGAGGTGACAAGGGAAATTTCGAGGGAAGTTTTGTTTGTTTTCGTTTGCTAGACGGAAATCGAAGATCGAAATTTTATTCGGGAATCAGGAATAGGAAAGCTAGTCAATGGGTTTGGATCGAACGGATGATATAAGGGTAGAGTAAATTAAGGATGAAAAAGTGACCATAAATTATTTGATAGTCAAACTGACATTAAATTTTCACAAACATTGTTTAGTTTGTTAATATAAGGACAGTAGTTATATGAATGAAGTTACAAAGCAAGGGTGACGAAATATGGACGCTGGGCGTAAATTTTGGAATAGTTCGTTTAGGACCTGCTGCTGGAAAAGTAAGCATAATATTTTAAACCATCTGTTTTTCGTCATAAGAGAAAATATTGATTTTGTTGGGATAATATTATTTTAAATTAAGAAAAATACACTGATAATTTTGTATAAATTCTCTTTGTATGTTTGTTTATATGCATAGTGATGTATATGTATTTCGATGATTTATTAATACACGCATACATACGTTCTTAGAATTGAAGTAAAGATAATTTTAAAAACGTTGTAATCAAAATATTTGATAGATGTTGTATAGTAATGGACATTCTTAGAACATTGAAATAATGAATTCATTTATAATGTGCTATTTTGCCTGCATTTTTAAACTTTTATTCTCCACTCCCTATTTTGATTGAATATTATTTTTTATGGAAAATGTCGATTTTTTTTATACTTGATTGCTTCCCTCCTCTTTACGAGTTATATGTTTAACTTCAAATGCCAGGAGTTATAAATAGAAACTAGGGTTAACTATAGTTAAGATGCAAAACAGGGATTTTATCCATGAAAGAAGGGAAATATTTTGACTATTAATTCTCTTATAAGGCATTTGATAGCCAAACATAGTAATGTAATTGATAATAAAATAATATTTTTATTACACACTTACATTATTCTGCATGCAAATAGTATTTGAGGGCATCTCCCCCTTAGACGCAGATCTCTAGTGTAGACAATTGGCCTTAAACTGAACACACACAGTAATTTTCAGGGTTTTTGAAGGATAGGTAGTTTCACCTCCTGAAAAATGAAAAATTGATGAAATTTTTAGAGAAGGTAGTTTTAACAAGAGATGTACTAAATATTCGGTATTCAGCCGTTTTACAGACTGTTTAGTTTGACAGAATCTGAAAATATTCAGTTAGGTCAAATATTAAATTATTCAACTAGCCAAATCTATAAAAATTCTTTTCTTTTTCTTTTTAATTATTTGAATATTCTTACATAACTTCTACTTTTAATTTTCATTAAATTGAGATTATTCATAATAGTTAAGAAATAAATTATATTTGAATGAAAGCAACTTTTAATTACATTAAGCATAATTATTAACAATATCTAACAAAAGTTGTTTTTATTGATAAACAATAATTTAATACAAACCAATTTCAAATAAATGAAAATTCTTTCATGGTATACAATAAATATATGTGAATAAATATATGTGAAGTAATATAAAGGGTTTAAACTGCCATTAGTTTTTTTTTTTTTTCTCTCTTCTGTCTTTTGCGAAACACTATCCTAGTTTAGCTTGCAAAAATGTCAGCAAGAATTTTGCTAAAAAGCAAAAATCACAATTTTATAAAATATCTCCATATTAATCTCAAATATTCATGGGAAAAATTATGAAATTGCTGAAAATATTAGGAATTATTCATTCAGTACCTATTTTTAATTGGTGGATTTAAATGCAAAAATATTTAAACGTATGTCATAATTTAAAATTTACTTCATAGAATCATTCTCATCACTAATATTGCACAACAATCTATCCGTACCTTTTTCCACCTCTTTTTAAATCACTATTTCATTTTGCACATGTGACGTAAGTTGCCTCTTTTTCTATTGTTAAAATCAAAAAGTTATGTTTAATTAAAGTTTGATATGTCAAAATAAAATTATTAATAATTCATAATTTTAGATTCAAGTTTTCTCAAAGTATTTAAGAATAAGAAATTTCATAATATCTCCCTCTTCCCCCCAAAAAGAACAAGCTAAAAGACCTTCAAAACAGCAAAAATGCTGCAGAAAATTTTTTGCCAAGTTAAACACTGGTAAAAATATAATAAAAGAGTACAATCTCTTTTACTATTTTCCTGTCTATTTCTCTAAAGCAAAATCAATATGTATTGTTTTTATTAATTGAACCTGGAATTATATATTAAAATTTCAACACTTTAAATTGGCTTATCACCAGCAGCCGAGTGGTTCTGCGCTCAAAGCTGGTACATGTGAGGTGCTGGGTACGATCCCAGGTCCTGCTCATCGGCTTAGCCGTTCGGAGTTTTCCATGCTTTTCTCCAAAACTTGTAAAATTACGGGCTAGGCGCCCCATAGAAAAACCTCCATGGAAGGCACTCTCGCCCAGGCCTAGTATCCTAGAGCTGTCAATCGGCCTTATTCCCAAACACCAATACTAGGAGCGGGGGGGGGGGGAGCATTTTGTTATATTTTGGTCATATTTTGAGATTTTGTTTTGTGTTATAAACTTTTATTTTAAATCTTTCAGTTGAAATATACCCTTCTGGATAAGCAAGATATTGGATTGGTCAAAGAATTTCAGTTTGAGGTAATGTATTTATTTTATGTATGAAAATCAAATTATACTTATTATGATATAGCAGAACAACATAAATCTTAATATAATAACAGCTTTCTAATTTTTGTTTAAAATCAAAATTTAAATATAAACTGCCGATTTTAATTTTGGTTTTATTTCTTAGTTTTGTTCGATTTAATTTTCAACTCATCTTTGCAGGGTTTTGGACCCGCCCACAAACTCTAAAAAACCTGCCTGGGTTTTTTGGGTATACCTACTTAAAATAAGGTTTTATTGGGTTTTTTAAATATAATAAAATTTTTCGCTTTTTTATAAATAATTTATTTTTTTTTGACATTATAATACAACCCTATCTACATAAACACAGTGTATCAAATCATATTAGCAATATGTGTATATGCCAGTTTTATATTATTTTTCAACTTCATTGTAGAGTGATTCCATACCAACTCACCTAATGAGGGTTGCATGACCAACTCTGATTTTCTTTAAATTTGGTACACAGATTGATGATATAGAGGCATGAAAAAGTCCAAATTTTTAACTACTTGCTCCACTTATTTATAGATATACAGGTCCTCAAAGTTTGTTCGTTCCCTCAAAATACCAAAAAATTGATGCTTAATTTTTTTTTTTTTTTTTCTTAAAAATTGTACTCATGCAATATGAAAGTGATAGGTATCTATGGAAACTAGTTATTCCAGGCATTCAGAAAAAAAAAAGAAAAAAAAAAAAAAAAAATACTACAATGTTTATGTTGTACAGTATAGGATCCATTATCCAGAAAGCTTGAGACCTGGGATATTCTGGATAAGGGGTTTTTCCGTAATTCAGAACACTTTATTATGTATAAAAATGGTGCAAAATAATTTCATAAATAGCAGTGATAAACATGAATAATATACATAAACACTTTACCTTTATATTTGTTCATTTAATAAATTATTTCCACAAAATAAAAAACATTCTTAATTAGAATTTTAAACTATAAATAATAATAGTAATAATAAATGAAAAACAAATAAACATATATAAAATTTAATTTTGGACCTGAGAGTAAAATCCTTTCATTTGGATTTTGCAAGCACTTCTAAGATTTCTTTTTTTTTTTTTTCTTATAGTGTGTCTCTGATACTAATTGTTCATAAATGTTTCAAATAGTTTTAGCCCATAATGCTAAATATTTTATGAAATGAATTCTAAAAATAATGAAAATTAATAGAAACTATTTCAAATTTTTATAACAATTCGGACTTCATGCATGCAACCTGAGTTCAAGGATAAAATTCATCTGCTATTGGGCACTAAGTATGTGTTATTAATGTTTATCTATTAAAAAATACCATAAAAATTTGTTTTCTAACCTAAATTTGCAACATTTTCAGCAATTATTTGGACAATTTTGTGCTCACCATATTTCCCCACAATAACACTGTAGCATTAAAGAAAACAGGTTGTAAAACTATAATTCTGACGACTGCTATTGTATAACTTTAATACCTAAATTTTACGATAATTAAAATTTTAGTAGTTGGCATTTTGCATTCTGGTTTTCGGAACATTCTGGATAACGAGTTTCCAAATAACGGATCCTATACTGTAATATGAGTTCCATGAAATTGAAATTCTTAAATATATATAACAAACATTCATTGGCGTAGTTACATAGGGTCCTAGGAGGCCTGGACCCCCCCCCCCCCCCCAGATTTCCAGTTGGACACCCCCAGAATTTTTCAAAAATCCAAATTACCATTTCTTCCATTTTTAAAGTTAAAAGACATAAAATGTGCTGTGAAAATAGTAAATATCTATGCACACACATAAAAAAAGAAAAACTATAAAGAAATTGTATTTATTGCAACTTACAGACACAACAGATAAGGACGTACCCAGGGAGGGGGTCCAGACCTATCCCGAAATAAAATTTAATAAAAGTTTCTTTAATAAATATGCCCTTCTGGTGTTCTAAATTGTTTTATAACCTACATAACTTTGAAAAGAAAATACGTTTTTTAATCAGTTCATTGATCATTTGATAGAATTAGTTTTCCATGGAGGAGGGGAGGGAGGCAATAGCCACCTACATTAGAAACATATGTAAAATCAATCGGGAAAACTTATGATTTCTTATAGATTTTTTTCGTACATGAGCAACTTTTTGGTTACTTTTTCAAAATTTAAAGGTTTATCAAATAGCCCTAATGATATTTTTTGTGGTCTACAAACGGACAAAAAAAAAAAAAAAAAAAACGCAGACAGTGTGAAAAATAAGCTTATTTTCGATTTAAATTGCTTTTTTCTTTTTCTGATATGCAGTTGCGCCTATTGTATTTCTTTAGCAATTGAATGAAATTGACAGTTTACATGTATCTACTACGAGCACAATGACATCTTTTAAAGACGTTTACTATAAACAGAACTGTGCATGAAAGACTACTTTTGCTTAGCAATATTCTCAAAACATCAGAATTAACATGCAATTTTTATGATGCATTGAACAAGATGGCCTCGAGACAACAAAGTTTCAATTTGATTCTGTATTTTTTATTAATATATAAGTAATTTTATAAATATGTAAATAAACGAACATTTATAGAAAAGTATTTAATATTATAGTATCTTTACTTAACATATCTTCCATTTTATAGCAAACAATACCCAAAATCGCTGACAGCTGTGGCCCCCATGTTATCCTCTGAGAAAATATTTTTCTATAATTACTCATTACCTAATGTGTTTTTAAAAAATCCGTTTTCACATTCAGAAAACTCATAATCATTAAATTGGAACTTATTTTCCAAAAACTGATTGTTAAATTTTTAGTATTTCATATTGTGGCTGAAAAATTAGAAAAATAAACTTCGTGAAAATTCACTTATTTTAACTAAAAATTAAAGAGTAAAAATTTAAAAAAAAACTTATTTTTCAAAAATGAGCACTTATTTAACGATTGTGACTTTTCTGAATGTGAAAACAGAAATTTAAAAAATACATAAGGTGAGTCATTGAGGAAAGAAATTTTCCCATATGATAAAATGGGTCCACAATTGCTGCAATCTATGGTAAATGTATGTACTTCAATTATGTTCTCAAAAAATATTTTCCCTCTTCCCGATGGCCTACCAGTGGCCGAGCGTTTCTGTGCTGCTCGTCGACTCAGCTGTTTGGAGTTTTTCGTGGTTTTCTCTGAAATTTGCGTAAATACGGGCCAAGATCTCTTAGAAAGACCCCCCACGATGGAAATTCCATCCATAGGCCTAGCATCCTAGCGTAGTCAATCGACCTTAAACCAACAACCACAACTAACCTCTTCCTGGTAAAGAGAAATTTTCTAAAACTTTCAGAGTCATCTATAAATAAAAATGCACAAAATTCACTGAAGGTACTATTTAGGTGTTAAGGAATTGAGTGATGTTTTAAATATGCAAAAAACACTTAGAGAAATGTATAATTTTTTCATGTGGATTCAGTAAATGTGAATTCATTATGAACTGTAATTTTAAATTTTGATATTTAAAAAAGTGAGATTAAACTTAAATTCTAGGAAAAGCTTAAATTTTACATAAGTAATGGTGAAGGTTTCAATTATAGTGAACAAGAGGCTCTTTATGAGAGGGGCAAAATTATGCTTAATTTTAAGCGTATTTATAATAGTATGTAAGGGGGTTCTAAAAGAAAAAAAAAACATAGCCTTGCACCCTACGTGCCTTAATGAAACCTTGATTTTGGACGCCTCCCGAAATAAAATCCTGGGTAAGCCCTTGACAACAGAATTTTCTTTCTTTAATACTGAGTTGGAGAAGAAAGGGTGATATGCATATAATAGATAGTAGGCAGAGGAAAAGAAAAAAAAAAAAAAAAAAAAAAAAACCTGTCCTGTGTCCTCTCTCTAGTAATAGAAATTCTGGTTAATTGTGAACCAAGTATACTCTTGATTCTCGGAAGCAAACAGGGGCAAAATAGTCATCTGTATTTTGGAGAGGTCAGTTCCACGGATGTTAAATGTCAAAGTTTCAAAGTAAAGACATTCGTAGTATGTTGTTGTTGGACCACAACTTATTGCAGATTTTTGGACCAGTGAAGTGCGTGTTTGTCATTTTCAAGCATCCAGAATAGTTTTGGTAAGTTATTTTTAACAAAGATACTACATTATTAATTATTATTATTTTTTTCTTTTTTTTTCTTTTTTAATAAATTTTTCTGTATATGTATTTGATGATTTCTTGTAGAAAGATTTTCTTATTTTCCAAGGTCCAGCCGACCCATGCGTTAATCAGACCCTATTTCTTCTTTCATTCTTAATTATAATTTTTAAAGAATTAATTTTTCATAAACGAAGCAAAAAAGCAGTTGCATGTAAAATTTGAATCCGCGTTTGTAATGATCGATAGATGGCGCTTTTTCAATTTTTGTTGTTAGTAAATATTATAGCCACGTGTATTTATTATTGATCTTTTTTGTTATTCTCCTTAATATTCGTACTATAATTTCTCCGACATTACATCATGGAAAATTGATTGCTTTTGGAAAAAAATATTTCAGTTTATTCAAAGTTCGATCGGAAGTAGATTTTTAACTGAAGTTGAACAAATATTAGCTTCAAATCATCTGATTAATTCTTTACTTCCATTAGCCGAAGCAACTGAAATTTTAAATTTGTCATTTGGAAATAAATGGAAGCTTAATTCTGGATTTCTTGATTCTTTGGAGTTACACTGGAGCACACAACAGTATGTGTTATCCGGATTTATTCATTTTTATTCAATAAATATATGTGAAACTAAACATCGGCATGCAATGGCGGCTTAATGAAAGCCAAATTAAAGCATGTTTATTGTAATTTCACCTTAGCCCACCAGAGGGCGAGCATTTCATTACAATCGCGGATAGCGTCTGCTTTATTTTAATCTCACGAGGAAAATAATTTTTAGATATTGATTTAAATTAAGAAAGTTAAAATCGTCTGCAGATGAAACTGAAAAATAATTATTTAAAAATCGTCTGTTTCTCTGAATATTTCCTTTAAATATTGATTTAAGAATCACGTTGCTATTTCATGCAAAAACGAACGGCAATTTGCCGTTAGCCCCTAGGCAGCAGCAATATAAATCCGCCATCTGATCCTGTAAATGAATCATTAAGAAGATCATGCCGTTTTCATAGGAAACATACTTTATTGCATCTGAAAATTAAACGATAATTTTGTTACATGTCATTTTCAAAGTTTTAAGAAGATCTTAGATCGTAATGCAATTATTCCATTAATTTCCGTAGTTAAATCACTAATGCTGTTTATGCTATTTTCAACTGAAAACAAGCCATAATGAACCTGCTGATGTATGATAAAAAAATACACATATATACCCATCAATTTCAAAGAAATAAATATTTTTTAGTAAGATGAGATCGCAAACGGATTCTTGGTTGATTGGTTGTAGGGTTTAAGTCCGATTGACCACACACGGGTCTTACTACTATCGATGTGATGCTCTATGTGGGGGGTCTTTCTAAGGGGTCCTAATCTATACTTATGCGAGCTTCGGAGAAAATTACGGAAAATTCCACACGGCTAACTCGATGAGCGCGACCTGAGGTCGAGCCCAGCATTTCCTATCTCTCAGCTTTGCGCGTAGAACCGCTCAGCCGCTAGTGGGATCTATATCAAACAGATAAGCAGAAGCCATGCTCATGACAGAAAGATGTACCGAAGCCATTTCTGCTTTTTTAAAACATTGTTGAAAAGTGTTAAAAACAAAAAACTTACTACACAGCTGGAGAAAAAAAATCTAGCATGTTATGGCGATTACAAAACTTTGTTCTATATTTTACCATATGAACTCCCGCAGTGCGAAACATTTATTAAAATTATTATTCAGTAAAAATGTTTTTCATGATAATACAGATGCGATTTTTATGTCAGAGAAGCATAAAACTAAATCTAAATAAAGTAAAATAAAAATAAATAAATGAATAATAAATTCTTTCTTCTATATTCAACGAAAGAAAGTATTGATTTCATAAAAAAATTATATTTATGGTTTTCAATGGATTTATACGCTTTGAGAGATCCAGAACATATTTGACCATATGTCTGTCCGTCAGCCTGTGTATGTATGTGACAAAATTTTGTGCAGATTATTGTATCTTAAGAATAACTGAACAAAATTTCATACAAATCGATATGCAGTTACATCATGACGTAAATTAATGCCTACCAATTTTTAGTAAAATTCAGCAAACAAATGACGCTACAATTCTCCCCAACGCAACCTTAATTTTTTAACGTAACGTATTGTACAAAATTTCGCAGAGAAGTCCTTCCACTTTGGGGAAGAGGTGTAAGTTTTTAATATGGGTATCTTTCAAAAGAACTCGTCAATACCTTTTAAAAGAATTGCTGAACTACTGATCTGGGACAATTTAAAATCAAGTTATCGATTTTTTTTTCCTTTTGAATTAATATTCAGCCTAGACAGCTCATTATAAAGCTACTGTTCAATTTTCATGAAAATATATGAATAAATAAAAAAAATGACATATTTATTGGAAAAAAAGATTAAGTTTTCTTTTATATTTTGCAGTATTTGCAGCCGTTGAAATTTCGTAGTATTTCGTTTTAATGCCCAATAATTCGATTGTGAATATTTTTGAAAGAGTACGATTATTAAGGAGGGGGAAAAGGGGCAAAAATTACAAAAAAAAAAAAAGAGTTACAGCGTGAGTGTAAAATTATTATTATCGACGGAAAATTCTAATTATGATTAAATTACTTTTAATGCATCATTCGAAAGATATTTTAAAGTATTTTTATATTATCGAAAGTGGGATTCGAGATTTCACCTGATTTATATGTTTTAAGGTGTCCTGATTTGGTTTTCTTTTTTATCTCAGCTTCTAATTAATATAATTTCATGAGTAATATGTAAAAAGTTATTTGAATTGGAATTGAAGAGCATATATTTCAAATCTCTGACGGAATTGAACAGTAGATTACAGAAATTTCTACTGCCAGATAGCGCTGTAATATTTTAAAATTTCAATATTTCAAATTCTAATTATTATTAAATTATTTGTAATACATCATTCGAAAGATATTTTAAAGTTCTTTTATATTATCGAAAGTGGAATTCGAAATTTCACCTGATTTACATGTTTTGAGGTCTCCTGAATTGGTTTTCTTTTGCATCTCAGTTACTAATTAAAATAATTTTATAAGTAATACATCATTTTATAAGTAATACATCATTTGAAAGCTTCGTTGATTTGGAATCTAACAGTAGATTACAGAAATTTCTATCGCCAGATGGCGCTGTAATATTTTAAAATTTCAATATTTCAATTTCTAATTATGATTAAATTATTTTTAATACATCATTGGAAAGATATTTTAAAGTTCTTTTATATTATCGAAAGATTTCACCAGATTTACATGTTTTGAGGTGTCCTGATTAAAAAAAAATCACTTATGCCGATATACAAAAAAATTTTAACATGAGTATACAGAAAAAAATTATATAGTTATATTGAAAAGGTAAGAGGGCGCCAGAGGCACTACCGCACGGGAATTTACTGTGATTAAATTTTTCAATATGCTATTTTCACTATTTATCAATAAGCTGTTATTAGACCTGAAACGGGAAAAAGGCGCCACCGAGCGGGAGTTTCATAAAGTCGGATTTTTCAGGAATCGCGAACCAGCTGGTCGCCAAAGGCGGCTAGTAGCAAATAACTCAGCTTCACAAGTTGACAAATTTACACTTTTTTGTTTATGACACTTCCAAGATATTAATGAATTACCCAACAAAATTACACCACCAGAAAATGATTTCCATTTTCTGCATTCCCCCAACTTGCACCAGAACTTGCATTTAAATACCCAAATTCAGTACTATAGAATAATTTTTTATCTTTAGTTCCCTTTAAATATCTTAGTACCCTTTTTGCGAGTAAAAAATGCCTTTTTTCTGGCTTATGATTAAACTGACAAATAAGTAATTACAAAAGCTATGTCTGGACGCATTCTATTAGATAAATATAATAATTCACCTATAATTTCCTGATACATGTTTACATCAAATCAATAGTTTCATTTGTAAGTGGTAAGCTTTTATCTTCTCCTTTAACAATTGGGGTTTTTACTGTTTTACAATCACTGCGATTGTGCTTAGCTAGTAATGACTCAATGTACTGAGTCTGTGACAAATAGATACTGTTATTATTTTTTAATATTTCTATACCTAGAAATTTAGATTTATTATTTTCATGTAATTCAAATATTACTCTAATTTTAGAGATTATATCTTCATACATTTCTTGATTATTACTGAAAATACAAAAATCATCAACATAGATACTCAAAATAAGAAATTTATCATTATCAGTTTTAATGAATATGCAACTATCTGAAGCTGTTTGTATTAATCCCAATTTCTCTAATTCAGATTTTATTTTCAAATACCAGTTTCTACCAGATTGTTTATAATCATTGGCTAATCAAATTTTTAAAGCATTTGGTTTAAGGGCAATTTTTTATGTAAGGTATATATATACTATATACGCATTTCCAATTCTGATTAATATTTTATTTTATCTGAAAAAGATTTTAAAATTAATTTAAAATAAGTTATTCATATCCAAAACATTCTAGGCTATTCGTTCGCTACTATTATTTATTTATTTATTTTTCTTTTTAGAAAAAGCGGGGGGGGGGGGGGGGATTCAAATAAACATCACTAGTTGTCGATATGGAAAAATTATTGAATCAGGGAAAACTCAGGGAATTTTTTTTTTTTTTTTCTGAAAATGTGTATGAACCCTGACAACATTAGGGAATAAATTTTAAAAAGTGGCATCCATGAGTTAAACCGTTAAAAAGTTTATAATCCATGTATTCATCTGTAACACATTCTCAAGAATTAAAGAAATCAAATCTGAATATTTTCAATTGATTATTTTTACAGATAATGCATATACAGTGAACTCTTGATTGCTCATGTGCAGGTTATCTGGTTTGTGGATTATCCACACACTTTAAAAATCATTATTTATCAACATAGTTTATGTTAATTTTCTTATTAAAAAAAAAAAAAAACTTTAAAAGTCATTATAGTGGTATTATAAAATTGAATTTTTATTCAAATTTTCTTAACTCTAATTAAACTGTATTGAAAATATTTTGCCTAGAGCCTGTTTTTAAGATTTTTATGTTAATTTTTGATGGACATACTATATTTTTTCAATTTTAAGCTTATTTGCAGTTTACATGGTTATTGTTCGATTATACATGTTTCCCGATTTTATATGTGACACTATAAATCTCTATTATTTATAAAAAAAATATATACTTGATTTTTGTTTTTCCTCTTAATTTTAGATTTAATGAATAAGCACGCTTGACTTATTGTATGTTATTTATTTACTTAATTGCGTGTAGTGTGACTAATAATGTAATAATTGTACTTTGTAGCCAGTCTTAGATTACTAGTTGATCTGTGCCAGCCTAGAGCTCGATTTTTATACATGTATTTCCAATTTAATTTCTCCTTGCCAGTTCAAAGTGTAGAACATTGGTTTACGTGGTATTTAAAATAAATGGCTTCATCTTTTATATCATGATATTTATGTTATACTATTAAGTGAGCAATATTTGTATATATGTATATATATATATATTTCACTGTTCTCGAAAACGGTAGCTCGGACAGTCATGTCAAAGGTGCCCTCCAAAGGGTCATTGTGCACATCGAAGTCAGATTTTCAAATTTTTGATTAGTTTTCTTTTAATTAATAAAAATATGAAAATAAAACTTCCCATTTTTATAATGACGCAGAATGGAGAATCTTAGGAGAGATTTGATTTTTCATTGATTTGAGTGTATTTTATGTTGAACTAAAGCTACCTTATGAGGAATTACAAAAGACTTGATTGGTTTATTTGATTTTCATTGATTTTAGTGTATTTTACGTTGAACTAGAGCTATGTTATGAGGAATTACGAGAGATTTGATTGGTTTATTTGATTTTCATTGATTTGTGTGTATTTTTCGCTGAATTAATCTACATTTTGAGGAATTATGAGAGATTTGGTTGGTTTATTTGATTTTCATTGATTTGAGTGTATTTTATGTTGAACTAGAGCTATGTTATGAGGAATTACGAGAGATTTGATTGGTTTATTTGATTTTCATTAATTTGAGGAAGGGGTGTCCAGTAATGTTTTTTTTTTTTTTTTTTTAACATGCTTGACAGTGATTGCTGCAAAAACGAGTTTCGTGTGTTTTCAGATTCATACACAGCAAGGTAGGGGTGTCCAATGATGTTTTTTTGGTTTTAACATGCATGATAGTGATTGCAGCGGAACCGAGTTACATGCATTTTCAGATTCCTGCATAGCGAGGTAGGGGTGTCCAGTGATTTTTTTTTTTTGTTTTAACATGCGTGATAGTGATTGCTGCGTAACCGAGTTACGTGCATTTTCAGATTCCTGCATAGCGAGGTAGGGGTGTCCAGTGATTTTTTTTTTTGTTTTAACATGCGTGATAGTGATTGCTGAGGAACCAAGTTTCGTGTGTTCTGAAATTCATGCACAGCGAGGTAGGGGTGTTTAGGGATTTTTTTGGTTTTAACATGCATGATAGTGAATGCTGCGGAACCGAGTTTCATGTATTTTGAGATTCATGCACAGCGATGTAGGGCTTTCCAGTGTTTTTTTTTTTTTTTCATGTACGTGAAGCGTATATACGTGCGTTATAGTGATTGCTGCGGAAACGACTTGCCTGCGTTCTCTGATTCGACCATTCATCGAGTAGTGATTTTTACTGTATGAGTAACAGCTTCAACTGTTTCCAGAATATTCGAAGAATTAACATTTCTATTTGACTGTTTTCTAGGATATTCGTTTTAATAATAGTTTTGTTGCACAGATTCGAGAAGTTAAAAAAGTGTTTGATATTGTCAAGGAGATCCTATACTAAAACTGTGAAGAAAATAGTTGCCAATTGAAATATATTTATTTAAACATTTCAGTTATTCAATTAAAAAGAAATCCTTTAAATATTGTGCCCAGCGAAGCTTGCTAGTATGTTTTGAAGTCCAAAGGTCTCCAAGAAATTAAAAATGACATTGTAATTCCTTAATTCAAATTTTATAACCACATGTTTATTTATTTATATTATTTAATTTCTCGTGATATAGTTGAATTTTACATAGTTAATCTGTATTATTTTTTCATTATTCTAATACATTGTTTTTTAGCTATGACATTTTCAACTTTAATTTTGTTAAACTTGGACTTTTATTATTAAGATAACCAAATTCTTTACAAATTGGCATATTTCATGCTACACATTGAGTTGGCATTCAGCTAATTTTATATTAAAATGTAGTTTGCATCTGCTTGATCTATTAGATTCCCTCATATGCATTTTTAAAGGTAGTATATATATAAGATATTTTTTTTATTATACCAACTTGGCGGCAGCTGGATGAAAGCCTGGGAGCCCCACCACAATTTTCCAAATTGGGCCTTGCATCTCCTAAGACCGGGCCTGGTCTCAAGTTTGGACAAAATGCTTGCAGAATATTTGCAACTGTTTGAAGTCATCTTGCAGAACACTGAATATAATTCTGTTCCTGGGAGTCATTGGAATTAAAAACTTGGTCACAAAATATGACTGAATTTTAACCCTGATTCCATGTGTTTAATTGGAAATTCCAGATCAAATTATCAGTTTTTTTGTTCAGATTTGTCAATTTTTAAATATTTAATTTTAAAATTAAAAGAAATTTCAAATTAAAATATTAAATTCATTTTATAAATAAAAGAAGTTTATGTCCAGTCTCTGCTGTTAGATTTCACATGGTAGGGGATGGGGGAGAAAATGGCTAAAATTACCTTGTCTCAAAGCTGCTAATTTTTAATATTTTTGTAAGTAAGGTTTAATAAGCTGTTTAATTATTAAATTTTTGTTGAGTAAAAATAGGTATATAATGTATATATGTAAATATATATATATAATATTTTTATTTTTCTCTTTGTCAGGCTTTTGTTGAAATTGATCGCAATGGTGAAGGTGCTTTTGTGTATGCCTATGCTTATGATGCTCTTAAAGGATGGAAATTTGGGAAATATGTTCACAATTTATTATGGTAATGATTAAGCACATGCTAGTTCTTTAATTTGATCTGTTTTTGTTTAAATAAAGTATATATACCGTAATTTTGTGTATATAACCCGCGGGTAATCTATAAAAAAGTGACTTTGTATGTCCTGTGGCCTATCATCTGGTGCAGGGTATCTATCGGGAACAAGGAGAAAATCAACACCAATCTCATTTTAAGTCTAAAGGACTGCTCATTATGGATTCCATGAAATCTCATATAGATGATGTAATAAAGGCAGCTTTTACCTCGCAAAATGATGGAGCAAATTTAGCAGTAATCCCTGGCGATTTGACCAAATTATTACCATTAGACATTTTCATTAACTGATCATTTAAGACCAAAGTTGGAGCTAAGTGGGAGGACTGGATGTCTAGTGACCTTAAAGAATACACTAAGTCAGGAAATCTTAAAAAAACATCTCTAGTGTGAAAGTAGCTGATTGGGTAAAAAACACTTGGGGCTCTATTACTATCAAAACGGTAGAATCTGGATTAAAAAATTCTGTATTATTAACGTATAATGACGATGAAATTGAGGACAGTAAAAAGGAACTTGATGAGGAGGATACTAAGGATGATGAAGAGGAACTGTTCCAAACAATATTGCAACATTTTAATTCTGATACGGAATAATCCGATTTCGATGGATTTGAATGAATTTTGTAAATAATTTTTTTATTAATCTATAATTTTTCTTATAAATTGAATAAAGGTGTTGATCATTAAAAATTACTCAAGTTTGTAGTAATTTATATATGCAGAAAGATTAATACTAAGTTATGATTATTTGCTTTTTCGTTATAGGTAAGTAAATGTATTTGTTTATTATTTATATTTAGTTGTATATTTGCTTATTATTTATATCTTTTCCTACTTATTATTAAAATAATAGCAATCAGTATTGAAATTATAAATGGTGATTGCCGATCATGTGATTTTAGAAGTGCGGGATATCTTTCGGTTATAATTATTTTTAAATAAATTTTTCATGCTGCAGGTTACCTTCTGCCGCGGGTTATATATGCGAAATTGCGGTATATATTATTATTATTATTTGTTAAGTAATGTAAGAAATTATGTCATAGCTCAAAACAAATAAATGAATATTTTGGATTTCAGAAATATATGTTCATCAGAGTACACTGAAATTAAAGTCATTGGTATGCAATAAAGAAAACATGTAGAAGTACATATTAACAATCCATTCTATTCAATAAGATAGTGTCTATATCCAATAAAGCTTAGACATAATTTTAATCATTGAGATTTTAAAATCGTTTACAACTCATTAAGAGGTGTGAACTTAGAAAAGTGATAAAGATATTCAAAGTATTCTCAAAAGTGAAAATGAATGCTTATACTGTGTATTTTTCCCATGCAATGTTACAAGTCTATATTGTCTTTGGAGTGTGTCTATGACTTCAAAGTTGTATAGGTAGTGTCTTAGACATGCTTCATATCTTCAAATAATTTTATGTCAGTAATGTGAATAATCTTTCTTCTTGAGTAAGATAAATTGGGGTCATTTAACCATATGTTTATCATGGCCAATATTTATCTATTAGCCACCTTTGTCGACTAGCTAGTTCATAATCTTTATAATTTCTGATTGTACTAAATTCCCATCTGATGGTGTCTACAGCACCCTCTCCATGTTTCAGAAACATCAACAGCCTTTTCTATCAACGTACAAACGATCTTTGAAAATTCTGACTGTAGCAAACTCCTGCTCAGGGGTGCCTGTGGTGCCCTTTCTCCGTTCATGAAACTAACATTAAATTCAGTTTAGGCAATAATCTGCAGCTAAAATATTGCCCCCTCCCCCCTGTATTATATTTACACCTTTCAAACATATACACAATCGATTCTTTACTGTCAGATTCCTTAAAACACACTTTTTTAAGACCCTATTTTATAAATTAATTTTTTTTTTTTCTCCCTCCCTTTATATCTGCCCCTAATTGCTTTACACATTTGGAAATATGCATAATCAATTCCTCCACTCCTCCCCCCCCCCCTTCAGGAGGAAAAAACTGTTAATCATGAACTTTTAAGACCATAGCTCTATTTTATAATTTTTTTTTTTTTTTTTTGGCCTTCCCTCCTGTCCCTAATAATTTAACATTTTTGAAAGCATGTGCAATTGATTTCACTGCCAAATATTCACTAACAAAAATTTTCAAAGCAATAGACCTATTTAATTTTTTTATTACCCTCTTATCTGTCCCTAATAATTTTATTTTCAAAAGAATGCATAATCAATTCCCCATCCTCAAAAACCTATAAAATAAATTTTCAAAGCTGTAAACCTATTTTGTAATTTCCCTTGTGAATTACATCCATAAGAAATCCTTTCCCCATTACGGGGTATTGGTTCGGGGCATGCCAATGTGCAATGTGTGCACTGCACACAGGCACCAGGTGAAAAAAGGTGCATGTCAAGGAGTTAATTTTTGGGGAAAAAAAAAAAAAAAAGAAGTTTTATAAAACTGGATTTTATAATGTCGATCCAAAACCATGTGACTAATGTGTGGTGCCACAAGAGTCACCACTAAAACAGTGCTGGCAAAGTTTGTGTTCCATACATCGTTTAATTTTAGTTTATTAGATAGTTTATTTATTGCTGAAGGACATTTTTAAAGTGGGAAAATGGGAATCTGCCCTCCACCTGCTCTTAATCGACTATTCAAGCAAAGCCCCATAGCTGAAAATACAAGACATATGTTGCAGATTTCTTTTTTTTTTTTTTTTTTAGTTTGCAGATTATTTTAAAACCAGTAACTGTGCAGAGATTCAAAGTCTACTGATTTTGGCAGAAAAGATACTTTAAACACACTTTTTTAGATTCTAGAACCTATAAAGAGGTAGAATTGCTCAATATCTCTCAGTCATATAATTTTTTGTGCCCCCTCCTTCCCCCACTAATAATCTGCAATTAAACGGATCACGGAATCCTTGCAATTTCCAATCTTTCTCAATCTGCAACATAAATGTCAGTGTTCATTTTAAACTTATTTAATTAGATTCTAGAACCTATAAAGTAGTAGAATTGATCAATATATCTTACTCGGTGTTCGAAATTATCGGTCGTCAGTCGTCAAATGTGACTAAATTATTGCATTTGACGACTATAAAAAAATTTCTGATCGTCAAATTTGACGCCTTTCTTTTTAAGACTTATTTTTGTTTAACTTTGAAAACTCCAAGTTTGTATTGTATTTTTTGCCCCTGCCACACAGGGACTATGTTGTTTGGACACCTCGGTACAAGGGACTTATTTCATTCCCTTCTCCCTTTACAATGATAAAAAAGAAATAGTTTCCTTTAATCCCTTTTAATCTTATCTTTTCTTAAAACTGCAATTTGCAACCCTCTTGCGGCACATGGTTCTTTCAAAATAAGAATAACAAAAGGAGAACAGTCCTTTTGTTATTCTACGTTGTTTTATGTCTCAAAAGTCGATCAGCAGTATTTGAAACGAGAAGGAGAGGGGAGGTGTGCAACGCATGGTAAATGGAGACAAGAAGTAACCAATGGCTGATAAAGCATAAAGCTGACTTGGGAGATTTCTCTTCAAAAACTCTTGCACCTGTTGTTCTAGAGTTTGATGTTGTTCTAGAGTGCCATTTTCTTAAAATTTTAAGCTACTACAAGTGTGAAATGAAGTATATCTTCATATTTTACAATTACTTTTAATACTAAGCGTTAAAAAATCGATGAAGAAAAAATTGAGGAAGCAAATGAAGAAAGCAAAAAAAAAAAAAAAAAGAAAAAATTGTAAATCAAACCCAAACCAAAAAGTTGTAAATAATGCAACATTTTTGAAGTCGCAGAAAGAACATTCCTGGCTGACACGAGCAAAATTTGATCATATATTCCGTTTGTAAAGATTTTGCAACTAGAAATTTCAATTTGACGCCTAAAATATTTACAGCAGGCGTCATTTGACGTCTTCCCCTTCCTTCCCAATTTCTATTACTGCTCTTACTCGTATTTGTTTTACTCCCAGCCCCGTTAACGATTGTTCCTCAGAAGAGTTGTGATTTCCAATCTTTTTTTCATCTGCAACATAAATGTGAATGTTCATTTTAAACATATTTTACTAGATTCTATAGCTATAAAGAAGTAGAATTGTTCAATATCTCTCATTCATATAATTTTTTCGGACCTCCGCCCTTTACCATTTGCTAAGGATCAATAATGAAACTCCCTGCAGAAGTCTTGAGATTTTCAGTCTTTCTCTATATGCAGCGTAAATGTCAATATTCTTTTTAAACTTGCTTTATTCTATTGTAGAAACTATTTAGAGGTAGAGTTGTTCAATATCACTCACTACTCATGTAATTCTATCATTGCTTTAAAGTTATTGATTTTTGTTCCTGAATAAGTGAATTTCCTGCTCTATAGTGTACTTTGATGAGAAAAATCATTATTCTATTGTTCTCATCGCCTCATAACTTTCTCTCATATCTGTAGACAATACCACTCACTTATATTACATCTTCTGCTTTAGAATTTCATGTCATATGTTTATAGTCATTTTACCATTTTTGTTAAATAAATTATTTAATTTAATTAATATATTATAAGTTAAATTATACTTATTTTAGTTCTTTATTTCTCAGTTGATTAATATCTATTTCTGTAATTTCAATTAACAATTGTAACGACAGAACACGGTGACAATGCATTTTTTTAATACTTTTAGCCATTTGTTCCGGGTTCTCACCGCCTTCGGTAGTGTTTATATGATTCAACAGAAAATTTAAAAATATGGTATATAAAAAGTTTTTTTATCTTGTAATTATTTATTTATAATTGCATTAAATTTTAAGGTATTCCTACTCGAATTACACAAAATTTAACTGATTCCCTCTCTTTCGTTTGGCGTTAGATCAATTTCTAAAGATGTGAATGCTTCTGAAAAGTTATTGAGGGTTGCTCATTTATAACATAAGAAGTATTATAGTTAGAGAAAAATACAAAGACAGTTTCATTCTTTAACACTCTAATAGTTTTGTCAATAAATTTCATGCATTTTTATTGTAAACGGCTCCGTAAATATGTCAAAAATTTGCCCATTATTCAGCAGGATATTTTTTTTTTTTTTCGAGGATAACTTTAAAAAGAAAATTGGGGGGGGGGGGTAATCATTGGAAAGACAGAGAGGCGGCAGAAGTATAAATGAGCCCCTGCTTCTATATTTATATATATATATATATATAGTTGAACTCAATTATATTTTCAACTTGTTACAATGTTAAAATTATGTGTCTCACTCAGTCATTCATAGATTTCAGTGTTAACATAACTCACTTATGTGACTTTGGTTTTAATATAAAAATTTATGCTTTATCTGCCTTTTTTTTTTTTTTTTTTTTCCTTTTGAAAAGAAAATAAACTAAAACAACAAATTGAAGTTACTTTTTATATTGTTATTTTTTAAGTACTGGGTGTTTTTTTTTTAAATACATACATTACATTTTTTTATGTAAATTTGATATTAATAAACATTTAATTCATCTGCATTGACAAAGAAAAATCCAGAGAGGGTGGAATAAGACATATTTCTATTGTTCTCTAAACAATTTTACTATAGGGCATAGACAGAAATATGGCTCTTACTTGCATGAAACATAACGTTTCTCTTGTAATATTTAACTATTTTAATCAATTTTCTATTTTTTTTTTAAATGTAAGATGAAGGCAATTTGGATGAAATTTTATAGTCTAGAAGGGGGCCATGCTCTCCTCTCCTTGTCCATATAGCTGCTAGCGCCCATGATTTAATCAAAATTACTTCAAATAAAAAAATTCTTTCTCCGTTAAAAAATGTGCTGCGTAAATGTATTTTAATTTTTTTAATATATAATATATGTATATATATATATTCAATTGTACTATGTTGTATTATGTAATAAATTTATGTTTTTATTTTATTATTATGCAATTAAATACAGCGATTTTACTTGCTTTTAAACCAAACTTTGTAATTATTAGGACTGGGCATTACATTGATGTAATGCAAAAATCGATTTATAGCTAAAATCGGCAATCCGATTTAAAGATAACATCTAGTACGAAATTTCGGAATGACTATGTTAGACGATGTAATGCTGCATCGATTTAGAGATAAATATTCAATGTTAGCTGGCATCAAGTTTCCTTGTCACACTTGCGAGTTAATGCATCAAGGGCAGTTTTATCGATTTAGTAAAAACAATTTAACAATAAGTGCAAAAGCTGTCTTATGATTTATCGTAATATGAATTGTGCTACCTGCCAGCTTTTCATTTCATTTCAAAGGAGATACACCAGAGGCAATGCGCTTAAATCGGCCTGTCGTGTGCTCCGTTTATTCCAAAGAAGAGACGAAGTGTTATGCTTGCGCTATGCTAAATCGGGGAGAAAAGAAAATACGATTTTACATGAATCGTAACTGTTCCAAACTTTTAACTTCTTGCAGTTTTACGGAGACTCCAATTTGTTTGCTAAATAATGATTTCTTTCTTTTTGTAATAAGTAATTATTTTTGGCAATTACAGTATGCATTATTGTAATAAATATTAACATAAATATATAGATTTTTTTTTAAAATTAAATTAAATAGAAAATAAATTTATTTTTTACAATAAAAACGATAAAAATAGTTTCATAATGCAATACGATATAAATGTTTGTCATTATTATTATTTATTCAATAATTTGGCTTTGTCTGACACTTCTGTTATTAGTATTTTGTAAGAGAGAGGGGGGGGGGATTTTTAAAGAATGTACACAAGAACTGTTAAAGGTGTTCCTTGTTACGTACGTCCTAATTATGTACTTTTTATTATGCTCTTTATAATACCATTAATAAGCTTCAAATATTACTTTACTGAAGTTAATAAAATCTACAATGTTAATACTTTAAAATACTATGGAAATGGAGTTTTAATTTTTTTTTATCGTTTAAAATTTAATTTCTTTTTCAAACTCTGCTACCTATTTCATCTAATGAACAAATTGGTCTTGATTTTTTTTCTTTCAGAATGATGTTTGGTTTATTTATAGGCAGATTGGATATTGACCACCAGAAAATAACGTATTTCGGCAATATGACACAAAAAAGCAGAAATTTTGTTAAATTTTAGTAAAATGATAAAAAATTTGGTAATCAGCTTTCAAAAATTTTTACTAAATTATTACTTAACTGGGCAGTTGGTTCAAAATTATCTTGTTGAATTTATCAATAGACTTGAAAAAATTTTACATTTTTTTTTTTTTTTTTTTTTTTTAAAGAAAGCGGAAATTTAATTTACTGACTGGTAAAAAACAAATTTTATAAATCAAAATACAAAGTTCAATATTCCATTATCAGGAACACAAAAAAGGGTAAACAACTTAAAAGAAAAAAAAAAAATCCTATAAAAAGTAACAATAACAAAAATGCATCAAAGGACTAGGGTTGAAAAGAAATTCGTTAACAACTTTAAATAAGCACCATAAAATGCAAAAATATAGCAACAATTGTTTCGAGTCGAAATAACACATGACCCATCGTCAAATGAACAAAGTAGGCCCAAGTGCTGCCAACAATTGGCAACGCATAATGCAAAAACTGTTGTGTCAAAGGCCATCAAAAACTCTCTTTAATATCAATATTTATAACAATGCCCCCTAATGTTAATCATTCAGAAATGTTTAATCAACATAATTTTTCTTAATAAAAACTTTACTTTTTAGAACTGCATAATTTAAAATTTTAATTTTAAATTATGCAGTTTGGTGTAATTTTAAGCCATATATGCTGAGTTATAGCAATATGGGAAATTGCAGAAAATGAGTAATAGCAGCGTTGCTTTTTGGTCATTATGCTATTTAGGGTCATTCCATGGTCACGTGTGGGACATTTACACAGGCATTTTGCAGACAGATTCTATCATAGTAAACCTAGATATTTTTTTAAAAGAAATTTGATGGGGTTTTTCTGAATCGCATATAACTCTGTATTTTTTAAGACTAATATGTTTTTCAAAAGTATCAAAATACACTATTTACAGTCATTTAAGCAAGTGTCACGTGTGGGACGGAACTGAAATGGCAAAGATTTATTTTTTGATATAAATGAAGAATTTCAGTTAATTGAAATAAATTATTGCATTAATGTATTTTTTTTTCCACAAAGTATGCATTTGTAAGTGATGTGTATTAGGTTTGATTATGTTACTAATAATATTAATTTTGTAATAATTTTTTAAAGTTTGCAATAGACTGTCACGTGTGGGACATTTGTAAAAAATTGTGTGATGTCCCACACGTGACAGTAAACAAAAAAACCAAATTTTAGCTTACTTTTTGTAATATTGTAGACTTTTATTAGTTAGCACTATAAAATATCATTTTTTTTTTAAAAATACAATTTAAGATAGAATTTACCTTTTTTTTTTTTTTTAAATACAATTTTTTTAAGGAATTATTTTATGCAGTGTGATTAAATGAAATCTTGTACTACACAACTTCTTTTTCTCTTACCTTTTTATTGAAGCATAAAATGACAAAGTAACATACACACACACACACAGGGGGGGGGGGGGGGGGAGAAGGAAAAAAAAATACTTTGAATTTTTTCATTAAATTTGAATTGACCACGATTATTGACATCTGTCGGTGCAAAATTTTATCGTATGTGATGCAGTCAGTAGAAACTGGCCACTTGTACTTCTCAGATATCCCTCTTGCTTCTTGTATAACCAATATTTGAATCTCATTAGAAATTTCCGTGTATTATTTCACCTGGATATTATTAACATAAGTCTCCTTTGCAAATATTCAAGTTTTCAACTGGACACTTTTCTTTAGATATATAGATAAAAACGAAGTATATACTTTAATTAAAAACTATCGATAAAACCTTAAACATTACTTCATGCGCAAGTCTTCCACAGAAGATGTTCTGAAGAGGGCCGGGTACCCAGCTGAAAAATTTAAACAACGATGCACGAAGTAATGTTTAAGGTTTTATCTATAGTTTTTAATGACACTTTTCATTATTGAAGATTTTTTTGGTATCATTTGCATTATTATGCTTGCAGTGGATTTTTGTTGATATTGTTGTATTCCTAGAACATTATATGCTGTCTCCCAAGGCTTGCATGTTTTAATTTCCTTCTTTATTTGTCCTTCGGCTAAGAAAAAAAAAAAAGAAAAATTACTTTGGTATTTTTCACAGGAATAGATGTAATTCAGCAAAATCTTCTGTTGATTGAATGATAATTCCACTCTGTGCCATTATTTTTTATCTGACAAGACGCTTCACGCATATGATGCATTCATTTTTGTAGTACTTGGAATCCAGGTTTGTATTGCATAGGCAATTTTTCCAGAATGTATTTGAGTACTCATACTTTAAGGATTTTAGTTTCGAAATGAAATTTACATGTATTTTACATTTTCACTGATGGTGTATTTTTCATAAGGAGGACTCTTTTAGGTCATAGGCTGAAAAATTTTAAGGAGCATATCAAATGTAGGAATTTCCTCTTTAAACATAGCGAAAGCTTCTTTTAAAATCATTGTTATATAATGCACTTGGAGAACTTTCCTTTGTCCTTCTTTCCATACACAGTTGACAGTTGCTATCTTTCATTCCTAGGATTAACCTTAAATATGAGTAATTTCAGAACAGAATCTTAATATTAAATATTTATGACTATTATCTGATATTTATCAATTTATATTAGACAAAAAGAAGAAGAAAAAAAAAAACTTTAAGCCTCCTCGAGTGTTTTATAAAAACTTCCCATTCATGATGTCACGTGTGGGACAAAAAGCAATCTCTAAAATTTCTCATTCTAGTGAAACCTACTTGAATTCAATAAATTATTCAAAGAACAGTGATTAATTTGTGTGTAAAAATAAAACATTTAAGCATAATAACATTTTGTTGAGTTTTTATTGAAAAAACCCCATCTTTTCTGTCACGGGTGGGACATCTATTTTACATAAATTAAATTATTTATTTCTTATAACCATAATTCAGTAAATGTTTCCAAAGATTGAGAGGAAAAAGAATAGATATTTACTTTTGCTAAGTACAATCAATTAATTGTCCAAAATGAAGTTTGCTCAGTTAAAGTTGAACAAAAATAAAACATCTTCAGCTCTGCAAATTGTCAATCTTAAAACATCCATATTTGACTCACTGTTACAACTCTGTAGAAACAAATTTCTTGAAAAACATGTAAAAATCAGTTAATATGATGTCTTGACTGTTGAATAATATGAATATTTATATGAGGAAAAAAAAATTATTTTTTGCTCATTCGGTACCACTTTTCATGGAATCACCCTTTAGTAAAAGATTTGTATATGTAGGAGGGGTAGAGAGGAGTTATTTTCTAAATCAGTGTTAAATCGATTTATCTCTATATCGCGATATTAGACAGAAGATAAATCAATTTATAGAATCGCTACATCGCCCAGGCCTAGTAATTATATCACTCAACTTAAGTGTCAAAATGTTTTAGGATGTTGTTTCTCTTGGATGACATTATAATAGTTTGACTATATTTATTATTGCTATGATTAAAATATTTTGATGATCCTATAATTTTCTGGATTTTCCCCCTATGATTATTTTGTGTAATATTAAAATTTGTATTTTTATAGATTTTTATTGTTGTGTATTTATTTATAGGGAAAGACATTTCGGAGGGATTGCTCCAGGATATCAGGTGAGGCATAAGAATGGAATCACTGTGGATAACAGACTTGATAACCTAATTTTATGTCCTGTTAGCTCTAAAATTATCCCTTTTCCAAACTCTAAAAATATTGAAGATACACTTTACTGGTCTGCAATAGTTGGCATGCCGCATGAGGTAATAATTTTACTTTGTAAACTTCATTTAAAAAAAAAAAAAAAAAAAAAGTAATATTTATTTGAAAACTGTACTAGAATTTTATAGTTTAAAAGACTGTGCTAAGTAGTTTGAGATGTCCATTTCTGATTATTGTACCTGTGTAAACTGATATCATTGGTGAGATTGCGAAAACCTTACCCTAGTTATTCAGTTAGTTTTTGTAACTTCACTAGGGAAGCTGAAAAGTCTCAATTCTCTTATCGCATGTGTTTTAATAAATGTTTTGTGATGTTAAGTGTAGTTAATTTCCTGTACAGTCCACGGCCTGTATTTTGTTTTTATGGGTATTAATCTCATTTTCAATAATTACACTAACATTGGTATCTGTTCATAAGGTTCCTTGTAATTTTAAATATATCATCTGTAATTCTGTTTGGTATTTATATATTAGCTCATTGAATTACAATGTGAATTTGTGCCAAATATTCTATCTCACTATTTCTGTTCTGTTTTTTGTGATTAACATAACTGGGTTTGTCACCAAGGAATGTTTTATTTCTGTAAAACAAAGCTTTCAGTAATGTAATAGTAAAGAAAGAGGTACGGTAAAAATAATTTTGTTTCAACAAATCGTATTCTTTTAAAATGTTATTTGTCAGTGAATCAACAACCACAAAGGATCAATAGTTTTAAATAAAAAAATTTAACAGCATTAGTTATATTGGGATTATGACTTAATTAGCACAGAAAGATTGTTGTTTTCCTAACTTAAATAATTAAACTGTATTTTATTAGGACTAGATATGGTAGACCACTTTGAATTTTGCATAGTAAAAAATAGTCTATTACCAGGGTTGGGTTTTTGCCGGCAAAAATGCATTTTTGCCAGAACAGCGGCAAAAAGTGGAAAAAACCAGGCAAAAATGGAAAAAAATTGGCAAAAATGGAAAAAATTAGGAAAAGTGGAAAAATAAAATTAGAACAACACACAATCCCTTTCAATTTTCACCCTTTACACTTTGGCACCTCAATGAAAAAAATGTTTGAAGATTTTTTAATTTAAAAAGCAATTATAATTAATTAATTAATAATAATAATATATAACCAGTGTCCGACAAATTCCAGGTGCCAGGGTGACTATAAATATCCATTGGTAACCAGTTACGAAAAACTGACAAAAAAAATTTCATTCATTTACAATATTTTTTATGTATATTTTTGTTTTTCCTCCCACCTTCTTGTCTTGGTATAAAAGATGACATTGCTGATGTATTGAATGAATAGTAAGAGTTTAATGTTTTCTGAAAAATTTAACAATTATTTCTGTTTTTCAAAGATGTTTTTCCATGAAAGATAAATTACCATATTTGATAAATCTTCTTACTACTATACTGGTACCTTCCATGTCAACATCTTTGTGTTAAACAAGATTCAAGCATCATAAACACTATCTAAAGCAAACTATGTTCGAATTTACAACGAGAAAGTTTAAATAGTATGATATTTATTAAATGGATTCTCTTTAAAGGAATTCTGTCATGAAAAATTAATAGACAAATAGTATTTTAAAGCCAAAACTTAAACACTCAATATATTTGATGATTATATTAAAGGTAAAAATAATATTTATTTCTATGGATTTCCCCCCCCCCCCCCCCCCCCGAATAGTTTGTTTTTATCTTTATAAATAAAAAATAGTTATTTTTTTTTAAATTTCCTTAGTTCACATTTTGAACTGAATAGTTCATTTATTCAATGTAAAATAATATGTGAATGACCTGCATTAATTATACAATTATAACATATATTATTAAGTTTTGCTGTGAGTATTGCCATAGAAATAATTCGCTATTTCTGGCTCCTAAGATATTGAAACTTTGTCAGTCCCTGAACATAACCATAAAAATAAAACTACAAAATTATATTTTTATTTTATTGAAGTAAAAAAAAATTAAGTAAGACATATTCAGAGAGAGAGAGTTTACTTGAAATTCACATTTCAATTCCAAAAAATGCATGATCAGTGACTGACTGGCAAATTTTAGAACAGCTGAGTCAATAATTGACTCAATATCTGACTTTTCCCCACTGTAAACAAAAATATGTAATACATTGAAAAACACAAATATTCTAGTAATTAATTATTGAAGAATATTTTTTAGATAGGTAATTTAAATATTTTTAAAAATGAAAAAAATTATGTTAATTGTTGCTGTTAAAAATTTCATTTTAAAGAAATTTTAGAATGCATTATATTAATGATTTACATAAGAATCAGCTGATCAAGAGTGTAATTAATTCTCTAGTTTTAATTTGTTAAAATTATGATTTAAACATAAAAATCATGTAATTAAAATCCTTAAAATTCTGTTAGAAATACTGGTAATTTTTGCCACTGGCAAAAATTGTGGCAAAAACTATTTTTGCCGGGGTGGTTTTTTCCGTGGTTTTTACCATGGTTTTTTCCACTTCAGCAAAAATTGGCCAACCCTGTCTATTACTGAATATAAGAGCATATGCTGATGTAAAGAAAAATAAATCTGAATCAAAATAGGACCAGAGTCGCCAACTTCATTTATTCCGGGTCATTTTTAGCTCTGCCTTTATTCCACAATACTTTATTTAACAAATAATTTTCTCCAATATATAACTGCAATTAAATAAGATAAAATTACTCTTAAAAAAATAAGTGGTATAAAATAAAAACAGGGTTAACAATGCTCTGGAATAAATTATAAAAGTTGGCAGTTCTGTAGGACTCTGGCGCTAAATTGAATTCTGCTTAGGAAAGACTTTAATAACTTTAAAAAAAATGTATATATATTGAATTTTTTTTTCTTTCTATTCTGTCTTTCTTTATTTTATTATTATTTTTTTTTTTTCTTTCAGACAGCGATTTTTTATTGTCCACTTTGTTATGTATCCATTTTGTTATGATTTTTTATTGTTATTTTTTTTTTTTTTTTTTGTTCACTTTGAATGAATGTGCGAACATTTTTGTATTTATTTAAAATATATAAAACTGAACTTTTGACATTGTATTCTCTTTGATTGTGTCTGTCTGAATATATGGTATACTTATTAATAAGGGACACAATGTAGGTAATGCTGTATTTTTTAGTTCAATCGGATAATTGATTTTAAAAAATATTTAAGTAAGAAACCCCATTTTAACTTCAAAATTATTTAAAAAGGAAAAACAAATTGATGCCAAATGTAAATAAATAAGTGGATACATTTCTTTTTATGTCCAAAATAATAATAAAAATAATATATAAATAAGAATGTGCTAACTTTTTCTTTTCTTTTAATAATTAAAATTGAAAAAAAATTCATGCTAAAGAAATTGAATGACTTCAATATAGAACCCCTTTGTGAAATTTGAAATTTAGCACTGAATTAGTTCAGACGTTTCTCGCCAAGGTCTTTACTTATGCAGTTGCGATTAACCATTTTAATTCATCAATGAAATGACAATAAAAATTTAAAAGCCACCAAGAGGATCCTATGCTAAAACTCTATCAAAGGAATAATAAATAATTTTTAATAATAATAATAAATAATTTTTTTTAATAATATATTCAATTTGTAAAAACTTTTTTACTTATTCCAAGATCGATTGTTAACTAGTTGGATTAACAGTTATCAGAATGAACAGGTTGGTGAATTAGTTACCATTTTGTGATATGATCTGTCACATTCGTGAGGTAAGATTTTAACCAAATTTTTACTTTTCTTAGCTAAAGTAGTTGAACATATAAATTAAGAGTAATTAGGAAATTTAAATAAAAACATAAAAATCGTATAATAAAAATTAAAGTTGTACCATGCTTTAATAGTACAGCAGGACTATTTCTTTCTGTCAGACAGCAGTTTTGCATTGTCATGATTTATTGTATTACACCTTGAAATTGCCAAGATTCCTGCCAATATCCAATTTTACCACTTAATTTCTTAAACTATCTTAAATCTGTAAAAACTTTTGCATTTTTCAAAACCTACTGAAATGTGTCTAATCCTCGATTGTGTGTAAAAGCAGATTGCCGATTTCTGTATCTAAGACCATTACCATTAATAAATTAGATGGCTTTTGAATATTTGTTCTGATAAGTATTGATGATGGCTTCTGAATAATTTCTCGATATATATTAGTGATGATTTTTTAATTTTTGTTGGCAATATCTTTTGAATATGCATTGATGATTTATCGTGAATATTTGTTGGCTATGTCTTCTGGATATAACCAACAGATAATCGAAATTTAAAATTAGCCACCAAAATGGCTTTATTATTTCTCACCAAGATGTTTATTTATGCAATTGTAATACCCATTTTAATTCATCGCCAAAATGACAAATATGTATATATATATATATAATGATGATGATCTATCAAGCATAGTAGAAGCCAAGCAACAGATACAAGATCACTGATGAATAAGATAAAAACCTTCAAGGGGCTTCTATTCTAAAGCTGTACCAAAATAATTTTAAGAAATGAATATAGTAACCGATGCTAGGTAGTGAAATACAGTCAGTGCATGCTTTTATAAAAAAGAATAGATTAAAATAAGCCTGCCGTACTAAATTAAATTGTGTTTACAAAGAATAAATGATATGATAGATAAATATCTTCCAAAAACATCAATATCAGTGTTGATTGAAAATAAATTAGTGATGAAAGTTTAAATTAATTGTATTTAAGAAAAAATATTTTTATTTCAGATTGTGCCCATCCGTCTCAAACTTTTTAGCATCCAGGAAGAAATTTTTTATTCTGGTATGTGTTTTTCTACATTACATACTCCCAATTAGGAAGCATTATTTTTTGCATTATTTTATTAATTTGTGCTGTATCGATCTTTCTTAACACTCTGTCGGGTGTGCTGTATCTCACAGATGCAGAGCTCTGAAATTCCTTTCTTTTAAATAGAAGGGGGAAACTAACAACCTTGATGTGAATAATATCTGCCCTTCCAGTCACATGGTCACCTAAAATGTCACTGGAGTAGGCTTCAGTGGATATTTTTTTCTGTTTTCAGGGTAAATTTGCAGTGTTGTATCTGTCAGTTACAATGTACCTGATAACAATTGTCGTTTGTTTTACTCTGAATATCTTCATTTTTGGATAATTTTTTTTTTTTCAATGGGTAAAAAGCATTTTTTTTTTTTTTAGATTTAAATTATTAAAAAGTTTTTGATTAATTACATAAATTTTTGTTTTTTGTGAGAAATGAAGATTTTGACAGAATTTTTTTATGAATGTGTCGAAGGTGAAGATTTGATGGGATAGTCAGTAATTTTGGCAATACTGCATGCTTAGTAGATTACTATGTAGGCAAAAATATTCAACAAAATAAATGAATCTAGTAAGGAGAAAAAATATTACTATAACTACCAAATTACCTAAAATAATTTGATCTGCTAAGGAAATGAGAATTATTTACAGTTCATATAATTGGTGTTTTACAGTTGAAATGTTGAATATTACATTAAACTACAACTAGTTAATACCCGTCAAAATTTGACGGATCATGTGCATCTTAAATCTTATCACGGCATAAACATCCCTGTTTTAATAATCTGCATTGCTCTTAACCAGTTTAAAATCCACTGCTGTAATCAATTATTTTTTGGTTGGAGGGGAAGGGGGAATAAATTTCATGAAATTTCAGTAGACAAAATTTAAGCGTAATCCACATAATAAAATTAAAAACTGAAGATTTTTTTCTAATTTTACTCTAAATGTAACCAAAAGAATGTTTGGAGTAATTCAAGGAGAGACAGAATTTATAAATTATGGTAAGAATGGAGAAAGAAAGCACACATCAATATTTCATGTTTTTCATACATATTATTTAAATTTACTCTCATCTATACTATTCCATTTCAGTTACAATATGACAGTGGTGCCATCTATGATCTGTCAATAAAAAAAATATAAAAAAATCAGATTTCTTTTTCTTTTCTTTTTTTTTTATGAAAATACTTTTAAAATCACATAAATTTATAAGGCAAAATAATTTAATTTAAAATAAATTTTAATAGTGTTTTTTTGTTTTCTTTACATTCTATAATTGCAATTTATTTTCCCTTGGAAATAGAATATGCTACTCAGGGCCTGAATAAGTAAGAATGCATTTAATACTTTAGCAAGTTAATTTACTTATTAAATTTTTAATAATAAATTATTCTATGCATATTTTAACTTGTATAAAATATCAATATTTTTAAGGTTATTCTTTTTTAATTATTTTTTTCTGTAATATAGTACAGAAATGAAATATAAGTGATCAATTTAAAATTAGATTTAAAAAATAAATAAATAAAAATAAAACTTCCTTTTATTTTAAACATCTACCTTCATTTTTTCTAAACAAAGTTTTCATTTGATAAAAGTTAACTTTTAAAGAACAATAAACACTGACAATTTATTAATTTTAAGATTTTTTTCTTCTTTTAAGAAACTGAAAAAAAATATTAGGAATATGGTATGGTATGTTTATATGATAAAAGATGGCGCCACAAAAACTCTTAAAATATTATCCTGTGTAGGAACATTTTCGGTGAAATGAAAATGCATACGGCGATAGCCGATAAGTATTCGCGAATTGCTTTATTTTTAACATACTTCCTTGGAAAATATGAATCGATGAATTAATTGTGTGAATTGTTTTTATTATTGAGCTTTAATCAGGCGTCTGCCATAGACATGCGAAATATCATTGTCGTCTGCTCGAGTTCTATCATCGATGTTCATATTGCACTGCATCAAGGGGAAGGAATATTCCCATTCTGAATTGGTTCATGATTTTCTCGCACATGCCTAGATCGGACGATTTTGATCTTAAAGAAATACCCTTGTGTTTTAATATTATAGATAATAAGTGTTACAGTTCATTTAAAAAAAAAAAAAAGAAAGAAAGAAAGAGATGCTCGTCAAATTGATAGTATGTATTTTTCATTTAATTTTGTAATTCTGTGTATTGTATTTTAATATTTTCATTGAATTTTTTATCGAATTATAGGAAATTGAGAACAAAGGTCCAGATGTAGATAAAGAGAATTCTGGTACTAAAAACAAAAGTACAATTCATTTAAAGCTCATTAAATTTACGAATGAATTCAATTCGTGAAATGTATCTGTCAGATACAATGCGCCTGATGGTGTAATAGTTAAAGCACACTCAACGGAGTGTTAATAAAATCTTTTTGTTAATAAATTTTTTTTTTAGATATTTTAACTTTTAACCCTATTATTAAGGTAAGGTATAGTTTTATATATATAAAAAATAAAAAAAAACTAGACTGTTGAAAAGTATATAATCCACCATACATTTACAGAGCTGCATTTAAAAAATATAAATTTATTAAGGTTGCAGTAAGAATAGAGTATAATAATAAATTTTGTTTCTAAACTGAATAAAATTTCAAAATGTATTTTGCAATCTGTTTACATTTTACAATTTATTACTTCATTACCCGACTACTGTAAGTAATGGGAGTATTGTATTTGATTAAAAATTTAATATTGAGTATTCACCTGCTTTAAATGTTTTAAGGTCTTCTGAGTCCAAAAAAGTGGTTTTCATCAGTTGGTCAGTGTGTGTGCATTAGGGTGGATCGAAAAACGCGTTTTTTCTGTAATACAATTCTAATAGCGTGGAAAACTTGCAAAAAATATTTTTTGTTCTAATAGTGAAAAAAGTGTTTTTAAGAGTGTCCTTAATGCATGCAAAATATAATTAGACCCATTCTTGTTTTACTGAATTCGCGCAAAAGGTATAAAGTTGTGGGTTGTATCATAAAAAAACGATATTTCATGATTTTCGACGATTTTTAAACATGTCCCAAAACCCATAAAAGTTTTATTTTTAATTTGTAATAGTGTAAAAACCATTCAAAATAGTTTTCCCAATCCATAAATAATACTTTCAGACCTGTTATTTCTTAACTGTATTCGCGCAAAAGGTGTAAATTATAGTATAAGTTAAGTCAACATTTAATCTGTGCTGAAATGACCCAGGACTCACGGCGAGGACGTGGCTGCAAGGCGAATCCCACCTCCACCCTACCCAACCAACCAACCAGGGTGAATTTTATTTACAATATTTACAGTAACTATTTACTTTGTACAATGCATATATGTTCGTTGTAGGCAAAAGGTTATTTACATAGAAGCCTCTTTGAATTCTGACTTTGAATTAAATGTGGGCATCAGCTGTCTTGATTTTAAAGTAGCTCTAATATAACTATCTCGATTTTCATGCCCGCACACTTTTTCTGCTGCTTCTGTAACTAGTTTTACACACCTCTCAACTGACTGGGTGTGGCATGGGAATTTGAAGTAGTTAAACTCTGGTAGCGCTTTGTCTTTCAATAAAGAAGCAATGTATTCAGTTGGCATCTTGGACAGTAGTGGCGGCGGTGTTAATTTGCAGATTGACTAATCAATTAGTTCGGTATAGTCGTTTGCACTAAAATTTATTGAAGGTATTTTGAAGTCTCTTACATAACCTTCAGCTGATGGCTCATTTCTAGATTTAAGGATCCTCCTGTAGCCAAGTTCTCTAATGTGTGGTCTCTCATCCATTATCATAGCCAACATCATATTTTCAGGTGGCAGAAGCATGCGTTCCTTTGAATTACTGGATCAATGATTTGCTTGATATTGTCCGGTAGATGCCTGGTTGTTTTAACTACCTTCAAAATATGCTTCGGTCCATCTTTCACAGTGTAGTTTTTCTTTATATCAAACCAAACAGGTGCATATGACTTCACTATGTAATTTGCAAGAGTCTATAACTCAATTGTTGGACTAGTTTGGGATACATACAATCTTAAAACCCGGTTAGCACAGGTTAGCCAACGAGAGTGACTGATGCGTCCAGGATCCCTAGCAGCCAATTCTGGATTACAGATTCCTGTGCTGACCGCTTTTACAATGTCTAGGAGATACTTCTGATCATTACTCAGATCATTTTTAGTGATATCAATGACTTCTTCTGATTGCATCGGCTCAAAATCTACAACAGGGTGTTTCTCACATCCAGGGAGTTGTTTTCCAACTGGACCGCTAAATGATGCTGGTCCTGTTGTCGTTCCATCCAAGTGATCAAACAAATGCCTATAAGGTAACTCGTTAAAATGTCCGCCACTACTGTCCAAGATGCCAACTGAATACATTGCTTCTCTATTGAAAGACAAAGCGTTACCAGAGTTTAACTACTTCAAATTCCCATGCCACACCCAGTCAGTTGAGGTGTGTAAAACTGGTTACAGAAGCAGCAGAAAAAGTGTGCGGGCATGAAAATCGAGATGGTTATATTAGAGCTACTTTAAAATCAAGTTAGCTGATGCCCACATTTAATTCAAATTCAGAATTCAAAGGGGCTTCTACTTAAATAACCTTTTGACTACAACGAACATATATGCATTGTACAAAGTAAATAGTTACTATAAATATTGTAAATAAAATTCACCCTGGTTGGTTGGTTGGGTAGGGTGGAGGTGGGACTCGCCTTGCAGTCACGTCCTCGCCGTGAGTCCTGGGTCATTTCAGCACAGATTAAATGTTGAAATGAGCTGAGAGCTGCAATATGATATGTTTGGCTAATACATTTTTTGTAAATCACTTGTTAGAGTCTTATTACAAACCTTAATGTGTTAAATAAACACTCATCAGATATGGAAAACAGCGTTTTTATGGGACTCTATAACTTATACTGTAATTTAGACCTTTTGCGCGAATACAGTTAAGGAATAACAGGTCTGAAAGTATTATTTATGGATTGGGAAAACTATTTTGAATGGTTTTTACACTATTACAAATTAAAAATAAAACTTTTATGGGTTTTGGCACATGTTTAAAAATCGTCGAAAATCATGAAATATCGTTTTTTTACGATACAACCCGCAACTTTAGGCCTTTTGCGCGAATTCAGTAAAACAAGAATGGGTCTAATTATATTTTGTATGCATTAAGGACACTCTTAAAAACACTTTTTTCACTATTAGAACAAAAAATGTATTTTTTTTTTTTTTTTTTTGTAATTTTTGCATTTTTTTTAATTTACTGGTATTTTGACTTTTTTGGTAACTTTAGGCCTTCTGTGCGATTTCAAATTTTGAAAAAAAAAAAAAAAAAAATTAATATTTTTTCATTTATAATGATGCCTATGCGCAAGTTTTCTGCGCTATTAGAATTGTATTGGAGAGAAAATGCGTTTTTCGATCCACCCTAGTGTGCATATGTGTGTGGGGAATCTGACTATCATATCTCCAAAACTAATTAAGACAGATTGACAAAACTTCAGAATTAAGCCAGGTTTGGTGTACAGATGACATTTCAAACTTTTGGTAGAAGACAAATTGGAAGTGGGACATTGGAAATTGGATGTGAAGCCATAAGTCCATATCTCAAAAACGGTTCTAATGATTTTCTTCAAAGTTGCTACATAATCATTCTATTAGCAGTCCTATCGTATGTGTTAGTTGTTTAGTTCAGGAAAATTGATAGGCACCCTGTATAAGTGGGTCAATTTTAGGTCTCGCAAGTGTGTTCCTTTTAAAATAGCTGTATGAATCTTTTTCAAACTTGACATAATTCCCTTTTAGATATCCTTACGTATGTG
Source organism: Salticus scenicus (assembly GCA_963930645.1). Classification (NCBI taxonomy): domain Eukaryota; kingdom Metazoa; phylum Arthropoda; class Arachnida; order Araneae; family Salticidae; genus Salticus; species Salticus scenicus. The sequence continues at coordinate 311,251,278 of OZ005648.1, forward strand.
ATTGTTTTTTTCTGGTCAACAGTTGAGTTTGCCAAGTTTTGGGGTAAGTCAGTATCCCAAAAACAAGCTCTACAATTTTTTGAAAATTGCTACATAAGACTTTTTTTCTGATATCCATTTGCATGTAGTTGTTACAGAGAATTAAAGTCATGCTGTTTAGGTACATCAGTTTTAGTTCTTGGAAATTGGTGTTTCAAAAAACAGCTCTACCGATATATATATAATGTCTTTACACATGTAGCAGTTTTCTTTTAGAAGAAAATTATTAGGCGTCTAATTTGTTACGTCAATCAGTAATGCCGCTAGGTTTTTAAAATCCTGGGTACCAAACATCTGGGTCCTTTTTAAAAAAATAAGTGGGTCCCCATATAAATGAATTTAAATTTATAGTACTATAAAGATATAAATAAAAATTATCTTCATTCAGAAAATTTTGGAGTAGAAGGCTGATTTTTTATACCAACTATGTGAAAAATACCAGAGCCGGGAATCGAACCCGGGCCTTCCGCTTTACGTGCGGATGCTCAAATCATTGAGCTACACTGGCTAATTACCTGCTAGGCATTTCTCACATAACATTCGTTGGCAAAGTCACCAAGTGTGTAAACACAGCTATATCAAGTGACATTAATATTCATGGCACAACTCCAATAGACCACGAAATTTTAATTTAATTTAGAATATTTATATGCCATAGAAGTTGAGAATTAAATTACCCTTTTTATTCATGGGGTTAATTGTAGTACAGCAGTGCCACTTGTCGGCCGATATGTACCCAAATTGAATCAGCATAGTGTTTCATAGTGGCCTTTACATATACCAAGTTTTGTACTATTAAATGGAATAGAACCTGAAATAGTGTTCCCATTCACAGGGAAAATTGCAACATAGTAGCACCCCACTTATTGGCCGATATGCAACAAAACTGATTTGGCATAATTTTTCATAATAGCTTTCTCACCTATCAAGCAGGGCCCGACTTAGACTACCTGGAGCCCCGGGGCAAGCCTATTCTGGGGGGCCCCCTTGCAGTGGCATAAGAGGTCTTTAGGTTGCAGAATTTCTGCATTCGCCTGTAGGGGGGCCCCTTCCAGAAGGGGGGCCCAGGGCATTTGCCCCGTATGCCCTGCCGTAAGTCAGGGCCTGCTATCAAGTTTTGATTGATTATACACAATAGTACCTGAGATATGGGCTTCCCTTAAATGGGAGAAATTACAGCACCACCTATTGAGCGATTTGCACCAAAATTTGATAGCTACTAATTTATGTCAAGGTGCAACTACATACAAATTTATATGAAATTCTGTGCAGTAGTTCCTGCACAGGTTAAAAAGTTTTGTCACATACATTTTCTAAAAAGGGTCAAATCTTCTTCCGGACCACTTAAAACATGTAAATTCATTGAATGCCATGAGTTAAAAAAATTATGAAACCAATACTTTCTTCTATTGAATATACAAATAGTGTTCACACATTTTTGTAACGATTTTGCGAAGATATATATACACTGTTAAAAAAATGCGACTTTGCTGCCAGAAATTCTCTATAATTTGAGAAAAAAAGTCGTAAATTACAGAAGAATTACATTGACAAAAACATATTTTTCTATAGAGAATTTCTGACAGCAAAGTTGCATTTTTTTAACAGTGTACAGTGATGCCGTTAGTCTTCCAAAAACGTGGGTCCCTGTGTCTCATAAGTTGCAAAAATTTGAGTCTTTAAAAAAAAAAAAAAAAAAAATGGGTCCCCATAAAAGATATAATTTAAAATTTTACCTTATTGTAATTGAAAAAGGGTGTACATCTCTAAAAGGCTGCACAATTATGGACAAAATTAGGAATGAAGATATTAGAAGATAATTAAAAGTTTTTAACATCGTAGACAAGATCAGTGTACACTGTACCAATTGGAAAAATCATGTCCAATTGTTTTAATTTTTTTATTCCTAATTGTTTACTACCATACCAATTAATTAAAACTTTGTTTCCCAAATTTGGTAGCTAGAAAAATGGATTTAATTTTCTAAAACAATTAACTCAGGTAAACACTTGACTGCTGTTATCAAACTACTTTCATCAAAGATCTAAGTGACACATTTGCTGCTCTACCCACTGAGCCAACACAAACAAATTTACAAAATTGTAATCAAAATACTATCATCACTTAAGACAAACAGTCAAATGCTTAACTGAACAACCTGACATAAGGACCGTATAGTGGCTTACATTAATTTAAATTTTACCCATTAACATTGCGAAAACAACCTCAGCCAGCAAGGTCTTATAATTTTAACAAAGAAACTTCCTCGGAGAAAGTAACAAAAATTCTACTTTGACCCTTTAAAAACAAATTAAAGAATTAAATTTAAGTTTTACCAATAATAATAACAACCATTATCCCCAATTAAAATTTAAAAGATTTTAAACTATTTGCAAAGTGAATAATTTAACCTAAACTGAAAAGAAAAATTAAATAAAGCAATTTATCTCCTCATTCCTAACTTGCATAACTTGGAAGGATCAGAAATAATAAAATTGTAAATTTTTACAATTACCACATCCAGCCAAGATCATACAAGTTATCTCCCCAGATGAAAATTGCTTGGCAAAACATGGGAAAGTTATAACTGAAATACTTGAGATAATGTAAGAAAATTCTACAGTAAGCAAATATGCACAAGCTGGAAAAATTCACTTGCCAATAAGTATTCACACAATTTTATCTAACAAGAATTAAACTGCTATTAAAAACACAACAGTTAAACTAAAATTGTTACTGATCAGAATTTAACCATTCATAAAATTAGATTTCACTTTTAAATCTAAACATCAATTAAAATTACACAATTTGAATTATTTCAGCAAGTGCACATTTACCAACAAAAACAATAAAAAACTGAAGTTTTAATTCATTCATAATTTGAAATTTAAAAATTAATTAAAGTTAATTCTGTTAAGACCTGCGACTCCACTGGCTGAAGTAAATAAATGCAATAACCCGACTTGGCTGAAGAATATACCTTCATTAGAAAATTCTCATAAACTGTACCCTAATAATCATAATTTTCTTTTTAAGTTTTAAATTCCCTTTTAAACAGAAGAATTACACATTAAATTTTTTAGTAATAATTACTCTGGACAAAAATTAAATGAATTACAAAATTTTATTTAAAGTTTTATAAAATTATAACTACATAAAAGAACATGTCAAATTGACAAAATTTTACACTCTAGTAGCTAGTAATTAGACTGAACTAGCATTCAGGATAGCATGGCTCTCAAATTTTCTCAATTTAAAAATAAATCAAGTTTTAACTTACAATCAAAAAGGCTACCCGACATCTATAATTTTTCGCAGCACTTTGCAATTTATGCACAAAGGTATTAACTTTCACAAACATAAGTTATTTAAACATTTTTTTTTTTTTAATTTTACCTTTTTCCTTAATTAAGAAAAAGGAAGGAAAACTTACATACTTTTGAAGGCTTGATGCTACATAAGTATAATTCCAAGTGAGGTGCCAAGAGCTCTTTAATTTCCGCCGAATTTTACATACTGACGTCAATCAGGAGTGCGATACAGACATTAAACTTGATTTCTCTTTAAGTTAGGAAGACGTGGAAGATTTGTTAACAATTATGAGTAAGACACTCACTTCTCAAAGGGAAATTCTCTATCTGATGGTTACTGCAGTCTACAAGGATATAATGGCAGACACCAACGCCAGCAATGGCCTCTATCGGGATTTTATTTATCCAGCAAGCCACCCGCGAAAGCTCAAAATTTTCTAAAACAAAATTTCATAAATGCACCTCAGCCTTCCACAAGAGATTTAAAAACAGAACTCAAGAAGCGCAGACATCGACGCTCCCCGCCGGATGAGAAACTTCAGCATTCTTCAATATCAGTGTACGTCAGGAGAGGAGAAACAAAACCAGACCGCCTTTTTCGAGGGACTTTATTCTTACTAAAAATCTCACTTCGGGCAGGAAAGGAAGAAAACTACCTCCAATCCTCCCCTCTGGAAAAAGACCAACCACTACACCAATTTAACAAATCATTTTTTTTAGCAAAATTATTTTTTTTCTGTACACTGCACAATCCGCACACACTGCACTCAATCAAAACACGCCTTGATAAAAATCATCCACTCACCAGTCGTGCCACAAAACTCATATAAAAAAGTGTGCTCCCATTTGATAAAAGACAACCAACCCCATGGACAAAATTCCACCCTGAACTTAAAATTAATGACACAATACGTTTTGAAGTGTTCAGGTAATCTTCCCATGACAAAACATCATTAAAACTTCTAATTATCCTTTTTAAGCTACCACATGCATTTTTAACAAATACCAATATAATTATTTACAATCATTCAACAGTCATTACACTCTTATCTGCAACCCGCTCCCCCCACACATCTGTTTCAGATACGGAGAAAAACGTATACCCATAAAGGGCCTCCCACTTCAAACGGCTAGCGAAACGAGAAACATATGTTCCTTACAACTGCATTAAGATGGAAACACGTGATACGAGACTAAATATAACCCTGAAAAGGGTCCCACTATAGCCGGAAGGAAGAAGCTTGACATTTTAAAGAAAATAAATTGAAGCGGCACAGATTACAAAGACAGAGGTAGAAACAACTGAACATATGGCCCACTAGACCAGATGTCTCTTTAACAACAAATGGAAAAACATTTACACACACTTTTCACAAATCTTATTCAGGTAAACAGAAAAATTGCTTTCCTAATGATTTGTGAAACGATTTAACACTTTAAAGATTTTAAATTGATAAGAAATCAGCAGAAACTGTGTTTCAAATGCGTGTGAAAAGATTTAACGCCTAAATAAAGAGATAAATTGTCTTACAGTTTTTACTATTCAGACAATATCTCATATTTACTTTTTTTAATTTCTTTTATAAATAATTTTAAAAAAATAATAATTGCTTTGAAATAAACAGTCATAAAACTTTGACACAATGTATGATACACGGAAGGCTAGCGAGAGCTGCCTTCTACTATATTCCAAAGGGCACAAGCGAGACCGCAGCAGACCTAGAAAACGGTAGTTAGACCAAGAAGCTGGAATAGGCTCCCAGCCTAATCCCTGACGATGATGATGATGTAATTGAAAAACAGTATTTTTATTAATTTTTAATCATCTCTTTTTGTAATTGTCTTAAAGCTAATATGTTAGAGGTGGTTGCTGTTAAGAAACAAACATAAACATTTAGCTCAATGTGCTCTAAAACCAGAAAGGAAAAATGAATTAAAGAAAATATAGCATAATACATATATATTATATATATATATTATTGGTTTATTTATTTTTTTTTTTAACTAGAAGCATTTTAAAAATGTCCTTGAAATTATCAGCATTAGAACAAAATAAGAAATAGGTGGTTGCTGTTAAAAAGTGTTAATAATGTATGCAAATCACATATTTCATTCTTGTTTAAAGATTGAAATGAATTCTGCCACCATCAAATTTCATATACATCTAAAAATTCTTATTTATTATGAAAGGTATAAAATTATAATAAAAATAAGAACTAATTTTTAAAAAATAGCAGTAATATTATACTATTTTTTAAATTCACAGTGGAACTTATTTTTCGGTATTAAAAATATAGTAACTTGACAGATTCACTCTACATTTTGTGCTGAGATGCTGCACTCTGATAGCGTAAATAATGGCAATGTGGTAGTGAGGAGGATAGAAGAAATGACTGGCTTCTCATTTACTTTTCCTGTGGCCATGCAAAAATTTTCTTTTTTCATTCCATTGTAATTGTTTTTACTCAAAATTTTCGCCAAACAACTTGTGATATGTCAAAACGTGCGATTGTCATGTACAGAATGGAAATTCGTATAGGCAGATATTTTAAGGCATTTTACCATCGAACTTTTAGCAAGTGAATATTATTTAAATTCATATTGACTTATATTATTAGAATAACATGAGTCTTAACTTATAATCCAAAAGTTTTTTTTTCTAGTAGGATATACACGATAACTAATACATATCTATACCCAAATATGGGGATTAAAATCGGGAAATAATTTTTCTCGATTTTTAATAATTTTTTACATAAAATCCAATAGGCGATTGACATATAAAATCTTTTTCTTGCATCCACGGACGGCCAGTGATGTCATCACTTCATTTGCATATAACTTTAAAATAAAATAGTAATAATACAAATCTAGCATGTTTCTTCTGAATTTTATTTCATAGCATTTTTTTTATATACCTCAGCTTTAGAATTTGTTTTTGCAAGGATGAATCACGCAGGGTATATAGTGTGGTCCCTAAAGTCCCTAACCTTATTTTAGGTCCCTAAAAGTCCCTTTTTTTGGCAAAATGGTCCCTAAGTCCTTTTTTTTTTCCTTTCCTTATCAAAAATTGTAAAAAAAAAAAAAAACTTAATATGCTGAAAAAATCTTATTTGAATGTGATGAAATTGCTAAATCATCTTATCTTACAATAGATATAGAATATTAAAATTAATAACTTTTGGCAGTCCGAAATCTGATGTGTGACAGGGATACTAAAATTCACGGATAACTCAGTGACTTGGCAGTGTGGGAGGGGGGAGGGGGCTAAGATAAAAAAAAAATCATTGAGCCGACCCCGACTGTCTTCTTGCCATTGCATGGCATTGCTATAATTACAGTTGTATTGGATTCATTTGATCAGGAGCTGAATTATTTTCAGCAATGAACCCAGCTACAAATTCAGCTGTGATGGCCAGTAAAGATATATCTGTAAACATCCAGGATAGTAGTGGGATATTCATTTGACTCAAAGATGGCACATTTTAAATTTATAACATAATATTGTTAGAACCCATCTATTCTTCACACAACTTTTTTTATATTCAGTTTTACTGTATTCATCATAATAAATATATATATATACTAGCAGACCCGGCCACGCGTTGCTATGACTAAGTTATACGTTGAATTATACGGCTGTAAACTATTTAGTACAGTCAAATTATTATTTAAGAACAAAGACGAAAACGTTGTAGCCAATGTAAAAACCCACAGGGTTGAGATTTGAAACTTAGGTCAAAATTTGGAAGCGATTGATAAAATTTTTCGTAGTGTTGATATTAAGCACAAATTAATTTTATTGTAGGGTCCTATAAATTTTAATGGAGAAGTGATATATATTATTTCTAATGCTACTTTGGATAAAATTGCTAAAATGACTAATATATAAATTAAATTCTATTAAAATTCTATTAAAATAAAAGTATAAAAGAAACAGACGATTTTAAAATCAATTTTTATGGAGGAGTGAAATATAATATATGCTATAATGGATAATTTTACTATAAAATGACCTCATCATTTTAAATATTTTAAAGAGGGCAACAGCTGTAGTTATAAAAAGGAAAACAATAAGGCTAAACCAGAAAAATAAGTAAATTTGATAAATATTTTAAAACTTTAAAATTGGAAATCTTATGAAATATTGGACATTTAAAGTAAATACATGTATCATTTTAAATAGAAAAAGATTTTGGAAAAGTTTAGTGTATTTTAACGAAGTGATGAGAAGTTTTTGAGTATGTTAAAATTTTAATAGTAAATTCAAGTTAATAAAGATGGGGAAACATTGAGGATTAAGATAAGAATAAGATTAAAAAAAAAAAAAAAACTTTTTATATACCATGCTTTTAAATTTTAATATACTAATAATATACTAATTAAAAGGAAAATGATAAATATTCTATCATAGTTTGAAGTCAAATTTGTTTTCAAATATCTAAATAAAATATCTGATGTAAGATACTAATATTTTGCAGCGGAATAGATTTCATTTCTGTCATCCTTGGCGAAAAAAAAAGAATATCGCCAAATTATCTGGCGAAAATATTTAATTCCTTTAAAAAATCATGGTTATTTTAACAACTTATATTAAAAGAGTAATGAATAATATGAAACAATATTTCGTAGAATACATATTACATGTCATACATACGTACAATGAATAATACATATTACGTTTCGTACAATGCATACATCTGGCATGTATATTTTCGTGTTACGCTTTTGATCGCCAAATAATAATAATAATAATAAAAAAAGCCAAGGGCGACAGAGTTTTGAAATTCAAAATTAAAATTTTGTCAATTTGACAGCAAAATAATTCAATCTAACACCCGCGATAACTAATACATATCTATACCCAAATATAAGGATTAAAATCGGGAAATAAATTTCCTCGATTTTTAATAATTTCTTACAAAAAATCCAGTGGGCAATTAACATAGGAAATCTTTTTCTTGGCTGCACAGACGGTCAGTGAGTCACACTTCGCTTGCGTATAGAACTCATAGATATAGTATAGCATATATAGAATAGAGTGATCATTGGGGAGAAAAAAGTTATTCCTTTTCATTTGGGAAAAGACGACGTTTTTACCAAAATATGGCTGTCTTTCCCCGAGTGAATACACACGGGAATACATACTAATATTTTAGCAAATAAAATTTATGAATAATTTATTTGCTAAAGGGGAATGGAAGACTCCAGATACAGTTTCAAATTCATATTTCTTTCTTTCTTTTCTTTTTTTTTTTTTTTTTTTTTTTTTTTCCAATACCACTTAATGGCTGTTTCCAAAGCTTTTTTTTTTTTTTTTTTCGGCATCAAAAATCTTTGTACGATAACATGGGGATGAGAGATCTATATATATTACTATATCTATGATAGAATTACATTAGCACTTTATCAATGTGTATAAAATCTTTAAATTGATTATGACGTCAATTTTCGTGAGATGCATAATTTAACTTTTTATAATTTTTTAACGTTCACGTTTGATTAAATGTATTTATTTTTATGTCGAAAGAAAATGAACTCGTATTTTTTTTTTTGGCAACAATTAAATTAATGGAACTCACAGATATTTTGGAGCAACTTTAACAAAGGTCTATAATTAACAAATAATTGCAATAAAACAATATTGTGACAATAAATTGAGATAAAAACTATCCTATCTCTCAAGTTGGACCAAACTGCACACAGTGTGCAAAATTTCATTAAAATCGGTTCCTTAGTTTAGGAGTTTACCCCGGACAAACATCGTGACACGTAATTTATATATATATACAGATATTTTACATATCTAGGTTTTAAAAAAATGCTGCAGTACTGTAACATCACTACTTTGCAATAGTCTGGATCTAAATCTGAATGTAAACCTGATATCTTTAACACAGTTAAGAGAGCACTTATCCAAGCTTTTTACAATGAAATATTCCTTGAACATATCCAAAAATTTATTTTGTCAATACCCAGTTGTTGTGCAGTCATAAAGGCCAGGGGTGGATCCACTAAGTATTAGTGGCATAGAGTTCACACTACAGATGATTTTTTTATTAAAATGTGACCATAATATAATGCATAACATTTATACAAATAATAATAATAATAATTATTATTATACAGAATGTGGAAAAACAAGAGATTTTTGCTTTTTTGCTAATACATTTTATTGAACACTGCTATTCGGGAAAAAAAAAAAAATTGTTTAATACAGAATAAAAAGTAAAAACTGGTATACATTACTTTGTTTTACTAATGTATGATCATTATATGAAATGATAGGCATATCATACATAGTTCTTCCACAGAGAAGCTTAAAAGATTTCATATGTACTACATTCTAATTTTCTTAAATTTATTAAATTATTTTCGGAATGAAAAAAATTTAATATGTTTGAGAATTTTCCTATCGAATGATCATTTCTAAAATTGTATGCTTATTATTTATTATTATCTTTCACATGGATGCCCAAAACTTTCAAATATGGTGTATTCATTTAATAAGCATATGAATTTAGTATGAAAATACATGGACATGATTTTCACTTTTTTTTTTTTTTTTTAATATAAAGATATGAATAACAATATATGTAGACAAAGAAAATAAAAAAAAAAAAAAAAAAAAAAACTACGCCCCGGATTTATCAAAATCAGTCCCTACACAGACGGTTAAAGTATGTAGTAGTACAATGTTAGTACAATTCTTATTTTCACTTGTAGCAATTGAACTGCATTATTTTGGTAATATCCAGCTTTGTTAATAACACAGAATTGTGCGCTTCTACCTTTTTAGCTACAATGTCTTGATTTTTTTTTTTTTTTTTTTTTTAACTTCACGTCATGAAATGTATTAAATATATTTTTGACATTCAAACTCTTGTAGATATACTTTTCTCTTATTTGCAGCAGTGCACATCTCTGTAGATTCTGTTTTAACTTGCCCTATTCTGAAAAAAATGACCTTAGAGTTATATCCTTTTATAGTTAGCATAACTTTGCTTAGGTTATTTATAAAAAGATTTTTAAAGTGGCAAGCCACACCAATGGCTGATATGTTTTCTTCTGAAAGCTGCTTGACAGAAAATGTCAGATTCATACTCGGGTCATGCTGGACCTTGCCTAGCTACTTGAAAGTTTGTGTTTCTTTTGCCTGAAACTTGCATGAATACACTGGCTAAAACCCCTGAAAAAGACCCCATGGAGGGCAAACCACTCTAGCAGGGTTCCCATGGGTTAGGGAAAACCTGGAACAGACAGAGAATTTGAAATTAATGAAAAAAGTCAGGGAAAATTGCAAATATTGCCCCAAAACCTGGAAAAATGATTATATAAACCTGGAAAATGTTTTTTGTGCATTCAATATATGTCACGAGTCTCGTTACAATGTCGTCTTTTATATTGCAAGCTATGTTATATTTTATGCTGTGAGCTATTTTTTATGTCACAAATCAAATTTTGTGACTGGAATTATCCAAAAATAGACCTGGAAAAGTCAGGGAATTTTACTTTTGAAATTGAGCGGAAACACTGTCTAAGAATCTATTGTACCTTCCACCTATCCTCACATAGAATGATAAATTTCGAGGACAATTAATTGATGGAAAAAAATATGTATAAATTGAAAATGTCGAATTCGGCTGGCTTGTGTTCACTATTTCAATAAACTCAAAGAAGACACACTGATACTTGTAACAGTTTTACTCATAAAATAATAACTAACAATTTACAGAAATATAAGAGCTCAATTGAATTAAATAGGTGCTATAACTGTGCACAGAAAACCTAAAACCTCTTTACATAGGGAGCGAGCAAACTGAACAGCATTTTGTCTCTGAACTCAAGTCTTTCAGCGATGGTTACAAACAGTACTTTGTTGCGCCATCTACTGACACAATCCACAACCAGTAAAATGTTCACCAAACTAATTCAGCTGTTCGCCTCAGTACCCCCTCCCCAGTGAACAAAGACAGGCAAACTTCAACTGGGTACGAATCGGTCTGGAAATCGGACCTGTCTTTTAGAACGTCTAGGTACCAGTTTCTCGGAGGTACGAGCACTAATGTTTTCGTCTAGTTGAACTTCTGTTGGAGAATCAAACACAATAAATGCTGGTTTAAGTCTATCGATATTAACGACTTGAATTTTCCCATCTATTAAAACATGGAAATATTTTTCCTTTCTTGACACTACAGGGTATGGTCCATTATACAGTGGTTGTAATGATCCTCTAACTCGATCATATCTCACAAATACATGTGAATACTGTTTTAAATGCTTATGTACAAAAACTGGATTATTTTGATGTGCAGATGTAGGTTTTGGTTTGAGCAACCTCATAAATTCTCTTAATTTCTCAACATAAATACGTGAGTCTTTTATGTCAACCGTAGGGTCATAAAAATCACCAGGAAGTCTTAAGTTACTTCCATACAGTAATTCAGCAGGAGTTGCTTCAATATCCTCTTTCAATGCACATCTAAAACCCAAAAGAATTGTTGGGAGGACCTCAGTCCAACTACGAGTTCCATGGGCCATAATCGCTGCTTTTAGTGGTCTATGAAAATTTTCAACTAAACCATTTGCTTTTGGATTGTATGGCGAAGTTCTCCATTTTTCTATACCAAATAACTGAGCAAACTGTTTAAATAAGTCAGATTCAAACTGTCTCCCTTGATCTGTCGTAATTCTTAATGGTGTACCATATTGGGCAATCTATTCTCTGTAAAGAGTTTGTGCAACTGTTTCAGCTGTAATGTCTTTTAGCGGATAAGCCTCCGGCCAACCGCTAACACAATCTCTCACAGTTAAACAATAAGATTTACCATGTGACTCTGGTAAGGGACCTACAATATCACAATGAATGTGTTGGAAACGCGCAGTAGGGATATCAAATTTCTTCAATGAAGATTTAGTATGTTTATTAATTTTTGATCGTTGGCAATCAATACATTGACGTGCCCATTCACAACAATCTTTATTCATAAAAGGCCAAACAAATCTATCTCTAATGAGATTGACTGTAGTTCGCATACCAGGGTGCGAAAGGCAATGTAAATTCTGGAAAACTTTCTTACAAAATTTTAATGTGACATATGGACGAGCTTTTCCAGTACTAATGTCACAGTAAGGCTGTGAATTTGTATTTGGCAATGTAATTAATTTTAATTTAAGTACTGACTCTGGTTCTGAAATTAATTTATTTAATTCCTCATCCGATTTTTTATCCTTACTTAATTCATCAAAATCTAAATTTCCAGGAATAGAAATTTCATTTATACACGACAAAGCATCTGCAGCACCGTTTAACTCCCCTTTTATATATTTAATATCCGTAGTAAATTCTGATATAAAGGAAAGCCAACGTGCCTGCTTATTTGTATGTGTGTCACGTACTTTATGAAAGGCTTCAATAATTGGTTTATGATCCATAATTATTTCGCAGTTTCGTGCTTCTAGCATGTGTCTGAAAAATTTTACTGACTCATACATTGCTAAGAGTTCACGATCAAAACTAGAATACTTAGCCTGAGAAGACGATAACCGTCTGGAAAAAAATCCAACTGGTTTACAATCTGACCCTTCTAATATACTAAGTGTTGCACCAATAGCAATATTACTTGCATCACTATGCAATACAAGCTTTCCATTTGTACTCGGAAATGACAACAAAGCAGCATTCGAAAGAGCTTGCTTTGATTTTTCAAAAGAATCGATTAATTCCTGAGTCCATTCAATTTTTGTACGATTATTTTTTCCCTTCACTCCTTTTAATAAATCTGTTAAATTAGCCAAAATATCCGCAGCGTGTTTTATGAATTTTCTATAAAAATTTATTAATCCTAAATATTTTCGTAACTCTAGCAAATTTTCAGGTCTAGGGTACTCCAAAATGGCTTTAACTTTTCTGTCAAGGGGTTTAATACCCGACGCGGAGATTTCATGACCTAAAAATTCAATAGTATTTTGACCATATATACTCTTTGATTTATTTATATTTAAACCAAATTTATTTAGTCTTTCAAAGACCCTTTTTACATGGTTGATATGCTCCGTTTCGTTTTCTGAAAATATCAATACATCATCTATGTAAGACACAACAAAGTCCAAATCCCCCAGGACCCCATTCATAAATTGCTGGTATGTCATTGGAGCGCATTTTAAACCAAATGGGAGGTATAAAAATTCGAAATTTCCAATTGGTGTCGTTACACAAGTTTTTGGAATATCCTCTTCATTCACTGGTATATGATAATATGCCCTAACAATATCAATTTTCGAAAAAATTGACTTATTATGAAGGACATTAGTTATATCATGAATATGTGGGATAGGATATCTATCTGAAATAGTTATTGAGTTCAAATGTCAGTAATCTCCACATACCCTATACGTACCGTTTGATTTTGGAACGACATGTATGGGTGAGGACCAAGGAGACTTAGAAGGTTGACAAATTCCCTGTTCTACCAAAACTTGGAATTCCTTTTTTACAATTTCTAATAATTTTGGATGTAATAGTCTGGGTCTAGAAAACACCGGAGCTCCCTTTGTTTCAATATAATGTTTAGTATTATGCAATACAGGACCTTTAAAATTTGGTACCAGAATCGCCAAATTTGGAAATGACTCTAAAAGTTTATCATAAGGGGAATTTCCCGAAATTAATTTTATAGAGGGAGATTCAATACCACTCAATTTTCCTCTTATTTGTAAGGTAGTATTCGAATCAATTAAAGTTTGATTTTTCAAATCTATAAGAATTCCGTAATTGTTTAAAAAATCTGCACCAATAATAGGTGTATTTACTCGAGCTATCACAAATGACCACCGGAACTTTCGACGAAATCCCAAATTAATATCCAATGTTTTACTACCATACGTAGGTATCCTAGAATCATTTGCGGCATACAAAAAATCTTCAGGAGCATTATATTTACAATTTATTGGTGCCGGTATACAAGAAATATCACTTCCAGAATCAATTAAAAAAGTACAGTTTGTAGCTTTATCATAAACAAAAAGTCTACATTTTTTTACTTGGGCTGCTACACCTGAACCAAACTTTAAACCAGATGCAGCAGCCAAAACTAGTTTTTTTCCTCTTTTGAATTATACTGACATGGTTTCCGACACCTTCTAGCATTTTCCCCAAATTTTGAATGATAAAAACATAAATTCGAATCATTACCGTCAAAATTTCCATCTCCAACATTACGACTTTTACTACGGTAATATGCATGGTTTAAATCACGACTTCTCGATCTTGATTGCCTATTTACTTTCGAAAATAAAGTTGAAATCTGAGTTTTTAACTCTGCAATTTCTTTTCGAATTTCTTTAACCTCGCTTTCCAAAGTTTTCCCCTCAACAACCGCGCAAACACTAGGGATTTCCTTAATTTCAGCAATCTTACCAGCTAATTTTGCCAATTCCGATAAATCCTCTGAAGAGGCAGACAATATAGCCTGAAAATTTACAGGTAATCGTTCCATCCAAATTGTTTTAAAAAAATCCTCAGTTACGGATTTCCCTCCTAATTCTTTCATTTGCCGAAGTAAAGTTGAAGGTTTTTTATCTCCTAGTGTTAATTCAGACAATAATTTACGCAGCTGCTGAGATTGAGAATCTGAAAACTCCGAAATTAACCTTTGTTTTAAAGTTTCATAACGATTTTCGGAGGGGGGGTTTAATATCAAATCAGAAACTGAAATAAGCGAATCTGCATCAATTGAACCTATAACTGTGTTATATTTTGTCAGATCATTTGTAATCTGCGATGTCGCGAAGTTCGCTTCAACTTGTACAAACCAAATTTGAATATTGTTCTTCCACATCGGTGGAATTCTACAAGAAACTTTTTCAACATTTATCACCTTCTCACCAGAGTCCATGGCAATCCTATGAAAATTTTATACTTTAACTACTATTTAAAAATTCATAAGTTCAAAATTTAAAGTCAAAATGTATTTAAATTCATACAAAAGAAGATTCCTAACGCTAACTTAAAATAGCAAATCTTTTACTCTATTACAGCCATATCGTAATACACTATATAATATATACCATTTAAAACAGCATTTAAAAAAAAATATATATATATATCAATCTAGTTAAAATAGCTTATAAGAGCAGAAATATATATATTCGTTATTTATTTAATGCATTTTTAATTTCAAACATTAAAAAAAAATCAATTAATTTAAAATATATTCATTCAAAATTAAACCACTTAGCTCAAAGGCCGGAGGTATCGCCATATTACACTGTTTCGTCAGAGGTCACCACTACGGCTGGCTTGTGTTCACTATTTCAATAAACTCAAGGAAGACACACTGATACTTGTAACAGTTTTACTCATAAAATAATAACTAACAATTTACAGAAATATAAGAGCTCAATTGAATTAAATAGGTGCTATAACTGTGCACAGAAAACTTAAAACCTCTTTACATAGCGAGCGAGCAAACTGAACAGCATTTTCTCTCTGAACTCAAGTCTTTCAGCGATGGTTACAAACAGTACTTTGTTGCGCCATCTACTGACACAATCCACAACCAGTACAATGTTCACCAAACTAATTCAGCTGTTCGCCTCATCGAACATAGCTTTAAATGTAAAATTTGAAACTTTTCATTTTGTATGATAAAGTGTGAGCTCATCTTAGGAATTATTGAAGGAGCCTGAACCCCATGGGCCGATGTCATGCCTATGTCTTAAGATATTCAGTAAAACCAAAAGAGTATGAATTCTTTTGAACTGACTGTATATATTTTATTTGATTTTGGGTATTACACTTGTTTTACATGTGGTAGAGGATCATTAAAAAAAAAATAAATAAATAAAAGAGTGTGTGTATATCTATATATTAATTTGGAACATGTTTTTGTCTGTCTCCACTATATTGAGAGAACTACTTGGTGTAAAAATTTGGTGGAGGTGTCTAAAAAAAGGTCTTGGTCTGTAGATGTGCTATGAAAAGAGAAAAATATAAAAAAGTCGAACGGTTTCTTCCCCCCTCCCCCCCCCCCCCCCCAGAGTCGAATACTAAAAAATCACTTTCTGCGAATTTGGAATTTTCGATTTTAAAGGGGGGGAAAAAGGGGAAAGTAGATTTGGAGGGGGGGGGGGGGAGGGGGAAATTAGTTTGAGAGGGAAATCCGTTCTAGACCCACGCATGTAGTACCTCATTTTAAAGGTCTTAAAATTCCATGTCGATTGGGGATGTTTGTGTACAATATAGTGCGACCCCTGGTGGTGAAAAATGGAACTAGGTGATTTTTGCTGTAGACCCTATCATGTTACATTTTATTTTAAAGGTCTTGGTATTTCCTGACCATTGGTGATGTTCGTACAGAACACACTGCGCCCCCTGACAGTGGAAAGTGCAACTAAAGGATTTTGCAGTTGACACCACCATGTGTCACCTTATTTGAAAGGTCTTGGAAATCCAAGGCGATTGGTGATAGAGGTCTTGAAATTTCATGTCGATTGGGGATGTTCGTATACAATATACTGCACTGCCTGGTGGTTAAAAATGGAACTAGGTGATTTTGCAGTCGACCCTATCATGTTACACCTTATTTTAAAGGTCTTGGTATTTCCTTTCTGTTGGTGATGTTCGTACAGAACACACTGAGCCCCCTGGCAGTGGAAAGTGCAACTAAAGGATTTTGCAGTTGACACCACCAGTGACACCTTATTTGAAAAGTCTTGGAAATTCAAGGTGATTGGTGATGTTCGTATACAACATACTGCACCCCCTGGTGGAGGAAAGTGGATTTTGCGACGTGTGCGTAGCATGCATGCCTGCTATACAGTGCAGCAGCCACAGGCAGAGGTAACACGAGTCAGAGGTTCGCTCGGTTCAAGGTTCATTTTTGAGAATTTTTTCATGTTATTAGCGGCCTGTATATACGCTGCCACAGGCACTGGGTCACGAGCCAGAGTTCCGTTCTGTTTGAGTTTTTTTTTTTTCTTTTGGTTACAGATGATTTTTTTTTTTTTTTTTTTGTGATGCTTTCATTTAAAAATAGAAATTCAAACAAAATCGAGTTAAAGATATACAGTTGAAGATCTTTAATCCGCACACCTTGGTTCTAGAACTTGTGCGGATTATAGATTTTTGCAAATTATAGATCAATGATGACATTTCCTCGCTATATGAATTAGTATAAGGTACATAAAACAATAAACTTTATTTAATGAAGCTAGAATTAGAATTGTTTGTTTTTATATAATGTAATGAAGCAATGTAATACTAATAAATATATGAAACAAAATTTATTTAATGAAGTAGAAGCAATGTATAGTTTAAACCCTTAAATGAGTAATTCATAAAAAAATAAATAAATAAATAATCTGTACTCCTACTTCTGGACTGTATGCAGCCAGATACTTGCAATGTGATTATTTTGATGCAGTTTTAATGACTGCATTGTACATCTTATCTTCAAGACAAATGCTTGTATAAATTTTTCCTTAAACAGTTTTGTGTATGTTTGAAATACCACCCTAAAAAGAACATTTACACTAATGGTCCTAAAACATCTGTGAAAATACACAATCCCACCAACGAATATGTCATTTTTTTTTTTTCAACCAATGAGCAATGCTGTTACTGTCAGGAGTTACAAAACTGTACTTGAATGTGTTTTGTTTGATCATTAAGTGAATATTATTCAGACGATGTTCATATTCGCTAAAAAAGTATAAGGCATTAAAAGTATATACTATATTTTTTCCTTTTAAAATTAATTATGTATATCTAAATAAAATTTTACTCATATTTTTTTTTCATTTTAGTATGTGAATTAACATCCTATTTTCTCATATACATCCAAAATATCGGATTTTCGTTACTGCAAAATCTTTTGTTTACATTTGCAAAGAGAGTGTGGATTATAGACAATTGCGAATTATGGGTATGCGGATTATAGATCCTCAACTGTAAAACAATACAAATTTAAGGTTCATTTGAGGTTATTATCATGGGCCCGGGTATTGCCGGGCGGGTTCGTTTGGTTCCAGGTTAATTTTTTGGAATTTTTTTTATGTTATTAGCGGCCCGCGTATGCGCTGCCGCAGGCACTAGGGTCACAAGGCAGAGTTTTGTTCGGTTCGAGGTATTTTTTTTTGTTACAGCTGATTATTTTTTTCGTGATGCTTTCCTTTAAATTCAAACTAAATCGAGTTAAAGGTATAAAATCATACAAATTTAAGGTATCATGGGCCCGGGCAACACCTGGCGAGTTCGTTCGGTTCCAGGTTAATTTTTGGGAATATTTTTATGTTATTAGCGGCCGGTGTATGCGCTGCCACAGGCACCGGGGTCACATGGCAGAGTTCCGTTCGGTTTGAGGTAATTTTTTTGTTACAGCTGATTATTTTTTCACGATGCTTTTATTTAAAAATAGAAATTCAAACAAAATCGAGTTAAAGATGTAAAACCATACAAATTTAAGGTTCGTTTAAGGTTATTACCATGGGCCCGGGAAATGCCGGACGGGTCAGCTAACATTGTAGTCTTAGTATTAAACGAAATAGAAAATGAATGATGATAGGAACTGTTTATTTGGAGTCAGTTTGACGTCACATTTAGTGTACTTTGTAGAAAGTTATGTCATATATAGTATTTCGTTTTATAAGCATTTTTTGTGACTTTCTTTTTTTTAAGTGAAATGTCGTAAATTATATTAGATGTTTTAACTTGCAATACATTTAAATAATGATGCGACGTTTTTTGAAATATTACGGTCAGTAAAATGATCGTCGAATTTGACGGGTTCCAGCTAGTATATATTATTTATATTTTTGTGTAAAATAAATTAGGTCCCTTAAGTCCCTTTTTTTTTTCAAGTTTGGTCCCTAAAGTCCCTATTTTTTTTAAGGGAGGTGTGCTTAAATGCCCTGATCACGCTTAGCATAAAAGCTAATTCAGCATTATATTAAAGATATTTACTTGCAAGCCGACCCATGCAAAATTTTTGCATTTTATTTCTTTTCTTGTATTTACATTTAAAATTTGAAACACGAATATTTTATGTATTTCACCACTTAACATTTTAATTCACCATTCACCAAATCATTATTAGAACCAAATAATATTGTGCAATAGTGAAGCTAAAATGATGCAAAGAAAGGTTTCGAAATAAAATTTATAATTGACGACCCAGTTTTTATAATACCGCAAGGCAGTGCTGTTTTAGTATAGGTAACGACTTTTAAATTTTTGTCATTATGTTAGAGATGACTTTTTATTTTATTTTTTTTTATTATGCCAATCTGATCTGTTTTTTAGTCAATTTATGATAATAGATCATGTTCTGTATAGTATATATCTTTAAAGTATTGCTAGGTTTAAAATGACACTTGTAAAGATTCTTAAAATTCAACTTTTAAAAATACATCTTTCCATAAAATACTTTTATCAGACAAATGTCGTCACTTTTTCTTATTAGATCATTGAGCTGAGTCTGCGTACGTAAATTTGTCCGTTTATAAATGTTATTTTTTATCTTCGCATATTTTATTAATTACATCACTATCGTATTGTTTCGACAAAATATTATCGTAACTGGACCACATTAGAGAAATATTATATAGATTGATAATCCTGGACATTTTTTAAAATTTTGATGCTGAAGTAGATCAGACATTTTTCACCAAGGACAGCCACTTAAAGCCAGGTAGTGCATCAAAAATATAACTTAATTATAAAATATTGAAAAAAGAGAGAAAAGAAAAGATAGAAATAAATAAAAACAATAATCGCATAAATTATATTTTGGTCTAAAACGACGACAAAAATTCAAAAGTCGCCAAGGGGAGCTATATTAAAGCTGCACCATGATCAGGTTTACATATTAATTAATTTATTTATTTTTCTATATACCAACTACTATTAACTAAG